>CM061752.1:134220181-134820181 GCA_030979885.1 Lolium multiflorum | reverse complement strand
TTGATGTTTTATCCCTAGTGGCAACAGACATCCACAACCTTAGAACTTTCTGTCACCCCAGATTCAATGGAGGCATGAAGCCACTATCGAGCATAAATACTCCCTCTTGGAGTCACAAGTATCAACTTGGATAGAGCCTCTACTAGCAACAGAGAGCATGCAAGAACATAAATAACACATATATGATAGATCAATAATCAACTTGACATAGTATTCCATATTCATCGGATCCCAACAAACACAACATGTAGCATTACAAATAGATGATCCTGATCATGATAGGCAGCTCACAAGATCTAAACATGATAGCACAAGAGGAGAAGACAACCATCTAGCTACTGCTATGGACCCCATAGTCCAAGGATGAACTACTGACGCATCAGTCCGGAGGCGGGCATGGTGATGTAGAGCCCTCCGGTGATGATTCCCCTCCGGCAGGGTGCCGAAGGCGATGTTCGAATCCCCCGAGATGGGATTGACGGCGGCGGCGTCTCTTTTCTCGTATCGTGGCTCTTCGGTAATAGGGTTTCGCACGGAGGGAATAAATAGGCGAAGGGCAGAGGGGGACGCCCGAGGGGCCCACCCCATATGGCGGCGCGGGGGTGGGACCGCGCACCCTATGGTGTGGCCGCCTCGTGGTCCCTCTTCGTCTCCTCTTCGGTGTTCTGGAAGGCTCCGTGGAAAATAAGACCGTGGGCTTTTGTTTCGTCCAATTCCGAGAATATTTCCTGTGTCGGATTTCTGAAACCAAAAACAGCAGAAAACAGGAACTGGCGCTTCGGCATCTTGTTAGTAGGTTAGTATCGGAAAATGCATCAAAATGATGTAAAGTGTATATAAAACATGTGATTATTGTCATAAAACTAGCATGGAACATAAGAAATTATAGATACATTTGAGACGTATCATGGACATGATGAGAGGGACCAGAGAGGAGTGGATAGAAGAATGGCATGGGGAGTGACATGCACACCTCGGCATGGTCATGTCATTGATGAAATCATGCCCTATCTTTGTCTCTGGTGATTGGCAACGTCTACTGGGTGCAAGGGGGTGCTGTAGATGACAAATGGCTTGATGGTTTGGTTCAAAAACCATTGGATATAAGGATGTTGGGAGTTTGTAGATTTGTGCAAACCAAGTGCTCGACCAAATGGCCGCATGAAACTAAATTTTGAATTTTGGCACCAAATTTTATGGGTGTGTCTCAAATAATGCTTGGAACCTCCTGATGGTGTTGGTTTGAAATTTGGAAGAGATTTGGGAAAAATCAAATTTGGGTTGATCTAGTTTCTGTTTCAAAGTTGCTACTTTGCCTGCTTATATTAAGAATTTGAAAAGGATTTAGTCAAAGTGGTCAACAACAAAATTGTTCACCTTGATGAGGTCTTGGATGAGGTGCAAAGAGTTGAGAGGATTTGGTTTAGAAATCTCTTATTACAGAGGCTCAAAGTGGGTGTCATGATATAATTGGCAGATTTGACCATTATCTTATGTGAGTAGGTTTTGCTATTTCTTTTGATTTGATTTGTATTTATTTGATTCAAAAGTGGTTCTTAAGTGTTTAGTAACATTACCCAACCATTGGCACAAGTCAAATTGGCCTAGGTTTTGATTTGGCAAAAATGGCCATAAGTGCATATGTGAAGTTATTCTCATTTTCTCTTTTTCTTCTTTGCTTCTCTTTGATCCCAATGATCATTGTTTTGGGTTGCTTGAGTGTGAGGTTGAGTTGTTCAAGGGTTTCAAACAATGTTGGTAAGGTAAATAGGGCATAGACCTATATTTGCAAGTATAGCTATATGCCCACATACGCCTCTCTTTTTATTTTGTTTTATTTTCTTGGTTTCTCCTTGGTTTTGAAAAGGGTAGGGTTTAGGGTTTTAGAATATGTTCAATACTTCAAACAAGCAATCATGGCAAAGGTCACCCCATTTATGCATGAGTACTATGCACATACTAATTTTAATTAAAGTTTTTGTTGGCTCCAAATTTTGGAAAAGGAGAAATTGAATGTTTCTTTGTTTTGAAAATTTGGGGTGTTACACCTTTGCTCGGCTGAACCTTTGAGATCTACTTGCCCTCTACTTCTTACGAAACCCTAAATTTGCAATATGTAGGCATTGACGAGTTAATCCTTCGTCACTAAGTTTCCCCAATGGGCTATCTCCTTGATTAACACTCAAATGTCTCATTGCATATGGGACAATTATGAGGGTCATCGCAAGTATCAGTTAGCTAATTGGGGATTAGCTACCTAGAATTTTTTTGGGGGACTTGGTATCCCAAATTTAGCTGAGATGAACCCCTGTGTCCTTGCTTCTTGGATAAAGAGGTATACCTTGGAGGATAATAATCTTTGTAAACAACTTAATTATAGAACATAAATACGGGGTTGACAATCCTAACGGTTTCTGTTACTCTACCATTGGTGTTTCCTCCTTCTGGAAAAGAGTCTTATGGGCTGCTAGGCTGCCAAAATGGGTTATCAATGGAGAGTGCCGAATGGTAAGAAGGTGAAATTATGGGAGGACCATTGGTTTGGAACCTCTACCCTTGACATCCAGTACTAGGAGATTTATTACTTAGTCAATGCACAAAATCATATTATTTTTGAACTTTGGGATGGAAAATAGCCGAGAGTTACTTTTAGGAGATGCTTTGATCATAGATTAGTTCTCCAATGGTATGAAGTTTTACAAATTCCTATCACTCTTCATCTCATAGATGAAAATGATGCCCTCATTTGGATGTGGGACTTTTTTTCTTAGCTTTCTTTTTATTTTTTGGCAGGGTGCATCTGTATTACCATTAGGGTAGTGCATAGTTGCAGAGGCTGGGTGTAATTGGTATCGTTTTGATATTGATATATTCCCTTAATCGAATTTTTTTGGATGTGGGAGGCCAATGAGGTTTATAGTGTAAAATCCATGTATGCTATTATCAATTTTAGAGGGATCTTGCCTAGTAATGTGATGTCTGGAGCATAAAAGTCCCACCAAAAATTCATCTTTTCATATGGTTGTTGTTCCATAACAGGGTTCTCACTAGAGACAACCTTGCTAAAAGGCAGTCACTGGATGACTTGACCTATGTTTTTTGTAATGAGATTGAAACTTGAAACTAGTAATCATTTGTTCTCTGAGTGTGTTGTTGCATTTGCTATGTGATGAGAAATTACAAGGATCCTGAGTATTAACTCTACAACCTCAACTTTTGTTGATACTTCTGACCTTTGGAATAATAAGAAGAATTTGTTATGTAATATGATAAATGATGTTGTTATAAGGAATATTTGGTTAATCCGAAATGAGATGTGTTTCAATCGAACCATTTGGGTGGGAATGCAGGTTGTGTGACGAAAAGTGCCCTAGACTCTTGATCAATGGAGCATCCTAGTCAAGGTGGAGGAAAGAGGAAAGTTGTTGGAGATGACTTTGGAGGGTTTGGCGTGCTCCACCTATGATATTGTGGCGGAGCCTGGCTAAGACTTGAGAAGCGGGCAAGTGCATAGTTGGAGGTTCGTGTGATGAACCAACTCCACGGTGATGATGAAACTCGCGTTAGCTGACCTAGCGAGGACTTTGGAGGCGAATGCGCTGGTGCTGGTTGCGGATGGAGAAGGCTTTTGGGTGTTACCTAGCTAGGTCCTAGTCGCCAGCGGAAGCGTAGAAAATGCGATGAAGCTCCTCCTGCTAGTGCTCCCTGGGGTGATGTTGTTTCTTTCAGTTTAGTGCTGTGGTTGATCTTTGCATGTAAAACTTTCTTCTGTCAGATTTGGTGGTAATAGAAAATTAAAACTGGATAGTGAAAATGATCTGATTTCAGAAATGGAACCGGAGCTATGCCCTTTTCCTCTAAAAAGAACAATGTGTAGGCTACTCATTCAGCACGCGGGAGTTTCAAGTTGGGAGAAAACTTGTACTCAGAGCTGCAACCTTAGAGCACCTCCAGCCGTTGGCGCTCCTCACGGCCAAATCCAGCGTTAAATAGCGTCGGATTGGACGAAACTTTGGCGTGGGGAGCGCCGAACTTTCAGCCGCCCCCCCAGCTAGACGCCCGAAGATCGGCTTTTTTTGGCTTTAGTTACACAAATAAACTCACAGTTCGGCGAATTTGACAAATTTGCCAATATTTGGCTTATTTTTACAAATAAACGTTACAGTTCAACAAAGCAAGCAAATAATTTAATAAGTTTTGAAATAAATCAATGGAAACTAGTTGGTGTTGCCTCGAAGCCTCCATATGTGCTCCACCAGATCATCCTGCAGCTGTTGTTGCATTGTGGAGTCTCGAATCTCCTGACGCATAGCGATGAACGAAGCCCACGATGCCGGCACCTGGTGATTAGGTTGTGCAAGAGGACCCTCTCTGTCATATGGTGCAGCTTGCACGCTCAGAGGAAATGGATACTTTTGCTCATTCTCAATAATCATGTCGTGTAAGCACACACAGCAGTTCATCACCTCCCACATCTGATCTTTGGACCAAGTCATAGCGGGGAACCGGACTACAGCAAATCTCTACTGGAGGACACCAAATGCACGCTTGACGTCCTTTCGGCAACCTTCTTGTTCCTTGACAAACTCCACCTCCTTCGGGAGGACGGGGCTTGAGATAGTCTTCACAAATGTTGCCCACTTTGGATAGATACCGTCTGCAAGATAGTATCCATTGTTGTAGTGCCGACCATTGATCACAAAGTCAACCGGTTGTTGGAGATATGCCCAAGAGGCAATAATAAATTAGTTATTGTTATATCTTAGTGTCATGATAAATGTTTACATCCCATGCTATAATTGTATTAACCGAAACATTGATACATGTGTGTTATGTAAACAACAAGGAGTCCCTAGTAAGCCTCTGGTATAACTAGCTTGTTGATTAATGGATGATCATGGTTTCGTGATCATGAACATTGGATGTTGATGGCGTGTAACTCACATGTTCGTTGGGAACCCCAAGAGGAAGGTATGATGCGCACAGCAGCAAGTTTTCCCTCAGAAAGAAACCAAGGTTTATCGAACCAGGAGGAGCCAAGAAGCACGTTGAAGGTTGATGGCGGCGGGATGTAGTGCGGCGCAACACCGGGATTCCGGCGCAACGTGGAACTGCACAACACAACCAAAGTACTTTGCCCCAACAAAAGTGAGGTTGTCAATCTCACCGGCTTGCTGTAACAAAGGATTAAATGTATTGTGTGGAAGATGATTGTTTGCAAGAAAACAAAAACAAGTATTGCAGCAGATTTGTATTTCAGTATAAAAGAATGGACCGGGGTCCACAGTTCCCTAGAGGTGTCTCTCCCATAAGATAAAAGCATGTTGGGTGAACAAATTACAGTCGGGCAATTGACAAATAGAGAGGGCATAACAATGCACATACATGACATGATAAATATAGTAAGATTTAATTGGGCATTACGACAAAGTACATAGACCGCCATCCAACTGCATCTATGCCTAAAAAGTCCACCTTCAGGTTATCATCCGAACCCCTTCCAGATTAAGTTGCAAAGCAACAGACAATTGCATTAAGTATGGTGCGTAATGTAATCAACAACTACATCCTTAGACATAGCATCAATGTTTTATCCCTAGTGGCAACAGCACAACAACAACCTTAGAACTTTCTGTCACTGTCCTGTATCAATGTAGGCATGAACCCACTATCTAGCATAAATACCCCCTCTTGGAGTTAAGAGTAAAAACTTGGAGAGCCTCTACTAATAACGGAGAGCATGCAAGATCATAAACAACACATAGGTAATAGATTGATAATCACCATAACATAGTATTCTCTATCCATCGGATCCCGACAAACACAACATATAGAATTACAAATAGATGATCTTGATCATGTTAGGCAGCTCACAAGATCCAACAATGAAGCACATAAGGAGAAGACAACCATCTAGCTACTGCTATGGACCCATAGTCCAGGGGTGAACTACTCACACATCACTCCGGAGGCGACCATGGCGGTGTAGAGTCCTCCGGGAGATGAATCCCCTCTCCGGCAGGGTGCCGGAGGCGATCTCCTGAATCCCCGAGATGGGATTGGCGGCGGCTGCGTCTCTGGAAGGTTTTCCGTATCGTGGCTCTCGGTACTGGGGGTTTCGCGACGGAGGCTATTTGTAGGCGGAAGGGCAGCGTGGGGGGCCACACGAGGGCCCCACACCTTAGGTCGGCGCGGCCAGGGCCTAGGCCGCGCCGCCCTATGGTGGCAGCGCCTCGTGGCCCCACTTCGACTCCTCTTCGGTCTTCGAAGCTTCGTGGCAAAATAGGACCGGGCGTTGATTTCGTCCAATTCCGAGAATATTTCCTTACTAGGATTTCTGAAACCAAAAACAGCATAAAAAAGAATCGGCTTTTCGCATCTTGTTAATAGGTTAGTTCCAAAATGCATAAATACGACATATAATGTGCATAAAACATGTAGATATCATCAATAATGAAGCATGGAACATAAGAAATTATCGATACGTTGGAGACATATCAGCATCCCCAAGCTTAGTTCTCTCGAGCAGGTAAAACGATAACAAAGATAATTTCAAGTGACATGCCATCATAACCTTGATCATACTATTTGTAAACATATGTAATGAATGCAGCGATCAAAACAATGATAATGACATGAGTTAACAAGTGAATCATAAAGCAAAGACTTTTCATGAATAGTACTTCAAGACAAGCATCAATAAGTCTTGCATAAGAGTTAACTCATAAAGCAATAAATCAAAGTAAAGGTGTTGAAGCAACACAAAGGAAGATTAAGTTTCAGCGGTTGCTTTCAACTTGTAACATGTATATCTCATGGATATTGTCAATGTAAAGTAATATAACAAGTGCAATATGCAAGTATGTAGGAATCAATGCACAGTTCACACAAGTGTTTGCTTCTTGAGGTGGAGAGAGATAGGTGAACTGACTCAACATAAAAGTAAAAGAATGATCCTTCAAAGAGGAAAGCATCGATTGCTATATTTGTGCTAGAGCTTTGGTTTTAAAAACATCAAGAGAGTATAAAAGTAAAGTTTTGAGAGGTGTTTGTTGTTGTCAACGAATAGTAATGGGTACTCAAACTACCTTATCAACCAGACTTTCAAGAGCGGCTCCCATGAAGGATGTTATTTCTACCACCGTGGTAGATCATCCCTCTTCTCTTTTGTTTACACATGTATTTTAGTGGGTGGCACTCCTTCCAACCTTGCTTTCACAAACCATGGCTAACCGAATCCTCGGGTGCCTGCCAACAATCTCATACCATGAAGGAGTGCCTTTTTATTTTATTATGTTGACACTCCTCCCCACCTTTGCTTTCTCAAGCCATGGCTAACCGAATCCTTCGGGTGCCGTCCAACCTTTCACATACCATGGAGGAGTGTCTATTTGCAAAATTAAGTTGCTTACTAATGAATCAGAGCAAAACATGTGAAGAGAATTATTAATGAAGTTAATTAATTGGGGCTGGGAACACCTTTGCCAGCTCTTTATGCAAAGTTATTGGATAAGCGGATGAAGCCACTAGTCCATTGTGAAAGTATGTCCGAAGTAAATGACAAGATCGAAAGATAAAACACCACATACTTCCTCATGAGCTATAAAACATTGACACAAATAAGAGATGATAAATTTTGAATTGTTTAAAGGTAGCACTCAAGCAATTTACTTTGGAATGGCGGAGAAATACCATGTAGTAGGTAGGTATGGTGGACACAATTGGCATAGTGGTTGGCTCAAGGATTTTGGATGCATGAGAAGTATTCCCTCTCGATACAAGGTTTAGGTGAGCAAGGTTATTTGAAACAAACACAAGGATGAACCGGTGCAGCAAGACTCACATAAAATACATATTGTAAACATTATAAGACTCTACACCGTCTTCCTTGTTGTTCAAAACTCAATACTAGAAATTATCTAGACCTTAGAGAGACCAAATATGCAAACCAAATTTTAGCAAGCTCTATGTATTTCTTCATTAATGGGTAAAAAGTATATGATGCAAGAGCTTAAACATGAGCACAACAATTGCCAAGTATCACATTACCCAAGACATTTTAGAATTACTACATGTAGCATTTTCCAATTCCAACCATATAACAATTTAACGAAGAAGAAACTTCGCCTTGAACATTATGAGTAAAGCCTAAGGACATATTTGTCCATATGCAACAGCGGAGCGTGTCTCTCTCCCACACAAAGAATGCTAGGATCCATTTTATTCAAACAAAACAAAAACAAAAACAAACCGACGCTCCAAGCAAAGTGCATAAGATGTGACGGAATAAAAATGTAGTTTCAGGGGAGGAACCTGATGATGTTGTCGATGAAGAAGGGAATGCCTTGGGCATCCCCAAGCTTAGACGCTTGAGTCTTCTTAAAATATGCAGGGGTGAACCACGGGGGCATCCCCAAGCTTAGAGCTTTCACTCCTCTTGATCATAGTATGTCATACTCCTCTCTTGATCCTTGAAAACTTCCTTCACACCAAACTTCGAGCAAACTCATTAGAGGGTTAGTGCACAATAAAAATTTACATGTTCAGAGGTGACACAATCATTCTTTACACTTCTGGACATTGCATAAAGCTACTGGACATTAATGGATCAAAGAAATTCATCCAACATAGCAAAAGAGGCAATGCGAAATAAAAGGCAGAATCTGTCAAAACAGAACAGTTCGTAAAGACGAATTTTAAAATGGCGCCAGACTTGCTCAAATGGAAAAACTCAAAACTAACGAAAGTTGCGTACATATCTGAGGATCACTCACGTAAATTGGCATAATTTTCTGAGTTACCTACAGAGAATTAGGCTCAGATTCGTGACAGAAAATAAATCTGTCTCTGCGCAGTAATCCAAATCTAGTATGAACCTTACTATAGAGACTTTACTTGGCACAAAAACATGATAAGGAGAGGTTGCTACAGTAGTAAACAACTTCCAAGACTCAAATATAAAACAAAGTGCTGTAGTAAAAACATGGGTTGTCTCCCATAAGCGCTTTTCTTTAACGCCTTTCAGCTAGGCACAGAAAGTGTATATCAAGTATTATCAAGAGATGAAGCATCAACATCATTATTTGCTCTAATAATAGAATCATAAGGTAAATTCATTCTTTTTCTAGGGAAGTGTTCCATACCTTTCTTGAGAGGAAATTGATATTTAATATTACCTTCCTTCATATCAATAGTAGCACCAACGGTTCGAAGAAAAGGTCTTCCCAATATAATGGGACAAGATGCATTGCATTCAATATCCAAGACAACAAAATCAACGGGGACAAGGTTATTGTTAACCATAATATGAACATTATCAACTCTCCCCAAAGGTTTTCTTTTTAGCATTATCAGCGAGATTAACATCCAAATAACAATTCTTTAATGGTGGCAAGTCAAGCATATCATAGACTTTCTTAGGCATAACAGAAATATTTGCACCAAGATCACATAAAGCATTACAATCAAAATCATTGACCCTCATCTTAATGATGGGCTCCCAACCATCTTCTAACTTTCTAGGAATAGAAGTTTCAAGTTTTAGTTTCTCTTCTCTAGCTTTTATGAGAGCATTTGTAATATGTTTTGTGAAAGCCAAATTTATAGTACTAGCATTAGGACTTTTAGCAAGTTTTTGTAAGAACTTTATAACTTCAGAGATGTGGCAATCATCAAAATCTAAATCTTATGAGCTACAGTAATGGGATCATTGTTCCCAAGGTTGGAAAAAAAATTAGCAGTTTTATCACAAGCAGTTTCAACAGTTTTAGCAATTTCAGGCAGTTTTGTACGCTTTGCACTAGGAGTAGAAACATTGCCAACACCAATTATTTTACCATTGATAGTAGGAGGTGCAGCAACATGTGAGGAATCAACATTACTTTTGGTGGTAATAGTCCAAACTTTAGCTACATTATTCTCTTTAGCTAGTTTTTCATTTTCTTCTCTATCCCACCTAGCACGCAGTTCAGCCATTAATCTTATATTCTCATTAATTCTAACTTGGATGGCATTTGCTGTAGTAGTAATCTTATTATCAATATCCTCAGGTTTAACAGCCATTTTATTAATTAAAGAGGATTGTGACGCGGACATGTATGAGATTCGGGTTTCGGCATTTGAAATTTTAGTTTGCAAACCCGAAATCTCCCTATTCAAGTTTTCAAGTTGACTTCCTATATTTTTCAACAAGGTAGATTGTTCATTCATGGTTTTAGTAAACAATTTATTTTGCTCATATTGTGATTGCATAAAGTTCTTAGTGGATCTTTCAATTTCTAGCATCTTTTCCTCATATCTACCATAGGAATTACCATAATCATTACCACTAGCAGGATATGGCCTATAGTTATTACCAGAATTGTTCCTATGAGCATTGTTGTTGAAATTATTATTTTTAATGAAATTCACATCAACATTTTCTTCTTGAGCAACCAATGAAGCTAAAGGAACATTATTAGGATCAACATTAGATCTACCATTCACAAGCATAGACATAATCACATCAATCTTATCACTCAAGGAGGAGGTTTCTTCAACAGAATTTACCTTCTTACCTTGTGGAGCTCTTTCCGTGTGCCATTCAGAGTAATTTATCATCATATCATCAAGAAGCTTTGTAGCCACCCCCAATGTGATGGACATAAAGGTACCTCCAGCCTGAATCCAATAAATTCCGCGAAGAAAAATTTAGTCCTGCATAGAAGGTTTGGATGATCATCCAAGTAGTCAGTCCATGGGTTGGGCAATTCTTTACCAAAGATTTCATTCTCTCCCATGCTTGAGCAACATGTTCATTATCTAATTGCTTGAAATTCATTATGCTACTTCTCAAAGATATAATTTTAGCGGGAGGATAATATCTACCAATAAAAGCATCTTTGCATTTAGTCCATGAATTAATACTATTCTTAGGCAAAGATAGCAACCAGTCTTTAGCTCTTCCTCTTAATGAGAAAGGAAACAATTTTAATTTAATAATATCACCATCTACATCCTTATACTTTTGCATTTCACAAAGTTCAACAAAATTATTAAGATGGGCAGCAACATCATCAGAACTAACACCAGAAAATTGATCTCTCATGACAAGATTTAGTAAAGCAGGTTTAATTTCAAAGAATTCTGCTGTAGTAGCAGGTGGAGCAATAGGTGTGCATAGGAAATCATTATTATTAGTGGTTGTGAAGTCACACAACTTAGTATTTTCAGGAGTATTCATTTTAGCAACAGTAAATAAAACAAACTAGATAAAATAAATGCAAGTAACTAATTTTTTGTGTGTTTTCGATATAGAGAGCAAGACAGTAAATAAAGTAAAGCTAGCAACTAATTTTTGTGTGTTTTGTTTAGGTGCAGCAAACAAAGTAGTAAATAAAATAAAGCAAGACAAAAACAAAGTAAAGAGATTGAGAAGTGGAGACTCCCTTGCAGCGTGTCTTGATCTCCCCGGCAACGGCGCGAAAAAGAGCTTGATGGCGTGTAACTCACACGTTCGTTGGGAACCCCAAGAGGAAGGTATGATGCGCACAGCAAGTTTTCCCTCAGAAAGAAACCAAGGTTTATCGAACCGAGGAGCCAAGAAGCACGTTGAAGGTTGATGGCGGCGGGATGTAGTGCGGCGCAACACCAGGGATTCCGGCGCCAACGTGGAACCTGCACAACACAACCAAAGTACTTTGCCCCAACGAAACAGTGAGGTTGTCAATCTCACCGGCTTGCTGTAACAAAGGATTAAACGTATTGTGTGGAAGATGATTGTTTGCAAGAAACAGTAAAACAAGTATTGCAGTAGATTTGTATTTCAGTATAAAAGAATGGACCGGGGTCCACAGTTCACTAGAGGTGTCTCTCCCATAAGATAAAAGCATGTTGGGTGAACAAATTACAGTCGGGCAATTGATAAATAGAGAGGGCATAACAATGCACATACATGACATGATAAATATAGTGAGATTTAATTGGGCATTACGACAAAGTACATAGACCGCCATCCAACTGCATCTATGCCTAAAAAGTCCACCTTCAGGTTATCATCCGAACCCCTTCCAGTATTAAGTTGCAAAGCAACAGACAATTGCATTAAGTATGGTGCGTAATGTAATCAACAACTACATCCTTAGGCATAGCATCAATGTTTTATCCCTAGTGGCAACAGCACAACACAACCTTAGAACTTTCTGTCACTGTCCCAGTATCAATGTAGGCATGAACCCACTATCTAGCATAAATACCCCTCTTGGAGTTAAGAGTAAAAACTTGGCCAGAGCCTCTACTAATAACGGAGAGCATGCAAGATCATAAACAACACATAGGTAATAGATTGATAATCACCATAACATAGTATTCTCTATCCATCGGATCCCGACAAACACAACATATAGAATTACAAATAGATGATCTTGATCATGTTAGGCAGCTCACAAGATCCAACAATGAAGCACATAAGGAGAAGACAACCATCTAGCTACGCTATGGACCCATAGTCCAGGGGTGAACTACTCACTCATCACTCCGGAGGCGACCATGGCGGTGTAGAGTCCTCCGGGAGATGAATCCCCTCTCGGCAGGGTGCCGGAGGCGATCTCGAATCCCCCGAGATGGGATTGGCGGCGGCTGCGTCTTTGGAAGGTTTTCCGTATCGTGGCTCTCGGTACTGGGGGTTTCGCGACGGAGGCTATTTGTAGGCGGAAGGGCAGCGTGGGGGGCCACACGAGGGCCCCACACCATAGGTCGGCGCGGCCAGGGCCGCGCCGCCCTATGGTGGCGGCGCCTCGTGGCCCCACTTCGACTCCTCTTCGGTCTTCTGAAGCTTCGTGGCAAAAATAGGACCCTGGGCGTTGATTTCTCCAATTCCGAGAATATTTCCTTACTAGGATTTCTGAAACCAAAAACAGCAGAAAACAGCAACTGCTCTTCGGCATCTTGTTAATAGGTTAGTTCCAGAAAATGCATAAATACGACATATAATGTGCATAAAACATGTAGATATCATCAATAATGAAGCATGGAACATAAGAAATTATCGATACGTTGGAGACGTATCAGATGTTATTAATAACAAGGTTATGTCATTAGGTGAATGATATAATGGACACACACCCAAATGAGCGTAGCATATGATCAAGTCATTAAGTTCATTTTGCTATAAGCTTTCGATACATAGTTGCCTAAGTCCTTCGACCATGAGATCATGTAAATCACTTACACCGGAAGGGTACTTTGATTACATCAAACGCCATTGCGTAAATGGGTGGTTATAAAGATGGGATTAAGTATTCGGAAAGTATGAGTTGAAGCATATGGATCAATAGTGGGATTTGTCCATCTTGATGACGGATAGATATACTCTGGGTGGAATGTCGTCTGATTAGCTTGCAAGCATATGATTGGATCATAAGAGATGACATACCACGGTACGAGTAAAGAGTACTTGTCGGTAACGAGGTTGAACAAGGTATGGAGATACCGATGATCGAACCTTGGACAAGTAAAATATCGCGTGACAAAGGGAATTGGCATCGTATGTAAATGGTTCAATCGATCACTAAGTCATCGTTGAATATGTGGGAGCCATTATGGATCTCCAGATCCCGCTATTGGTTATTGCTCGGAGAGGAGTCTCGACCATGTCTACATAGTTCACGAACCGTAGGGTGACGCGCTTAAGGTTCGATGTCGCATAAGTAGATTTGAATATGGTATGGAGACAAAGTTTGTTCGGAGTCTAGGATGGGATCCAGGACGTCACGAGGAGGTCCGGAATAGTCCGGAGAATAAGATTCATATAAGGGAAGTTGATTTCTAGGTTTCGGAAAAGTTCGGGATTTTTCCGATGGATGACCGGGAAGGTTCTAGAAGGTTCCGGGGGTCCCACCAGTGGGCCCACGACCCTAGGAGGGCTAGCATGGGCCGAGGGGGTGCTCCCTAGCCTAATGGGCCAGGGGCACATGCCCCTCAAGGCCCAGCCGGCCAAACCCCTAGGGTTTCCCCAAACCCTAGGGGGATCAACTTGGGGGGGGAAGAAATCCTCTTCCCCCCACTTGGCCGCCGCCCCCCTAACCCTAGATGGGAAAGGGGGCCACCCCAGCCGACCTGGCCCCCTATATAAAGAGCGGAGGGGGTGGCTGATACGTCTCAAACGTATCTATAATTTCTTATGTTCCATGCTACTTTATTGATGATACCTGCATGTTTTATACACATTATATGTCATTATTATGCGTTTTCCGGAACTAACCTATTAACAAGATGCCACAGTGCCAGTTCCTGTTTTCTTATGTCTGTTTATTGCAGAAAAGGCCCAAAAACCAAAGTGCTCGGAAAAATCCAAAAATTACAGAAATTCTATTTCGTCGGAAGACTCACGGAGCCGAAGAAGCCGGGGAGGCCCAGGGCCTCCTCCCCAGGCCGGCGCGGCCTGGAGGGTGGTCACCCCACCCCGGGGTGGGCCCCTCGGACTCTTCCGACTCCGACTCTTCGCCTATTTAAGCCGTCGTGACCTAAAACTTCGATACCTCTTCACGAAACTCCGAAAACATCCAGGGGCGCCGCCACATCGCGAAACTCCATTGGGGACGAAGTCTCTGCCCGGCACCGCCGGACGGGGAATTGCCCCCGAAGCCATCTCCACCACCATCTTCACCGCCATCGCTGTTCCCATGATGAGGAGGGAGTAGTTCTCCCTCGGGGCTGAGGGCTCTACCGTAGCTATGTGGTTAATCTCTCTCGTACTCAATACAATGATCTCATGAGCTGCTTTACATGATTGAGATCCATATGATGAGCTTTGTATCGCTACTAGTTGTGTGCTACTCATGTGATGTTATTAAAGTAGTCTATTCCTCCTACTTGGTGTAAAGGTGATTAGTGTGTGCACCGTGTGGTTCTTGTCGTAGGCTATGATCATGATCTCTTGTAGATTGTGGAGTTAATTATCATTATGATAGTATTGATGTGATCTATTCCTCCTTCATAGTGTAATGTGGACAGTGTGTGCACTATGTTAGTTCTTGGTTTATTTTGCAATGATCTATTATGCTCTAAGGTTATTTAAATATGAACATTGAATTGTGGAGCTTGTTAACTCCGGCATTGAGGGTTCGTGTAATCCTACGCAATGTGTTCATTATCAAACAAGAGTGTATGTAGCGCATATGAGAAGAAGTATTTATTATGCGATCAATGTTGAGAGTGTCCACTAGTGAAAGTACGATCCCTAGGCCTTGTTTCCAATACTGCAAACACCGTTTACTTACTGTTCTGCATGTTTACTCGCTGCCATATTTTATTCAGATTGCTATTACCACTCATATACATCCATATTACTTGTATTTCACTATCTCTTCGCCGAACTAGTACACCTATACACCTGACAAGTGTATTTGGTGTGTTGGGGACACAAGAGACTTCTTGCTTTGTGATTACAGGGTTGCTTGAGAGGGATATCTTTGACCTCTTCCTCCCTGAGTTCGATAAACCTTGGGTAATCCACTTAAGGGAAACTTGCTGCTGTTCTACAAACCTCTGCTCTTGGAGGCCCAACACTGTCTACAAGAATAGAAGCACCCGTAGACATCAAGCACTTTTTCGGAGGAAAGGTAAGGTACTCACACTCCGGTTCCAGGTAACAGATTTTCTGGCGCCATTGTGTGTGTCGAAGCTATTTCCTTTAGACTCGCAATTACATCTTTTTGTTTCTTGTTTACACTAGTTAGGCATAATGGACAACAAAGAGCTTCTTATTCTATTTCCTGATTTAAGACATGGATGGTTTGATGCGAAAATTAAAAAACCTATGGAACCTTATTTACATGATAGTAGCAATGTTATTAGTATGAATGCAATTACTGCTAATGCTATGAAGAAGTCTAAGCTTGGGGAAGCTAGTTTACATAAAAATAATCTTTTTAGCTCCTCCGCTTTGGAAGAAATATTTTGCTCTGATAATGCTTTATCTCCCATATGCGATAACTTTAATGATGCTTCTGATATTTTAAATCCACCTGCTGAAAGTATTCCGTATAAAATACCTATGAAAATTATTGAACGTGTTATGGATAACCGCTATGAAGGGGATGGAACTGTCCATCCTAGGAATCATTTACTGTTTTTGCATGAATTATGCGGGTTATTCAAGTGTGCAGGTATTTCAATGGATGAAGTTAGAAAGAAATTATTTGTTATGTCGCTATCTGGTGAAGCGGCGCATTGGTATAAATTATTGAAGGACGGGCGCTCTCTTGATTGGAAGGATATTGTGCCTCTATTTTATTCCAAGTTCTATCCTCCAAGTGAAATTCACAAAGATCGAAACCATATATATAATTTTTGGCCTCATGATGGAGAGAGTATTGCCCAAGCATGGGAGAGATTGAAGACTTTAATGCTCAAATGCCCCAATCATGAGCTTCCAGGTAATATCATCATTGATAATTTCTATGCAAGACTTTCTTTTCAAGATAAGACCTTGCTGGATACTACTTGTTCTGGATCATTCACGAGCAATAAAGAAGAGTTTAAAAGGGACCTTCTTGATTGGATTAAGGAGAACGCTGAAGATTGGGAGAACGACAAAGGTAAAGAGTCAGTATAAACTATGATTATGAATGCATTGAAACTTTTATGAATACTGATAAATTTCGAAATATGAGTGCTACTTATGGTCTTGACTCTCAAGTTGCTGCAAATCTTTATAAAGCTTTTGCTTCTCACATTGAATTGCCTAGGAAGAATTTTGATAAGTATCATGAACCTTTTAAAGACGCTTGCATGAAGAATGAAATTGTTGTTAATAATTGCAATAAGCGTGCTCAAACTCCTAAGAATGCTATTTCCTATAAGCATGTTAATTTTTGTGGAATACATAGACCTTGTGGAATTAATCAAATAGAAGATGAATATTGTATCCATCACAGAATGAAAAAACTAGAAAGTGGTCTAGAACTCTAGATGATCTTGGAGAAAAAGTGTGTGCCCTCTATCCTTTTATTTGTGAACTTTGCCATAGAGTTGGTCATTTTAATTTTCAATGCTCCTCCAATGATAATTCAAACCCCATGAGTGCTGCAAATTTGTATTGTGATGATGAAATTATTCCTAATCAGCATGATGAACTTAGCTTATTTTTGAAGTGTGAAGAGTTATCAAGAAAAATTTCTTTGTTAAATATTAACGATCTTGATATTGATGATGTCCTGCATGGTTGTCTTTCTTACTGCATTAATAATTGCCATACAAATACTTACATACAGAATATTTTAGAAGATGACACCTTGCCAAAATATGATAGGACCGCTGTGTGTTTTCAATTAATTAATGAAAAGGAGGGATCCTCCCAAGTTTCTTCTATTGTTTCTAAAAGTAAATCAGGTTATGCGGACAAGCCACCCTTCAAGCCTCTTCCTCCTAAAGAAGGAAGCGAGGAGAGGGAAGAAGAGAAGAAGAAGAAGAAGGGAACGAAGAAGAAGAAGAAGAAGAAGAAGAAGGAGAATAAAGAGAAAGAGGCAATGGCATATCCCCGCGTGTATGAGGTAACAATAGGTAACCGTAAGTATGTTGCGCCTAATGATTATTATGATAATGAATCTGAGTACGATGATCTTCCTATACCCTTTACCCATATTAGTGATCATGATTTGGATGAGCACACTGCCTTTGATATTGAAAATCTCTTTGGTACTGATTATGAAAGTAATGATGATAGCATTATTCATGTCCCCTTAAACGATGATATTGAAAGCTCTAAGCTTGGGGATGTTGTGCTTGAAGATCCTATATTTGAGACTTCTACTTTTAGTGAAAATGATGATATTACATATTCTGGTTTAGATAATTGCTATAGAGATGTATATGACACATGTTACAATTATCCTTATTAAACTTGTCATAGTTATGATGGGCTTGCCAAAAACCATTCCCTTAGTATGCAACTTGTTTACCATGTTCAAATTCTTGATAATAATCTTGCTCCAATTACTATTAATGAGAATAACTCTTCTTATGCCAAAATTAATGATACTTCTATGCATATGAACCATGATAAGAATGTTTTAAGTGACGGGTATATTGTGGATTTCATCAATGATGCTACTGAAAGTTATTATGAGAGAGGGAAATATGGTTATATGCATCTTAATAATATTAAGTTTCCCCTCTTTATGTTGAGAATCTTTAAGTTACTCGTGTTTTATCCTCTTATGCTTGTCACTTTGCTCTTCATGAATTCATTTGTGTATAAGATTCTTCTGCATAGGAAGCATGTTAGGCTCAAATGTGTTTTGAATTGCCTCTTGAAGCTCTCTTTTGCTTCAAATACTATTTCTTGCGAGTGCATCATTAAAACTGCTAAGCCCATCTTAATGGCTATAAAGAAAGAACTTCTTGGGAGATAACCCATGTGTTATTTTGCTACAGAAATTTTTGTTTTGTTGAGTCTTGGAAGTTGTTTACTACTGTAGCAACCTATCCTTATCATGTTTTTGTGCCAAGTAAAGTTTCTATGTTAAAGTTGATGTTATATTTGGGATCGCTGCGCAGAAACAGCATTGCTGTCTGTCACGAATCTGGGCACAGTTCTCTGTAGAAAATTCGAAAACATCTGCCAATTTACGAGCGTGATCCTCAGATATGTACGCAACTTTCATTAGTTTTGAGTTTTTCCATTTGAGCAAGTCTGGTGCCATCTTAAAATTCGTCTTTACGGACTGTTCTGTTTTTGACAGATTCTGCCTTTTATTTCGCATTGCCTCTTTTGCTATGTTGGATTCATTTCTTTGATCCATTAATGTCCAGTAGCTTTATGCAATGTCCAGAAGTGAAAAGAATGTTTGTGTCACCTCTGAACATGTGAATTTTTGATTATGCACTAACCCTCTAATGAGTTTGCTTGAAGTTTGGTGTGAAGGAAGTTTTCAAGGGTCAAGAGAGGAGGATGATATACTACGATCAAGAAGAATGAAAAGTCTAAGCTTGGGGATGCCCGGTGGTTCATCCCTGCATATTTCAAGAAGACTCAAGCATCTAAGCTTGGGGATGCCCAAGGCATCCCCTTCTTCATCGACAAAGTATCAGGTTCCTTCTCTTGAAACTATATTTTTATTCAGTCACATCTTGAGTTCTTTACTTGGAGCGTCTGTATGTTTTTGTTTTTGTTGTTGTTTGAATAAATAATTGTTTGGGAGAGAGACACGCTCTGCTGGTTCGTATGAACACATGTGTTCTTAGCTTTTAATTTTCATGGCGAAGGTTGAAACTGCTTCGTTAATTGTTATATGGTTGGAAACGGGAAATGCTACATGTAGTAATTGGTGTAATGTCTTGAATAATGTGATACTTGGCAATTATAGATCTTGTTTAAGCTCTTGCATCATGTACCTTGTACCCATTAATGAATAATTACATAGAGCTTGTTAAAATTTGGTTTGCATGATTGGTCTCTCTAAGTCTAGATATTTTCTGGTTGAGGTGTTTGAACAACAAGGAGACGATGTAAAGTCTTATAATGCTTACAATATGTTTATATGTGAGTCTTGCTGCACCATTTTATACTTGAGTTTGCTTCAAATAACCTTTCTAGCCTAAGCCTTGTATCGAGAGGGAATACTTCTCATGCATCCAAATACTTGAGCCAATATTCATGCCATTTGTGTCCACCATACCTACCTACTACATGGTATTTCTCCGCCATTCCAAAGTAAATTGCTTGAGTGCTACCTTTAAACCATTCAAAATTTATCACCTCTGATTTGTGTCAATGTTTTATAGCTCATGAGGAAGTATGTGGTGTCTATCTTTCAATCTTGTTGGGCAACTTTCACCAATGGACTAGTGGCTTCATCCTCTTATCCAATAATTTTGCAAAAAGAGCTGGCAATGGGATTCCCAGTCCCAAATTAATTAACAAAAATAGACACTCCTCCATGGTATGTGATTGTTGGACGGCACCCGAAGGATTCGGTTAGCCATGGCTTGAGAAAGCAAAGGTGGGGAGGAGTGTCATCTAAATAAAACTAAAATAAAAGGCACTCCTTCATGGTATGAGATTGTTGGCAGGCACCCGAGGATTCGGTTAGCCATGGTTTGTGAAAGAAAGGTTGGAAGGAGTGCCACCCAAAAATAAAATAAAATGGGAGCCGCTCTTTGAAGGTTTGTCTGGCAAGGGGGTTAGAGTGCCCATTACCATTCGTTGACAACAACAAACACCTCTCAAAACTTTATTTTTATGCTCTCTATATGTTTTCAAAATCAAAGCTCTAGCACAAATATAGCAATCGATGCTTTCCTCTTTGAAGGACCATTCTTTTACTTTATTGTTGAGTCAGTTTACCTATTCTTTCTATCTTAGAAGCAAACACTTGTGTAAATTGTGTGCATTGATTCTTACATGTTTACCTATTGCACTTGTTATATTACTTTGTGTTGACAATTATCCATGAGATATACATGTTAAAGTTGAAAGCAACCGCTGAAACTTATATCTTCCTTTGTGTTGTTTCAAAGCTTTCTACTAAGAATTTATTGCTTATGAGTTAACTCTTATGCAAGACTCATTGATGCTTGTCTTGAAAGTATTATTCATGAAAAGTCTTTGTTATATGATTCATTGGTTTACTCATTATCTTCATCATTGCTTCGAATCTCTGCATTCATCTCATGTGCTTTACAATAGTATGATCAAGGTTATGATGGCATGTCACTTAAGAAATTATCATTGTTATCGTTTACCTACTCGAGGGCGAGTAGGAACTAAGCTTGGGGATGCTTGATACGTCTCAAACGTATCTATAATTTCTTATGTTCCATGCTACTTTATTGATGATACCTACATGTTTTATACACATTATATGTCATTATTATGCGTTTTCCGGAACTAACCTATTAACAAGATGCCACAGTGCCAGTTTCTGTTTATTATGTCTGTTTATTGCAGAAAAGGCCCAAAAACCAAAGTGCTCGGAAAAATCCAGAAAAATTACAGAAATTCTATTTCGTCGGAAGACTCACGGAGCCGAAGGGCAAGCCGTGGGGAGGCCCAGGGCCTCCTCCCCATAGGCCGGCGCGGCCGGAGGGTGGTCACCCCACCCTGTGGGTGGGCCCCTCGGGACTCTTCCGACTCCGACTCTTCGCCTATTTAAGCCGTCGTGACCTAAAACTTCGATACCTCTTCACGAAACTCCAGAAAACATCCAGGGGCGCCGCCACATCGCGAAACTCCAATTCGGGACAGGTCTCTGTTCGGCACCCGCCGGACGGGAATTGCCCGGAAGCCATCTCCACCACCATCTTCACCGCCATCGCTGTTCCCATGATGAGGAGGGAGTAGTTCTCCCCTGGGGCTGAGGGCTCTACCGTAGCTATGTGGTTAATCTCTCTCTCTGTACTCCAATGATCTCATGAGCTGGTTTACATGATTGAGATCCATATGATGAGCTTTGTATCACTACTAGTTGTGTGCTACTCATGTGATGTTATTAAAGTAGTCTATTCCTCCTACTTGGTGTAAAGGTGATTAGTGTGTGCACCGTGTGGTTCTTGTCGTAGGCTATGATCATGATCTCTTGTAGATTGTGGAGTTAATTATCATTATGATAGTATTGATGTGATCTATTCCTCCTTCATAGTGTAATGTGGACAGTGTGTGCACTATGTTAGTTCTTGGTTTATTTTGCAATGATCTATTATGCTCTAAGGTTATTTAAATATGAACATTGAATTGTGGAGCTTGTTAACTCCGGCATTGAGGGTTCGTGTAATCCTACGCAATGTGTTCATTATCAAACAAGAGTGTATGTAGCGCATATGAGAAGAAGTATTTATTATGCGATCAATGTTGAGAGTGTCCACTAGTGAAAGTACGATCCCTAGGCCTTGTTTCCAATACTGCAAACACCGTTTACTTACTGTTCTGTTGCATGTTTACTCGCTGCCATATTTTATTCAGATTGCTATTACCACTCATATACATCCATATTACTTGTATTTCACTATCTCTTCGCCAAACTAGTACACCTATACACCTGACAAGTGTATTTGGTGTGTTGGGGACACAAGAGACTTCTTGCTTTGTGATTGCAGGGTTGCTTGAGAGGGATATCTTTGACCTCTTCCTCCCTGAGTTCGATAAACCTTGGGTAATCCACTTAAGGGAAACTTGCTGCTGTTCTACAAACCTCTGCTCTTGGAGGCCCAACACTGTCTACAAGAATAGAAGCACCCGTAGACATCAGTGGCCGGCCATCCCAAGAAGAACATTGGGCCTCCAACCAAAGCCATGTATCATGGTGGAAGTTTCAGTTTGGACATTAATCCTCAATCTCTTATGAGAATATTACCTGTTGTTGAATGCTTAAGCATTAAAGAGGAGTCCATTATTTGTTTTCTATGTTGTCCGGTATGGATGTCCTCAAGTTGAGATCTATCAAAACTGAGAAATCAAATGCGATCTATCTCCTTGGTCCTTTGTACATGTGGCATAGAGGTACCCCTTTGTGACACTTGGTTGAAACATATGTAATGCAATGATAATCCATGGAAATCCGAGCTAATTAGGACAAGGTGCGAACACTATTGGTATTCGATGCATGAGGCTTGCAACTTATAAGAGGTTTTATGCATAACACATATGAATTATTACTACCGTTGACAAAATTGTTTCCATGTTTTCAAAATAAAAAGCTCTAGCACATGAGTAATCCATGCTTCCCTCTGCGAAGGGCCTTTCTTTTACTTTATGTTGAGTCAGTTTACCTACTTCTTTCTATCTTAGAAGCAAACACTTGTGTCAACTGTGTTCATTGATTCTTACATGTTTACTTATTGCACTTGTTATATTACTTTATGTTTACAATTATCCATGAGATATACATGTTACAAGTTGAAAGCAATTGCTGAAACTTAATCATCCTTTGTGTTGCTTCAAAACCTCTTACTTTGAATCTATTGCTTTATGAGTTAGCTCTTATGCAAGTCTTTTTGATGCTTGTCTTGAAAGTACTATTCATGAAAAGTTTTTGCTATATGATTCAGTTGTTTAGTCATTATCTCTTTGTTAGCAATCTATTGCTTCGAATCACTTCATTCATCTCATATGCTTTACAATAATGTTGATCAAGATTATGTTGGTAGCATGTCACTTCAGAAATTATTGTTTTTATCGTTTACCTACTCGAGGGCGAGTAGGAACTAAGCTTGGGGATGCTTGATACGTCTCCAACGTATCTATAATTTCTTATGTTCCATGCTTGTTTTATGACAATACCTACATGTTTTGTTCATACTTTATAATGTTTTGATGCATTTTCCGGTACTAACCTATTAACAAGATGCCGAAGCGCCAATTCCTGTTTTCTGCTGTGTTTGGTTCCAGAAATCTTACACAGGAATATTCTCGAATTGGACGAAACAAAAGCCATACCTCTTATTTTGCCGAGATGGACACAGGGAGCCGAAGAGGGGCCAGAGGGGGGCCCCACCCCACATGGCGGCGCGGCCAAGGGGGGGCGCCCCCTATGGTGTGGGTCCGTCGGGACCCCTTCGAGGCTGCCCTTCCGCCTATATATTACCTCCGCCGCAAAAACCCTAAAAAATCCAGTCATATTCCACGAATAGTTCTGTAGCCGCCGCCATCGTGAAGCCAAGTTCGGGGACAGAAATCTCTGTTCCGGCACGGGGAATTGCCCCCGGAATCCATCTCCATCGACACCACCGCCATCTTCATCGCCGCTCTGTCTCCCATGATGAGGAGGGAGTAGTTCTCCCCCGAGGCTGAGGCTCTACCGGTAGCTATGTGGTTCATCTCTCTCTCCCATGGTGTGATCTTTATGTGATCATGAGCTTTGTATCACTATTAATCTATGTGCTACTCTAGTGATGTTATTAAAGTAGTCTATTCCTCCTCCATGATGTAAAGGTGACAGTGTGTGCATCATGTAGTACTTGGTGTAGGTTATGATTGTAATCTCTTGTAGATTATGAAGTTAACTATTACTATGATAGTATTGATGTGATCTATTCCCCCTTTTATAGCTATTGGTGACAGTGTGTATGCTATGTTAGTACTCGGTCTAAATTGCAACGGTCTATTATGCACTCTAGAGGTTACTTTAATATGAACTCCGGATGTTGTGGAGCTTGTTTACTCCGGCTTGAGGTGTGCTCTTGTAGCCCTACACAATGAATGGTGTTTGTTATCCAACAAGAGAGTGTTTGAAAGTAGCACAAGTGAGGAGAAGTTATTTATTTATTATGTGATCATTGTTGAGAGTTGATGGCGTGTAACTCACACGTTCGTTGGGAACCCCAAGAGGAAGGTATGATGCGCACAGTAGCAAGTTTTCCCTCAGAAAGAAACCAAGGTTTAATCGAACCAGGAGGAGCCAAGAAGCACGTTGAAGGTTGATGGTGGCGAAATGTGATGCGGCGCAACAACAGGGATTCCGGCGCCAACGTGGAATCTGCACAACAAAACCAAAGTACTTTGCCCCAACGAAACAAGGTTGTCACCTCACCGGCTTGCTGTAACAAAGGATTAAGCGTATCGAGTGGAAGATGATTGTTTGCAAGAAAACAGTAAAACACAATTGCAGTAGATTGTATGCTATGTAAAGAATAGGACCGGGGTCCACAGTTCACTAGAGGTGTCTCTCCCACAAGATAAAAGCATGTTGGGTAAACAAATTACAGTCGGGCAATTGACAAATAGAGAAGGGCATAACAATGCATGTACATGATATGATAAATATAGTGAGATTTAATTGGGCATTACGACAAAGTACATAGACCGCCATCCAACCGCATCTATGCCTAAAAAGTCCACCTTCAGGTTATCATCCGAACCCCATTCAGTATTAAGTTGCTAAGCAACAGACAATTGCATTAAGTATGGTGCGTAATGTAATCGACAACTACATCCTTAGACATAGAATCAATGTTTTATCCCTAGTGGCAACAAGACACATCACAACCTTAGAACTTTCTCACTGTCCCAGTGTCAATGAAGGCATGAACCCACTATCGAGCATAAATACTCCCTCTTGGAGTTAAGAGTACAAACTTGGCCAGAGCCTCTACTAATAACGGAGAGCATGCAAGATCATAAACAACACATAAACAATAGATTGATAATCACCATAACATAGTATTCTCTATCCATCGGATCCCGACAAACACAACATATAGTATTACAGATAGATGATCTTGATCATGTTAGGCAGCTCACAAGATCCAACAATGAAGCACAACAAGGAGAAGACGACCATCTAGCTACTGCTATGGACCCATGGTCCAGGGGTGAACTACTCACTCATCACTCCGAGGCGATCATGGCGATGAAGAGTCCTCCGGGAGATGAATCCCCTCTCCAGGGTGCCGGAGGCGATCTCCCCGAATCCCCCGAGATGGGATTCGCGCGCGGCGTCTCTCGGAAGGTTTTCCGTATCGTGGCTCTCGTGCGGGGTTTCGCGACGGAGGCTTTAAGTAGGCGGAAGGGCAGCCTCCGAGGGGCGGGGCCACCACACCATAGGGCGGCGCGGGCCCCTCCCGCGCCGCTGTGGTGTGGGGCCCCCAGGGCTTCCTCCGGCTCTCGGGTGGTTCCCGGGAAAAATAGGAACTGGGCGTTGATTTCGTCCGATTCCGAGAATATTTCATTACTAGGATATCAAAAACCAAAAACAGCAAAAACAGGAACTGGCACTTCGGCATCTTGTTAATATGTTAGTTCCAAAATGCACGAATATGACATAAAGTGTGCATAAAACATGTAGATATCATCAATAATGTAGCATGGAACATAAGAAATTATCGATACGTCGGAGACGTATCAGCATCCCTGTTAGTTCTGCTCGTCCCGAGCAGGTAAAACGATAACAAAGATAATTTCTGAAGTGACATGCCATCATAATCTTGATCATACTATTTGTAAACGTATGTAATGAATGCAGCGATCAAAACAATGGTAATGACATGAGTAAACAAATGAATCATAAAGCAAAGACTTTTCATGAATAGTACTTCAAGACAAGTATCAATAAGTCTTGCATAAGAGTTAACTCATAAAGCAATAATTTCATAGTATAGGTATCGAAGCAACACAAAGGAAGATTAAGTTTCAGCGGTTGCTTTCAACTTGTAACATGTATATCTTATGGATATTGTCAACATAGAGTAATATAACAAATGCAATAAGCAAGTATGTAAGAATCAATGCACAGTTCACACAAGTGTTTGCTTTTTGAGGTGGAGAGAAATAGGTGAACTGACTCAACATAAAGGTAAAAGAATGGTCCTTCAAAGAGGAAAGCATCGATTGCTATATTTGTGCTAGAGCTTTGGTTTTGAAAACATGAAACAATTTTGTCAACGGTAGTAATAAAGCATATGAGTTATGTAAATTATATCTTACAAGTTGCAAGCCTCATGCATAGTGTACTAATAGTGCCCGCACCTTGTCCTACTTAGCTTGGACTACCGGATCATCGCAATACACATGTTTCAACCAAGTGTCACAAAGGGGTACCTCCATGCCGCCTGTACTGTAAGGAGAAAGCTCGCATTTTGGATTTCTCGCTTTTGATTATTCTCAACTTAGACATCCATACCGGGACAACATGGACAACAGATAATGGACTCCTCTTTAATGCATAAGCATGTTGCAACAGTTAATATTCTCATATGAGATTGAGGATATATGTCCAAAATTGAAACTTCCACCATGATTCATGGCTTTAGTTAGCGGCCCAATGTTCTTCTCTAACAATATGCATGCTCCAACCATTAAGGTGGTAGATCTCTCTTACTTTAGACAAGACGGACATGCATAGCAACTCACATGATATTCAACAAAGAATAGTTGATGGCGTCCAGAAGCATGGTTATCGCACAACAAGCAACTTAATAAGAGATAAAGTGCATAAGTACATATTCAATACCACAATAGTTTTAAGGCTATTTTGTCCCATGAGCTATATATTGCAAAGGCGAATGATGGAATTTTAAAGGTCGCACTCAAGCAATTTACTTTGGAATGGCGGAGAAATACCATGTAGTAGGTAGGTATGGTGGACACAAATGGCATAGTGGTTGGCTCAAGGATTTTGGATGCATGAGAAGTATTGCCTCTCTATACAAGGTTTAGGCTAGCAAGGTTATTTGAAGCAAACTCAAGGATGAACCGGTGCAGCAAAACTCACATAAAAAACATATTGTAAACATTATAAGACTCTACACCGTCTTTCTTGTTGTTCAAAACTCAATACTAGATATTATCTAGACCTTAGAGAGACCAATTATGCAAATCAAATTTTAGCAAGCTCTATGTATTTCTTCATTAATGGGTACAAAGCATATGATGCAAGAGCTTAAACATGAGCACAACAATTGCCAAGTATCACATTATCCAAGACATTTTAGAATTACTACATGTAGCATTTTCCAATTCCAATCATATAACAATTTAACGAAGAAGAAACTTCGCCTTGAACATTATGAGTAAAGCCTAAGGACATATTTGTCCATATGCAACAGCGGAGCGTGTCTCTCCCCACAAAGTGAATGCTAGGATCCATTTTATTCAAACAAAACAAAAACAAAAACAAACCGACGCTCCAAGTAAAGAACACAAGATGTGACCGAATAAAAATATAGTTTCAGGGAGGAACCTGATGATGTTGTCGATGAAGAAGGGGATGCCTTGGGCATCCCCAAGCTTAGACGCTTGAGTCTTCTTAAAATATGCAGGGGTGAACCACGGGGCATCCCCAAGCTTAGAGCTTTCACTCCTCTTGATCATAGTATATCATACTCCTCTCTTGACCCTTGAAAACTTCCTTCACACCAAACTTCAAGCAAACTCATTAGAGGGTTAGTGCACAATTAATAATTCACACATTCAGAGGTGACACAATCATTCTTTACACTTCTGGACATTGCATAAAGCTACTGGACATTAATGGATCAAAGAAATGAATCCAACATAGCAAAAGAGGCAATGCGAAATAAAAGGCAGAATCTGTCAAAAACAGAACAGTCCGTAAAGACGAATTTAAAGCTGGCACCAGACTTGCTCAAATGGAAAAACTCAAAACTAATGAAAGTTGCGTACATATCTGAGGATCACGCTCGTAAATTGGCAGATTTTTTCGAATTTTCTACAGAGAACTGTGCCCAGATTCGTGACAGACAGCAATGCTGTTTCTGCGCAGCGATCCCAAATATAACATCAACTTTGACATAGAAACTTTACTTGGCACAAAAACATGATAAGGAGAGGTTGCTACAGTAGTAAACAACTTCCAAGACACAAATATAAAACAAGGTACTGTAGTAAAAACATGGGTTGTCTCCCATAAGCGCTTTTCTTTAACGCCTTTCAGCTAGGCGCAGAAAGTGCAAATCAAGTATTATCAAGAGATGAAGCATCAACATCATTACCTTGGGTGTTGGGAATTTTCTCAACAATGCATGTTATCTCGTCTATGTAAGTTTCAGAGGCTCTTTTTTCATTATTCTTAGGCTTGCTATTCTCATCAAACAAATTTTCAGGAACAAGCCAACCATAGTTATTTTCTAGAGCTTCATGCATTCCTAGGAGTTTACATGGTATTGTTGTCTTAACCTCCCCACCATCATTAATATTATTAGTGTACTTTACTCTCTCCATGTCCATCTTTTCAAGGAGACTAACAAAATTGGTGTAAGAACCAAGCATTTTATATTTAGCAAAGACTTTTCTAGCCTCTCTTGCTACACCACCAAATTCTTTAAGAAGGGTTTCTAAAACAAAGTCTTTCTTCTCTCCTTCCTCCATATCACCAAGTGTGAGAAACATGTGTTGGATTATAGGATTTAGATTAACAAATTTAATTTCCAGCATGTGTACTAAAGAAGCAACAGCAATTTCATAAGTAGGAGCAAGTTCTACCAAGTGTCTATCCTCAAAATCTTCAGCTGTGCTAACATGAGTGAAAAATTCCTCTATATTATCTCTTCCAATTATAGATCCTCGGCCTACCGGTATGTCTTTTAGAGTGTACTTAGGAGGAAACATGATGCAATAAGCAAAAAGTAAACTAGGCAAACAAAGTAAAGACAAGTAACTAATTTTTTTGTGTTTTTGATATAGAGAGCAAGACAGTAAATAAAGTAAAACTAGCAACTAATTTTTTTGTGTTTTGTTTAGGTGCAGCAAACAAAGTAGTAAATAAAATAAAGCAAGACAAAAATAAAGTAAAGAGATTGAGAAGTGGAGACTCCCCTTGCAGCGTGTCTTGATCTCCCCGCAACGGCGCCGTAAAAGAGCTGGGCGTGCAGTTGACGTGGGAGATAGATATTTTTGTGGTGTAACTTTTCTTCAGATCCCCGGCAACGGCGCCAAAAAGAGTCGCTGCGTGTAACTCACATGTTCGTTGGGAACCCCAAGAGGAAGGTATGATGCGCACAGTAGCAAGTTTTCCCAGAAAGAAACCAAGGTTTAATCGAACCAGAGGAGCCAAGAAGCACGTTGAAGGTTGATGGTGGCGAAATGTGATGCGGCGCAACAACAGGGATTCCGGCGCCAACGTGGAATCTGCACAACAAAACCAAAGTACTTTGCCCCAACGAAACTGTGAGGTTGTCAATCTCACCGGCTTGCTGTAACAAAGGATTAAGCGTATCGAGTGGAAGATGATTGTTTGCAAGAAAACAGTAAAACACAATTGCAGTAGATTGTATGCTATGTAAAGAATAGGACCGGGGTCCACAGTTCACTAGAGGTGTCTCTCCCACAAGATAAAAGCATGTTGGGTAAACAAATTACAGTCGGGTAATTGACAAATAGAGAAGGGCATAACAATGCATGTACATGATATGATAAATATAGTGAGATTTAATTGGGCATTACGACAAAGTACATAGACCGCCATCCAACCGCATCTATGCCTAAAAAGTCCACCTTCAGGTTATCATCCGAACCCCATTCGGTTAAGCAAGCAGACAATTGCATTAAGTATGGTGCGTAATGTAATCGACAACTACATCCTTAGACATAGAATCAATGTTTTATCCCTAGTGGCAACAGCACATCACAACCTTAGAACTTTCTGTCACTGTCCCAGGTGTCAATGAAGGCATGAACCCACTATCGAGCATAAATACTCCCTCATGGAGTTAAGAGTACAAACTTGGCTAGAGCCTCTACTAATAACGGAGAGCATGCAAGATCATAAACAACACATAAACAATAGATTGATAATCACCATAACATAGTATTCTCTATCCATCGGATCCCGACAAACACAACATATAGTATTACGATAGATGATCTTGATCATGTTAGGCAGCTCACAAGATCCAACAATGAAGCACAACAAGGAGAAGACGACCATCTAGCTACGCTATGGACCCATGGTCCAGGGTGAACTACTCACTCATCACTCCGGAGGCGATCATGGCGATGAAGAGTCCTCCGGGAGATGAATCCCCTCTCCGCAGGGTGGAGGCGATCTCCTGAATCCCCGAGATGGGATTCGCGGCGGCGGCGTCTATGGAAGGTTTTCCGTATCGTGGCTCTCGGTACTGGGGGTTTCGCGACGAGGCTTTAAGTAGGCGGAAGGGCAGCCTCGGAGGGGGCCTGGGGCCACCACACCATAGGGCGGCGCGGCCCCCTCCGGCCGCGCTGTGTGGTGTGGGGCCCCGTGGCTCCTCTCGCGGCTCTCGGGTGTTCTAGATGGTTCCGGGAAAAATAGGAACCTGTGGGTTGATTTCGTCCGATTCCGAGAATATTTCGTTACTAGGATTTCTGAAACCAAAAACAGCAGAAAACAGGAACTGGCACTTCGGCATCTTGTTAATATGTTAGTTCCAGAAAATGCACGAATATGACATAAAGTGTGCATAAAACATGTAGATATCATCAATAATGTAGCATGGAACATAAGAAATTATCGATACGTCGGAGACGTATCAAGAGTGTCCACTAGTGAAAGTATGATCCCTAAGCCTTGTTTCCAAATACTGCAAACATCGCTTATTTACTGTTTTACTGCATCTTTACTTCCTGCAATATTTACTTCAGATCGCAATTACCGTTTACCACCATCTATACCATATGCGTTTTAATATCTCTTCGCCGAACTAGTGCACCTATACATCTGACAAGTGTATTAGGTGTGTTGGGGACACAAGAGACTTCTTATATCTTAATTGCAGGGTTGCTTGAGAGGAATATCTTTGACCTCTACCTCCCTGAGTTCGATAAACCTTGGGTGATTCACTTAAGGGAAACTTGCTGCTGTTCTACAAACCTCTGCTCTTGGAGGCCCAACACTGTCTATAGGAATAGAAGCGTGCGTAGACATCACATACCACGGTACGAGTAAAGAGTACTTGTCGGTAACGAGGTTGAACAAGGTATGGAGATACCGATGATCGAACCTCGGACAAGTAAAATATCGCGTGCCAAAGGGAATTGGCATCGTATGTAAATGGTTCAATCGATCACTAAGTCATCGTTGAATATGTGGGAGCCATTATGGATCTCCAGATCCCGCTATTGGTTATTGCTCGGAGAGGAGTCTCGACCATGTCTACATAGTTCACGAACCGTAGGGTGACGCGCTTAAGGTTCGATGTCGCATAAGTAGATTTGAATATGGTATGGAGACGAAGTTTGTTTGGAGTCTCGGATGGGATCCAGGACGTCACGAGGAGGTCCGGAATAGTCCAGAGAATAAGATTCATATAAGGGAAGTTGATTTCTAGGTTTCGGAAAAGTTCGGGATTTTTCCGGTGGAAGACCGGAAGGTTCTAGAAGGTTCCGGGGTCCCACCAGTGGGCCCACGACCCTAGGAGGCCTAGCATGGGCCGAGGGGGTGCTCCCTAGCCTAATGGGCCAGGGGCACATGCCCCTCAAGGCCCAGCCGGCCAAACCCCTAGGGTTTCCCCAAACCCTAGGGGATCAACTTGGGGGGCAAGAAATCCCTCCCCCACTTGGCCGCCGCCCCTAACCCTAGATGGGAAAGGGGCCACCCCAACCGACCTGGCCCCCTATATAAAGAGGGGAGGGGGTGGCCGGCCATGCCAACCCCATTGTCTCCTCCTCTGGCCGCCTCTCTCCTCCACCATACGCTGCTCCGGCTTAGGCGAAGCCCTGCAGCTTTTTCCTCCACCACCACCACCACGCCGTCGTGCTGCTGGAGCTTGGAGGAGATCTACCACACCTCCGCTGCCCGCTGGAACGGGGAGAGGCAGGGCTTCATCGACACCGTACGCGCGACCGAGTACGGAAGTGCTGCCGGATTGCAGCACTGGGATGATCGTCTACACCAACAACGAGATCTAATCTCGTAGGCTTTGGAAATCATCGAGGGTTAGTCTCATATCAATCTCGTTGCTCCGATCTTGTAGATTAGATCTTGGGTGTTCCATAGATTAGATCTTGGATTTATTCGTCTTGCGGTAGGAATTTTTTTGTTTTCTATGCTACGAACCCCATCAGCATGACCCTCAACAAGCTTGGAGAAGATCGGCGAGCACTGCAAGACGTTGATGTCGTTGTTGGATCCCAGCATAACAAAGAAGGAGTGCCAAATCCAGAGATCATGGGTAGCCAATGCCTCAAGTATCACAGTGCAACCTTTTTGTTAATGCTTCCAAGCATCCCCGGAAATCCTCGAGCTTCATTGAAAGCGAGGATTCGGGGCAGTGTCTTCGACTGTGGGTGATCTCAAGTAGATGTCCCCGAACACTGCTATCACCGCCCTGTAGAATCGGTAGAAACAATCAAGGGTGGTGGACTCCGCCATCCGAAGATAGTCATCGACAGAATCACCAACAACTCCATATGCCAGCATCCGCATAGCCACCGTTCACTTTTGGAGGGCGGAAAGCCATGCCGGTGCAATCCAACTTGCATCTGAAGTAGGAGTCGTAGTCTCGAAGGGCATACACAATTTTCAGGAAGAGCTTCAGGCTCATCCTGAAACAACGCCTAAAAACAACCTCACCGTGCAATGGATGTCGGCAGTCGACGTAGAGCATGCAGTAGCCCTTCATTCGCTACCTCGGCTTGCACTTCCGGCGACCTGGTGCCGACCCACCACGGCGACCAATGGCCACCTTTTTGTTAATGCTTCCAAGCATCCCCGGAAATCCTCGAGCTTCATTGAAAGCGAGGATTCGGGGCAGTGTCTTCGACTGTGGGTGATCTCAAGTAGATGTCCCTGAACACAATCAAGGGTGGTGGACTCCGCCATCCGAAGATAGTCATCGACAGAATCACCAACAACTCCATATGCCAGCATCCGCATAGCCACCGTTCACTTTTGGAGGGCGGAAAACTCTGCCATGCCGGTGCAATCCAACTTGCATCTGAAGTAGGAGTCGTAGTCTCGAAGGGCATACACAATTTTCAGGAAGAGCTTCCAGCTCATCCTGAAACAACGCCTAAAAACAACCTCACTGTGCAATGGACTGTCAGCGAAGTAGTCGACGTAGAGCATGCAGTAGCCCTTCATTCGCTACCTCGGCTTGCACTTCCGGCGACCTGGTGCCGACCCACCACGGCGACCAATGGCCTTCTCCGCGTACAAGCCGGACAACCAAGCTAGGATCAACATGTGCTCCTCGTCTTGGGCGGCGGCTGCCATCTCTTCTTCAAAAATCTCGATGAACATCTGCTCCTCCACGTCGTCCGAGTCCATGTCCGCCCAGGCAAATGGACGAACCGCTGCCGGGCGTGGTCGATGCGAGGCGCGACGCGAGGAGTTTCCCGACGGTGGAATATAGGCAGACGAGACGAGGGACGGCGGAATATAGGCTGGTGGGAGGAGGGATGGCGGAGTGCAGGCAACCAGCCGGCGGATTGGCGAGGGGTGGTGCCGGCGGCGAGAGAGCTGCGAGAGGGGAGGGGGATTTGCGATGAGAAAGTGGTGGGGTTCACCTATTCTCTCGCCGACAGAGCGAGCCCTTCCCCGATTTTCTCTCGTTCGGAGACCCCGAGCGCACCCAGGGGGCGGGGATGGCATGGGCTCTCCGGATGGATTAAGGGCCTATTCCGGGGGGGAAACGAGGAACAGGGGGCGCAGCTGGGCCGAATAACACCGTCCGGATGAAAAAAGGGCTGCTGGGGCCTCGTCGGGGAGACGGCTGGAGGTGCTCTTATGTTGAATTGGCCTTGAAGTTTCTGGGACCATTCAATATTCTGGAGAAAATTTGGATCGCGTGTTTGTGTAGCAAAATGGCAGCTGATATGTTGGGCACCGCTCATTTCTGAGAAGATTGGATGTTGCTGAACATGCCCAAGGTAAGCAAGAGCCTACCAACTTGAAGAGCCGTCGCGGCGCTCCCATGGCTCGGGAAGGCGACACGGATGATGGAAGGCAAGTAAGGGCATCTCCAGCGGGTTGATCCAAATTGGCGACCCAAACGGTTCATATTTGTCCGTTCGGGTCGACGCGTGAAGGTAGCAGCGGAGGAGCCGGAGCGGGCGGCAGCGGAGGAGGAGAGGAAGGCGCACTAGGTTGCCGAGCTCAACACCGCCTTGGCCCGCCGTGAGGATGAGTGGCGCCAGGAGGCCCAACACAGGGAGAACGCCGCTGGGCCGTCCTCAAGAAACCCCACCAAGAAACAACCATATGGGCTGCGCGGGCAGCTTTAGACAAGGACGATGTCGGCGGCGGGGAGGTGTAGACGTGTACGGCCGGCGTAGTAGCGGCCGTTTATTTTCAGTTTATGCGAGCCTTTTTGTATAACTGGATGTCGGTTCCTAATGAAGAATTAACTAGCATTATGTGACACTTACAAACCAGACCCAACAACCGATGGCCGAACACAAGCGTTGTCCGCACAACATTTGCGTCGACGCATTCATTCCCCAAATTTGGTGAAAGGATGGGTTGGGCGGATAGATCGGTCCGTTTGCGTTGCCTCGCTGGAGCGTGAGCGGCCTGTCCACCCGTTCACACGGACCGAATCGGACACGCCAAAACCCGATGGGTCAGCCAGCTGGATATGTCCCAAGGCCATCTCCAACGCGGCGACCCATCCCGCGCCCGCGCGTCCGGATGGGTCGCGCCGGACAAAAACGCGGCCCAACACCGCGACGCATCCCAAAAGCGGATGGCCGCGGTGTCCGGGACGATCCAAACCCGGCCCAAATATGGGCCAGGTTTGCGTGGCTGCGGATGGCAAGCGACATCCTCCCACGTCCGCCTGGTCGCCTCCCAGGCCCACCTGTCGGCGCCCAAGTCCTATTAAATTTGGACTGGGAGGCGGACTGTCCCTATCCAGTCCCCGCTCCCACTCCACTCCCCACGCACGGTCGCTCGGTCGAGCTTCCGCGCCGCCATGACCCCGAAGCGCGAGTTCGAGCCATCTGCGAACGACCACGAGGCCGCCAGCAGCCGGCGAGCCGCGTCGGTGCCTTTCGACATGGGGCCGCCGGCGCCGATCCGCGAGCAGATCTACGTCACCGTCGTGGTGGCGCAGATCTTCTGGGAGGCCGGCGCCCCAATGCCATGGGACGACGTGCACCTCCCCCACGGTTGGCACATGAGCCTAGATCGGGTTCCAGTGCCGCCAATTCCGGCCACCGGCCGCGCCCGCTTGGCGGAGATCCAGTGGCAGCGCGCGCAGCTGCCGACGGACCTCCGGGAGGACCCCGCCTACAACGACAACAATCCCTACTGGGACTTTTTGTTCGAGTTGGGCACGATGCGCACCGGCGCACGTGCTTCACCTCGGCGACGGCGAGGCCTCCCGTGTAGCCGCGCACGCCGACGAGGAGGGCATGCCGCCGCCCTAGCGGCCTCTACATCAACGAGCTTGCGGTTGTTGCGCCGCGAGCCGCACCAGCACCACAGGCCTAGCCCGAGGAGGACGATGACCTCGAGCTGCGCACCGCGCTCGCGGCGTCTCGCGAGGTCAACGACCTCGAGGAGCTGGCCAAATGGCCGCACCTCGCTGAGGTGCTGTGCGCCTCCATGCTGGAGAAGGAGGCCAGGAAGGCCAAGGAGGACGCCGACGCGTGGGTGTTACTCGCCATGTGATACGTCTCCGACGTATCGATAATTTCTTATGTTCCATGCTACATTATTGATGATATCTACATGTTTTATACACATTATATGTCGTATTTACGCATTTTCTGGCACTAACCTATTAACAAGATGCCGAAGAGCCAGCTGCTGTTTTCTGCTTTTGGTTTCAGAAATCCTAGTAAGGAAATATTCTCGGAATTGGACGAAATCAACGCCCAGGTCCTATTTTTGCACGAAGCTTCCAGAAGACCGAAGGGGAAAGGAAGTGGGGCCACGAGGCGCCGCCACACCAGGCGGCGGCCAGGTCTTGGCCGTGCTGCCCTAGCGTGTGGGGCCTCGTGTGGCCCCCCGCGCCCTTCCGCCTACTTAAAGTCTTCGTCGCGAAACCCTCGACCGAGAGCCACGATACGGAAAACCTTCCAGAGACGCCGCCGCCAATCCCATCTCTGGGGATTCAGGAGATCGCCTCCGGCACCTGCCGGAGAGGGAATCATCTCCGAGGACTCTTCATCGCCATGATCGCCTCCGGAGTGATGAGTGAGTAGTTCACCCCTGGACTATGGGTCCATAGCAGTAGCTAGATGGTCGTCTTCTCCTAATTGTGCTTCATTGTTGGATCTTGTGAGCTGCCTAACATGATCAAGATCATCTATCTGTAATACTATATGTTGTGTTTGTCGGGATCCGATGGATAGAGAATACTATGTTATGGTGATTATCAATCTATTACCTATGTATTGTTTATGATCTTGCATGCTCTCCGTTATTAGTAGAGGCTCTGGCCAAGTTTTTGCTCTTAACTCCAAGAGGGAGTATTTATGCTCGATAGTGGGTGATACGTCCCCGACGTATCCATAATTTCTGTCGTTCCATGCTTGTTTTATGACAATACTTACATGTTTTGCTTGCACTTTATGATGTTTTTATGCGTTTTATGGAACTAACCTATTAACAAGATGCCACTGCCAGTTCCTGTTTTCTGTTTTTGGTTCCGAAAGGCTGTTCGGGCAATATTCTCGGAATTCGACAAACGAAGACCAAACCTCCTATTTTTCCCGGAAGGCTCCAGAACAAGAAGAGTCGGAGAGGGGCCGAGGGCCACCACACCATAGGCGGCGCGGCCTGGCTGGCCCGCGCCGCCCGTGGTGGGAGCCCCAGTGCCCCCGCGCCGCCTCTTCGCCTATAAAATCCCTTCGACCTAAAAACACCGTACCAATTGACGAAACTCAGAAAGACTCCGGGCGCCGCCACCATCGCGAAACTCCACCGGGGACAGAAGTCTCGCACGCACCCGCCGGACGGGGAAGTGCCCCCAAGCCATCTCCATCAACGCCACCGCCTCCATCATGCTCCGTGAGTAGTTCCCCCATGGACTACGGGTTCTAGTAGCTAGTTGGTATTATCTCTCCCATGTACTTCAATACAATGATCTCATGAGCTGCCTTACATGATTGAGATTCATCTGATGTAATCGGTGTTGTGTTTGTTGGGATCCGATGGATTGTTACGTTATGATTGTCTATCTACAAAGTTTGTGAAGTTATTGTTGCTGCAATCTTGTTGTGTTTAATGCTTGTCACTAGGGCCCGAGTGGCATGATCTTAGATTTGAGCTCTATACTTATTGCTTAGATTGTACCTACAAGTTGTATGCACATGTCTATGTCCGGAACCAAAGGCCCCAAAGTGACAGAAATTGGGACAACTGGAGGGAAAGTCTTAGATATGAGGATCACATGTTTTCACGGAGTGTTAATGCTTTGCTTCGGTGCTCTATTAAAAGGAGTACCTTAATATCCAGTAGTTTCCCTTGAGGCCCGGCTGCCACCGGCTGGTAGGACAAAAGATGTTGTACAAGTTTCTCATTGCGAGCACGTATGACTATATAAGGGAAACATGCCTACATGATTAATGATCTTGATATTCTGTTTTAATGCTATTTCAATCCTATCAATTGCCCGACTGTAATTTGTTCACCCAACACTTGTTATTGGAGAGTTACCACTAGTGTAGATAGCTGGGAACCCCGGTCCATCTTTCATCATCATATACTCGTTCTACATGTCAACTATTTTCCGGTACCATTGCTCTCATATTACTACTACTGCTGCTGTTATTACTATTGCTCTCATATCACTGCTACTTTCACATCACCCCTGTTGCTAGTGCTTTTTCAGGTGCAGCTGAATTGACAACTCAGTTGTTAAGGCTTATAAGTATTCTTTACCTCCCCTTGTGTCGAATCAATAAATTTGGGTTTTACTTCCCTCGAAGACTGCGATCCCCTATACTTGTGGGTCATCAAGACTATTTTCTGGCGCCGTTGCCGGGGAGGCATAGCTCTACTCATAAGTTCACCTGGGGAGTACACTCTACCTCTCTCTCTGTTTTACTTTATTTTGTTTTGCTTAGTTTACTTCTTCCTAGTTTATTTGTGCTTAGTTTATTTCTGTCTAGTATTAGTTTGCGTAGTTTACTTTTGCTTAGTTTATTTTTGTCTTGTTTTATTTTCCTCATATACCCAAAAATCCATAAAAATTTGAAAAATCTAAAAATTAAAAACTGCTGTTATGGGAGAACCTACAACCTACTTGGAGCTTATAGAATGTTATAATAATTATAGAGAATCAAGAACTGGTAAAATAATGAGTGCTATGATAGAAAAATTGAATACAATTGCTGAAATCTTGCTTGAACGCCATAATATAAACTGTTGCTCTCAACAGGATACTAAACATCTTAAATTTCAATGTGGCTTTAGTGAGGAATTTTTAATTAAGAACTATAATCGGAATTGCTATATTCATTATGGGTTCGAAGAGGTAGAACAATTTGTCTTATTTATGGGAGCCTCCGAGATAGAATCCTTCATGGTTGAGAATTATGAAACTTGTGTTGTTTGTAAGGGCCTTAAAGATTATGTCTCTACTATCCTTAATTCTTGCATAGAATGCTACAGTAGGAATCCTTATATCCTTGATTATAAAGAGAGACACATTAATGCACAAGAATGCACTCACAATTTGCAGGAACCGGTGGAAGAAGAAATTGATGAACTTGAAAGCTCATTGGATGAAAAAGAAGAAGAGAGCGACGAACAAAAGGAGGAAGAATGGATTAGCTACCCATGTCAACCTTCTAATGAGAGTAACTCTTTATCTCTTACACTATTTGATTGTCCTCCATGCTTACCGGAAGAGGTTGAATGTTATGTTCCTGTGGATTCTCTTGAAATAGTACCTATGAGTAATACTTGTGAGAATGATTATGCTACTGTTATATATGATAATCCATGCTACTTTGATAAATCTTATGATAATGCTTTGTTTGTGCCTGATGTCGAAATGCATGGTACTAAAGAATTTTGTTTGGCAAATGTCTATGATAAAGCTCTTGATGATGGTCCTATGTTACTTGATAATATTAATTGTACTACTAATGAAAATGGGATTGGAGAGTTCTTGACTTATTCTATGAGTCCCATATCTATTGAGATTGATCAACTACCTTGTTATATTATTAATAAAAGTAAGTTTGAAAGTTTTAATTCCACAATTCTTGAACTTGATAAAAATTATGTGTTTGGAAATCATGAAAAGTATGCTGCATGTGATAGTTATATTGTTGAGTTTATTCATGAAGCTACTGAAAATTATTATGAGAGAGGAAAATATGGTAGTAGAAATTTTCATGGTGCTAAAACACCTCTCTATATGCTTAAAATTTTGAAGTTACTCTTGTTTTATCTTCTTATGCTTATCACTTTGTTCTTCATGAATTTATTTGTGTACAAGATTCCTATGCATAGGAAGTGGGTTAGACTTAAATGTGTTTTGAATTTGCTTTTTGATGCTCTCTTTTGCTTCAAATACTATTTCTTGCGAGTGCATCATTTAAAACTGCTGAGCCCATCTTAATGGCTATAAAGAAAAGAACTTCTTGGGAGATAACCCATGTGTTATTTTGCCACAGTACTTTGTTTTATATTTGTGTCTTAGAAGTTGTTTACTACTGTAGCAACCTCTCCTTATCTTTATTTTATTGCAATGTTGTGCCAAGTGAAGTCTCTAATAGAAGGTTGATACTAGATTTGGATTTCTGCGCAGAAACAGATTTCTATCTGTCACGAATCTGGGCATATTTCTGTGGGAAACTCAGAAAAATCCAATTTACGTGCGTGATCCTCGATATGTACGCAACTTTCATTAGTTTTGAGTTTTCTGATTTGAGCAACTTTAGTTTTCTAGACGTGGAGAGCTGTAGCTAATGTTTTATTGAGTTCTTGCAATGTGCCACTACAGGACCAAGGTGGATTCAAATTTTTTGAGTACTAACCCCTCTAATGAAGTTTATGAGAAGTTTGGTGTGAAGGAAGTTTTCAAGGGTCAAGAGAGGAGGATGATATATGATCAAGAAGAGTGAAAAGTCTAAGCTTGGGGATGCCCCGTGGTTCATCCTGCATATTTCAAGAAGACTCAAGCGTCTAAGCTTGGGGATGCCCAAGGCATCCCCTTCTTCATCAACTTATCAGGTTCCTCCCCTGAAACTATATTTTTATTCGGTCACATCATATGTGCTTTACTTGGAGCGTCTTTGTGCTTTTATTTTTGTTTTGTTTGAATAAATTCGGATCCTAGCAATCCTTGTGTGGGAGAGATACACGCTCCGCTTTTTCATATGAACACTCGTGTTCTTCGTTTTACTTTTAATGTTCAATGATAAAAGTTGGAAGCTATTGCACTTATTTATATTTGGTTGAAAACAGAAAATGCCTCATAATGTCTTGGATAATTTGACACTTGGCAATTGTTTTGAGCTCTCAAGTAGATCATGATTAAGTTTTTTCATGTAGTTTAAACCTATTAGTGGAGAACTACCGTAGAGCTTGAAATTGGTTTGCATAATTGATCTCTCTTAAGGTCTAGATATTTTCTGGTAAAAGTGTTTGAGCAACAAGGAAGACAGTGTAGAGTATTATAATGCTTGCGATATGTTCTTATGTAAGTTTTGCTATACCGGTTCATACTTGTGTTTGCTTCAGACAACCTTGCTAGCCTAAGCCTTGTATCGAGAGGGAATACTTCTCGTGCATCCAAAACCATGAGCCAAAACCTATGCCATCTGTGTCCACCATACCTACCTACTATGTGGTATTTTCTGCCATTCCAAAGTAAATTGCTTGAGTGCTACCTTTAAACAATTCAAAATTTATTACCTCTGATTTGTGTCAATGTTTTATAGCTCATGAGGAAGTATGTGGTGTTTATCTTTCAATCTTGTTGGGCAACTTTCACCAATGGACTAGTGGCTTCATCCGCTTATCCAATAATTTTGCAAAAAGAGCTGGCAATGGGATTCCCAGTCCCAAATTAATTAACAAAAATAGACACTCCTCCATGGTATGTGATTGTTGGACGGCACCCGATTCGGTTAGCCATGGTTTGAGAAAGCAAAGGTGGGGAGGAGTGTCATCATAATAACACTAAAATAAAAAGGCACTCCTTCATGGTATGAGATTGTTGGCAGGCACCCGAGGATTCGGTTAGCCATGGTTTGTGAAAGAAAGGTTGGAAGGAGTGCCACCCAAAAATAAAAATAATTCATGGGAGCCGCTCTTGAAGGTTTGTCTAGCAAGGGGGTTAGAGTGCCCACTACCATTCGTTGACAACAACAAACACCTCTCAAAACTTTACTTTTATGCTCTCTTTATGTTTTCAAAACCAAAGCTCTAGCACAAATATAGCAATCGATGCTTTCCTCTTTGAAGGGCCATTCTTTTACTTTATGTTGAGTCAGTTTACCTACTTCTTCCATCTTAGAAGCAAACACTTGTGTCAACTGTGCATTGATTCTTACATACTTGCTTATTTGCATTCATCATATTACTTTGTGTTGACAATTATCCATGAGATATGCATGTTGAAATTTGAAAGCAACTGCTGAAACTTAAATCTTCCTTTGTGTTGCTTCGATGCCTTTACTTTGAATCTATTGCTTTATGAGTTAACTCTTGTGCAAGGCTTTTGATACTTGTCTTGAAAGTACTCTTCATGAAAAGTTTTGCTATATGTTATCTATTTGTTAGCAACTATAGATCATTGCCTTGAGTCACTTCATTCATTTCATATGCTTTGTAATAGTATGATCAAGGTTATGTAAGTAGCATGTCACTACAAAAATTATTCTTTTTATCGTTTACCTGCTCGGGACGAGCAGAACTAAGCTTGGGATGCTGATACGTCCCCGACGTATCCATAATTTCTGTCGTTCCATGCTTGTTTTATGACAATACTTACATGTTTTACTTGCACTTTATGATGTTTTTATGCGTTTTCCGGAACTAACCTATTAACAAGATGCCACAGCCAGTTTCTGTTGCTTTTGGTTCCAGAAAGGTTGTTCGGGCAATATTCTCGGAATTCGACGAAACGAAGACCAAACCTCCTATTTTTCCCGGAAGGCTCAACACCGAAGAAGAGTCGGAGAGGGGAGGGCCACCACACCATAGGCGGCGCGGCCCGGCCCGCGCCGGCTCGGGTGGGAGCCCCTGTGTGCCCCCGCGCCGCCTCTTCGCCTATAAAATCCCTTTCGACCTAAAAACACCGTACCAATTGACGAAACTCCAGAAAGACTCCAGGCGCCGCAGCCATCGCGAAACTCCAATTCGGGGACAAGTCTCTGTCTCGGCACTCGCCGGACGGGAAGTGCCCCGGAAGCATCTCCATCAACGCAACCGCCTCCATCATGCTCCGTGAGTAGTTCCCCCATGGACTACGGGTTCTAGCTGTAGCTAGTTGGTATTATCTCTCCCATGTACTTCAATACAATGATCTCATGAGCTGCCTTACATGATTGAGATTCATCTGATGTAATCGGTGTTGTGTTTGTTGGGATCCGATGGATTGTTACGTTATGATTATCTATCTACAAAGTTTGTGAAGTTATTGTTGCTGCAATCTTGTTGTGTTTAATGCTTGTCACTAGGGCCTGAGTGGCATGATCTTAGATTTGAGCTCTATACTTATTGCTTAGATTGTACCTACAAGTTGTATGCACATGTCTATGTTGGAACCAAAGGCCCCAAAGTGACAGAAATTGGGACAACTGGAGGGAAAGGCTTAGATATGAGGATCACATGTTTTCACGGAGTGTTAATGCTTTGCTCCGGTGCTCTATTAAAAGGAGTACCTTAATATCCAGTAGTTTCCCTTGAGGCCCGGCTGCCACCGGCTGGTAGGACAAAAGATGTTGTACAAGTTTCTCATTGCGAGCACGTATGACTATATAAGGGAAACATGCCTACATGATTAATGATCTTGATATTCTGTTTTAATGCTATTTCAATCCTATCAATTGCCCGACTTTAATTTGTTCACCCAACACTTGTTATTGGAGAGTTACCACTAGTATAGATAGCTGGGAACCCTGGTCCATCTTTCATCATCATATACTCGTTCTACATGTCAACTATTTTCTGGTACCATTGCTCTCATATTACTACTACTCTGCTGTGTTATGTTACTATTGCTCTCATATCATCTACTTTCACATCACCCGTTAGTGCTTTTTCAGGTGCAGCTGAATTGACAACTCATTGTTAAGGCTTATAAGTATTCTTTACCTCCCTTGTGTCGAATCAATAAATTTGGGTTTTACTTCCTCGAAGACTGTTGCGATCCCCTATACTTGTGGGTCATCGTGGGTTCATGCCTCATTAAATGACATGTAAAGTTCTAAGGTTGTGGCTGTTGCCACTAGGGATAAAACATTGATGCTATGTCTAAGGATGTAGTTGTTGATTACATTACGCACCATACTTAATGGAATTGTCTGTTGTTTGCAACTTAATACCGAAGGGGTTCGGATGATAACCTGAAGGTGGACTTTTTAGGCATAGATGCATGTTGGATGGCGGTCTATGTACTTTGTCGTAATGCCCGATTAAATCTCACTATATTTATCATATCATGTATGTGCATTGTTATGCCCTTTCTATTTGTCAATTGCCCGACCGTAATTTGTTCACCCAACATGCTTTTATCTTATGGGAGAGACACCACTGAACTGTGGACCCCGGTCCTATTCTTTACATCGCATACAATCTACTGCAATTGTTCTTTACTGTTTTCTTCGCAAACAATCATCTTCCACACAATACGGTTAATCCTTTGTTACAGCAAGCCGGTGAGATTGACAACCTCACTGTTCGTTGGGGCAAAGTACTTTGGTTGTGTTGTGCAGGTTCCACGTTGGCGCCGAATCCTTGGTGTTGCGCCGCATCACATTTCGCCACCATCAACCTTCAACGTGCTTCTTGGCTCCTCCGGTTCGATTAAACCTTGGTTTCTTTCTGAGGGAAAACTTGCCACCGTGCGCATCATACCTTTCTCTTGGGGTTCCCAACGGACGTGTACATCTACGCGCATCAAGCCTGGTTTGGCGCCGTTGCTGGGAGATCAAGACACGCTGCAAGGGGAGTCTCCACTTCCCAATCTCTTTACTTTGTTTTTGTCTTGCTTTATTTTATTTACTACTTTGTTTGCTGCACCTAAACAAAACACAAAAATTAGTTGCTAGCTTTACTTTATTTACCGTCTTGTTCTCTATATCAAAAACACAAAAAAATTAGTTACTTGTCTTTACTTTATTTGCTTAGTTTACTCTTTGCTTATTTCATCATGTTTCCTCCTAAGCACACTCTAAAAGACATACCGGTAGGCCGAGGGTCTATAATTGGAAGAGATAATATAGAAGATTTTTTCACTCATGTTAGTATAGCTGAGGATTTTGAAGATAGACACTTGGTAGAACTTGCTCCTACTTACGAAATTGCTGTTGCTTCTCTAGTACACATGTTGGAAATTAAATTTGTTAATCTCAATCCTATAATTCAGCATATGTTTCTTACACTCTCTGATATGGAGGAAGGAGAAAAGAAAGATTTTGTCTTAGAAACTCTTCTAAAAGAATTTGGTGGTGTAGCAAGAGAGGCTAGAAAAGTCTTTACTAAATATAAAATGCTTGGTTCTTACACCAACTTTGCTAGCACCCTTGAAAAAATGTATATTGATAGGATGAAGTACACTAATAATGTTAATGATGGAGGGTACATTAAGACATCAATACCTTGCAAGCTTGTAGGAATGTTCGAGGCACTAGAAAAGAATTATGATTGGATTGTTCCCGAAAATTTAGCAAGCCTAAGAGTAATGAATAGGGAGCCTCTGAAACTTACATAGATAAGATAACATGCATTGTAGAGGAAACTCCCAACTCCCAAGGTAATAATGTTGATGCTCTATCTCTTGATGTTACTTGATTTGCACTTTCTGCGCCTAGCTGAAAGGCGTTAAAGAAAAGCACTTCTTGGGAGATAACCCATGTGTTTATTTTACTACAACAAATTTTGTTTAGTTGAGTCTTGGAAGTTGTTTACTACTGTAGCAACCTCTCCTTATCATGTTTTTGTGCCAAGTAAAGTTTCTATGCTAAAGTTGATATTATATTTGGGATCGCTGCGCAGAATCAGCATTGCTGTCTGTCACGAATTCTGGCATAAGTCTCTGAAAAAAATTCTAAAAAATCTGCAAATTTACGAGCGTGATCCTCAGATATGTACGCAACTTTCATTAGTTTTGAGTTTTTCCATTTGAGCAAGTCTAGTGCCCCTTTCAGGTTCGTCTTTACGGACTGTTCTGTTTTTGACAGATTCTGCCTTTTATTTCGCATTGCCGTATTTGCTATGTTGGATGAATTTCTTTGATCCATTAATGTCCAGTAGCTTTGTGCAATGTCCAGAAGTGTTAAGAATGATTGTGTCAACTCTGAATATGTGAATTTTTAATTGTGCACTAACCCTCTAATGAGTTTGCTTGAAGTTTGGTGTGAAGGAAGTTTTCAAGGGTCAAGAGAGGAGTATGATATACTATGATCAAGAGGAGTGAAAGCTCTAAGCTTGGGGATGCCCCTGGTTCATCCCTGCATATTTTAAGAAGACTCAAGCGTCTAAGCTTGGGGATGCCCAAGACATCCCCTTCTTCATCGACAACATCATCAGGTTCCTCCCCTGGAACTATATTTTTATTCAGCCACATCTTATGTACTTTGCTTGGAGCGTCGGTTTGTTTTGTTTTTGTTTTTGTTTGAATAAAATGGATCATAGCATTCACCGTATGGGAGAGAGACACGCTCCGCTGTTGCATATGGACAAATATGTCCTTAGGCTTTACTCATAATGTTCAAGGCGAAGGTTGAAATTTCTTCGTTAAATTGTTATATGGTTGGAATCGGGAAATGCTACATGTAGTAATTCTAAAATGTCTTGGATAATGTGATACTTGGCAATTGTTGTGCTCATGTTTAAGCTCTTGCATCATATACTTTGCACCCATTAATCAATAAATACATAGAGCTTGCTAAAATTTGGTTTGCATATTTGGTCTCTCTAAGGTCTAGATAATTTCTAGTATTGAGTTTTGAACAACAAGGAAGACGGTGTAGAGTCTTATAATGTTTACAATATGTCTTTTATGTGAGTTTTGCTGCACCGGTTCATCCTTGAGTTTGCTTCAAATAACCTTGCTAGCCTAAACCTTGTATCGAGAGGGAATACTTCTCATGCATCCAAAATCCTTGAGCCAACCACTATGCCATTCGTGTCCACCATACCTACCTACTACATGGTATTTCTCCGCCATTCCAAAGTAAATTGCTTGAGTGCTACCTTTAAAATTCCATCATTCGCCTTTGCAATATATAGCTCATGGGACAAAATAGCCTTAAAAACTATTGTGGTATTGAATATGTACTTATGCACTTTATCTCTTATTAAGTTGCTTGTTGTGCGATGACCATGCTTCTGGGGACGCCATCAACTCTTTGTTGAATATCATGTGAGTTGCTATGCATGTCCGTCTTGTCTGAAGTAAGAGAGATCTACCACCTTAATGGTTAGAGCATGCATATTGTTAGAGAAGAACATTGGGCCGCTAACTAAAGCCATGAATCATGGTGGAAGTTTTAGTTTTGGACATATATCCTCAATCTCATATGAGAACACTAATTGTTGCCACATGCTTATGCATTAAAGAGGAGTCCATTATCTCTTGTCCATGTTGTCCCGGTATGGATGTCTAAGTTGAGAATAATCAAAAGCGAGAAATCCAAATGCGAGCTTTCTCCTTACACCTTTGTACAGGCATGGAGGTACCCCTTGTGACACTTGGTTAAAGCATGTGTATTGCGATGATCCGGTAGTCCAAGCTAATTAGGACAAGGTGCGGGCACTATTAGTATACTATGCATGAGGTTTGCAACTTGTAAGATATAATTTACATAATACATATGCTTTATTACTACCGTTGACAAAATTGTTTCATGTTTTCAAAATAAAAGCTCTAGCACAAATATAGCAATCGATGCTTTCCTCTTTGAAGGACCTTTCTTTTACTTTTATTGTTGAGTCAGTTTACCTATCTCTCTCCACCTTAAGAAGCAAACACTTGTGTGAACTGTGCATTGATTTCTACATACTTGCATATTGCACTTGTTATATTACTTTACATTGACACTATCCATGAGATATACATGTTATAAGTTGAAAGCAACCGCTGAAACTTAATCTTCCTTTGTGTTGCTTCAATACCTTTACTTTGATTTATTGCTTTATGAGTTAACTCTTATGCAAGACTTATTGATGCTTGTCTTGAAGTACTATTCATGAAAAGTCTTTGCTTTATGATTCATTTGTTTACTCATGTCATTGCCATTGTTTTGATCGCTGCATTCATTACATATGCTTACAATAGTATGATCAAGGTTATGATGGCATGTCACTCAAATTATCCTTGTTTTACCTGCTCGGGACGAGCGAACTAAGCTTGGGAATGCTGATACGTCTCCGACGTATCGATAATTTCTTATGTTCCATGCTACATTATTGATGATATCTACATGTTTTATACACATTATATGTCGTATTTACGCATTTTCCCAAGACTAACCTATTAACAAGATGCCGAAGAGCCGTTGCTGTTTTCTTTTGTTTTTGGTTTAAATCCTAGTAAGAAAATATTCTCGGAATTGGACGAAATCAACGCCTGTGGTCCTATTTTTGCACGAAGCTTCCGAAGACCGAAGGGAAAGTAAGTGGGCCAGGGCGCCGCACAGGCGGCGCGGCCTGGTCTTGGCGCGCTGCCCTAGCGTGTGGGGTGTGGCCCCCGCGTTGCCCTTCCGCCTACTTAAAGTCTTCGTCGCGAAACCCTACAGAGCCACGATACGGAAAACCTTCGAGACGCCGTCGCCAATCCCATCTCGGGGATTCAGAGATCTCCGACCTGCCGGAGAGGGGAATCATCTCCCGAGGACTCTTCATCGCCATGATCGCCTCCGGAGTGATGAGTGAGTAGTTCACCCCCGGACTATGGGTCCATAGCAGTAGCTAGATGGTCGTCTTCTCCTAATTGTGCTTCATTGTTGGATCTTGTGAGCTGCCTAACATGATCAAGATCATCTATATGTAATACTATATGTTGTGTTTGTCGATCCGATGGATAGAGAATACTATGTTATGGTGATTATCAATCTATTACCTATGTGTTGTTTATGATCTTGCATGCTCTCCGTTATTAGTAGAGGCTCGGCCAAGTTTTTGCTCTTAACTCCAAGAGGGAGTATTTATGCTCGATAGTGGGTTCATGCCTCCATTAAATGACAGTGAAAGTTCTAAGGTTGTGGATGTGCGTTTGCCACTAGGGATAAAACATTGATGCTATGTCTAAGGATGTAGTTGTTGATTACATTACGCACCATACTTAATGCAATTGTCCGTTGCTTGCAACTTAATACCGGAAGGGGTTCGGATGATAACCTGAAGGTGGACTTTTTAGGCATAGATGCATGTCGATGGCGGTCTATGTACTTTGTCGTAATGCCCGATTAAATCTCACTATATTTATCATATCATGTATGTGCATTGTTATGCCCTTTCTATTTGTCAATTGCCCGACTGTAATTTGTTCACCCAACATGCTTTTATCTTATGGGAGAGACACCTCTAGTGAACTGTGGACCCCGGTCCTATTCTTTACATCGCATACAATCTACTGCAATTGTTCTTACTGTTTTCTTCGCAAACAATCATCTTCCACACAATACGGTTAATCCTTTGTTACAGCAAGGTGAGATTGACAACCTCATGCTTCGTTGGGGCAAAGTACTTTGGTTGTGTTGTGCGGGTTCCACGTTGGCGCCGAATCCCGGTGTTGCGCCGCATCACATTTCGCCACCATCAACCTTCAACGTGCTTCTTGGCTCCTCCTGTTCGATTAAACCTTGGTTTCTTTCTGAGGGAAACTTGTCACTGTGCGCATCATACCTTCCTCTTGGGGTTCCCAACGGACGTGTACATCTACGCGCATCACCATGGCGCGCCGGCAGGAGGAGGCCACGCGCCTCAAGCACGAGGCGAAGCTTGAGACCGCTGCGACGGAGCAGCGGCAGAAGGAGGCGGCGCGGCTGGCAAGCCTACGCAGGCCAGCGAGCCCTCCGGACCCGCACTCTGCCTGGGAAAGGACGTAGTGGTCGCCCTGGCCGGAGTCCCCACCCTCCGACGTGTCCAGCCGAACAACACGTCTCCGCCGGGGGGCGTCGTCCTCATCAACGGCAACGACGACGAGGACTACTGGGAGTAGGTGGTGCGCCGGCGGCCACCGCGTCCCAAACCCTAGCATAGTGTTTCCACTTTTTTTTATAGTTAAAGCCCATATATGATTTTCTTTTGTGTAAAATTTGCCCAAAATAGGGTTAAGTTTAATGTTTAGTTTAAATTTACTTGTTTTTTTGCGGTTTATTTGTTTTCCGCTGTATTCGTGTGTTGGATGCACTGCGTGACCAAACAGACTGTCGGCCGTGACCGCATGTCCGCGCAGCTACCAAACGGCTCCAACCGAACGGCCCGACGTGCCTATCCGTGTGAGGTGTGCACCCAGGCTGAGGCCCAGTCGTTGATCCCAAGCAGAAGAAAGAACAGCCAAGGTAGGTCCTTGTCCTTGTGGGTTGTTCCGTAGCTACCGGAGTGGCTCCCGTACCCGGAGGCAGGTCCATCAGGTAAATTGCCCACGGTGGTCTCGGTCCCCTCCCCTCCCCTCCGTCCGATGTTAATGGAGATTCCTGGATCTTGACCGTTCAAAACGCTCATTCCAGTACTAACCTCTGTTCAATGCCGAGTACCGTGCGAGTACTCCCTCTGTTTTCTACTAGTTTGGGTTATGGCTACAATCAAAATTATTTTAGTGAAAAGTATCAACAACTATAACAAGTGTGAATGTTGATATTGTTTTCTAAATATTTAGTTAAATTTTACAAAGTTTGACTTTGACTAAACCTAAAACGCGAACTAATTATGAACGAGGGGAGTACCCTAGAACATCAATGCCATAGTCAAAATTTTGCGGAGTACCAAGAAAATATTAGTCCCTCCGATTCATAACGGTTATCAAGATTTTAATTCAATTTAATCTAAATTTTCACCAAATCATTGACAATTACTATTGATGGGAGGGAGTAATCGTCAACGGTGGCGTACAAGGAGGAGCCAGAGACAATGTAATGTGCCCGCTAAGAGCATGTCTAATGAAACCCTTAAATCCGTATACAACCGTTTTTTTACGGATTTAAGGGTTCAAATGCTATATAGTGGAACCCCTAAATCCCTAAATCCCTAAAAAAATTTAGAGGTCGAGGCTCCAATCCGTGCCCCGACCTGTACAGGTAAGGGTTGGAGGACCCGACCCGTGCTCCGACCCCTACACGTTCACAACGGACGCGGGAACCAGTTCAGCTCCTCCTCCTCCCGAGCTCACCTCCACACCGCTGGCCGCCGCCGCCCAGCCCTCCCCGCCGCCGACGCCACCGGATCGAGCACCCCCACCTCCTCCTCCCCCGCCACCTTTTCCCGCCCGCCGCCTCCTCCCTCCTCCCATCGAGCTCCGCCTCCCGCCTCCAGGTCGTCGAGCCCTGCCTCCCGAGCTTTGTCCTCCGCTCTCGGCCCTCCTTCCCCTCCTCGCCGCCGGCTCCCCCGCCGCCCCCAGCCTCCCCGCCGCCGCCCCCAGCCTCCCCTCCACCGCCGCTCGGCCCGCCCCCAGCCTTCTCCCCCGACGCCGCTCGACCCCGTCGAAGGTATTTTCTTCCCCCCTTTTTTTGTAAATTTTGTTCATACTATTGATGAGAAAAATAGGCACAAAATTTATATTTTGATGCAAATATGCTCATTTTTTGTAGATGGAGATGAACTCCGATGACTCCATGTCGTTGTCCTCCGAGTCCGGTTGGTCTTCGTCGGACGATTCGGACATTGAGGAGTTGCTTCAAGACGTGGAGATGATGAGCCTCCTCGTCGACGTCCAAGAGATCGAAGACCGCACAAAGCCGTTGGATCATAGGAGAGGATCGGTGATGGGGCGAGAGTACATTTACCGCAACCGTGGTCTCGGGCACGAGCAACTGATGCGAGACTACTTCGCGAAGGAGCATCCTACATACCCACCTCGCCTCTTCCGGAGAAGGTACCGAATGCGCCGTAGTTTGTTTGTGAAGATTGTTAATGATTGTGAGGCCACCTCGGATTACTTCAAGCGTCGTAGGTCCGCCTCCGGTCAATGGGGGTTTAGTGCTTATCAAAAGATATCGGCGGCAATGCGTGTGCTCGCCTATGGCGTACCCGCGGACTATACCGACGAGTATCTTCGCATTGGTGTACAAACAAACACGGATTCCGTCCGTAGGTTTGCAAAGTTGGTCATCCGGTTGTATGGTGATTTGTATCTTCGGGCACCCAACAAGGAAGATACAAAGAGGTTGATGGAGATGAATGAAAAAAGGGGATGGCCGGGGATGCTTGGTAGTCTTGATTGCATGCATTGGACATGGAAAAATTGCCCCAAATCATGGCATGGAATGTATTGTGGAAAAAACAAGGATGCAACCATTGTGCTTGAGGCCGTGGCATCGGAGGACACATGGATTTGCATGCATTTTTCGGTTTGCCAGGTACACTCAATGATATCAACGTGCTCAATAAATCTCCTTTGTTTGCAAGATTAGTTTCTGGAGATGCTCCAACTTGCAACTACAAGGTCATGAACCATGAGTACTCAATGGGATACTATCTCACCGATGGCATTTATCCCGAGTAGGCAACTCTTGTGAAGTCCATCAAGGAGAAAAATGGTGTGCCCCTAACAAAAAAACAAGCTCATTTCACAAGGGCACAAGAGGCAGCCCGCAAAGATATTGAGAGAGCTTTCGGTATTTTGCAAGCAAGGTTTGCCATAGTCCGGGGTCCAGCTCGTTTTTGGGACAAGAAGACCTTGCAGGACATCATGACATGTTGTGTGATTCTACACAACATGATCCTAGAGGATGAGAGAGGGTTAAACCTCCCTTGCTTCTATGACAATGTTGGCACCCGTGTGCAACCGGAAAGGAACCCCAATCGCGTAGAAGCTTTTCTTGAAGCACACCGTGCGATTGAGAATGCAAACACTCATTGTCAACTCCGGGATGATCTTGTAGAGCACCATTGGCAGTTGGATGGGCGGCGCCAAGGCTCATGATGTGTCTTTGTTTCACTTTGCTTCGAACAATTTTTTTAATTTGCCAAAAACATTGTTGTAATATTTGGAATGATTATCTTGTGCTTGAGAGTACTATTTGATGTTGTAATAATAACTAGAATGATTATTGTTTGATTGATATGGTGATATTTGTGATATTTGTGATATGAAACTGTGATGAGGGTTTGAGGGTTGAGTCAAATAGTGGAACCCTCAAACCCTTAAAATTTAAGGGTTTGAGGGTTCCACTATTTGACTCAACCCTTAAAATTTAAGGGTTTAAGGGTTCCACTAAATGCCTCATGTTTTTCACACCTCCAACCTCTCCAATTTTGCCAATTCTCGACCCTTATAGCTATAAGGGTTTAAGGGTTCCATTAGACATGTTCTAAGCGCTCTCTTGAATGGATTTTTTGTTTGTTTGTGTGCAACATGTCGTCCTTAATTATTCGTATATAGATAAAATTGCAGCATTTATTTTAAAATAAAAGTAATACAATACACCCCATTCCACGTGAATGTCGAACATACCTAGCTAAGTAGCACCCCGTTCCAACGACCGCGCTCCAGCTGCTGCTCCGGCCTGGGATCCCTGGCCACCTTCATCACAGCCTCCTGCGCAGGCGATGGCCTGGCCGCAGTTGCCGCAGCCTGCCCTACCTTCTCCACCGCCGGCGTACCAGCTTCCTTGGCCGACGTCGGAGTTCATCGACCTCGTCAACGACGGCGACTACCTACTTTTACCACGTCTTTGTGGCCTTTTATGTTTTCTATTAATGTAAATTATGACTTTATGAATGGAAAAAAATGCGTCGTGCCGCTGGAGCCACCTCCGACGCAAACGGACGCGTGGACGATTTCGACCATTTTGGCCAACGCAAACGGATGCAACGCGTCCATTTGGACATCTGAAATACGTTGTCCCGTTGGAGATGCCCTTAATGCCTTATATGGTGGTGAGCCAAACAATTTTATGTTACTAGCAGCAGGTGGCGAAATCTTTCAACTGAAGCTTCCTCTATGTTCTGGGATTGTGAACAATGCAGGTTATGGCTGAATTTTAGTTTTCTTAAGTAGGCCTTGAAGTTTTTGGGACCATTCAATCATCGAGATTTTGCAGTTCTCCAAGGAGAGACAACGAACGCAAATAAGATGCCAGTTGCTCATCAGTCGTGTGTTGCGTCCGTAGCTACCGACTAGTGCCTGTCCGTGTCAGCAAAAGGCCCGGTCGTGGATCCCAAGCAGAAGAAACAACAGCCACAGTCCTTGTTTTTGTGGTGGGCGTATTGGTTGTTCCGTAGCTACCGTATGGCTCCCGTTCCGGTACCCGTACCCGGGGGCACGGCAGGTCAGGTAAATGCCCACGGTGGTCTCTGTCCCCCTACCCCCGTCCGATGTTAATGGAGTGTTCTGGATCTTGACCGTTCAAATCGGTCGTTCCAGTACTAAACCTCCGTTCAATGCCGAGTACCGTGCGAGTAACCTACATACTCCCTCTGTTTTCTACTAGTTTGGGTTCTGGCCTTCTAGAGCTCGGGCTACACATAGCCTGTTTTTTTCTTTTGAAACAATCAAAAATGATATTTTCAAGTTAAAAAAATCAACCAAAAAATTATGCAGCTGTAGAAAATAATGTACTCCATCAACTTGAAAAAATAAGTCTCAACTCGAAATACCCACCCCGCATTTTGAGCTGCATAGAAATGACAAAATCTGATATCTACAGCAGTAGTGAGCAACGGAAAAAAAAATCCTCAAAACTCTGTTAGATTTTGCTATTTTTGTTAAGCCCATATTATAAGTCAAATTGGGTTGAGACTTTGTGTGGTGATAGAGTACATCATTATCCATATTTAGAATTTTTCTATAATTTTTTTAAAACTTTGAAATTGTGCTTTCAAATTTCTTTTTTAAAAAAACCGAGCTTCAAGGCGAATTTTCCGCAACTATAATACCGAATACATACGGTATGAAAATATAGCTTATGGTGATTCAAATACTATAACTGTACGTTCTGAATGCTGATACTTTTACTAAATATTTAATCATACTTTACAAAGTTTGACTTTGACTAAATCAAGGACGCGAACTAATTGTGAACGGACGGAGAACCCCTGGACGTCAATTCCACAGTCAAAATTTCGCGGAGCGCCAAGAACATACAAATACCCCCGATCCATAACCGTTGTCAAGATTTTAATTCAATTTACTCTAAATTTACACTAAATCATTGATGATTATTATTGATGAGAGGGAGTAATCGTCAATGGTGGCGTACAAGGAGCCTGAGACAATGTAATGTGGCCGCTAAGCGCTCTGTTGAATTGATTTTTTTTATTTGTGTGCAACAGTGCTAATCAGCTACTACCATGTTCTCTAGACGTAGATTTATCTGTATCTAGACAAAATTGCAGCATTTATTTTAAAATAAAAATAATATGATACATCCCATTCCACATGAATGTTGAACATACTTAGGCCATGTACTACGTAGCGCCGAACCAACAAAAAAATGTGTCAGAGAAAGGTTTGCTGCTGAATTGCTACTATGTGTAGAACCGCATCATCCTATGTAAATGGGGCCCAACAAGAATAAAAGGATGTATTTTACTTGTTGCATGTCCTATGTGAACAGGCCATTACGTGGTAGGTGGGCAACACATTGGCAGAACAATTCATTATCTATCTGTATGAGTCGAACCAAACTATTAATTCGTTTTTTTACGATGTTGTGCTATGTATAGAACCGAACCAGTTCGCTTTACTTCAACGTAGTGCATAGTCTTAGAAGTGGCCAGACCAAGTTTAGCGTAAAGAACACATGCAGGTTAAGAAAATAAGCATACTTTTGTTACCTCGCTAAGTAGCACCCCATCTATTTTTTTTTAGTATGTATTCCAAAGCACTCCTCGTCCATCTCACCATTTCCAAAAAGTAAAAGGCTCTTGTCAAAAGAAACAAAGGACAATTAGTAGTAGAGGGTTAAAAGTAAAAGAGAGATACGAATTTAAAGGTGAAAAATTGTGATGCTAGGTATGCAGCTTTGTAGAACGCCACCTGTGGACTGATCAATTTTGGGCAGCTGATCCCAGCGAAACGAAACAAACTCTCCGACCTTAGCTGCACTGCGCCCGCGACGGCAGTTCCACTTCCACCGCACCCAAACGACAAAGCAAGCCCCCAGGGCTCTCCCGGCGACTCACGCCGGCCGGCTCACCACCCTCCGAGCCGCCCGCCTCCCCGCCCTCCTCCCTCACCTCTCCGCCTTTCTGCCTCCATCGCTTCTCCGGCGACTGAAGAAGGCGGCCGTCGGCGGCGCTCCGTCTCGGTGAGTTTCTCCATCAACTTGTCACCCCAATTGCTGTCCCCCTCCTTTATACTCCATTAGTTTCTCCATCAATTCATATCTGGACCGCCAGCTCCTTCCGCCGCGGACCTCGCCCTCTTCCATCCTGCCGCCTCTCTTGCCGCTGAGGTTATGAGGCTGAGCGGGCGAGGAAGGCAGGCAGGAGAGAGGGCGGGAGCCGTGGCCGCCGGCTTTTGACCTGAACTTGCGCTTTGGGTGCGGTCGACAGGTAAGAGAAGAGCTCTCTTTTACACTCCAATCTAGTAGTATCACTTTAGCCAAATGGTATGAAATATATGCAGATATGACATTTTAGCCAGGGCCTGATTTTAGCAAGGTTGCAAAGTACAAATGTGTCATTTTTTCAGTTACAGTACAATTTATTTATTTATAGGATTGTCATATCAGCAAGTGGCATTCCTAACCCGGAATTTCCACCGGAGACGTTGTTAGGTAACAGTAGTTTTTTCACCGTTGATTCCTCCTACTTGGTGGCATTCTACCATCTGGTATCATCAAATTCCCTTATGAAAATGGGAGATAAATCTGATAGGGACCGATCCATTCTTCCAAGTCACTATCTGCTTCCTAGCCACTCTTTCGTGGCATCACCGCCTCCTGTTCCTTCTCCTCGTCACCATTATTTGCAGTTGGTGCTCGCTGGCTCCTTGCCCCAGTGGCACAAATAGGTTGCCAGCCCTGTTGAATTCGAACCCGTGCAGACGTGAAACTCTGGCCCCTGGGTCGCTGCAGACCGTCTGAAATTGACGGGTTACGACAGCATCCAGCACAAGCCTGCCATGGTAGGGTTGACGCTTGAAGACGAGCAGCTCAAGAGGTTGGCAGACTATTGGTGATTATACGTACATCATCTTGATACAGTTTCTTTTGTAAACTAGGTTTTTCTACGTCAATGCAATATATATTCTACTGAATCCAGAGTTCTCTCTACTATACTGCATTGCTACCTGCTTATGGTTCCTGGAGTGTGGGACCAAAAGAAAACATTTAGGTGATTCCTCTGTGTAAGTTTAGTGATTAGCTATCGCAGTAACTGATGCTGAGCAATCCCTAAACGAGATCCTTGGGAACAATGAAAAGCTATAGCAAGTCATACAATACTGTAATACTGCATTGTTATGAACTCTGTTTCATGTATGTATAATTGTATATATGAAAATGCTAATCCCTTACTAAGTTACTTCATTTGTTCCAAAATTTCTTGACATGGGTGATGCCAATTAAATACTGTGTACAGATGTACACCCACTATTTTAAGAAGAGAGTTAATCTTGTACTTAATTTGTAGAACGCCAAGCTTCAAACTTTTTACACCTGACCCAAAAATCCTGCAACTGCCCCTGTTCTTGGTGGCGGAGCCAAGGCCTGGCATGCCCGGGCAGCTGCCCAGGCTAAGCTGGTGAATTCCTTAAGTACTACCAAAAAGTGAAGCTTTAAGATAGAATTTGTACGGGGCAAAGCACAAGTTTGCTTAGAATTTTCCCAGGCTGTAACGATGAGCTGCTTCCGCCATAGCACAATACCTACACTGCAAGAATTTGACTGCAATTTTGAACCATAATATGTCATAAAAAGTGCATAATACGTAATACAAATCTAAGGACATAAATTTCATAGCCATTCTTTGTACTTCACAACCAATGAACAAAGTTTCAAAAGGTTTACTGTACGCATCCCAGGGCGGCATATCACAGGTAGTACTACATTTTTAGCTTTCACTGTTTGTCCTGCTAATGCCGAATTTCCGTGTTGTATCTGCTTATTTGTTTAGCCCATAGTGTCGTATGGTCTGCTTCCTTTTTGTTAACAAAATATTTTTCTTGTCAAGGGAACTATCTTGGACCCATATGCGCATGTGTTTTGGTAGATTTAAATATTCTATTTCCGTACTGTTAATGGAAGCCATGGTGCTGACAAGTGACAATATTTTCATACATGTAGGTCAAGTTGCTGCATCTGTTCACTTGGCTGAAGAAACTGGTTATCCTTAGGAGTTAGGATGAAGTCTAAGACAAATAGGGGCATACAGAAGGCAGGAAGAGTAGATCATCTCCAAGGAGGAGGACCAAACTGGGTTCTTGTTGCCGGAGGAGTTTTGCTAAGCACTCTTTCCGTCAAACTTGGATGCAAATTAAAGCAAATGTTCGATACAAAGCAGCACAATAGCTCTCCCAAAGGTCTAATGCTCCTCTTTGCAATCGTAACTTTTATTCCATTTTCGTGTTCTTTATATGCTTTCTGCTTACTGTGCAATACTGCAGCCGAAAGAAGGCCTGGAGGATGCGAATCGCACTCAAACCTCTGCCGGTTTCGTGGCCAAACTAGCTGCTACTCTTGTATTTCAGGTGCTTCTTCTGTAACTTAGTATATTCTGTTGCCTATATCTCATTTCCACTGAACCTTTTAGTCTGTACTGTTTGGATCCTTTGAGCCCGCCATAAGTTTAGAGTTAGCTACAATTTCCGTAATGATGTTCGTAAGATTCTGAAAATAGCATGTGCATAATGGACATGAGGGAAAACTTTAAGCCCTACTCTGGCCAATGTACGAGAAGCATATGCATGATGATGTTCACAACCTTGCATTGCTACCCACCAAACTCATCCAAGACCCTTCCTTCAACAAGGCTTCGCTTGTTCATTGGGAACTAAATCTGGAAATGGTTTTGGATTACCTGGGTAAAATGGTTTGGTCTCTTGTTGTGTACTTAATTGGTATGGATTGTTATGGGCCTAGAGTGTTGACAATTTGGTTTAGTTTGTTATAGAGGAAAGAGTTGGGTATGGCTTGGTGTGGGCCTAATCAGTTTGGTCCTTACTAGACATGGTCTAGAACCAGTTATTTGGATTGTTTCGTTGCGTCCGAACAGTGAAATAGAGATCCTGCAACGCTGAGGGGAAGTGGCCGCCAGACAGCATGGACACTGCCGGTCTGCCGCAGCACTTGGCCCTTCGGCGCCGCAGCCGCACCAACGCCCTCCTGCTTCTCCAGTAAGGACGTGTTCTTTTATGATTAGGGAACGGCAGCAGCCCTGCTCGATGACAGAGGCACCGTCTGTTGCTTTGGTTGTCACCACTGCGGTGGGCGCTGTCGTTCCACACATGGTGCATGGGAACATCCATGGACCGGCGATTGGGAAGAAATGCATGATAAGAGTTGAGGTTTAGTCCTCGTTTGTACAAATCCAGCCCCAGCTCCATCACAGCCTTCTGGAAATCAAACTGGTGCTTGGAGCCACAGTGTGCGAAAAGGGTGCTCTCAGAGTCAAACCGCAAGCTGCAGAACAGGCAGAGGAGGCCACTGCCACCTCATCCTTGCTGTCCGACTCCCTGTCGTCCCACCCCTACTCGCCCTCATCACTTTCCTCGTTGTCGACGTGCGGAAGAGAGGGAGCTCACGTGCTCGGGTTGCCATGGTGAATTTCATCTTTGTGGACAAACGATCAGCATCGCACTTGGTTAGCTGTCAGGTTGTCAGGTAATATGAACATGCACATGCAACACCAGTGGGTACCCACAACCTAAAACCACGGTTTCTGCCATTAGTTTAGTTCAGTCCAGGTGGAGATTGCTTGTAGTTTAGTCTGGGTTGGGTGGCAATACACATTTCGGTGGGATAGTTTGGTTGGGTTTTATTCAACTATCTTGAATATAATCATTGGCATTTCCCCTTTATTCTTGTCCAAATGCCTTCAATTCATGGCATTCATGTAAGCAACAAAACATACATTATATATGTAAACAGTCGTTCATCCACACAATCAGATTGTTTACTGGGAAGTCAATAGATCTAACTGTCGTTCAAATACACCGTTTATTAGTTACAACTCTGGAATGTTTGTTTATGTATGAGTCCATTAGTTGCAAAATGTATAAGCCTCTTGGGTTAGCAAAGATATATTACACTTTTACAGCACACCTTTACCAGTTGTTAGATCAGATTAAAGGTGTTTTTGGTTCAGCTTTTGCAACCTGCTTCTGCTGGTAGGAAGTTAAAAGCCAACCAAACAGATATTTTCCACCACAGATTCCACAAACGCAGCAACTTCCCGTAGTGTATTTTCCACGGCAGGTCCGACACTGCTTCTACTGCGGTAGCTTCCACATTGTGGTGAAATTTACCCACCACTACCCCTCCCAAGTGAATACAAGTTCATTTCTTTTCCCACCGAGCCCACAAATCCCTTCTTATCTTCTCTTTCGTTCTCCTCTTGGCACGTGCATCACGCGAATACGGTGACCTAGGTTTCTGGCGTCGCCCAACTACGGCCCAACCCCACCGGCGTGCCGCCAAACTCCGGTATTAAACCGGCATATCGCCCCCATCCTCGCCCCCCGTCCCTCAAGCCTCCGCCGCTCCATGGTTGAATCGTTCGGCCTGCACGGCTCGGCGTCGTCGTTTGCGGGGGTGTGGCCGGACGCCCGGCATGGGCGTGTTACGTTGCCTTCCTTGCGATGTCTGCTGCTGGTGTATGGGAGGATTACAAGGATCAGCAGGAGGCACGGTGGGCGTGCGAGCTGCTCCTTCTAGCAGAACACGAGCTCCTATTCCTGGCTCACCGCCGGGAAGAAATCTCGAGATGGTACCGCATAACGCTGGGATGGAGTGGTTGCTGGCATACACTGTGAGTATAAAGGTGATTGATTGGATTCCGTGGCTCACGTGATGTCTGCTTGGAGCTATGGTCTGTGGAGGTGTTGTGTTGCCCCCGTCCACGCTAGTTCGTGTGCAAGGAAAGTAGATGACCGCTAGCTAGCATACAGACATGCCAAGGTGTCCAATGGTGATGTAGTTCGATTTCATCAGTTTCAGTCGTTGATTTTATTATTGGATATTATCTCATCAGATGTATTTCAGTATGTTCTAGGGAAGACGTGGCAATGTGTTGGACCTATTTGATTTTGATGTCTAAGTGCTTGGAATGAGATTGGAGATATTTCAGTGTTTGGAATGAATTGGAACGAAATTTGGTTATTCAAGTATTTGGTGGCAATTTTCCTCTTGTGAAATAATGATATCTTTTCTAAAAATGTTAATTTATATGTCAAAATAAGTATATAGATAGGTATATGACGTCAAAGTATAAAAAGTCTCTCGGGTCTTAGGGGCATTACAGACAAGTTCCACCAAATTCACAGTCGTTTCAACCAAAGAACTTTTGACTTTGTCACAGTTCTCAGCTCACAACTGATTCTTCACAGCTCACAGTTCACAGCAGCTTTGTAGAATCTACAGTTGAACCAAACAAACCCTAAGGGTGCTAGAATTCTAGCTTAGTTGGCAATGATATGCATAATTGGAACAAACAATTTCTTGTTCTTGAAACACAAGAGAGAGGAATGCTGAGTAGCATTGACTTTTTCCTATGAACGTATGGATTTTAAATTTGTCAAGAGTGAGCAGCTTAGCTTCTGATGTGCAACTAACAGAAAATCCACATATCCAAAACAGTTACTAGGCCAGAGTTCAGGTTGCGACTTCACAAAATCATTCTGCTGTAACCACTAACCAGCCAAACAGGTTCATCTTGACTAGTAAACCTACGAGTCTAAGAATATTTGATTTACTTTAAGAAGTACAACATAGAGCATGCTAGACAGACTGAGCATTCTGGTATCTTGTCCACGAGTTGCTGCACTGTTCTTTGTCTTGCTCAGTCTTGCAAATGACACACATTTAGTGGGACTGGATAGTTGTGTTTTTTTTCTTTTGAGAATATGCCCTGGAAGGTGTATCAAACATATAAAAGGGATGCCAAAAAGCATGCACAATGCCAAAGATGGTTGTTCACGCTGCCAACAAGAGGTGGCAGCTCCTCCCAAACACCCTAGCCTACTAACAAGAGGTGATACACATTTAGTGGGACTGGATGGTTGCGTTGCTAACTTTGGATGATTCATACAAGTATTATTGTATTTATGATTGTCACAGGCTCACACCCCTATTGGCTGTTAAGTTCCAGGATCTGCAAATATAGCTATTCTGATGACATTACTGTATTAGTTTCATAATGGCAATTGACATGAGGTTCAGCATTTAGAGACACAGCGATGTCATCTTCCTCATTCTTGGCTGTTTCTTCAACTTTGCTGACTGAATTAAAGTACCTAGAGTTTTGGTGCCTTAATTTGGTGTTTAAAACTCTGTTGGTGGTGTAACATCTTTTCAATGCTTATTGTCGTGTGCAGGTCATTCAGATGGTAGAGTGGAAGTCAAGCATCCACCTGCAAGTCCTCTAGCTAAATCAGTTGAACCCTCGCTTCCACTTGTGAAGATACCAGGGCAAGAATCAAGCAAAGATAATAGTGGCGTCATGTGGATATCATCACCTGACCGCCTTGAGGATCCCCGCAAACCATTTCAGTACTCAAACAGCTCTGGCTCTCCACGTGTTTCAGAGTCGGGATCTGATATTTATAGCAAGAGAGAGGTCATTCAGAAGCTGAGGCAGCAGCTGAAGAGACGCGATGAGATGATCATGGAGATGCAGGCCCAGATTGCAGACCTTAAGAACTCTCTTGCCATCCAGGAGACACAGTCCTCCAACATGCAGTCACAGCTTGACTCTGCTAACCGAGACATGTTTGAATCCGAGCGCGAGATCCAGCACCTGAGGAAGATCATCGCTGACCATTGTGTTGCGGAAGCGCTGTCTCACGATAAGCCGTTGCACGGTGGACACTGGCAGCCAGATGCTGCCAATGGGCATGCTAATGGCTATGCCACCAATGGGCACGCTAACGGCTATGCCGACAGCTGCGTCGATGACCCCGAGCTGCATTTTGTAACCATCGAGAAGAAGAAAGGAGAGCTGGAGAAGGTGGAGATGCTCAAGAGGGAGGTTGGTGAGCTGAAGGAGGTTATCGGAGGGAAGGACTTTCTGCTTCACAGCTACAAGGAGCAGAAGGTGGAGCTCTCCTCTCAGATCAGGGAATTGCAGCAAAAGCTCTCCTCACAGGTGCCGAACATCTTGTAGGATCCACTCGTAATGTTTGGTGGCTAAAGGAGCAGCCCTGATCCCATTCACCACCGGTTTGCAGGAGAACAAGTCGGCGCACAGGACGAACATCCTAGGGTATTTGCAGAATGTTAGGTTGATTGATTTCTTTCTTTTCGGCCAAATTGTTAGGTTTGATTTGCTTCAGTTCTCTCCAGTTTTCGCCTCTGTTGCTTGGCACTGAAGTATTACCAAAGGTTTCTTTCTTCAGATGCTGAGCCTAGGGTAGCTCAATTGATGGCAAAGTTGATGCTCCGGACGTATGGTGCTGTACAGGGTTTTCGTTTTGCAGGCACGTCTGTGTGATGTATCCTTTCCTTTCGAGTGTGTTGACGATGTCATTTGACTTCTGCTATGGTTTGGCATTGGTACCCGTTGTGTTTACAAAAGGCTCACCACATAGATTTGATTGTTCGGTAGATGATGATTGGGCAGTAACATCACATCTGATTGAGTTGCCTTTTCTTTCCATGCACTGATAGGATGTTAGCCAGATAGAATCTCTGAGTGAGCTGCCTCTTGTCAAGCTAGGTATAAGATGATTAGCCCATGCAAGAATTGTCGCACCTCTTACTTTAGCTTGTGTGATACAAATTAGCTGGATCGTACCCCATGTGCACATACATGCTCTCTTACTTTTAGTTTGGTCAAATGGCTCTCTCACATGGCGCCAGAGTGATATGTTTTTGTCCCATGTGAAAACGGACGGTTGGTCGGTCGCAAAATTCCTAAGGTTCATTTGTCAGCGCCTTTTCTTATTCTAGGAAATTTGTCTGTACGCAACGCCTGTGTATTCCTCCCCGTTCTCTTCTTCAGATACGCTTGGTTGAGGATATTCCTGCTTTCTTCCATTACACATTATTTTTGTTGGTTTATTCCAACATGTTAGCAAGATTGCTAACCACAATGGCATCGGTGGATGTACGTTTCTTGGTTCGTTAGAGCAGATGATTGACGTTGTGTCAGTGACTGATTTGGTGATGTGAGGTTTAAGTGTTGTACTTGCTTTTAAAAAGAAATCATGTCTAGTGGATCAAATCTAGCGAGCTCAACAAGCTTTGTAGCGCTACGTACGCCTTGTCCCTCGGGGCGATATTTGAGCATATAATAAGAAAGGTCAGACCATATGACCTGGCTGGTCGAAAACTCGAAATCATTACATCTCGCTGTATATGGACCCATCAGAGCAAGCTAAACTGATGTGGATATGCGATGTAGTATGCTGCTACGAAAGAAAAATTGAAAAAAAAACGGGACTGAATCGTGCTGATGTCCTGGCAGAATGGAGAAGTTTCGATGCGTGCGTGGTCCTGTATGTTAACTACCTCGACGGAGGATACTATTCTTCCCTTTTGCTCTCCAATTATTAATTTGACCTGTTTGGATTCAGTTAGTTGAGAGGTCTATTCCTGGCGATCAACAAGTGTTGTGTTGTGTTGTTCGGCAGCGCGGATGAATGAAGCCCAACGGTTTTTAGGGGCAAGGCAACACCATAAACACACTATTGCTAAAAGATGAGACACACATGACAAGATGATCAGTGGCGCTTACTCCACTAGCTAGGATGCACGCCGCCTAACATGAAATTAGATATTTTTTAACCTAAAAAGATAATTTTCCAGATCGGTAGATTGCATTATGCCGACCATGAGTTGTGTTTTTCGGTTGCACATAGGGTTTCAACTGAGAAAAATGTCCCGAACTGTTAGATTAGTTCGTGTTAGTCATGTGTTACAACTGTAGATTGCTTCGTGATTCATGATTCGATGACGTCAACTGAATTTTCTCAGTCGGCTGGCAATTAGTCACTCCCTAAAAAAACATCATCATAATCATATTTACGAACAAGAAATTCACTCTAGCTATTTCTTGCACCAAGCAATAGTATGTCCTACAACAATGATTGCTTACATTTTGAAAAAAAAAAATTTTACCTAGAATGATCGGTATTAATGTCACACTGTGACAGTCCGAACTTTTTTTTTAAAGAAGAAAGCGACGGAGAAGTTTCCATGTCATTTTCCAAAATTAAATTTTAAATTTGTACCCATCATGATTTTATGGGCTGTGCTTCCACTCCTCTGACCAAACTTCTTAAACCAGATTTACTCTAATATGGCACATTAAACTATATGAAACTTATTTTTTAGGCAAATTATATATCTCCCCCCATACTACAAGATGAGACACACATGACAAGATGTGTGCCGTGACGCTTACTAGTTAGGAAGTCACGTCACCTACTAACATGAAATTAGACCTTTTCTTAATAGAAGCACAACATACATGTCTTGTCAAAATCTTCAGCAGACACACAAACAAGAACTTCACCCTACTTCTTGCACCAAGCGGCGTCACCCTATTTTTTCAGGAGCTTTTTTCCATCTTCTTTACATGCTTTTGCAATATTGGTGATAGGCCATTAATACGTGTACGTTTGCTGCATTTACCTGCATTGCACCTCTGAAGCAAAGCATGTAGTACGAACATGTACTGCCTCTATGTTATCTTGCACGCAAGCATCTTATCAAGTGAGTGAGATACCCTTCAATGTCTTTAGGTTCAAGGTCGACTTTGATTTTACTTTGCATTCTTTTTCTCTTCTGGAAAAGCTTCATTGGCTGTTGCGTTGGGCTGCAATAAATCCTTGGTCTGTAGAGGTGGTTTGGAATTTAGAGTGCTTCAATGCGGGAGAGCTGTCCTCTCCTGCGGTTTTGGTATCGCTATTTAATTTCTTCTCTCATTTGACTTCACTGTACTATCATTTCGCAATCATACCCTCCACGAAGTATGTTATTACCACCAAAGCATTCGGTGGTGTTCGCTTAAGTGACAGAATTTGCAACAATACGTCTCATTACTTTTCTAAAATTTAGTATATTTCTTCAGATTTATTTACCTCACAGGTTTGAAAACCATGGAGAGATCCATGTGAGCTCGTCTTACTATTTCACTAGACTGAAGTCTCTTTGAACCAACACCCAAAATACTGTATAATAACTTTTTTTTTAAAATCGTTTCTGACGATAGGAGACAACAATACAGTGTCAAAGTACTTTGATGTCGACCCTGAATGTTTACTTACTATTTTAGAGTCCATACATCATTAAGAGTTGCTTTGTTGTCTCATCCTCGTCTCTCCTAAACAAACACAATAACTACACGTGACGCGATTACGAAAGAGGTAAAATCGCAATTTGCATTATTTTAAAAATGCAGGATCATAATCGCATGCATATTCTAATCCCACGGGAGATTTGGCATGGACCAAATTTTGTTTGATTCAGTCACAGAAAAATCTAAAGATTCTTACAAAGAGTTCTTAGTGGATGCAAGATTTTCTATAAAGTTTGGTGCAAAGGTTTTCTTAGAGGAAATTATATGGGACCCCCTCCTAAAAAATCTAACAACCATCACAGGAATAATCCTAAGGATACAAATCCTCCAAAATTCATACCAAAATCATTTGAACCAAAGAGGCTCTAACCGAAATGTAATACTTCGTAGAAGATTAATTAAGAATATGTGAAGAAAATGATAAGCTAGAAAAGAGAGCACCTTTCAAACAAGGAGGTGCAAAAACCCTTACACCAACTCCGGCTAGTCTCATCAGAGATGGCAATACTATTGCAAGAGAAGATATTTGATTTCATTATTTGTTTTTTACAATTTCTTGCAAGCGTTATCTCACCGGTCAAAAGTCAAAAGCTGTAAACTCACTGCACATCCTTCTCCTGAAAAAAAGTGACCAGTGGACAATGCGAAACTTGTGTAGTTGTACAACACAATAGACGTGATGTCAAAGTGTAGACCATGCGGCCATATTGCCGCAGTGTGAAATCCTTCAGGAAAATACAGTTCACCACCCTCTCCTTATTGAAGGTCACAAAATTGCCTCGGGCATATATTGTCGCAATTTTCGCAGCAGATTGTTTGTTCTTTAAGCAACCCCATTGACTTGTTTCCTGAACATCAAGGGGCTGATTTGTAAATAGTACTACAACGAGAGAGAGCGTCGAAATTGAATGCGCAGTTCTGCTTCTGATACCTCTTATTTAAGAGACCATCCTCCCGTTTGGATATTTTTTCTTCCGATCCTAAAATTCTGGTGTTCGCTGGCCTCCCCGCGATCCCATCATCCTCGCAGCTTTCTCGCCATCTCTCGCGCCGCGCTCCTTTCGGTTTTGATGAAGAAGGGCGAAAACTAGAAGAGAATTCCGGAGTTAAACCCAGCCGCGAAGGTGAGTTCTCTCCGATCCCCCCACTCATCTCTTCGTTCAGTTCCGTTCCTGGTTTGCGTGATTGTTTCCGAGTGTGTGCGTGCGATTTCTTGGTGTCATGGAAGATTTTCGTTTCCTCTGCTGCAGCCTCATCGTGCCCCGTTTGTTTCTTTCTTCCGTCGAGCCTGACTCGAGGAAGAAAAATACACTACTGATCTGACTCAGGCAATCTCCGCTAGAAGAACAGAGTAGTAGCGCGATGCATAACTTTTAGGGATTGTTACAGGATCGAAGGGATAGATTGCAGATGTTCTGCTGCAAATTTTTCCCAAGTTTCTTGCCTTTGTTCTTCTTCTTCTTGTCTGCTCCTGTTTAAGTTTTCCTGCTGTTGAGTTCCTCTTGCCTGTACTGTAGTTACTGCTGTGGGGTGCACACTTACCTATTGACAGGACAACACATCTGCTGCATGCAGTTAAGTTCATTAAACACACAGCCTCTCCCTTCTGCCAGTTTTGTTGTTCTTCATTGAAATCGGCGCACGGCTCTCGAATCCTCGGTACACTACCTGTTATGTTAGATTCTGCGTGTTGTGTTCTTGCCCCCATTTTTGTGCTTTCGAGAGTGTGTTCTTGCCCTTCTTCACGACAAGTGCCCATTGATCTGCGTAGTATACGAGTATATCCCCTCTCTTTCTCCTCATGCTGGCCTTGTGACAACATGTTCAGTTCAGGTTTTTAGGTTGTTGTACCAGATTGTACGGTTGTGGTACCGTGTCTGGGTGAGTAGCATCTCGAGGAGGCCATCTATTGTATTTGGTGGGTGCAAACCCAAATTGGGTCTCAGTTTTGATGCTTATGGTGTACGTTTCTTCAGTTTGTTCGCCTATGTTTTCTGTTTTTTTTTTGCGGTTTGTACTGGCTCTCATGCAAATAATGTGTGGCCGGTGTGGTACCTGACAGTTTGGACGATTTTGTTGTGTTAAGAACATGTAGTTCTTTTTTAGGTAGTTATTAAGAACATGTAGTTTACACAGAGTGCAGCATGCCCAGTTTTTGGCAGTATAAACAATGGCAGGAATAAACCATGCTGGTATTAACTTCTATTTGGTCTTTGGCTCTTTGCGTTGTTTGCAGGAGAGATTCACAATTCTGCTCTCCGTAAATCAGCGCCCCAGTGATGTCTCGGCCAAAGTAGTCTCCAGATCATGAAGCTAGGTAACTGCTATCTCAATGCACCAGTTGAGCTTGGACGAAATATATGATGGCTCCTATTAAATTTGTTCTATTAGTCAAATCAATGCCACGCGTTGCTAGAGACTTAGAAGTGCCATTTGGAAGTTCAGGTGAATGCCTTCTTATTGACTAGAATATGTATATAGCCAGCAAGTTGTTTAGATGCAACCGAATGCCGACGATTCACTAGCTAAGCCTGGTTTTAGTAACTCTGATAGATTACACATATTTGCCAACTGAGAGTAACTATGAGAAATATTTGAGATGCGCATCTCTATCAGAAATGAATGAAATATAATGTTCCCTCAGCAACTTGTGGGAACTGAAGGTGATATGTCCCCCCTAGTAGTCAGGAAAGCTGCCATGATGTCTTCAGGTTGCAATCGGTCTTAGTTGCAGGCTTACAGCTCTACCTGTCGAAATTGACCTTGCTCCCAATAATCTATCATCGGTGCGTCTTGATCATGATAATCTACCACCGCCCACTTTGTCCAAACTGTAGAAAATAAGTTCCCTCTATCAGGGTCATCGCTCGTCATGCATTTAGGACAATGGTAGTTCGGAGTTAGAACAACAAACTTCAATGCTTGTACTTGATTAAAAGGGACGCAGCAACCAAAATGAAAAAGAAGCAAAACTGCAAAACATCCCCATCAGCATCAACTTACACTTTATTGTTAGGGATGGCCCAAAAGATATTTTTATCATGGAACCATCATTAGTTGATTCTGTATTATAATACATCATATTGTAGCTTGACTATTGATAGAGACATCATGATAGCAGTGCAATACTAGCATAACATTTATTGACAACATATTAATTTGTTACCTTGTGCAGTCTTGATGACGTTGTTCTGATGCTAGATAACATCAACTACGTGATAGGTTTTCTTTTTTGCAAGAAAGCAACATGATCGTAATATTTCTTGTCAACTAGTTTGTAGGACTGAAGTATTGACAACGAAAATGGTTGAGGACACAAACCCAGTACAAGATATAGTACATGTTGTGCATGAGGATGCTTCTTATGACAAGGATGTTGTGGAGATAAAATTGCCAGACAGTGTTGTTTCTTCTGATTATGGTGGTAATTTTGTCAAAGATGTCTGCATTGATGAAGGACAACCTCCTCCTCAGAAGTTTTCAGAAGAAAAAGTAGTAGATGAAAAGTCTTCTCCAAAATTTGATCATCAAATGATACATGCAAATGGTGCTCCAGGATACAGGGAAAAAGATTGCGCTACAAAGTCTGTCCACGAACTGAAACCTGAAATAGTTTTACCTCTTGGTTTTGCTCCCGATAGCAACAATGAGAAGCAACATTCTTCTTGTGAAGAGCACGATCCTGAAGGCAGGAGTAAGGCCACTAACTTCGGTGAGATCAGTGAGAAGAAAATAAGTTTGGAAGAATTACTTCGACTCGAAAGCGCAGAAGAGTCGCAGCATAAAGCCACAGTAAGCTCTGAAACAAGTAAAAACCATATGCCATCTCTTCACGGAGAAGCAGTTGGACAGGTACACCACAATTGTTTTTCTTTTCATCATTATCATCTTGGCGTAGGTGCATTCTCAATATTTTTTTCACCACTCAAAATTCTGTGGTATTCTTGAGGAAAAAGAATCAGTAGCAAAATGTACAAGCAAACTTTAGGGTGGTAGATCCTTCTTTTTCGGAAACTTTACGATCTAAATGATCGAAAACTGAGAAAAATGTTTTGTTATTATTTCAGGTTTCCACAAATGCGTCCCATGGAATTGAAGCTACTGCATCCAAAACCAGTGAGCTTGTTAATAATAGTTTATCAAGTACGGAGAACACCGATGATTGCACAGTAACAACGTCTGAAGAATGTGATGTAGAGGCACCACCTGAATGCTCTACATCGGCAATCACAGATGCTGCTTCCGCTGTACCTATCTGCAATCTCGAGAAGACTGATGATGCCAGTGCTGAAGGATTTGATAAGGTCGAAAAAGCTGGATCTGGAGTCGATGCTCCGAGCTCGAGTAGTTCAGACATCGGATCATCTGAGAAGAGCAATGATCAGAATGGAAGTACTGCGCGTGAAGCAATAACCAATAAGGTTGATGAAACTGCAGTAGCATCAACTTCATCAGCTGGCATTGTAGAACCCAGTGGTGCAAATGTGGAAAATAAACACGAGACTGACGGTATCACTGATATACATGATTCAACCCAGAGAGACGAAGGAAATTCTGTGCATATGATGAGCACCGTTAGTAAGAGTGCTACCCAGGCACACGATATGGATGAAGAGATTGCGCCTGATAGTGCAAAGGCAGAATCTCAAATCGGAAATGGCTATCCTCCCTCCGAGCCGGGCTTGTTCGGGCCTAGTATCATGTCAGCTCCCGTGTCACACTCTGGGCATCTTGCTTATTCTGGCAGTATTTCCATCCGGTCAGATAGTAGCGCGACTAGCACCCGGTCCTTTGCATTTCCAGTGTAAGTACATGCCTACCCACTGTCTGATCACAACAACTACTTTCTGAGAATTATACCAGTTATTATATTTAATTCTGTGAGGCGAAAATTTTACCCTGTTATGATTCATCTGTGTTCTAAAAATTTGTGAACTTCTTACTAGCTGATCTTCATTTTTGTTCTAAAATAAACCTTAATGGCATGAAGCATGCAACATTGATCCGATCTATCAGGAACATTTCCCTCATACCTGTTCTGCATTTGCTGAACCAGATTGCAGAGGGACTGGATCAGCAGCCCGGTGAGGATGGCGAAAGGAGAGCGGAGGCGCGCCAGGCAGCGCCATGGCTGGAGGAAGGGGCTTCTCTGCTGTAAATTCTGAACGTAGTTTCCCTGCAGAGATGTGTCATCCTGCTGCTTCCTTTTATCGGTCCTGTTGCAGGTTAATTTCATGGCTTGTTGGATTTGTAAGTGGCTTGAAGTAGTAATTTGTACTATGAGAGTGAGTGAGAGAGAGAGAGAGAGAGAGAATGAAGAGGTATATATAGCTGTAGCGTAGTGACCCAGTAGGTGCTGCAGGAATTAGTTTGATTTGTTCTTGTTGGTTTGTGCTCTTCATATACACGTTAATTGTTTGGTGCTTGGTTCAGATTTCAGAGTGAATTTTGCTGCATACCGCAGGTGACGGTGTTTCAGTGGTGTTACTGTTGACTGAGTCCAGGTGGGCCAGCCGTCAGAGCATCTCCACTCGTCTCCCCGACGTGGCCCCCAAGCGACGTTTTTTCCATCCGGATGACGAGTCGCCGCCGCGCCCCCGGTTCCTCGTTTTCGTCCGGATTTGGCCCTTCATCCATCCGGCGAGCCCACGCCATCCCCGGTCCCCCGGGGCGCGCTCGGGGACTCCGGACGAAAGAATTTGGCGCGAAAAGTCGTGTGGACCCACGTAGTCGGCGACAGGAAAGCCAAATCCTGTCGATTTTCCCTCCAATTTGCTTGCATATCCCCAATCTCTCCCACCGAATTTGTCCATTCTCCTCCTCGTCTTCCAGTTCCCGTCCTCGTCTTCTCGTCCACCTCCGTTCTCCTCCTCGTCTTGTCGTCCGCCACCATGCCGCCGAAGCCGAGGAAGCCGCGGGCGAAGAAGGAGCGGCCGCCGGGTATGTCGAACGCAGAGTGGGCGGCGGACGAGATGCGGCTGTAGGCGTCGTTTGACAAGTGCTGGGCCGACGCGAGGACGCACGCCTCCGGGAGGGACGACAAGTTCGACGGCAGGTGGCGGGAGATGCTCGTCAACCAAGGCGTGCGGATCGCCCTGCTGAAGACGACGGCGGCGGCGAAGAAGAGGAACACTGACTTGGCGTTCTTGATGGGCGGGAACACGGATCTGATGGACGAGGAGACGAGGATTTGGTACGAGGGCCACCGCAGCGACATCCTCCGACCAACTCCGGCCAGTTCTTCATCGTCTCCGCCGGCTCCTACCTCGTCTTCTCACCGTCGATCGTCGCCGCTTCGACATCGACGTCGCTGCTTCGTCGTCCGCCGCTTCGACCACGGCGTGTGAGGAAACTGTCCGTCGGACACCGTCGTGCCGCCGGACGCCGATGAGCTCGTTTTCGTGTAATTTCCCTTGTGTCGCCGATCTGTGGCTGATCCTTTTGCCCTCCTTTTGCCGATCAAACTGGCCGTATTTGTAGCGCGGGACGACGGTTTGTTTGAATTTAAACTATGTCCGGCGAACTCCGGGTGGACGACTGGAAATACGGTACTCCCCACGACTTTATTTCGTCCAATCCGACGGTTGTTTCATCCGAATTTCGTCGTGGGGAGGCCAAACGAGTGGAGATGCTCTCATGGGCATGTAGTCTAGCTACTCGTGCCTGGCTGTGAGGTGTAGAGTACTCGCGTGTAGTACATCGCTGACGGAACTGTGGGTGAGCAGCATAAAAAGAGTGTTCCGGCCGATGGTATCGAAAGAGTTGGTAAGCGAAAGGGATTCATCAGAAGTACATGAGCCATGTCTCCGTTTCTTGGTCGTGTTGCTAAGTTTGAGTGTGGTATTTTGGAGGTCGAGCTACATGTAACTCTTTATTTTTAAGGGATTTCTATTTTCGTGCCCTCGGGTCCTTAGTTGTGCTCAGTTTTCCCCAGCTCCTTAGTTTTTCCTCAGTTTTACCCAAGCGTTTGTCTAAAACCATCACACGTGATGTAACGGCTTGCCCGACGGTTGACCGTTATCTTCTGACTAGTGGGGCCACGTAGAGCCTGCAAAGACACGTCGACCATCCATCTTTGTTTGACCGTAAGCATCGCTGTATCCCCGACCAAAACGCGAACGAGTGGGGCTTCGGTATATCAAATGACAAGTGGGGCCATGACGCTGATACAAGGGGCAATACACGGGTAGGGTTAGATTTTTAAACGGAGCTCTACAGCGATGGCACGGAGGAGGTGGCATGCGGGGTGCCAAGATGAGATCGACGTCCACAAAGAACTGCATGAGGCGAGACCAGACGCATTAGATAGATATGAACTAGACACGTTTAACCATGCAAAGAAGAGAAGAAATGGTCGACGACATCGACGACCACCTCAAAACTTTGACTGACCGTGTCGGACACGAACGCGAGCAATGTAGAGAAAACTAGTGTCTCTCCTTTCTGGCGTGTATAGGTGGGTGCTAGGAGAGTGTGGTGGCGAAGGGAAAGACCTCGCGGCGGTCTATGGCGTCCAGCATAGCGGGTCGGCGTGGCCGTGCCCACAGCGGCGTGCATGCATGTTCGGCATTGGCATCAGCATGTACGTTCGGCATTGGCCTCGGCGGTATCTCTGGTGTGTCAGTGATCGAATGAGGGGACGGGATTGAGGGTGCATCCCGACGTTGACCTAGCAGTGGCGGCGAGCATAGCCGTTCTGACCATGCCGATATCGGCATCGGCATCGTTTGGAGGCTGTGGTGCTCGAATCAAGTTGGGATTTGTTTCTTGTAGGCCAAAATGAATTTGAAACAAGTTTCATGTTGAAGGTTAGGTAACGAAAGTTTGTAACTATCCCAAAATTATACTAGCGCCATGGTGAGGTTCTTTTTGATAGAGCTATACGGTTGGGCAAACTTTTTGACACTTTTTAGATAGGGTTCCTTGTTGTTACACGTATGGCATCATGTATGGAAAATTTGGGGTCATTTGGAGATGTTCGAAAAAATCACTTTGCTTAAGCGCATGCCGTTTCGTCTCGCTGAAACCAGCTTTTCTAACAAGGTGATTTTTTCTACCTTCTCTAAATAACCTCAAATTTCATACAGCTGATCTTCTATATATAGATAGATAGATTGTTTCATTTTTATATTTTTCGAACTTTTTATTTCCCTTTATAATACCCAATTGATTTTCACGTCAAAACCTCGAAAAACAGCATCATGTATGGCATCATTTTCACGCTAAATTTCAAATTTTCTGAAACTTTCCCTTTTAGATACTCCTTGTTGTTATAGGTATGCCATCATGTATGCCAAACTTGGTTAGGTCTCACTGAAACCAGCTTTTGTAACAAATTAGGTTTTTTCTGCCTTCTCTAAATGACCTCAAAAATCATACGTGATAGGTTTATCATTCTATACAAAGATAGATGGTTTATCATTTTTTGCGTGAAAAGTAATGGCTACAACAAAGGGAATCGGTGATGGTTTATCATTTTTTGCGTGAAAAGTAATGGCTACAACAAATTGTTGATGGTTTATCATTTTTTTGCGTGAAAAGTAATGGCAACAACAAATCGGTGATGGTTTATCATTTTTTGCATGAAAAGTAATGGCTACAACAAATTGTTGATGGTTTATCATTTTTTGCGTGAAAAGTAATGGCAACAACAAATCGGTGATGGTTTATCATTTTTTTGCGTGAAAAATAACACCTAAAAGAGTTTATAATTTTTAGCGCGTGAAAAATAATACAGAAAACCGCCCTTCAGCATATTTACAGGGTGGAAGCTAATTAACCGCCAACAGAGAGAGAGAGGGGTTATCCTGCCCGTTCCCTATATCATACGATCAACGGTCGGCGGGCACGATCCGCGTGACATGGGCTAGACCAATCAGGGCGATGATGCACGTCTGCGAGAATTTGTGAAGAGAGAGGGCAAAACTGAGTACTATCAAGAAACCAAGGGCACCTGAGTAGTAAATAGACTAAGGGTTTCAAATATGAGATTTAAAAAATGGAAAATGCGTGTTTTGTACAATGAAACCCATCTTGGCCTACCTCAAACTATTTGCAATACCAATATACATCAGTGTGAGAATTGTGGCCTCATTTAGACAAAGTATGATTTGGGGGAAGCTGTTTTGGGAAGGGCTTATTGTGGAAAACCATGCACCTTCATAGGCTACTAAGGATGGCAATTGTACCCACGGGTATGGGTACCCGCGGGTATCGTACCCGCATGGGCAGGGTATGGGTACACTTTCATGCCCACGGGTAGTACCCATACCCTGCCCGTTAAGTCATGGGCAGGACACGGGTATAGCCTCGTACCCGCGGGTATACCCATACCCTGCCCGTTTATTGTTAAATTTTTACGTGACACGTCTATTTCTGTTGACTTATGAGTTATAATATAAGAATGTGATTTTTATATTATGTTAATTATTATGTACTCAACTACCTGTTATTGAGTTGAGATAATAAAATATTTTAATCGAAATTGTTATCGATAAATGTAAATTTGTCATTGGCATGTGTACAATTTAACCTACCCATCGGGTACCCAATGGGTACGGGTATCCGCCGGGTATGGGTATGGGTAAAGTTTTATACCCATGGGTACGGGTATGGGTATAAGTCTGTATCCATTGACTATACGGGTATGGGTATGGTATTGCTCTACCCTGCCCATACCCTGCCCATTGCCATCCTTATTCATAGCTACTAGGTGATTTGAGAAGTGGCAATTTGTGGTAAAACTTGATTTATCTATGATTTATCTATGATTTGAGAAGTGGCAATTTATGGTAAAGACTCCATGAGTAAGTGCCACTCTTTTTAGAATTTTTTGCACATTAAATGACTCATTTAACTAGTTAATCTCATTTGTTGACTCTCTGTTGACCAGCCACTTGAGGGTAAAACTGAGTATATTGCACTAGCCAGTATTAGCACTCGAGGGGAAAATTGAGCACACAAAAATGCTAGTATAAGACTCGAGGGTATACCTGAGTATATCTAAATTTCCAGGTTAGACTCGAGGACACGTGCAATTGTTGACGCGTAGACGCGGGTCGCGGTGGAGAAGTCGAGACGTGCAATTGTGGACGCGTGTCGCGTTGCAGAAGTCCAAGACGTGCGACGTGCACTGCACGCGTAGGACGCGGGTCGCATTAACCACCGCCTTTATAGACGCCTCCTTGCACTCTCTCTGTCACTCTCACTCGCTCACACATCGCCAACTCTATCACGTCCCATCATCTTCTCCAAAGCAAAAACCCTCTCCCTCTCCCTCTTCCTCTTCCTCCGCCGGAGAGATGGACAAGGAGAATGCCAATCCCATCGTCGAGGTTGGCTCGCGCGACGCCTCCATCTTCGGCGCCGTCCGCTCTACGGACGCCGCCGCCGCCGTCGCCGGTGCATCGGAGGCTGCTGCCGCCGGTGGCAGTCAGATCCCGGCGGGATGGGACCCCTACGACCCCGTGCCGTACGTCCCGCCCCCGAACCCCTACGACACCTCCCTGGAGGACCCATGGAACGAGGTAACTACGGTTTGCTTCCTTTTTTGTTCCCCATTCCTTTTTGAACCCTATTTTTGCTGGTGTAGATGGATCTGTAGATGGATGAGTATTGGGCTAATATTTGCGCCGATTTTATTCCATTTTGTTTTGATCACTTCTTGATTTCGTTTAAGATTTGGGGTTCGGCTGTTCGGTTAATTTATGCAAGTAATATTGGATCTCAATCAGTTAATTTATGCAAGTAATAATGGGATCTCAATTAGTTATTTTATGCACTAATCAAAAGATATCAACCGTTTAATTTTGCAAATAATCTCGAATGTGTTCAAGTTCAGATCTAGTTCAGATCTAGAATATGTTTCTTTGCCTATGATGAATGGTTGGGCACAAATTTTTACAGGGAGGGTTCAGCGAACCATTGCTGTGTACAAATCTGTTGTGCATGAGCTTTAGTTCGCTAACACCTTCCCTGTAGATATATAATCATGTCCACTCTAACTGAGGCTGACTCTGTTTTTCTTAACTTTGTTATCATGTACGTTAGTCATCGTTGCAACTCATTCACTAGTTTCTGTTTGATATGGATCAGATGTTTGGCAGCGACGTCGGCAGCGACGAAGAGGAGGAGGACGTCAAGACTCGCCAGGTGCTGAGGCGGGTCGGCCAACATCTCCTACTTCGCCAAGGAGGTGTACAGCCCCTTCGCACTAGGAGACTCGGCGCCACGGACTTCAATGCTCTCGCCACGCATGCTGAGAACATCGCAACACCTTCCCCAACGTCGGCACGACGGTGAACGTCCACTCCTTCCGCGCCAAGCACAGGCGCTCGGCATGCACCTCCGCAGCTTGCAGCGGGTGGAGATCTCCGCCGGGCGCATGCCTCCGCTCAAGCCCAAGGCTCCCAAGGAGCAAGAGCAACAAGTGGAGACAGAAGGATGGGGTAGGCGGAGTCCCGGACGTGTGCTGTGCTGCCTCCTGTTTGTTGTTGGGATCCCTTTGTTGTTAGCTAGGGATCCCTTGTTGTTATGTTAGTATGATGGTGCTATGAAGAACCTGTTACTATGTTAGCTGCTGTGTATGCAGCCTATTATCTATCCATATTATATAGGGATTATCTATCCCTAGTCTACTATATTTTGTTGGCCGTACTTAGTTTTCTTGATTTACTATGACTGTGAATTTATCGTACATTATCCTGAAGATTTGCTTCTAGATTTAACTACATACATATGGACCAGAGGGAGTACTAGATTTGCTGCCATATTGGGCAAACAACGAGGGCCAAAAGAGACAAATAATTGAAGAGAGTCAGAAATGCAAGCTTCTCTAGATTTTATACTAATTTGGTGAAAAGGACAGAGAGAAAGAGGGGAAAAAGGTGCACTTAATAATGCCAATTTGGGGCCGAGAGAGACAGAACCCAGCTCCCGCTCACGTGCAACCAAACGCTTCTCGTCCTGTCCCGCGGTCCCTTTCTACCAGCCCCACGCGACGCGGGCCCACGACGCGGCCCCACAAGACGCGGCCCCACACGTGACAAAACGGTCAACTAAACGGAAATCCTGCCGTCTGTGCTTCTGCGGGTTTCAAACAAGGGCTTGGGAAAAACTGAGGAAAAACTAAGGAGCTGGGGAAAACTGAGTACAACTAAGGACCTGAGGGCACTAAAATAGAAATCCCTATTTTTAAACACTTAAAATTTATAGTTTGAAGTTTCAAGAAAAGTAAAGAAAATCTAGAGGTAATAATGTTGTATGCTACAATGGTGTAAAATCTCAATGCAAACAAATTCACATTCTAGGCTATCTGAAATTGGTAAAATCTGATAATAAATTTTATAGTCTTGAAATGTGCACTATACACTATAAAATTTATCATAATTTATTATTGTGTGTATCCTAGAATTTGAAGTAGTTTGTATTGTGACTTTACACCATTGCAGTATACATCATTGGCTATATCTAGAATTTTGTTTTGATTTTTTGTGAAACTTAAAATTTGAATTATAAGTGTTGCCAAATAAAAGGCTATGTGTAGCTTGGCCTCCATTCTAAGTTTTCGCTGCTAGAGCCCCCACTATCGGCCCCCACTACCAGTGGCGGACACATGAAAAAGCCGAAGGGTGGGCACACCTCTAAAAAAATTATGCCTGCCCCCAAATGTGATGAAATTTGCCAATTCTATAATTTGAAATAGATCCAATTCTAAACCTAAATCCTACAATTATAATATAATTAATACTAAACATTTTTTTAATTCACGGGGGCACCCTGGCTCAAGCTAGAGGCAGAGTAACAAGGTTCTAAAGTGCAAGCTCCATGAAAAGCAGCTGCAGAGTTATCTAAAAAAACTCATAAACGTGAAAACTGATTACAACTAATATAGAAAAGGAAGGCATGAGCATTCAGGCCATAACGCTCATCGTCGGGATGCTTGAGACGTCAGCCGTAGGGCGATAGGGGAAGCTGACGATGATTGCCACAACGGTTCATGTGTAGATGTGGGGTTGTAGAAGAGATGTGATGCTTGGTGCGCCGATAGGCTTCTCACCCCTGAAATGTCAATCTTGGCCAGTGCGGAAGCAGCAGACCTGAAGTGTGGCGAGCGGCTGAACCTTGCCGGTCTGCCCCTGGCCGAGCGGCGAGCGGCTAGCGCCCTGCAGCCGAGCGCCCCTGCATAGCTACGTTTGACGGCCCCGCGCGACGAGAACAGGAGGCTGCCGAACGGAGAGCGGGAGTGCATGCATGTGGGCAGCGGCGACCGGTGGTGGAAGTCGTGGAGAAGGCGATCCGGCGAGGGAAGGCAGGCGGCGGGGGACTTAGCTAGGGGAGCGAGCCGGCGGCGAGGGTTAGGCCTCACGAACCATGGTCGAGCGGGAATCCAGGGGAGCCAACGTCAGAGCCAGAGCAAGCGAAAGACTCGACGGAACGAGAGCGAGAGAGTTCTTCGCCCAGGAACGACAAGAAAAAGGCCAACTGGGCTCAATTCTAGACAATATAATAGAGGTAGTAATAAAAATTTCAGAAATCTGGGGTGGGCCACACCCCACCCGGCCCACCCTCTGTGTCGGCACATGCCCACTACTAGTTCAGCCTCCGGGCGTGCTATACACCGACCTGGTCGGTCGGTGCAACGCAGCGCACACCCCCGCAACTCGGGGCGGTTCAGTGGGCCACGACCCATCCCAACAGGTAAGCTTTTTTTTCCTTTTTCTTTCTTTTTTGCTGTTTTATGTTTTCTATTTATATTTCCGTTTTTAAAATCTAACAACTTTTTTGGAAAAACAAAACTACTTTTTGAGATAGAATATTTCGCAAAATTTGAATATTTTCAAAAATGAACAATTTTATAATTTGAACAGTTTTAAATTTGAACATTTTTTAACAGAACAGTTTCAAATTTGAACCGTTTTAAAATTTGAATAGTTTTTAAATCTGAAATTTTTTGAAATTTGAAAAAAAATTTAGATCAAACAATTTTTTAAATTGAACGTTTTTTTGGATATGAACAAATTTAAAATTTAAACGATTTTCCGATTTAAACATTTTTTTTAAATTTAAACGATTTCCAGATTTGAATATTTTTTAAATTTGAACAAATTTTAGATTTGAAGTTTTTAAATTTTAACAAAAAGAAAATAAACAGAAAAGAAACAAAAACAAAAAAAGAAAAAGAAAAGAAAAGAAAAAGAAAAAACTAAAACAGAAATAAACGTGAAATGGGCCGACCAGGCCGGCCCATACCACACGCGGGGGGTGTGCGGCGCGCGGTAACCACCGGGTGGTGCTTTATGCCGATCTGGTTGGTCTCTACCACGTCCCGCACACCCTCCCCGTCTGTGGGCTTGACGCATTAAGTTGATTCCCTGGTGGTTCGGTTCCGGTCGTAACTGTCGTTTCGTTTCGGAACGTGTCAGCGTCTGGAAAATCTGACCTTTTTTTGAAACACTTACTGTTCTAAAATTTGAGAAGTTTCGAATTTGAGCATATTGTCAATTAGAACTTCTTGAAAAAGAAAAAAAAATGTGCATGAACATTTCCGATTTTAATTTTTTTCAAATATGAACAATTTTGAACTCGAACAATTTTCAAAATTAAACATTTTTTTAATATGAACGAATTTCAAATTTGAACGTTTTTCGAAATTGAACGATTTTCAGATTTGAACATTTCTCCAATTAGAACAATCTTCAGATTTGAACAATTTCCAGATGTGAACAATTTTCAGATTTGAACTATTTTCATATTTGAACAAAAAGAAAAACAAAAAATAAATGGAACAAAAACAAAAGAAAAGAAAAGAAACAAAAAAATAAATAGAAAAGAAAAACGAAAAACGAAAAAAGAAACAGAAAACCGAAATAAACAGCGACCTGGGCCGACCAGGCCGGCCCATACCGCGCGCGGGGGGTGTGCGGCGCGCGGTAACCACCAACCTGGTCGGTGTATAGGAATTGGCTTCAGCCTCAGCCTGGCCTGCAAGAGAGAAGGGTCCGGGCTACTAATCTGGGCGGCCCAAGTAGAGAGAAATAGGGGTTCGAGCCGCCAATCTGGCTGAACCAAGGAGAGAATAGGGGTTCGAGCTGCTAATTCTGGCATCGGTTAGAGATGTACCCTTTTGCCATAGTTCCCCATCTGACCACGGTCTAGTCAGACCATTGTCCTATAGGAATGAGATGCAATCAGCCGAGCCGGCAGGAGCGGAAGAAGCCGTTTCACTATGAGTATATGTGGGAATATCATGGGGATTTTAAAGCTATGTTGGATGATGCATGGCATGCAACTGAAACATGTCGATCAATCAATGTTATGATCCTTGCTAGTGGCAACACACCAAATAGCTTGAATTCATCTCGAATACAGATAAAAACTCAGATCTGAGCTCAAGTTCAAGGGGAGAGAGAGGGAAGAACATGAGCAGGTAGGAAATAGATAGCTTTGCTACATTAGTCATCGATGATGATCCCTTCTTTCCCAACTCACAGCTAATACATGGGCGTTGTCCCATCACCACCGAACGAAGTTGGCCACAAGATTCACTGGACCTTGACCTTCTTTTGGCTTGACTCCTGATGGGCTTGGGTCTTGGTCGTGACATTCCCCCTCGCTTGAGTTTTTGCTTGACCCCAAGCAGCAGCATTTGGAAACTCGATCATGAGACGATCCCTGTTCTCCCAGGTCAACTGTGAAGAAGGCAATCTATCCCACTGAATCTGCACCAATGTGGTCGTTTGGTGCCATCATGGATGAGTTTAGTATCAATTACCCGTAGTGGTACTGGCGGAATCTCCAGCATTGTACACTGAGAAGGCACATCCAGATGAGCTACAGTATTTGCTGGTAAGGCTTGTTTAAGTAAGGAGACATGGACTACTGGGTGAATTTGACTGCCCTGAGGGAGATCCAGTTTGTAAGTAACTGCCCCCACTTTTTGTAGAATTGTATGGGGACCAAAGTACTTGTAAATTAATTTCTGATTAGATCATTTGGAAATGGATGTTTGTATATAAGGTTGGAGCTTCAAATAAACTTGGTTACCCACTGAGAACTGCCTTTCTACTTTTTTGCCCGCCTGACTCTTCATACGTTGTTCTGCTCGCAACAAGCTCTGTTGGATGAGTTTCCGTTTTTGCTTCCGTACGCACCCACCACAAACTGGCCAAACCGCGAAAACACGTGGACGGTTAGGATTCGTTCATACCGATTCGGGTCTGGGGGCATGATCGTCATTTCCTGTGTACTTCGGGTTTGGCTGGGTTCGTATCAGCCCACGTACAAGCCCGTATGACCCATACCTCTATGTATTATACGCCTACGTGTCCACGCGCGGCCACGACGGAACCGCCGAGATATAAATATCTTTCTCCCCTGTCCTCTTCAGCACATCTATCCAAAGCAAAAGCAAATCCCCAAATCGGGCAAAAAACCCTAGGTCAAGAACAGCAGAGCTCGCTCTCGTGCTCGCTCGCGCTCGTCCATGGAGAGGGGGAAGGTGAAGGAGGGGAAGGGCAAGGAGGCGGCGGTTGAGGAAACCCAGTTGGCCGCTTCATCGGCGGGCGGAGCTGCCCAAGATCTGAGCTCCGCTTGGGGCCAGAGGACGGTGGCTGCACCGGCGAGCAAGAAGCGTGCGCACGAGACAGAGGCGCAGAAGCGGCGGCGCAAGAAGAAGAATCTGAAGACCCGCGAGAGGCAGGAGAGGAAGGCGGCGGGGCTCAAGATCAACAGCCCCGACGACGTGCCCACCTTCGACGAATCTGACTCCGCCGACCCGTCCGAGGTAAATTTCTCCGCCGACCCCGACGACATGCAGGAATGCCTTGCTCGCTCGCAAGCTTGTACGAAATCCGTGGATTTGGCTAATCTATATGCTGTGAATTTGTTGTAGTACCAAGCCATTTTGATATTTCTAGTAGTTCCAGAGATGAATTTGAGCTTTCTCAAGTGTTCATCTGAGGTTCTTGCTTGGTTGGGTTCCCTGTAATCCCTATCTGCTGATAAATAAGGCTATCTAGTTTGATTAGCTTGCTATTATGACTGGTTCCTAGCAATTATGTGGATCTAGGCACTGGATGATTCACTTATCACTTGTGCCTGCTTGCAATTAATGTCTAGACAGGTTTTAGATTAACTGCTACTACATTGTATGGACACAGAAGTTGAATGTGGCTCCAATACTTGCAGATGTTGCCTGTTAATTAATCACTGCCTTGATTTCTTGATTTCTTGACTGGAGCTTTGCCTTCACTAGAGCGTCATGTGCAAGTCATGCTACTGTAAACTTGATCATTTGGTGTTCTTATTGTTACTAATTGAACTATGGTTGCTTGCTGTGTAAGGATATTCACTGGAATTCTTTATTGATGAACTGTGTATTGGTAATGATTCAATTTGTTTGAGAAGAATGGATGGATGCCAACTATTGTTGGATTAATATTCATCACAATCTGAATCTGTCCATATTATGATGATTGATGCTATGGCTGTGGCTTACTAGGTTTGATGTGACCTCAGTAGCTCTTGGTACTGCTATTGGTTGCTCACCTATAAACTGTTGGTTTTTATTAATAGAGATCCTCACAGTAGGGTATCATACATATGAATGCCACTATGATTGTTTTATGAAGAAAATAAGGGTTTCTGATGGTTTAATAGCTAGGTGGTGCTAGGTGGTGTATGTGGCTGTCAAAGCTTTGTGTGTATCTGGTTTGTACTTGATATGCTTGTATTTCATACTATTTTGCATATCTTCATCAACTGGGCACTCCAAGTTTTTGTTTGCCTCAAATATTGCTAGCATCATTTGGTCTATACGAAGTGATGACTAATACCTTTTGAGCATCTGCTCATTGGTGTGATTTGAGCATGCATATTGATGGATTGGATCCTCTGGATCCTTTCCAGGTATCAAGTATACCTTTCTCCAGCATCTAGACATAGTGTTTTTCTTCTGTGATGGTATTGCCGCTTGTTCCATTCCAAACACTAGTTTTTGTTTAAATTAGATATGGTATGTATAGTTACTAACTAATGTGCATTTATACAAATAATTACTTTGCATTGTTTTCATTCCTTTTCTATTTATAGTAAGACGAAGTGTGAAGGTTTTTTCATTTTTTGAATTTATGTGAAAATAAAGTATTAAATTTCTGTTGAATTCGAGTTGAGAAAATAACAAAAGAAAACTAGAGAACCCTGCTGGATGGGCCATGAGTATTCCTTCCCCGCGTCCATGCTCCACGTTAATGGGCTTAGTACAAACCGGCCTATTATTACCTGTCCGGAATGTTAACCGAATATATCAGCAGCACATGTGCATTTAGGGTTGAAACAGAATTAACCAACGTATTATGTCCTAAAAAACGTGTGACACTAAAAACGCACGAAATTTTTTGCTGAAATAAAAATAGTACAACGAAAGTACAAAGATGAATTACAATTTCTCCTTTCATTCTATGAGGATTCATCCATATGCATATCTTATAATGTGATATCTTCAATCTCAAGCCTGATGCACAAATCCCTGAACTCAATCTTCAGACATACTAATGAACCTATCACAAGATGAGCTGCTACACAGAACGCATTCCATCCATCTACAAACTCAATATGCTGCCCCTTGTAGATTGTATAAGCTCCAACCATTTGTCCATTAATAGATCTGCTATAAAAAATAGCAGCACCTTCTCTCGGCCTATAGTATCCACGTGCAACATCAAATGGAATGAGCTACAAAAAAGTAAAATATAAACAAAGAACACGTTAACACTGTTAGTATGTTATGAATGAAACTTAAAAACAAGTGAAAAAGTTACTAACCAAACGAGTAAGAGAAGATTCATTCAACCTCGTCACAAAGAACTGAGGTACTTCAAAGAAATCGAGGAATTCGTTTTCCTCCACTTTATTTAGCTCTTTGAATATAGCCCATGTAACTGCATTCATCTCTGCGGAGTTAATATCTAGCAAATTTGAGAAAATGGTTTTCTCAAAAGTAACTCTGCAGCACTCCAAAACCTCCCAACAATCTGAACAAACAAAAAAATAAAACAGAATGAACAATGAGAAATATGTGAAAACAATATCACAATAATAATTAGAAACAAAGAAACATGCCTGGTAACTGAACCCATGGTTTTTCGTCACGGTCAGCGTTGAATACAACAACTTCAAACTTGGAAGTAGTTTCATCATATGTGAACTCCACAATGTCATTTTCATCCATAACATAAGCGTCTACAAAAGAACTCCAGAATGGTCCACAAAGGTAAGTTCTTGCTTCAGTCTTCTCCACATGGAAATGATAAACAGAACCATGATTGCATTCAGCAACAACCCACTTATCTACTAAACTATGTAGCATCTCCCTAGCATGGCAAGGCACGGCCTGAAGAATTGAAAACAAAAAACAATTTTTTTAGAAAAGATCAAACAAACAAATGCAAATAGTACTAACGGCGGGGAAATAATGTATATCTAGCTTGTACTATGCAAAACATACATACAATTAGTTCTTCAAACAAATGCACCATCGCTACATCAAATGAAAATGCACGACGCTTGGACCGGAAGCAGTTAGTGTCAGGCTGGCCGCAAATAAGACATCCTGCTTCTTCATCCATCTCTGACAAAAATAATATAACATATCAAACACATTCGAAACATTCCAATAACAGAAATCCAAAGAATTAAATCAATGTTCACAATGAACTACAAACTCCTGCTGATGTCCTAGATTTCTGGGTACTAACCCTAATAGATAGCTACCCTACATCAGCGGCGGCGCGCGGCAGCAAGTCGTGGAGGGGGGCGTGCAGGAATGTACTGCAGGGGCTCAGAAAAGTACCACCGGGGCTACGACCAAAAGAAGAAGCGCCTCCGCTCTCGCTCTCGCCGTCGCCGTCGCCGTTCGCCGTCGCTCCTCGCCGCTCGGTGTCCCCGCTTCAACAATAACCGCAGACAATCTCCGCACAAAAGCCTCGGGCTATAAAAATGGGCCAACAAAAACCGGCCACAACAGAAACAAAAGGCCCAACATGTGACTAATTCCAACTGACTACACGGTTATTTCATGTGGGAACCCTACGAGACTTTGTGAAACCAATGCACCTTTAGTCAACAATATATAGGGCATATTTCATTTTGAACAAAAAAAAAGAGGTCTATTTTTTACAGACTATTTGTTTTGGGTTCACAAGTCTACCAACATGTGAATATTTTTTACTCATTTTTTACCCTAGATCTTAACCAAGCTACGTCTTTTGAACTAATAAACTAGAAAATGCAAGAAAGTTAAGACATCTGGCATTAAAACATAGGGCCGACAGGGGATTTTCATTCCTTCTAAGTTTCTTACACAAGATTGAACAGCGAAGGGAAGAAAAAAACACTAAATCGGCGGCCTCTACATCTTGCTTGTCCCTCCAAGACATGCAACCCGCCTAATCCTCTTCGTCGGAGGACCACCATTTTCCGCCCTCCTCTTCGACCTTGGACTCCTGGAGCGCCTTGGACTGCTGGAGCGCCTGGGTGAGGCCCGGTGTATCGGCTGGGTCATCGTGAGCCCTCATCTGGGCCTGGTAACTCAGTTCCACATCTCCCAATATCACGTCCTCATCGTCGTCGGAGGACCACCATTTGTCGTCCTCCACTTCGGCCTTGGACTGCTGGAGCGCCTGGGTGAGGCCCGGTGTGTCGGCGGGGTCGTCGGGAGCCCGAATCTCCGACTGGTAATGGAGATACGCAGTCCACCTCGGCTGCGGCTCGGGCTCCGGATCCGGTTGCGGCTCCGGCTTGGGAACGCGCAGATGAGGTGCAGGGCCGCGAATGGAAATTTGGTCCCGCGGCTCGCTTGTCGCTGGAGGTGGAAGGACGATCCCTTCGTGGCGGCGCGGCGGAAGAGCTGGAGGTGCCCGTGGTTCGCCGTACGGTGGTGGTAGGCGGCGTGGCGCGCCTCGAGGAAGAGGGACATAGCCGTGCGCCGCGAGCACGGTGTCCACGTCCTTGCCGGCCCAGAAGGACTGCCGCCCTAGTTGATTGTACCTCCCGCCGGCGTACATACCGTACTGGTTGGCGAGCTCGTCGAGGCGCTCCATCTCGAACCGGGGCCTCCACAAGGCGCTGTCCTCCCCCCAGTCTGGGTTCGCCCGATCCCACGGCGTGAGGGCAGCTCGACGGCGGCGGATGTAGCCGCGCAGATCTTCGTCTTTTTCAGGCACCGGCGGGATGGCGTACCCGGCGGCGCTCACCCTCCAACCAGCTGGCAGGTGCCAGTACGGCGGAACGAGCAGCCGCGCCTCGGCCAAGATCGTCGCTTCGTCGGGGTTGAGGCTCTGAGAACGACGGGCCGCACGGCGGATTTTAGCTCCGCGGGCGCTGCTCCCTCCGGCTTCGTGGTCGTTGAGGCCCATCGCTTGCTACGGCTGCTCGACGGCGGCGGGTTTAGGTAGGGTTTGGTGCGGGATGGCCTGTTGTGCTCCACTGGATGGGATAAAATGGACTGTCGGTGAACCCCGATCGAGTGAGTGGTGCTGCGGCCTTGTACGCGTGTTCGCTGTTTGACGACCTGTTGACTGGGAAGCCACGCGTGTTCGCTATTATGATGCCACCGAATCCGTTCCCCTCCTGTTTAATGCCTAGCTCGCCGGTTGTGAAGCGACATATGTAGTTGGGACGCCACCGGTAAACCACGCGCAGGAGCCACTGGTTATCCACGCGCAGGAGCCACGGTAAATGCGTCGCCTAGGCTGCCGTGCAGCAAACTGGGTCGTCAGTTGCCCCAATGGACGGTCAGTAAATGCTATACATAAGGACGTTTTACTTACGAAAACACTTTACGGACTCACGATGGAGCAACACACACGGAAGTCCATGAACAGAAAATAAGATGAAGATAATAAATCAATGACACAATGGTTCTTGAAAAACATAACAAAATATTTGGAGTATGAACTAAGTGTTCATATTTCAGAGCCTATCTACTACCATCTTGAATTCACCATCGACGACGCTTCGACCAAAAGCGAAGATGAATATGTCACTAACTCTCATATCGTGCAGTAATATTGAATTTTTAATTGTCTTCGGTTGTAAACAATATTTATTCGGTTATGATTATGTACAAATTTTTGTAACATTGATTTTATTTCCCATTATCGAAAGTATGCAATTATTTTTATCTTTGTACATGCATGCTATGATGATTATAAGGAAATGCCTACTTCACAATATATAATGTCTTTTGCCATTTTTACAAAAGAACACCAGAGAATTAAGAACATCAGTACAAAATAAAAACATCAGTACGTTGCAAACATTAACAACTCCATCAAATACAAAGCTATAGTCGTCCCATTCATAATTAAGGAAATTTACTGCCCTTTAGATAACTATGAAATAACTACCCTTCCTGCTGCAGCACATTCCTGCACATGTTCACAGGCATAAAATTACACAACAACTCATATGAATCTTTTAAAATATATGAAACAAAATGGCAGAAAAACTTACTTCGGATGAAATATGCATATTGGGTTTCTTCTGTTATGCCCTTCTCCTTGGCATGCCCCGCACACCTGCACCCTGCGTTCCTTGTGTCCTAGTGGTCTTCCATTTTTTGTCATTGGAGATTTCTGCGCTTCTTGCCTAGGTGCACCCTTAGTGGACACTTTCAAAGGATCACCAACAACAATATCGCATGGTCCACTAGCATCTTCATTTTCATGCACCGACCTGAGGGGACCATATGCTTTACCTTTAGCATAACCCTCTCTTCTAGAAATTATGCCATCAATGGTACTGTTCAGCAGATCATATTCCTCTGAATTGTTTAATGCAATATGCATAGCCTGTGATACCTTAATATTCATCCTGCTGTATTTCATCCGCTCCTCTGCCCCAGACCAACCCCACCCAAACATGTCGCTGGTGCGTTTAGCTGGCAACCCTAACCTGGCATTTTTTGTGAATCGTCGTAGAGCACAACATTGTGGAATTTCAGTAAATTTCAAGAAATGCAGCACATGCAGTATGTGCTTGCAAGGTATCCCCTTTCTAATCATCCTTTGACAGCTGCACCTTATAATTTCTGCCTCCTTGGGTCTATATTCCACGTAGAACCTGGTCCTTACATGATTCCTCCATGCCACAATGAAGATGTTTGAGTCTCCTGCCTGCATTTTTTCTAAGATCTCTATGCCGCCAATCTTTGAAAGCTCACCTTGAATAATATAGAACACAGCAGGAGTGAAGATTTTTGCAGCAGCAACCTCTAGTTCTCTGAAATTAGTAATTGCCACTGGTGTAGTCTGTGAAGCCGTGCAGTCGTCGTGGGCTTCGTTCTCACGGAGACGGACAATTGCGTTGTCATAGTGCATAATCATATCAACAATTGTCATTTCCCCATCTAGGTGCAGGTGCAGACAAGAGTTTAAACTTTCACTCCGCTGGTTACTTTTCATACCCAGCCAGAATCCTTGAGAGAGATACGCTGCAGCCCAAAGTTTCCTCTTGGTGTACATCCTCTTCATCCATGTTCTGGTTTTTGGGGATTGCCATTTTCTGTAAAATGCATGCCATCGCTCCTCAAATACTTGCTCTGAGGTGGTGTAATACAAAAGAGTCCTGAACTCGTTCAGTGACTTGTTAGGTAGATGCATCTCCATATTTTTTTCAATGTGGAAGCTGCAGATGCGATGCGACACACCAGAAAATACTTCGCCGATTGCGGCGATCATCGCGGCATCTGCATCCGTGATTACTGCCTTTGGCTTCTGTTGACACATCGCTTTGAGGAAAGTCTTTAGAAGCCAAACATATGTTTGTTCATTCTCACTTGAAAGGATGGCACACCCAAAAACCGTTGTCCTACGGTGGTTGTTCAAGCCCACAAAAGGAACAAATGGCATCTTATATTTATTCATCTTGTATGTGCTATCAAACACCAGCACATCTCCGTAGTCCTGGTAATCCCTACGTGACTGGGAATCACACCAAAACATGTGCTTCAGACGGCCTTTTTCATCAACGTCATATTCAAAGAAAAATTCAGGGTCCCTCTTTTTCCTCTTTGACATAATGCGGATGGCTGTGGTAGCGTCACCGTCGAAAAGCAGCCTCCTCCTCTCCCTAGAGCACATGTTGTACAAATCCTTTCTTGTGAATCCAACACCAGCAAATGAACCGGAGCCTGCAATGAATTTTCTCATAATGAGGTGCTTCCTGATCCCCATGGATCCCATTGATAATATCTCAGATCTCTGCGCGTCGTTGATCGTCCTATGGGACCGAAGAAACGGAGTCTGACATGGTTCAGCTGGGTCATGGTTATGTTTGTCACGAAAATCTTCAACAACCCAGAAACCAGTTCTTCCATCAAACTTGACCACCAAACGTGCCTTGCAGCCGCAGCGAGACTCAGGTCTGTGCCTATATACACGGCCTTCCGTGGTCAGTTGGTTTTTGGGACGTCTGCCCTGTCTGGAACACACAAAACGCCTTAACCGAATTACTCCATCATCAAACCGCTTAACCTGGTCAAGCCGGACGCTGAACCCATAATCAAAAGCATATCTGTTGTAGAAAGAATATGCTGCTGCTTCAGAAATAAAAGTCATCTGTTTTATCATCCAGTATAAATCCCGATCACTATCAGGATATTCATTGCCATTGCTACCTTTCTGTGGTTTCTCAGGCTGACTAGCGCTTGGCGTCGCCTGCAAGTAGAAAACGTAGGCATTAATTAAAACTATAAATTTATGTGTTCCAGCTATATAAGACTGATAAAAAAGAGATAACAACCTGGCTCATGTCAACAGAATCCTCAGGAACTGATGCACCTTCCACATCATCAGTGTGGCCCGTGTCCAAGTCAGATTCACCGTAATAGTCGTACTCAAGCTGCGTGTCAAATTGTGCCTGAAATTTATTAATGCATTGCGAAATTTATTAACCGTAAATTTTACAGTTGCCATCATTTCATGCATCATTTTATGTCATTGTATGAGTCACTACACATACCTCACTAGTATTTAGACTGTCTGTGTGTTCAGCATGGTTCTCATCATTTTGATCGTCTGTGTGTTCACCATGGTTGTCATCATTATCAAATTCATCGTACGCAATCTGCATAAATTATGACATGAGGAACCATATATAATTTGATGATGCTGGACTGCTGGTAATCGAAATGAAAAATAGTGGCTCACATCAAACTCGTCTTCGCTCCAGCCGGCTTCGTGCTGCAAATTTTCCTCCATTTCAGAGTCATCGGAATTATAGCCGACGTACTCGTTTTGTTCCTCAATCATACCAGATATAGAGTTCTCCATATTCTGTAGTATTGGACCATAATTAGAAATGAAAAACCGGCAGAATTGCGTCCTCTTACTATGCTACAAGATGAAGTCATGGTACCTGTGATTTTAAACCCTAGCGGGGAAGATGCCGAGCCGGCGGCGCGCCTTTCCAAGGTCGTCGATCTGCGGGGGGGCTTCGCGCGCGGTCGGCGGCGTCGAGATGCGAAACAACCACCGGCGGCGACGGACGTGCCGGCAACAACCGCCGACGGCCGGGCCGGCAACAACCGCTTGCGTTTAACCTAGCGACGGCGTGGAACAGCTCGATCAGATCTCCAGTACGTGCCGATGAAAACGATGCATGCAATGGGAGCTAATCACGGTGATTAGCTTGGCACGTGGGACCCACCCACGTGGGGTCGTCCGTATAGATACGCCCAGGCCCTGTATACCCATACGAGTCTTGCATTGGGCTTGGATATGGGTTTCGGCGGGCACCAAAAAAAACAAAATCGGGACCACCGTACCCCTTGGGCGATAAGTCGCGAGTTTGGAGAGGGTGCGCACCGAAGCACACCTCATGAGTTTCAGCATATCTTCTTTTTCTTTCAGCCAAGTTTCTAGATCTTGTACGGTGCCAGGTGCTTGTTTGGCTATATCTTGCAGGCCAAAATTCTTGAGTTTGTATCCATAGGAAACCTCGAAAGGAGATTTCCCGAGGGTAGAGTGATGCGTGGTATTATACCAAAATTCTGCCAAAGAGAGCCACTTAACCCATTTCCCTAGACAAGCTTGTGACATACACCTCAGATAAGTTCCTACGCACTGATTCAAACGCTATGTTTGTCGATCAGTGTGAGGGTGGTAATTGGCGCTCATATTGAGTGTAGTATCTGTAAAATCTCTAAGAGTTGTTGCCAGAGTGAACTTGTAAATAGTCTATCTCTATCCGAAATGATTATCTTTGGCAGCCCATGTAGTTTGTACACATTGTCCACATAAGCTTGTGCTACAGATAAGGCATATATTGTATGGATTTGATAATGGTATGAAATGACCATACTTTGTGAATTTGTTGCTGGAATTTCTAGCTTGGGCCTTAGCCCATGTCCTAATACAAATTCTGAAATTCTCTTGGCCCATATAGGAATGGCAAGGGGTGGGACTAAAGTTTAGTCCCATCATTGCTAGTTGGGAGAGAGTTGGAGTGGTATATAAGGTGGGTTGTTCTAGCCCTAGTAAGTGAGTGAGAAGAGAGAGCCCTTGCGCACTCCTCCTCCTGCGGGAATCTCACCAAGCCAAGCTGTTCAGGAAATTAATTGTGTAATCAATTACGAGTCATTAACGGACGTTAACACAGCCGTTTCGTTCCGGTTTTCTGGATCGTGGACTCGTACGTGGGCTGCGCCCCACGACCTTTCTGAACCGCACTGCACTATACATATATAAGCGCGGACGTGAACCCTAGCCTGTACGAGACACCATATGCGACCGCCTCTTTCCAGTACATTCCGCCACCGCCTTCGTCTTCCTCATCCCGTCCTTTGGCGTGCACCGAGCGGTGGGATAGTAGGCCTCTGGAACCCTGCCTATCGTAGACCTGTACGGGTGAGGGGCAATCAGGTTTTTGGGGAGCTCTTACGCGCGACTACTGTCAACACAACGTCGTCCGACGACGAGTTCCCGAACCACGACTTCTTCCCAGACATCGACAACCTCTTTGGCAACCTCGACATGGGAAACAACCAGGATGCTGCCAACATCGCCGCTGCTGCTGCTGCCGCCAACGCTGGACGGTACACGTTTCTGTCCTCCTCGTTTCAGATCTTACTAGAGTTTCTAGTACTGCTGTTTGGACTAGATGTGATAGGTCTATCTTGTCTAGATGCTATTTGTTCATCTACATAGTTGATTTGCATGATTAGTTCATCTGTTGTTTATGTAGTCATGATTTATCAAGTATTAGTTCGGATTAATTCATATGATAATTTGCTTATATATTCAACAATCCAAAAAATCTGATTTTAGGAAAATGAATTCAAGTGGCATTGCCGCTGCTACTAGGCCGCCTCTCTTTGATGGTTCACACTATAAGAGGTGGCGCATGAGGGCAGTTCTCTGGTTTCAAAACCTGAACTGCGATAGCGCCCTTCTTGGCAAACCTGAGGGTGATCTTTCTCCTGCTCAGGAGGAAGCTTACAAGAAAGTCGATGCCATGTTTAAGGTGGCTCTCTTCAGTATTCTTGCGGACAACATTGTTCACCCGTACATGACTTTTGACCATGGTAAGGATGCGTGGATACACTCGAGGCCAAATTTAGGGTCTCGGATGCTGGCACTGAGTTGTATGTCATGGAGCTATACTATGATTACAAGATGACTGGTGAGCGCTCCGTCGTTGAGCAAGCTCATGAGATACAGTCACTTGCCAAAGAACTTGAGCAGTTTAAGTGTACCTTACCGGACAAGTTTGTGGCCGGTGGCATTATTGCCAAGCTTCCTCCTTCATGGAGGAACTTTGCTACTTCTCTGAAACATAAGAGACAAGAGTTTTCCGTTTCGGATCTCATTGGGTCTCTTCATGTGGAAGAGAAGGCGAGAGCAAAGGACACACGTGCTTGAGAATTTGAGGGAGGTTCTAGTGCCAATGTGGTACATAAGAAAAACTTCCAATCCCACAAGTTCAAGAACAAGAACAAATCTGAAGGCAAAGGCAAGTTTGATGGCAAGAACAAGGCCTCACACTCAACCAACTTCAAGAAGAAGACTGATAAGAAGAAAGGGGCTTGCCACGTCTGTGGTGAGCCTGACCATTGGGCTCCTAATTGCCCTAATCGCTATGATAAGCGTGGGAACGGCGGCAAGACCGCTAATGTTGTTATTGCTGGCGATACTGAGATGAAGGATGTTGGGTACGGTATTTCCCCTACTGTCCTTTCAGTATGTAACTCTCCTGATTGGTGGATTGATCCGGGTGCCAATACACATGTATGTTCTGATGTTTCCATGTTTTCTTCTTATCATGTCGCAAGGACTTGCTCCGTGCTGATGGAAAATGGCTCACGTGCTTCTGTTCATGGTGTTGGTACGGTAAATCTGAGGTTTACTTCGGGTGAAAGAGAAAAGTCTAAGACCCGTGTTTTGTGTGTTTGATGACAACACTTGAATTATCTCACCGTGTGCAAAGAGTGTCTTTGATAGATTTGCAAGTGCACGGTGACCTCGCGGACGCGTCAAGATCGGAGGACTGAAGCGTAGCTTATAGGTTTTCTGGTTTTGTGTGTGTGTCGCGAGGTGACATGGTTGGAGAGGAAAAGAGAAGAAAACAGTTTTTGTCAGGCCGGTACTACCGGTACCGTAGCGGTAGTACCGCTACCTCTATGGTACCGCCCACGGTACCGCTCTGGTGTTTTGCGCTGGAATTGACCCACAGAACATGTTACGGTACCTTTACGGTACCTCGAGAGCGGTAGTACCGCCCAGGTACCGCTTAAGTACCGTAACGAAAGTTACGGTTGTACCTCTCTGGTACCGCTTCGGTGCCGCTTGGGATCCAGTAAGCTCTGGAGACCATTGCGGTACCACGAGCGGTAGTACCACTATGTGTCCACGTGGATAAGTTCTGTGGGATTTCGAATCCAGCGGTAGTACCGCTTCCCAGAGCGGTAGTACCGCTTAGGCAAAAACTGGAGATAACGGTTGGATTTGAGGGGACCTATATAAAGGCCCCTTCTTCCCCAACTCGAATTTATCTCTTCTCTCTCTCCTCCATTGTTGCTGAGCTTAAACCTAGAGGATCTCCCCAACCATCCAACCAATCTTGCCCAAATTTTGAGGAGTGGTGGAGGAGGCCCCGATCTATAGTTCTACCAAGAGAGATTTCACCAATCCGTGCTAGTCCTTTGTGGATCTTGGAGGGAGGGTGACGAGGGTGCTCCTCGACAATGCCCTCCGATTGGGGCTTAGGGTTAATGGAATCCTGTAGGCTGACACGAGACATCGGTTAGCAGACAAGCGGGGAGAGCAATTTACCCAGGTTCAGGGCCCTCGATGAGGTAACACCCCTACGTCCTGCCTGTCTGATCTTGATTATGAGAATATCGGGTTACAATGGGGTACCGAAGGTTTCGGCTGTGATCTCGTCGAGAGGCTAAGTGCTACGGCGACCTAGCTCTAGACTTCTGGTGGCTAAAGTTGCTAAGATTGATTGTGTCCCTTGGCAGCCCCTCTCCTGGCCTTTATATAGGAGGCCAGGTCTCAAGAGATCTGTCCGGGTACGACTAGGTTTACAAAAGACCTAGTACTAAACTTTCCTTGTTCGGCTCTTCGTCTTGTACTCCAAGGAATTTTCCCCAGCACCGTCCTAGTGGCCCACCTTGCCATCGGGTATCTTCATGGGCCTCCAGTTGAGCCGTACAGGATAGGACAATGTCGGTTACCCGAAGGGTAATGCCCATGTCAGTAGTCCCCGAGTGTCTAGCCGAAGATTTTTCGGGTAGAGACTAAAGCATGCCTCCATTGAACGTTCTTCTCCCTTGATTGTTCTTGTCCATCTTGTAACAGCTTCATCTTCTTTTATCAGGTGCGCGTCCTGCGCTCCCGATGGGAGTAGGCCCCGAGTCTATATACGGATGCTTGCAATCCATGTGTAGACTCAAGTTGTACTACTCGAATGTTTTCCTCTGCCGAAGTTTCTTGCGGGTCTTCATAAACCATCCGATAAATTCATATCGAGGCTTGTGTTCTCCCAAATGCGTAAAGGATAATGAGTAACGTGCCCAGCTTTTGCTGGTTAACTGCCGTTGACAAAACAACGTTACCCTACACAGAATCAAGTCCCCGGGCATGATCCTGGAGTGCAAAAACTTTTATCGGGTGCGCGTCCTGCGCTCCCGATGGGAGTAGCCCCGAGTCTGGGCACGGGCGCTTGTGACCGAGTGCAGACTCGAGCCAAACATACTGTTCTTTTCTTCAAATGCTTCTTCACGATCTTCTTTGTTGAAAAATCTTCGAGTCCATGTTTATCGGGTGCGCGTCCTGCGCTCCCGATGGGAGTAGCCCCCGAGTCTAGGTGCGGATGTTTGCAATCCGTGCGTAGACTCAGGTTGACCACTCGACAATTTTGTTCCTTCGACTCCTCAATCGAGCTTTAAGACGTCAGTGATGACGCAACACTGGCGCAGTCCTGACATGACAAGACACGGCCTGTTGGGCCCATCCTACTCCTGTGTGGTCCTGTTTTCTGAGAAACGACCGCTTCCTGCGCGCGGTTACCAAAACGTCTCCTCGATTCTCACGATTTGTTGATGAAAAAGAGACTCTTTCAGTAAATTGAGGGCACGCGCCCATTCAATCCTTGATTCTGCATCTTATAATCTCTCGTGGCAAATATTTTCCTCTGCTCTTCCTCATTCATTCTTCTTCCGCACTCAAACCTACTGCGCCGCCGTCAAAACCAGATCCCGCGAGAATCCGTGAGATGGGGAAGAAGAAGATCCCCACCATAGCTACCGATGCTACGAGCAGCGGCGCCGCCGCCAAATCCTCCGAAAAGGAGCACCTCTCATGCTTCTCGTCCAGCTCCGGCGCCGCCAGCGCCATCGAGTTCCGCCATTGGGTCCGCCCCCGGCGATTGGCCTGCTTCCACTGCTACGAAGCGGGACGAGAAGAAGGCTAAAAGCCTCGGATACATCCCTTCCGAAGAGGGGAATGTTATTCTTCCAGGTGCGATCTCACGGCCCAATCCCCCTGCTGGTTTTACCGTGATGTTCTTATATTTTTGCATCGAGGTCTTTCGCTTCCTGCCCACAAATTCCTTCGTCATCTCCTTCGATTTTATGAGATCCAGTTATGGCAGTTAACTCCCAACTCTATCCTCCATCTTGCCATTTTTATAACTCTCTGTGAATCATTCTTGGGCATCAAACCACACTTCGGCATATGGAAGAAAATCTTCTTCGTGAAAAGATACAACCGTAGCGGCGGATCCTTCGTTATTGGCGGAGTTGGTTTTGTTGCCCGCAAGGAAGTGAAGTACTTCAATTTTCCGATGAGGGAATCTGTACAAGGGTGGAGGCTGAAGTGGTTCTACATTAGAGACTCTTCGACTGCCGAACTCCAGCTTCCTCGCTTTTCCGATGTCCTTGAAGCCAAGCCCAAACAATCTTGGAAAAATACCCTTTCACCCGACGAAAAACCAGCAGTCGATAGATTATTTGCCAGATTCCTTCGGATCAAGGGAGCCGATGGCCAAACCATGATAGGCACAGAAGTAGCTGCTGTATTCTTGAAACGTCGAGTCCAGCCAATCATGGCCAGAGCTCACCCGATGTGGTTGTATTCGGGTCCCAAGGACGAGACTAGGATAAATGCTGCCGAACTATCTGAAAAAGAGTTACTTGACGAAGTTCGTCGTCTCTCACTTCAGTCAGGAAGACTCGATTCCTCTCATATCTTCTCATATACCTTTTGATGCTGATCACCCGCCAACCGAGGTAATCCCTTGCTCTCACATTCTCATTGTACTGTTTTTCTTGGTTAATACAACTGCCGTTGTACTTATTTGTTTTACCTTTGACAGAATCTCATAGATCCTGATTATGTGACCTACCGAATGATACTTCCGAAAGGGGAGATTCCTCAGTCCCCGTGGGGTCTCATACCGAAGGAAACATGAACTCAGAAGCCGAGCATGATGACCCAATAAATCCTGAAGCCATCCTTATCGATCCCAAATCTGCAGCCGATGATATTAGCGACACAGCGGGATCGATGCACGATGATGACGCTGATCACGCTGCCTTTGTTGATGCAGCTGCGGAGGAAGCTAAAGCTTTTCCTTCGAAGAGGTCATCCGGCGGTTTCGCCGATGAGGATGATCTTTGGGATCTGTAAGTCCTTGCTTTTCCTTTATTTTTGCCTTTGCCATTCTCTGTTTTAACTCTGCAAACCACTTGCTTCCATAGTGATGAAGACTTCATCGAGCCTCCGCCCAAGAAGTCTAAAACCGGAGCCGCCCCGTCGGATCTTGCAGCTTCTGAGGCTTCGGCCCCTGCTACAATCCCCGTGGCCCAAATGTCGACTGCTTCTTCCCTTTCCAAAGGGAAGAATATTCCTTCGGCTGACGCTGCAGCAGCTCCTCCTTCTGGAAAGCCTGTAAGTCTTCTCTCCGTTTAAGCTCAACAACTCTCGAATAGGCCTTACGTACATCATCCGATAAAACTTTTCCCTTTATCTTCAAGGACTTGCGAGCTGTGATATCTTCTTTGGAATCTTTCGCCTCCCACTACGCCTCCTTGGAGGTTGACAAGGCGCAGCTGCAGAAGGAGGTCGAGTCTTCCTCCTCAAAGTTGGAAGGCGCAATTAAAATTGCAGCCGAGGCTCGCATGGAAATTGACACTTTGAAGGAGGAGCTGAAGCAGAGGCCGAAGGATGAAGAGGCAGCCAAGCTTACTGCCGAGGCTCGGTCGTTGGAGAAGGATGAACTTTTTCGCCAGTCTTCCCTGGCTTTGCTCAGTAATTCTCCTCTTGTGCCCTTGTTGATTATTGCTTCTGCAAACATTGGTTCTTGTATTAATGTCTTCTTCATGCTTTTATTCTTCTCAGGGGCTGCCGACATCCCTGTCGAGGCTCTGGACAAGGTCCCGAGCAATTCTCCTTCAAATGCCCTGTCGATGACGCTCGCGTCTCATCAGCTTGCTCAAGATCTTCTTCAGAAGGGCAAGGGAGCTATGGCGCGGATTCACTCGATGATTTTTCCCAAGATCAGCCAGGACAAGACTCTGGGCCAACTGATCGACGCTTTTGCCGTCAACACCAGGGAGGTTATCGAGGTATTCAAACGTACTTCGCGTACCTACGGCGCCCTCCTAGCCTTCCAACTTATGATGGGTCACGGCTTCAAGGAAAATATTGAAGAAATGTCTAAAGAGCTGCCAAAGGGACCTGATGGAAAAGCCGTTGATCTGGGTGCTTTCAAAGCCTCGGCCCTTACATGCGCTCGCCAGCTCCTTGAGTTGGTTGAGACTAAAAAGTCATCGGCTGGTCCTAGTTTGTCGAACCAGACCCAAGCCCCCTGAACCTTGTAACTTTTATTTGACCAAACAATGTCGTGTCATAAAACTCATGCAGTTGTAATGAATTTCATGTCGGCAATGTTGCCACTTATATCTTTTGCTACAATAATTGTGTTCGCACACTCCCGATGGGAGTAATTTTCCCATGCTGACTTTATGTAATCCATCGCGCCTTTGATCAATTTTTGCAGGTTTACCCCGTGCCTTCATTTGTCGATGATTCTTCGAGTGCCCTTCCTGAAAGTGATCGGCTCCAGCGCATGAGGGATCGAGTCGCGCAAATGGAAAAGGACATGCGCAATACCTATGCCCTAGCTGCCATTGTCAATAATAAGAACGAGCTTGCGGCTAATACTGAGCGCTACGCGCTGACTGAATTGCACAAGGCCGCTGAAAGTTTAAACTGTAAGTGCCCCGACCCTCTTGCTTCATCTTTTTCTTGAAATGCACTTTCTCATCGTCTGCTGGTTCTTTTTGCTAGTCATAGCTCTGAACAAGGCTGAAGAAAACAAGCACATACAAGAACGTGTACATGCATTGACCCAACTATCATCGGCAGATGAAGTGTTCTGGAGGGAACAAGGAAAAGCGTCGACTGTCGCTGATGTCTACGTTCCCCCTCCTTTCCTGTAGACAGTGTTGGGCCTCCAAGAGCAGAGGTTTGTAGAACAGCAGCAAGTTTCCCTTAAGTGGATTACCCAAGGTTTATCGAACTCGGGAGGAAGAGGTCAAAGATATCCCTCTCATGCAACCCTGCAACCACAAAGCAAGAAGTCTCTTGTGTCCCCAACACACCTAATAGGTGCACTAGTTCGGCGAAGAGATAGTGAAATACAGGTGGTATGAATATATATGAGCAGTAGCAACGGTGCCAGAAAATAGCTTGCTGGCGTGTAGTTGATGGTGATAGTATTGCAGCAGTAGTAAAGCAAAGAAACAAGAAACAAGCAGCGATAGCAGTATTTAGGAACAAGGCCTAGGGATTACACTTTCACTAGTGGACACTCTCAACATTGATCACATAACGAATAGATAAATGCATACTCTACACTTTTGTTGGATGATGAACACATTGCGTAGGATTACACGAACCCTCAATGCCGGAGTTAACAAGCTCCACAATAATGCTCATATTTTAGTAACCTTTAGTGTAAGATAGATCAAAAGACTAAACCAAGTACTAGCATAGCATGCACACTGTCACCTTCATGCATATGTAGGAGGAATAGATCACATCAATATTATCATAGCAATAGTTAACTTCGCAATCTACAAGAGATCATGATCATAGCATAAACCAAGTACTAACACGGTGCACACACTGTCACCTTTACACACGTGCAGGAGGAATAGAACTACTTTAATAACTTTGCTAGAGTAGCACATAGATAGTAGTGATACAAAACTCATATGAATCTCAATCATGTAAAGCAGCTCATGAGATCATTGTATTGAGGTACATAGGAGAGAGATTAACCACATAGCTACCGGTACAGCCCGAGCCTCGATGGAGAACTACTCCCTCCTCATGGGAGCAGCAGCGGTGATGAAGATGGCGGTGGAGATGGCAGCGGTGTCGATGGAGGAGCCTTCCGGGGCACTTCCCGTCCGGCAGGTGCCGGAACAGATTCCTGTCCCCGATCTTGGCTTCGATGGCGGCGGCTCGGAAGGTTTCGCGTACCGTGGCTTCCTCCGTAAGGTTTTTAGATCAGGACCTTTAAATAGGCGAAAGGGGAGCCTCGGAGGGGCACCAGGGGTGCCCTCACCACCAGGTGGCGCGGCCAGGCCCGCGCCCGTGTGTGGTGTGGGGCCCCCCGGCCCATCTCGGCGGCTCTCGGGTGTTCTGGATGCTTCCGGGCAAAATAGGAACCCGGGCGTTGATTTCGTCCAATTCCGAGAATATTTCGTTACTAGGATTTCTGAAACCAAAAACAGCAGAAACAGAACCGACACTTCGCATCTTGTTAATAGGTTAGTTCCAAAATGCACAAATATGACATAAAGTGTGCATAAAACATGTAGGTATCATCAATAAAGTAGCATGGAACATAAGAAATTATCGATACGTTGGAGACGTATCAGCATCCCCAAGCTTAGTTCTCTCGTCCCGAGCAGGTAAAACGATAACAAAGATAATTTCTTAAGTGACATGCCATCATAACCTTGATCATACTATTGTAAGCATATGTAATGAATGCAGCGATCAAAACAATGGTAATGACATGAGTAAACAACTGAATCATAAAGCAAAGACTTTTCATGAATAGTACTTCAAGACAAGCATCAATAAGTCTTGCATAAGAGTTAACTCATAAAGCAATAAATCAAAGTAAAGATGTTGAAGCAACACAAAGGAAGATTAAGTTTCAGCGGTTGCTTTCAACTTATAACATGTATATCTCATGGATATTGTCAACATAAAGTAATATAACAAGTGCAATATGCAAGTATGTAGGAATCAATGCACAGTTCACACAAGTGTTTGCTTCTTAAGGTGGAAGGAGATAGGTAAACTGACTCAACATAAAAGTAAAAGAATGGTCCTTCAAAGAGGAAAGCATCGATTGCTGTATTTGTGCTAGAGCTTTTATTTTGAAAACATCAAGAGAGCATAAAAATGAAGTTTTGAGAGGTGTTTGTTGTTGTCAACGAATGGTAGCGGGTACTCTAACCCCCTTGCCAGACAAACCTTCAAAGAGCGGCTCCCATTTTATTTTTATTTTTGGGTGGCACTCCTTCCAACCTTTCTTTCACAAACCATGGCTAACTGAATCCTCGGGTGCCTGCCAACAATCTCATACCATGAAGGAGTGCCTTTTTATTTTAGTTTTATTATGATGACACTCCTCCCCACCTTTGCTTTCTCAAGCCATGGCTAACCGAATCCTTCGGGTGCCGTCCAACAATCACATACCATGGAGGAGTGTCTATTTTTGTTAATTAATTTGGGACTGGGAATCCCATTGCCAGCTCTTTTTGCAAAATTATTGGATAAGCGGATGAAGCCACTAGTCCATTGGTGAAAGTTGCCCAACAAGATTGAAAGATAAACACCACATACTTCCTCATGAGCTATAGAACATTGACACAAATCAGAGGTGATAAATTTTGAATTGTTTAAAGGTAGCACTCAAGCAATTTACTTTGGAATGGCGGAGAAATACCATGTAGTAGGTAGGTATGGTGGACACAAATGGCATAGTGGTTGGCTCAAGGATTTTGGATGCATGAGAAGTATTCCCTCTCGATACAAGGTTTAGGCTAGCAAGGTTATTTGAAACAAACACAAGGATGAACCGGTGCAGCAAAACTCACATAAAAGACATATTGTAAACATTATAAGACTCTACACCGTCTTCCTTGTTGTTCAAAACTCAATACTAGAAATTATCTAGACCTTAGAGAGACCAAATATGCAAACCAAATTTTAGCAAGCTCTATGTATTTCTTCATTAATGGGTGCAAAGTATATGATGCAAGAGCATAAACATGAGCACAACAATTGCCAAGTATCACATTATCCAAGACATTTTACCAATTACTACATGTAGCATTTTCCAATTCCAACCATATAACAATTTAACGAAGAGGAAACTTCGCCATGAATATTATGAGCTAAGAACACATGTGTTCATACGAACCAGCGGAGCGTGTCTCTCTCCCACAAAGTGAATGCTAGGATCCATTTTATTCAAACAAAAACAAAAACAAAAACAAACCGACGCTCCAAGTAAAGAACACAAGATGTGACCGAATAAAAATATAGTTTCAAGAGAAGGAACCTGATACTTTGTCGATGAAGAAGGGATGCCTTGGGCATCCCCAAGCTTAGATGCTTGAGTCTTCTTGAAATATGCAGGGATGAACCACCGGGGCATCCCCAAGCTTAGACCTTTCACTCTTCTCGATCACATTATATCACCCTCTTCTATTGACCCTTGAAAACTTCTGCCACACCAAACTTCAAGCAAACTCATTAGAGGGTTAGTGCACAATTAATAATTCACATGTTCAGAGGTGGCACAATCATTCTTTACATTTCTGGACATTGCATAGAGCTACTGGACATTAATGGATCAAAGAAATAAATCCAACATAGCAAAAGAGGCAATGCGAAATAAAAGACAGAATCTGTCAAAAACAGAACAGTCCGTAAAGACGAATTTAAAGCTGGCACCAGACTTGCTCAAATGGAAAAACTCAAAACTAATGAAAGTTGTGTACATATCTGAGGATCACGCTCGTAAATTGGCAGATTTTTTCGAATTTTCTACAGAGAACTGTGCCCAGATTCGTGACAGACAGCAATGCTGTTTCTGCGCAGAGATCCCAAATATAACATCAACTTTGACATAGAAACTTTACTTGGCACAAAAACATGATAAGGAGAGGTTGCTACAGTAGTAAACAACTTCCAAGACACAAATATAAAACAAAGTACTGTAGTAAAAAAACACATGGGTTATCTCCCAAGAAGTTCTTTCTTTATAGCCATTAAGATGGGCTCAGCAGTTTTAATGATGCACTCGCAAGAAATAGTAGTTGAAGCAAAAGAGAGCATCAAGAGGCAAATTCAAAACACATTTAAGTCTAACATGCTTCCTATGCATAGGAATCTTGTAAATAAACAAGTTCATGAAGAGCAAAGTAACAAGCATAGGAAGATAAAACAAGTGTAGCTTCAAAAATTTCAGCACATAGAGAGGTGTTTTAATAACATGAAAATTTCTACAACCATATTTTCCTCTCTCATAATAACTTTCAGTAGCATCATGAGCAAACTCAACAATATAACTATCACATAAAGCATTCTTATCATGAGTCTCATGCATAAAATAATTACTACTCCCAACATAAGCATAATCGATTTTATTAGTTGTAGTGGGAGCAAATTCAACAAAGTAGCTATCAAATATAGGAGGCATATTGTAATCATAATCAAATTTATCCTCCATAACAGGTGGTAACAAAAGACTACTATCATTATAATCATCATAAATGGGAGGCAAAGTATCATCAAAGTAAATTTTCTCCTCAATGCTTGGGGGACTAAAAATATCATGCTCATCAAAGCCAGCTTCCCCAAGCTTAGAATTTTCCATAGCATTAGCAACAATAGTGTTCAAAGCATTCATATTAATATGTTCCATGGGTTTTTTAATTTTCGCATCAAACCATCCATGTCTTAAATCAGGAAATAGAATAAAAAGGTCATTGTTGTCCATTATGCCTAACTAGTGTAAACAAGAAACCAAATGTCGCAATTGCAGAGTCTAAAGGAAATAGCTTCGAGCACACACACAATGGCGCCGAAAAAGTACTGTTACCTGGAACCGAAGTATGAGTGCCTTTTACCTTTCCTCCCCGGCAACGGCGCCAAAAGTGCTTGGCGCGTAGTTGACGAGGGAGGAAAAGTGCTTAGTTGCCGGGCTTGCCAATGTGTGAGTGCCGTTTACCTTCCCTCCCCGGCGCCCAGAAAAGTGCTTGATGTCTACGTTCCCCCTCCTTTCTGTAGACAGTGTTGGGCCTCCAAGAGCAGAGGTTTGTAGAACAGCAGCAAGTTTCCTTAAGTGGATTACCCAAGGTTTATCGAACTCGGGGAGGAAGAGGTCAAAGATATCCCTCTCATGCAACCCTGCAACCACAAAGCAAGAAGTCTCTTGTGTCCCCAACACACCTAATAGGTGCACTAGTTCGGCGAAGAGATAGTGAAATACATGTGGTATGAATATATATGAGCAGTAGCAACGGTGCCAGAAAATAGCTTGCTGGCGTGTAGTTGATGGTGATAGTATTGCAGCAGTAGTAAAGCAGTAAAACAGTAAACAAGCAGCGATAGCAGTATTTAGGAACAAGGCCTAGGGATTACACTTTCACTAGTGGACACTCTCAACATTGATCACATAACAGAATAGATAAATGCATACTCTACACTTTTGTTGGATGATGAACACATTGCGTAGGATTACACGAACCCTCAATGCCGGAGTTAACAAGCTCCACAATAATGCTCATATTTTAGTAACCTTTAGTGTAAGATAGATCAAAAGACTAAACCAAGTACTAGCATAGCATGCACACTGTCACCTTCATGCATATGTAGGAGGAATAGATCACATCAATATTATCATAGCAATAGTTAACTTCGCAATCTACAAGAGATCATGATCATAGCATAAACCAAGTACTAACACGGTGCACACACTGTCACCTTTACACACGTGCAGGAGGAATAGAACTACTTTAATAACTTTGCTAGAGTAGCACATAGATAGTAGTGATACAAAACTCATATGAATCTCAATCATGTAAAGCAGCTCATGAGATCATTGTATTGAGGTACATAGGAGAGAGATTAACCACATAGCTACCGGTACAGCCCCGAGCCTCGATGGAGAATTACTCCCTCCTCATGGGAGCAGCAGTGATGAAGATGGCGGTGGAGATGGCAGCGGTGTCGATGGAGGAGCCTTCCGGGGCACTTCCCCGTCCGGCAGGGTGCCGGAACAGAGACTCCTGTCCCCCGATCTTGGCTTCGCGATGGCGGCGGCTCGAAGGTTTCGCGTACCGTGGCTTCCTCCGTAAGGGTTTTTAGATCAGGACCTTTAAATAGGCGAAAGGGGAGCCTCGGAGGGCACCAGGGTGCCCTCACTACCAGGTGGCGCGGCCAGCCTGGCCCGCGCCTGTGTGGTGGGGCCCCCCGGCCCATCTCTGGCGGCTCTCGGTGTTCTGGATGCTTCCGGGCAAAATAGGAACCTGGGCGTTGATTTCGTCCAATTCCGAGAATATTTCGTTACTAGGATTTCTGAAACCAAAAAGCAAAACAGGAACTGGCACTTCGCATCTTGTTAATAGGTTAGTTCCAGAAAATGCACAAATATGACATAAACTGTGCATAAAACATGTAGGTATCATCAATAAAGTAGCATGGAACATAAGAAATTATCGATACGTTGGAGACGTATCAGTCGCCAGGTTCCAGAACCGGGTTCAGTAAGTACATCGTTTCTTTGACAAGGTTTACAAGGCACTCAGAGTGATCTGGAAGACAATGTTCCCCCTGAATGCAGTTCCTCCCACACTGCTAACTTTGATGTCAGAGTTTAGTAATGCCAGGAAGATCCGAGACTTGGTTCGTGCTCAAGTTTTTACAGGGGCCGAGTTTACACTTTCCCTTGTTCTGGCGCGTTATCCTTCAGCAAATATGCTTTCAATTGCCAAAGCGACGGGTGATTTAGAACTCCAGTACCCGAAGATGATGTTGCCTGCCAATATGATTATCGACAGACTTGAACAAGACTCAAAGACACCTGAAGAAAAAGAAACTCCGCAAGAGTAATTCAGTGTCCCATTGTAAATAAGATTCTTTTTATGACGTTCGAATATTCAATGTTGTTATCGGTTAGACTGCATGCAAATGCATGGTTGCCATGTTATTGCCGTTGACAAATTTTGAAAGGGCGAATTTCAATCGCTCGTAAAAATGTATGTATATTGGTTGGTTAGGAAATTGTTTGAGTGATCAGCTCGCGTTGCGGGTCTTGCAAAACCCGTTGTGTGTGCAACTTTGCTTTTCAACCGATGTATGTCTTGACAGCAGCTCCCGAATATATCGGGAGCACCAGCTCTGCCGATGACTCCGTCGCTTTTTGGCACTTCCATAAGTAAAGTGCCAAGTGTGGGTCGTTTAATTTATTTGCTCCACGTTCCCTGCTATGTACAACGCTCGTTGAGGCATCTATAGCGAAAGGGTATGAACCTCGTTAGTTTGGCCTCATAGCACTCGTAATTTCAGAGGCTTTAGAGCACAATCACTAGACGTATTTTTCCAACGCGTCTCCGTTTGCCGCAATATTCGTAATGCGGTTCAGATGATGTGGTTCGGGTGACCCGAGTTACTGCAATGCTTCAGAAAAATGAAACTCAAGTTTTTATTAATATCGTAAGCAAATAACTAAGGGATGAGAAAGCATCCTGCTTAAGAAAGAGAAAAACGAAATATTAGCCGTCTTTTAAACGAGAGGAGGATTCTCCTTGTCTTCAAGCTTGTCCACCACGTCCGCAGTGTTGGATGCCTCACCGATTTCACCAGAATTCTGGGCGGTGATTGCCAGGGTTTGTTTCCTTCAGTAGCCGCAGGACCAACGGCTGCCGACGTTTTTGCTGTAGTGACTTATGTCTCCAGATCAGCGGGCTTCTTCTTTATTCTCCTGACTCGTTCATCTTCCTTGTCATCGTGTGCCGACGATCTTAAAGGGGGGTCGACAATTTCCTGCCTGAGCCCGAACTTTGCAGCAATCTTCTGAAAATCGCGAACACAATTGTCTGAGCGTGAAAAACTTCCATAGACTGTGATATTTGACCCATTGTTCCCAGGCATTTTCAGCTTGAGGTACGCATAATGTGGCACATCCATGAACTTGGCATAAGCTGATCTTCCGAGTATAGCGTGGTACTGTGATTCCCAATTCACTACTTCAAACTCGATCTTTTCTTTCCTGAAGTTATCGGGTTTACCAAAGACAACATTCAGGAAAACCTTGCCAATAGAGTACGCTGGTGACGTGGGGAGGATCCCATGAAAGCAGGTATCTGTCTCTTCTAGCATCCTCATCGTGATTCCCATGGTTTTGATCGTGTCGAGGAATATCAAATTTAGCCCGCTTCCACCGTCCATAAAAACTTGGGATTTCTATTTTCGTGCCCTCGGGTCCTTAGTTGTGCTCAGTTTTCCCCAGCTCCTTAGTTTTTCCTCAGTTTTACCCAAACGTTTGTCTGAAACCATCTTCTGACTAGTGGGGCCACGTAGAGCCTGCAAAGACATGTCAGACCATCCATCTTTGTTTGACCGTAAGCATCGATGTATCCCTGACCAAAACGCGAACGAGTGGGGCTTCGGTATATCAAATGACAAGTGGGGCCATGATGCTGATACAAGGGGCAATACACGGGTAGGATTAGATTTTTAAACGGAGCTCTACAGCGATGGCACGGAGGAGGTGGCATGCGGGGTGCCGAGATGAGATCGACGTCCACAAAGAACTGCATGAGGCGAGACCAGACGCATTAGATAGATATGAACTAGACGCGTTTAACCATGCAAAGAAGAGAAGAAATGGTCGACGACATCGACGACCACCTCAAAACTTTGACTGACCGTGTCGGACACGAACACGAGCAATGTAGAGAAAACTAGTGTCTCTCCTTTCTGGCGTGTATAGGTGGGTGCTAGGAGAGTGTGGTGGCGAAGGGAAAGACCTCGCGGCGGTCTGTGGCGTCCAGCATAGCGGGTCGGCGTGGCCGTGCCCACAGCGGCGTGCATGCATGTTCGGCATTGGCATCAGCATGTACGTTCGGCATTGGCCTCGGCGGTATCTCTGGTGTGTCAGTGATCGAATGAGGGGACGGGATTGAGGGTGCATCCCGACGTTGACCTAGCAGTGGCGGCGAGCATAGCCGTTCTGACCATGCCGATATCGGCATCGGCATCGTTTGGAGGCTGTGGTGCTCGAATCAAGTTGGGATTTGTTTCTCGTAGGCCAAAATGAATTTGAAACAAGTTTCATGTTGAAGGTTAGGTAACGAAAGTTTGTAACTATCCCAAAATTATACTAGCGCCATGGTGAGGTTCTTTTTGATAGAGCTATACGGTTGGGCAAACTTTTTTGACACTTTTTAGATAGGGTTCCTTGTTGTTACACGTATGGCATCATGTATGGAAAATTTGGGGTCATTTGGAGATGTTCGAAAAAATCACTTTGCTTAAGCGCATGCCGTTTCGTCTCGCTGAAACCAGCTTTTCTAACAAGGTGATTTTTTCTACCTTCTCTAAATAACCTCAAATTTCATACAGCTGATCTTCTATACATAGATAGATAGATTGTTTCGTTTTTACATTTTTCGAACTTTTTATTTCCCTTTATAATACCCAATTGATTTTCAGGTCAAAACCTCGAAAAACAGCATCATGTATGGCATCATTTTCACCCTAAATTTCAAATTTTCTGAAACTTTCCCTTTTAGATATTCCTTGTTGTTATAGGTATGCCATCATGTATGCCAAACTTGGTTAGGTCTCACTGAAACCAGCTTTTGTAACAAATTAGGTGATGGTTTATCTTTTTTTTTGCGTGAAAAGTAATGGCTACAACAAATCGGTTATGGTTTATCATATTTTTTTGCGTGAAAAGTAATGGCTACAACAAATTGTTGATGGTTTATCATTTTTTGCGTGAAAAGTAATGGCAACAACAAATCGGTGATGGTTTATCATTTTTTTGCGTGAAAAGTAATGGCTACAACAAATTGTTGATGGTTTATCATTTTTTTGCGTGAAAAGTAATGGCAACAACAAATCGGTGATGGTTTATCATTTTTTTGCGTGAAAAGTAATGGCTACAACAAATTGTTGATGGTTTATCATTTTTTTGCGTGAAAAGTAACGCCTAAAATAGTTTATAATTTTTAGCGCGTGAAAAATAATACAGAAAACCGCCCTTCAGCATACTTAGAGGGTGGAAGCTAATTAACCGCCAACAGAGAGAGAGGGGTTATCCTGCCCGTTCCCTATATCATACGATCAACGGTCGGCGGGCACGATCCGCGTGACATGGGCTAGACCAATCAGGGCGATGATGCACGTCTGCGAGAATTTGTGAAGAGAGAGGGCAAAACTGAGTACTATCAAGAAACCAAGGGCACCTGAGTAGTAAATAGACTAAGGGATTCAAATATGAGATTTAAAAAATGGAAAATGCGTGTTTTGTACAATGAAACTCATCTTGGCCTACCTCAAACTATTTGCAATACCAATATACATCAGTGTGAGAATTGTGGCCTCATTTAGACAAAGTATGATTTGGGGGAAGCTGTTTTGGGAAGGGCTTATTGTGGAAAACCATGCACCTTCATAGCTACTAGGTGATTTGAGAAGTGGCAATTTATGGTAAAACTTGATTTATCTATGATTTATCTATGATTTGAGAAGTGGCAATTTGTGGTAAAGACTCCATGAGTAAGTGCCACTCTTTTTCGGATTTTTTTGCACATTAAATGACTCATTTAACTAGTTAATCCCATTTGTTGACTCTCTGTTGACCAGCCACTTGAGGGTAAAACTGAGTATATTGCACTAGCCAGTATTAGCACTCGAGGGGAAAATTGAGCACACAAAAAATGCTAGTATAAGACTCGAGGGTATACCTGAGTATATCTAAATTTCCAGGGTTAGACTCGAGGACACGTGCAATTGTTGACGCGTAGACGCGGGTCGCGGTGGAGAAGTCGAGACGTGCAATCGTGGACGCGTGTCGCGTTGCAGAAGTCCAAGACGTGCAGACGTGCACCTGTGCACGCGTAGGACGCGGGTCGCATTAACCACCCTCGCCTTTATAGACGCCTCCTCGCACTCTCTCTGTCACTCTCACTCGCTCATGCATCGCCAACTCTCTCACGTCCCATCATCTTCTCCAAAGCAAAAACCCTCTCCCTCTCCCTCTTCCTCTTCCTCCGCCGGAGAGATGGACAAGGAGAATGCCAATCCCATCGTCGAGGTTGGCTCGAAGCGCGACGCCTCCATCTTCGGCGCCGTCCCCTCTACGGACGCCGCCGCCGCCGCCGTCGCCGGTGCATCGGAGGCTGCTGCCGCCGGTGGCAGTCAGATCCCGGCGGGATGGGACCCCTACGACCCCGTGCCGTACGTCCCGCCCCCGAACCCCTACGACACCTCCCTGGAGGACCCATGGAACGAGGTAACTACGGTTTGCTTCCTTTTTTGTTCCCCATTCCTTTTTGAACCCTATTTTTGCTGGTGTAGATGGATCTGTAGATGGATGAGTATTGGGCTAATATTTGCGCCGATTTTATTCCATTTTGTTTTGATCACTTCTTGATTTCGTTTAAGATTTGGGGTTCGGCTGTTCGGTTAATTTATGCAAGTAATATTGGATCTCAATCAGTTAATTTATGCAAGTAATCATGGGATCTCAATCAGTTATTTTATGCACTAATCAAAAGATATCAACCATTTAATTTTGCAAATAATCTCGAATGTGTTCAAGTTCAGATCTAGTTCAGATCTAGAATCTGTTTCTTTGCCTATGATGAATGGTTGGGCACAAATTTTTACAGGGAGGGTTCAGCGAACCATTGCTGTGTACAAATCTGTTGTGCATGAGCTTTAGTTCGCTAACTCCTTCCCTGTAGATATATAATCATGTCCACTCTAACTGAGGCTGACTCTGTTTTTCTTAACTTTGTTATCATGTACGTTAGTCATCGTTGCAACTCATTCACTAGTTTCTGTTTGATATGGATCAGATGTCTGGCAGCAACGTCGGCAGCGACGAAGAGGAGGAGGACGTCAAGACTCGCCAAGTGCTGCGGAGGCTGCAGGTCGGCCAGTACATCTCCTACTTCGCCAAGGAGGTGTACAGGTGCCCCTTCTGCACCAGGAGACTCGGCGCCACGGACTTCAACTGCCTCGTCACGCATGTTGAGAACATCAGCAACACCTTCCCCAACGTCGGCACGACGGTGAACGTCCACTCCTTCCGCGCCAAGCACAGGGCGCTCGGCATGCACCTCCGCAGCTTGCAGCGGGTGGAGATCTCCGCCGGGCGCATGCCTCCGCTCAAGCCCAAGGCTCCCAAGGGGAGCAAGAGCAACAAGTGGAGGCAGAGCCAGATGGGGTAGGCGGAGTCCTGGACGTGTGCTGCTGCTGCCTCCTAGTTTGTTGTTGGGATCCCTTTGTTGTTAGCTAGGGATCCCTTGTTGTTATGTTAGTATGATGGTGCTGTGAAGAACCTGTTACTATGTTGGCTGCTGTGTATGCAGCCTATTATCTATCCATATTATCTAGGGATTATCTATCCCTAGTCTACTATATTTTGTTGGCTGTACTTAGTTTTCTTGATTTACTATGACTGTGAATTTATCGTACATTATCCTGGAGATTTGCTTCTAGATTTAACTACATACATATGGACCAGAGGGAGTACTAGATTTGCTGCCATATTGGGCAAACAACGAGGGCCAAAAGGCACAAATAATTGAAGAAAGTCATAAATGCAAGCTTCTCTAGATTTTATACTAATTTGGTGAAAAGGACAGAGAGAAAGAGGGGAAAAGGTGCACTTAATAATGCCAATTTTGGGCCGAGAGAGACAGAACCCAGCTCCTGCTCACGTGCAACCAAACGCTTCTCGTCCTGTCCCACGCGGTCCCTTTCTACCAGCCCCACGCGACGCGGGCCCACACGACACGGCCCCACACGACGCGGCACACGTGACAGAGCGGTCAACTAAACGGGAATCCTGCCGTCTGAGCGCTTCTGCGGGTTTCGACAAACGTTTGGGTAAAACTGAGGAAAAACTAAGGAGCTGGGGAAAACTGAGTACAACTAAGGACCTGAGGGCACGAAAATAGAAATCCCTAAAAACTTTGCTCATCTTAAATCCTCCAATTTGCGCTTCAACCACTAGCGCGGCATGCCCCGGCTTTGGTATTGTCATCGGGTGGTCCGCCCTGCTGAATGTGATGCTCTGAGAGGACCAGTCTATATACTCGGGGATGTTGCCCATGATACTTTCTGCCAGGTTGATTTCTTGGGTGAGCTTCTTCATCTCCCTTCTCGAAACACCAGTTCTGTGGATCATGCTCATCTAGCCACGAGGTGGTGGGAAGGACTCGTTAGGATTGTGAGGCTGAACTTGCTGAACCTGGTGCTGAGGTGGGGGTGGTGGTGGTGGCTCTGCTGGATGAGCTTCGCATCTCAATGAACTGTCGACAATCTCGAGCAAATGGCTTGACTTCTTCTTATTGTCTTTGGAGTCGATGTATGTGTGCAGGTAGCAGGGTGCATTTATCTGTTCGGCAAAGGGTATTTCGGGTGTCCTCTGGGGTCGTGGCTTGTAATTGCTACGGTTCCCAGAGTTGCTCCGGTTGCCATCCTGCCGATCATCTCGCCTGTCGTCATACCGATCGTCTTGCCGATCAGAATATCCAGCAGCTACTAAATTATTGTCATCGTAACTGCGGTCTTTCCTTTTCTTGCGACGATCTCTGCGACCACCGAATCATTTTTCGGCTGATCATCGTCTCATCGTCGCTTGTGTGGTCTCCGCACGTTGTCTTCGCCATCAGCCCAGCAGTTGGCGATCTCCATTAATTTGGTTATAGTCTTTGGCTTCTTGCGTCCGAGTTCTTCTATGTAAGATTCGCGTCGGATGCCGTCGCTGAAAGCGTCAATTGCCCTATCGACGGAAACATCTTCAGCGGCGTTCAAGAGTTTTGTGAATCTCCCGATGTATGCACGCATTGATTCTTTCGGCTTCTGCTGGCAATGCCGCAACTCTTCGATCCCAACAGGCCTCTTGTATGTTGCTTGGAAGTTGGCGACAAAAGCATCCACCAGGTCGTCCCATGACTTGATAGATCCCTTCGGCAGGCCCCTCAGCCAGGCTCGTGCCGAATCTTTCAGGTAAAGCTGCAAGCACTGCATCGCTGCGATCTGGTTTCCTTTGTGTAAGATCACCGTCTGCAAGTAATCATCTATCCATGATCTTGGTTCCTGCTGTCCATCATACTTGGCGGCGTCAGTAGGGGTAGGTTTAAACTTTTTGGGTGGCATCGTCTGTCGAATCTTGTAGCTTGAGCAGTCAGCCCCCCGCAGCTCTCCATCATACTCCTCGCTTTCCCCTGAGGTGTCACTGTCGTATTCTCCCCTCGCAGCTCGCCGACGTCTGGCTTTGTCGATTCTGCTTTGGGTAATCTCGTCTCGAGCATCCCTTGAACGGTGTTTTGAGCCTCCGACTTGTGGTGAGGCTTTTTCTTTCCGAGGAACCAATTTATCTCCCAGGATCGCAAGGCTTTCTAGAGCACCCCGATGAGCCTGAACCATGGAACCTTCGGGTTGTTGGTTAACGAGGTACGCCGCGAGATTAGTAGTTGCTGCTTCGACGGTTTGGCCTCAGCATTCCTGCGGTATCCGTGGTCATGAATGACCTGGATAAGTTTGATGTTATCTCCCTAGCATCGTCTTCCGAAAGCCTGGACAATCTTGATCGGTGTTTCCCCGCACCTTGACTGCTTCGGGAGGCGCTTCCTCTGCGTTGTTCGCTGGATCGTTCTGCCGCACGCAGGCGTCTCTCAAGGGTGGTTTGCTCGAGGGACAGCCGCTCCCGATTCTTGTCCAGTATTTCGCGAAAGGCGTTGAGGGTTCCGACCGAAGCTCCAACGGGGAGTGGTGTGTTATTTTGCACGGCCGCGCGGGCAACTGCCCATTCTTCCTCTGCGATGGTGTAATCGTTATCATGGTTACTGGCACTGTTTCCGAAGCTTCGTCGTGTGCCGGAGCTGGGGTCTCCTCCGTTCCTTGCGTTTCCTGTGTTATTGGCAGCGTAAACTTGATGGCGCGCTGCTTTCAGTACCTTTTGACGATATCGTCGACGCTGTCTTCTCCCGACGAATACTGGGCACTACAGATGAATGGTGTATCACTCGATCCCAGCCTGTGCATTGTGTCGCAGTTCAAGCAGTAGTACGAGGTCATCTCTGATGGCACGGGGTTGTCAGATCTGACCGACATTGAGGACGTCGATCAAGGAGTCGAAGGTGCGGACGGACCAGTCGAATCTGTCAGCCGAGCGGAGAGATCGACTAATGATGACACAATCGGCTCTGCAGCCGATAAGAGCGGCTTCCTTGCTGACCGGGAGCGTGCGGCTCTAGCAGTCGAAGGATTCCCTCTGCGTTGACGTTGTAGTGAACGCTTCCGAACGCCATCTCCATGTTTCCTCGCAAGCCCGAAAAAGCCGAGCGAGAAGAGTCGCTGTGCGGGGTGAACTCATAGGAGCCGAATCGAATCGGGCTTCCCAAGATCGGTGATGATGACGATGGCATCGATGAAGCTGTCTACGACATGGTTGGATCTGCCGATGATGGATCTTGTGCCAACAGGGTTCCCACAGACGGCGCCAATTGACGAGGGTGCTCCTCGACAATGCCCTCCGATTGGGGCTTAGGGTTAATGGAATCCTGTAGGCTGACACGAGACATCGGTTAGCAGACAAGCGGGGAGAGCAATTTACCCAGGTTCAGGGCCCTCGATGAGGTAACACCCCTACGTCCTGCCTGTCTGATCTTGATTATGAGAATATCGGGTTACAATGGGGTGCCGAAAGTTTTGGCTGTGATCTCGTCGAGAGGCTAAGTGCTACGGCGACCTAGCTCTAGACTTCTGGTGGCTAAAGTTGCTAAGATTGATTGTGTCCCTTGGCAGCCCCTCTCCTGGCCTTTATATAGGAGGCCAGGTCTCAAGAGATCTGTCCGGGTACGACTAGGTTTACAAAAGACCTAGTACTAAACTTTCCTTGTTCGGCTCTTCGTCTTGTACTCCAAGGAATCTTCTCCAGCACCGTCCTAGTGGCCCACCTTGCCATCGGGTATCTTCATGGGCCTCCAGTTGAGCCGTACAGGATAGGGCAATGTCGGTTACCCGAAGGGTAATGCCCACGTCAGAGGGTTCCTATGGTGGGATCTTGGATGAAGTGCTCCTATGGAGGCTAGCTTGGAGTTGTGCTAGCCCCATAGGGTGTTGGGAGCCTCCTGGTGTTGTGGAGCTCGCCCCAACCTTGTGAAGGAACCACCGCCTCGATCGGTGCCTTAGTGGAGCAAAGGGAGCCCCTTTGTGGAGCTCTCTTGAGGAAGAAGGTGAGGCCTTCCTTCATGGTGTGGCCGCCTAGCCTCTTGTGTGAGGCTAGCACCTCCTCAACGCAGACGTACTCCCTTTTGTGGGAGGAACTGCGGGAAACAAATCCGCCTCGTCTTCGCGCCCTCCGGTTGTCCCGCTCCTTATCCTTGTTATTGTTGTTTGGTTCCTTTACTTGTTGCACTAGCCTAGGATCATACTAGGAACACCACCATTACCAAAGCTATCACCTTTATCTTCCGTTGCACTAAAAATTGAAAAAGACTAAAAATTGTGTAGCGCCCATTCAGCCCCCACTCTTGTTCGCTACGATCCATTCATCGGGGAAGACCATCTAGCTGAAGAATGTGCAGCACGTTCCCTACATTAATAAGAATCTCGTCAGCAGATGGCTTTTATGTCGAGATGGTTTTAAGTTGGTTTTTAAATCCAATAAAGTTGTAATTTCTAAGTATGGACAATTTGTTGGAAAAGGTTATGAGTGCGGAGGCTTGTTCCGCTTATCTTTATCAGACTTATGTACTCAAATTATTAATCATGTTAGCAATGATAGTGAGTCCAATATTTGGCATTCACGACTTTGTCATATTAATTTTGGGTGCATGACGCGGCTAGCCAATATGAATTTAATTCCGAAATTTACTACTATCAAGAGTTCCAAGTGTCAAGTGTGTGTGCAAGCTAAGCAACCTCGCAAGTCTCACAAGACTGCTGAGATAAGAGATTTGTCACCGCTGGAACTCATACATTCAGATCTTTGTGAGATGAATGGCGAGTTGACAAAAGGTGGAAAAAGATACTTCATGACTTTAATTGATGACTCCACTCGATATTGTTATGTGTACCTTCTGAAATCTAAAGATGAAGCTTTTAATCACTTCAAAATCTATAAAGCTGAAGCAGAAAACCAACTTGATCGAAAGATTAAACGGCTTAGGTCTGATCGTGGTGGAGAGTATTTTTCCAATGAGTTTGATTCTTTTTGTGTGGAGCATGGTATTATCCATGAGAGGACGCCTCCCTACTCACCTCAGTCTAATGGGGTGGCCGAAAGAAAGAACCGTACTCTAACTGATTTGGTTAACGCCATGTTAGATACATCGGGTCTATCCAAGGTATGGTGGGGGGAGGCGATAATGACCGCGTGTCATGTCCTAAACCGTGTTCCCACAAAGAACAAAACCATTACTCCATTTGAGGAATGGGAAAGGAAAAGGCTGAAACTCTCCTACTTACGTACTTGGGGTTGCTTGGCGAAAGTGAATGTGCCAATACCCAAGAAGCGCAAGCTTGGACCAAAAACCGTGGATTGTGTTTTTCTGGGATATGCATTTCATAGCATTGGCTATAGATTTTTGATAGTAAAATCTGAGGTATCCGACATGCATGTTGGTACAATTATGGAGTCGAATGATGCGACTTTCTTTGAGGACATCTTTCCCATGAAAGACAAGTCTAGCTCATCAAATCAGGAGATGCCTAGTTCATCAAGTCAGGAGTTAGTTACAATTCCTGAACCTACCATTGCGATAGAACACTATGATAATCCTGTGGAGGACGACAATGAAGCTCCCAAAAGGAGCAAGAGACAGAGGACTGCAAAGTCCTTTGGTCATGATTTCATTGTGTACCTCGTGGATGATACTCCCACTTCTATTTCAGAAGCCTATGCATCTCAGGATGCTGACTACTGGAAGGAAGCTGTCCGTAGCGAGATGGATTCCATCTTAGCTAATGGAACTTGGGAGGTTACTGATCGTCCTTATGGGTGCAAACCTGTAGGATGCAAGTGGGTGTTCAAGAAAAAGCTTAGGCCCGATGGTACTAATACGCGCGAAGTACACGTCCGTTGGGAACCCCAAGTGGAAGGTATGATGCGTATAGAAGCAAGTTTCCCTCAGTATGAAACCAAGGTTATCGAACCGTAGGAGCCAAGAAGCACGTGAAGGTTGTTGGTGGAGGAGTGTAGTGCGGCAACACCAGTGAAACCGGCGCCAACGTGGAACCCGCACAACACAATCAAGATACTTTGCCCCAACGTAACAGTGAGGTTGTCAATCTCACCGGCTTGCTGAAAACAAACGATTAAACGTATCGAGTGGAAGATGGTGTTTGCTTGCGAAGAACAGTAAAGAACAATGATTGCAGTAGATTGTATTCAAATGTAAAAGAATGGACCGGGTCCACAGTTCACTAGTGGTGTCTCTCCAATAAGATAACTAACATGCTGAGTGAACAAATTATAGGTGGGCAATTGACAAATAAAGATTCAATACATATCAATGATGATTACTATGAGATTTAATCAGGGCATTACGACAAAGTACATAGACCGCTATCCAGCATGCATCTATGCCTAACTAATCCACCTTCGGGTTAGCATCCGCACCCCCTCCAGTATTAAGTTGTAAACAACAGATAATTGCATTAAGTATGGTGCGTAATGTAATCAACACAAATATCCTTAGACAAAGCATCGATGTTTTATCCCTAGTAGCAACAACACATCCACAACCTTAGAACTTTCTGTCACTGTCCCAGATTAAATGGAGGCATGAACCCACTATCGAGCATAAATACCCTCTTGGAGTTACAAGTATCAACTTGGCCAGAGCCTCTACTAGCAACGGAGAGCATGCAAGAACATAAACAACACATATATGATAGATTGATAATCAACTTGACATAATATTCTAGATTCATCGGATCCCACCAAACACAACATGTAGCATTACAAATAGATGATCTTGATCATGTTAGGCAGCTCACAAGATCTAAACAATGATAGCACAAGCGGAGAAGACAACCATCTAGCTACTGCTATGGACCCATAGTCCAAGGATGAACTACTCACGCATCAATCCGGAGGCGGGCATGATGATGTAGAGCCCTCCGGTGATGATTCCCCTCTCCGGCAGGGTGTCGGAGGCGATCTCCTGAATCCCCGAGATGGGATTGGCGGCGGCGGCGTCTCTGGAAGGTTTTATCGTGGCTCTCGGTACGAGGGTTTCGCGACGAAGTCTTTAAGGCGGAAGGGAGTCGGAAGTCACGGGGCCCCACACGCTAGGGCCGCGCGGGCCCCCTAGGCCGCGCCGCCCTAGTGTGGCGGCGCCCGTGGCCCCACTTCGTTTCCCTCGGTCTTCCGGAAGCTTCGTGGAAAAATAAGACCATGGGCGTTGATTTCGTCCAATTCCGAGAATATTTCCTTTGTAGGATTTCTGAAACCAAAAACAGCAGAAAACAACGCTTCGGCATATTGTTAATAGGTTAGTGCCGGAAAATGTATAATAATGATGTAAAGTATGTATAAAACATTCAAGTATTGTCATAAAAGTAGCATGGAACATAAGAAATTATAGATACGTTTGAGACGTATCAAGCATCCCCAAGCTTAGTTCCTACTCGCCCTCGAGTAGGTAAACGATAACACAAATAATTTCTGAAGTGACATGCTACCAACATAACCTTGATCAACATTATTGTAAAGCATATGAGATGGATGGAGTGATTCGAAGCAAAAGATTGCTAACAAAAGATAATGACTAAACAAATGAATCATATAGCAAAACTTTTCATGAATAGTACTTTCAAGACAAGCATCAACAAGACTTGCATAAGAGCTAATTCATAAGCAATAAATTCAAAGTAGAATGCATTGAAGCAACACAAAGGATGATTAAGTTTCAGCAATTGCTTTCAACATGTAACATGTATATCTCATGGATATTTGTCAACATAGAGTAATATAACAAATGCAATAAGTAAACATGTAAGAATCAATGCACACATTAACACAGTGTTTGCTTCTAAGATAGAAAGAAGTAGGTAAACTGACTCAACATAAAGTAAAAGAATGGCCCTTCGCAGAGGGAAGCATGGATTACTATTTTTGTGCTAGAGCTTTTGTTTTGAAAACATAGAAACAATTTTGTCAACGGTAGTAACAATTCATATGTGCTATGCATAATACTTCCTACAAGTTGCAAGCCTCATGCATAGAGTACTAATAGTGCTCGCACCTTGTCCTAATTAGCTTGGATTAACACGGATTATCATTGCATGTCATATGTTTCAACCAAGTGTCACAAAGGGGTACCTCTATGCCGCCTGTACAAAGGTCCTAGGAGATCAATTGCATTTGATTTCTCGTTTTTAACAGATCTCAACTTAGGACATCCATACCGGGACAACATAGACAACAGATAATGGACTCCTCTTTAATGCATACGCATTCAACAACAGATAATATTCTCATAAGATATTGAGGTGTATGTCCAAATGAAAACTTCCACCATGATACATGGCTTTGGTTAGCGGCCCAATGTTCTTCTCTAACAATATGCATACTCAAACCATTTGATCATGAAAATCACCCTTACTTCAGACAAGACGAACATGCATAGCATCTCACATGATATCCAACAAAGGTAAAAAGTTGATGGTGTCCCCAGAAACATGGTTACCGCTCAACAAGCAACTTATAAGAACTAAGACACATAACTACATATTCATCACCACAATAGTTTTTAAGCTATTTGTCCCATGAGCTATATATTGCAAAGATAAAGGGATGAAATTTTAAAGGTAGCACTCAAGTAATTTACTTTGGAATGGCAGAAAAATACCACATAGTAGGTAGATATGGTGGACACAAATGGCATGGGTTTTGGCTCAAGGTGTTTGGATGCACGAGAAGCATTTCCTCTCAGTACAAGGTTTGGGCTAGGAAGGTTGTTTGAAGCAAACACAAGTATGAACAGGTACATCAAAACTTACACAAGAACATATTGCAATCATTATAAGACTTTACACTGTCTTCCTTTTTGTTCAAACACTTTACCAGAAAATATCTAGACTTAGAGAGACCAATCATGCAAATCAAATTTAACAAGCTCTACGGTAGTTCTCCATTAATAGATTAAACTACATGATGCAAGAGCTTAAACATTATCTATGAGAGCTCAAAACAATTGCCCAATTGATCCAAACCATATGAAGCATTTTCTGATTCCAACCAAATAGCAATTAACGAAGCAATTTTCAGCCTTCGCCATGAACATTAAAGCACAACTAAGAACACAAGTGTTCCATATGAAAAAGCGGAGCGTAATATCTCCAATATAAGGATGGTGGGATCCAACTTTATTCAAACCAAAACAAAAATAAAAGCAAAAGACGCTCCAAGTAAAGAACATAAGATGTGACGGAATAAAAATATAGTTTCACTAGAAGTGACTGATAAGTTGTCGATGAAGAAGGGGATGCCTTGGGCATCCCCAAGCTTAGATGCTCGAGTCTTCTTAAAATATGCAGGGATGAACCACCGGGGCATCCCCAAGCTTAGACCTTTCACTCTTCTTGATCATAATGTATCATCCTCTTCTCTTGACCCTTGAAAACTTTCTCCACACCAAACTTCAAGCAAACTCATTAGAGGGTTAGTGCATAATCAAAAATCCACATATTCAGAGGTGACATAATCATTCTTAACACCTTTGGACATTGCACAAAACTTCTAAAAGTTAATGGAACAAAGAAACCCATTCAAGATAGCAAAAGCGGCAATGCGAAATAAAAGGCAGAAATGTATCAAACAGTAAAAGACGAATTTTACAGCGGCACTTAACTTGCTCAAACGGAAAAACTCAAAACTAATGAAAGTTGCGTACATATCACGTAAATTGGCAATTTTTTTGATTTTTTTACAGAGAGTTCTACGCAAATTCGTGACAGACAGCAATTCTGTTTCTGCGCAGCAATCCAAATCTAGCATCAACTTTACCATAGAGACTTTACTTGGCACAAAAACATGATAAGGAGAGGTTGCTACAGTAGTAACAACTTCCAAGACTCAACAATACAGTAAATAAAATAAAACATGGGTTATCTCCCAAGAAGTGCTTTTCTTTAACGCCTTTCAGCTAGGCGCAGAAAGTGCAAATCAAGTATTTTCAAAAGATGAAGCATCAACATTACCTCGGGAGTTGGGAGTTTTCTCAACTATGCATTGTATCTTATTTATGTATGGAACTCCCTTTTCAATACCTTTAGGCTTACTATTCTCCTCAAATAAATTTTCAGGGACAATCCAATCAAAATTCTTTTCTAATGCCTCGTGCATTCCTATGAGTTTATGAGGTATTGGTATTTTAATCTCCCCCTCACAATTGACTTTATTAGTGTATCTTAGCCTATATTTTTCCCTTTTTTCAAGGATATTTGCAAAATTGGTACACAAGCCTAGCATCTTATATCGAATAAAGACTTTCCTAGCTTCTCTAGCTACATCACCAAATTCTCTAAGAAGGGTTTCTAGAATAAAATCTTTCTTTTCTCCTTCTTCCATATCACCGAGTGTAAGAAACATATGTTGCATTATGGGATTAAGATTAACAAATCTAGCTTCCAACATGTGCACTAAAGAGGCAGTAGCAATTTCATAATCAGGAGCAAGTTCTACCAAGGATCTATCTTCAAAATCTTCAGTCTTACTAACATGAGTGAAAAATTCTTCTATATTATCTTTTCCAATGATAGACCCACTACCTACCGATATATCTTTCAAAGTAAACTTAGGGTGAAGCATGATGAAATAAACAAAAGGTAAATAAAATAAATGCAAGTAACTAATTTTTTTTGTGTTTTTGATATAGAGCAAGTAAACAAGACAGTAAGTAAAGCAACTAATTTTTTTGTGTTTTTGGATATAAAGCAAACAAGACAGTAAATAAAGTAAAGTAAAGCAAGACAAAAACAAAGTAAAGAGATTGGATGTGGAGACTCCCCTTGCAGCGTGTCTTGATCTCCCCAACGGCGCCAAAAATTTAGCTTGATACGCGAAGCACACGTCCGTTGGGAACCCCAAGTGGAAGGTATGATGCGTATAGAAGCAAGTTTCCCTCAGAAACCAAGGTTATCGAACCAGTAGGAGCCAAGAAGCACGTGAAGGTTGTTGGTGGAGGAGTGTAGTGCGGCGCAACACCAGAAACCGCGCCAACGTGGAACCTGCACAACACAATCAAGATACTTTGCCCCAACGTAACAGTGAGGTTGTCAATCTCACCGGCTTGCTGAAAACAAAGGATTAAACGTATCGAGTGGAAGATGGTGTTTGTTTGCGAAGAACAGTAAAGAACAATGATTAGATTGTATTCAGATGTAAAAGAATGGACCGGGGTCCACAGTTCACTGGTGTCTCTCCAATAAGATAACTAACATGCTGGGTGAACAAATTACATGTGGGCAATTGACAAATAAAGATTCAATACATATCAATGATGATTACTATGAGATTTAATCAGGGCATTACGACAAAGTACATAGACCGCTATCCAGCATGCATCTATGCCTAAATAATCCACCTTCGGGTTAGCATCCGCACCCCCTCCAGTATTAAGTTGTAAACAACAGATAATTGCATTAAGTATGGTGCGTAATGTAATCAACACAAATATCCTTAGACAAAGCATCGATGTTTTATCCCTAGTAGCAACAACACATCCACAACCTTAGAACTTTCTGTCACTGTCCCAGATTAAATGGAGGCATGAACCCACTATCGAGCATAAATACCCCCTCTTGGAGTTACAAGTATCAACTTGGCCAGAGCCTCTACTAGCAACGGAGAGCATGCAAGAACATAAACAACACATATATGATAGATTGATAATCAACTTGACATAATATTCTAGATTCATCGGATCCCACCAAACACAACATGTAGCATTACAAATAGATGATCTTGATCATGTTAGGCAGCTCACAAGATCTAAACAATGATAGCACAAGCGGAGAAGACAACCATCTAGCTACTGCTATGGACCCATAGTCCAAGGATGAACTACTCACGCATCAATCCGGAGGCGGGCATGATGATGTAGAGCCCTCCGGTGATGATTCCCCTCTCCGGCAGGGTGTCGGAGGCGATCTCCTGAATCCCCGAGATGGGATTGGCGGCGGTCTCGGAAGGTTTTTCGTATCGTGGCTCTCGGTACAGGGTTTCGCGATGAAGGCTTTAAGTAGGCGGAAGGGCGGAGTCGGGGAGTCACGGGGGCCCCACACGCTAGGGCCACGCGGCCCCCTAGCCGCGCCGCCCTAGTGTGGCAGCGCCCGTGGCCCCACTTCGTTTCTCCCTCGGGGAAGCTCCGTGGAAAAATAAGATCTTGGGCGTTGATTTCGTCCAATTCCAAGAATATTTCCTTTGTAGGATTTCTGAAACCAAAAACAGCAGAAAACAGGAACTGGCACTTCGGCATCTTGTTAATAGGTTAGTGCCGGAAAATGTATAATAATGATGTAAAGTATGTATAAAACATTCAAGTATTGTCATAAAAGTAGCATGGAACATAAGAAATTATAGATACGTTTGAGACGTATCAGTACTGTTGAAAAGTACAAGGCACGACTTGTGGCCAAGGGTTATACTCAGAAAGAAGGTGAAGACTTCTTTGATACATACTCACCTGTAGCTCGACTGACCACTATTCGAGTACTACTTTCCTTGGCTGCCTCACATGGTCTTCTCGTTCATCAAATGGATGTTAAGACAACTTTCCTAAATGGAGAGATGCGCGTAGATGTACACGTCCGTTGGGAACCCCAAGAGGAAGGTATGATGCGCACAGCAGCAAGTTTTCCCTCAGAAAGAAACCAAGGTTATCGAACCAGTAGGAGCCAAGAAGCACGTGAAGGTTGTTGGTGGAGGAATGTAGTGCGGCGCAACACCAGTGAAACCGGCGCCAACGTGGAACCTGCACAACACAATCAAAGTACTTTGCCCCAACGTAACAGTGAGGTTGTCAATCTCACCGGCTTGCTGAACACAAAGGATTAAGCGTATCGAGTGGAAGATGGTGTTTGTTTGCAAAGAACAGTAAAAGCAGTAGAATGTATTCAGATGTAAAAGAATGGACCGGGGTCCACAGTTCACTAGTGGTGTCTCTCCAATAAGATAACTAGCATGCTGGGTGAACAAATTACAGGCGAGCAATTGACAAATAGAGATTCAATACATATCAACGATGATTACTATGTGATTTAATCAGGGCATTACGACAAAGTACATAGACCGCTATCCAGCATGCATCTATGCCTAAATAATCCACCTTCAGGTTATCATCCGAACCCCTTCCAGTATTAAGTTGTAAACAACAGATAATTGCATTAAGTATGGTGCGTAATGTAATCAACACAAATATCCTTAGACAAAGCATCAATGTTTTATCCCTAGTAGCAACAGCACATCCACAACCTTAGAACTTTCTCACTGTCCCAGATTTAATGGAGGCATGAACCCACTATCGAGCATAATTACCCCCTCTTGGAGTTACAAGTATCAACTTGGCCAGAGCCTCTACTAGCAACGGAGAGCATGCAAGAACATAAACAACACATATATGATAGATTGATAATCAACTTAACATAGTATTCTCTATTCATCGGATCTCGCCAAACACAACATGTAGCATTACAAATAGATGATCTTGATCATGTTAGGAAGCTCACAAGATCTATAACAATGAAAGCACAAGCGGAGAAGACAACCATCTAGCTACTGCTATGGACCCATAGTCCAAGGATGAACTACTCACGCATCAATCCGAGGCGGGCATGATGATGTAGAGCCCCTCCGGTGATGATTCCCCTCCCCGGCAGGGTGCCGGAGGCGATCTCCTGAATCCCCCGAGATGGGATTTGGCGGCGCCTCGAGTGTTTTCCGTATCGTGGCTCTCTGCACAGGGGTGTCGCGACAGAGGCTTTAAGTAGGCGGAAGGGTAGGTCAAAGGGCGTCACGAGGGCCCACACCAAGCGGCGCGGCCGGGCCCGGGCCGCGCCGCCCTGTGTCCGGCCACCTCGTGGCCCCACTCTCTCCTCTTCGGACTTGGAAGCTTCGTGCAAAAATAGGCCCCTGGGCGTTGATTTCGTCCAATTCCGAGAATATTTCCTTACTAGGATTTCTGAAACCAAAAACAGCAAAAAAACAATGGCACATCTTGTTAATAGGTTAGTGCCGGAAAATGTAAAATAACGCTGTAAAGTATGTGTAAAACACTCAAGTATTGTAATAAAAGTAGCATGGAACATAAGAAATTATAGATACGTTTGCGACGTATCAAGCATCCCCAAGCTTAGTTCCTACTCGTCCTCGAGTAGGTAAACGATAACACAAATAATTTCTGAAGTGACATGCTACCAACATAATCTTGATCAACATTATTGTAAAGCATATGAGATGAATGGAGTGATCTGAACAAAAGATTGCTAACAAAGATAATGACTAAGCAAATGAATCATATAGCAAAACTTTTCATGAATAATACTTTCAAGACAAGTATCAATAAGACTTGCATAAGAGCTAACTCATAAGCAATAAATTCATAGTAGAATGCATTGAAGCAACACAAAGGATGATTAAGTTTCAGCAATTGCTTTCAACTTGTAACATGTATATCTCATGGATATTTGTCAACATAGAGTAATATAACAGGTGCAATAAGTAAACATGTAAGAATTAATGCACGCAGTTAACACAAGTGTTTGCTTCTAAGATAGAAGGGAATGGGTAAACTGACTCAACAATAAAGTAAAAGATTGGCCCTTCGCAGAGGGAAGCATGGATTACTATTTTTGTGCTAGAGCTTTTTGTTTTGAAAGCATAGAAACAATTTTGTCAACGGTAGTAATAATTCATATGTGCTATGCATAATACTTCCTACAAGTTGCATGTCTCATGCATAGAGTACCAATAGTGCTCGCACCTTGTCCTACTATCTCGGAAACACGGATTCTCATCGCATAACATATGCTTCAACCAAGTGTCACAAAGGGGTATGCCGCCTGTACAAGTGTCTAAGGAGAAAGCACACATTGGATTTCTCGCTTTTGATTATTCTCAACTTAGACATCCATACCGGGACAACATAGACAACAGATAATGGACTCCTCTTTTTAATGCTTAAGCATTCAACAATAGTTAATATTCTCATAAGAGATTGAGGTTGTATGTCCAAACTGAAACTTCCACCATGATACATGGCTTTAGTTAGCGGCCCAATGTTCTTCTCTAACATATGCATACTCAAACCATTTGATCGTGAAGTCCACTACTTCAGACAAGACGAACATGCATAGCATCTCACATGATATCCAACAAAGGTAAAGTTGATGGCGTCCCCAGAAAACATGGTTACCGCTCAACAAGCAACTTATAAGAATTAAGACACATAACTACATATTCATCACCACAATAGTTTTTAAGCTATTTGTCCCATGAGCTATATATTGTAAAGGTAGAGGAATGAAATTTAAAGGTAGCACACAAGTAATTTACTTTGGAATGGCAGAAAAATACCACATAATAGGTAGATATGGTGGACACAAATGGCATGGGTTTTGGCTCAAGGTGTTTGGATGCACGAGAAGCATTTCCTCTCAGTACAAGGTTTGGGCTAGCAAGGTTGTTTGAAGCAAACACAAGTATGAACAGGTACAGCAAAACTCACACAAGAACATATTGCAAGCATTATAAGGCTCTACACTGTCTTCCTTGTTGTTCAAACACTTTACCCGAAAATATCTAGACTTAGAGAGACCAATCATGCAAACCAAATTAAACAAGCTCTACGGTAGTTCTTCATTAATAGATTAAACTACATGATGCAAGAGCTTAAACATGATCTATGAGAGCTCAAACAATTGCCAAATTGCCAAACCATATGCAGCACTTTCCAATTCCAACCAAATAGCAATCTAACGAAGCAATGAGCTTTCGCCATGAACATTAAAGCACAATTAAGAACACAAGTGTTCCATAAGAAAAAGCGGAGCGTAATATCTCCAATATAAGAATGGCGGGATCCAACTTTATTCAAAACAAAACAAAAATAAAAACAAACCGACGCTCCAAGTAAAGAACATAAGAATGTGATGGAATAAAAATATAGTTTCACTAGAAGTGACCTGATAATGTTGTCGATGAAGAAGGGGATGCCTTGGGCATCCCCAAGCTTAGATGCTTGAGTCTTCTTAAAATATGCAGGGATGAACCACCGGGGCATCCCCAAGCTTAGACCTTTCACTCTTCTTGATCATAGTATATCATCCTCTTCTCTTGACCCTTGAAAACTTCCTTCACACAAACTTCAAGCAAACTCATTAGAGGGTTAGTGCATAACCACAAATTCATATATTCAGAGGTGACACAATCATTCTTAACACTTCTGGACATTGCACAAAGCTTCTGAAAGTTAATCGAACAAAGAAACTCATTCAACATAGCAAAAGCGGCAATGCGAAATAAAAGACAGAATCTGTCAAAACAGAACAGTCCGTAAAGATGCATCTGGACTGGGCACTTAACTTTCTCAAATGGAAAAACTCAAGACTAATGAAAGTTGCGTACATATCTGAGGATCACGATCGTAAATTTGCAGATTTTTCGAATTTTTTACAGAGACCTATGCCAGAATTCGTGACAGACAGCAATGCTGTTTCTGCGCAGCGATCCCAAATATAACATCAACTTTTGCATAGAAACTTTACTTGGCACAAAAACATGATAAGGAGAGGTTGCTACAGTAGTAAACAACTTCCAAGACTCAACAATACAGTAAATAAAATAAAACATGGGTTATCTCCCAAGAAGTGCTTTTCTTTAACGCCTTTCAGCTAGGCGCAGAAAGTGCAAATCAAGTAACATCAAAAGATGAAGCATCAACATCATAACTTGTTCTAATAATAGAATCAAAAGGCAACTTCATTCTCTTTCTAGGGAAGTGTTCCATACCTTTCTTGAGAGGAAATTGATATTTAATATTACCTTCCTTCATATCAATAACAGCACCAACGGTTCGAAGAAAAGGTCTTCCCAACACAATAGGACAAGATGCATTGCATTCGATATCCAAGACAACAAAATCAACGGGGACAAGGTTATTGTTAACCGTAATGCGCACATTATCAATCCTCCCCAAAGGTTTCTTTTTAACATTATCGGCAAGATTAACATCCAAATAACAATTCTTCAATGGTGGCAAGTCAAGCATATCATAAATCTTTTTAGGCATAACAGAAATACTTGCACCAAGATCACATAAAGCATTACACTCAAAATCATTGAATTTCATTTTAATGATGGGCTCCCAACCATCTTCTAACTTCCTAGGAATAGAAGCTTCAAGTTTTAATTTCTCTTCCCTAGCTTTAATGAGAGCATTTGTAATGTGTTTTGTAAAGGCTAAATTTATAGCACTAGCATTGGGACTTCTAGCAAGTTTTTGTAAGAACTTTATAACTTCAGTAATATGACAATCATCAAAATCTAAACCATTATGTTCTACAGCAATGGAATCATTGTCACCAATATTTTGAAAAATTTCAGCAGTTTTATCACAAACAGTTTCAGCAATTTCAGGCAATTTTGTACGCTTTGCACTAGGAGTAGAAACATTGCCAACACCAATTATTTTACCATTGATAGTAGGAGGTGCAGCAACATGTGAAGAATCAATATTACTAGTGGTGGTAATAGTCCATACTTTAGCTACATTATTTTCTTTAGCAAGTTTTTCTTTTTCTTCTCTATCCCACCTAGCATGCAATTCAGCCAACAATCTAATATTATCATTAATTCTAACTTGGATGGCATTTGTTTTAGCAAACCTAGCATCTTCAACTTTCTCAGGCATAACTTTCAATTTTAAAAGATCAACATCAAGAGCAAGACTATCAACCTTAGAAGCAAGAATATCAATTTTATCAAGCTTTTCTTCAACAGTTTTATTGAAAGCAGTTTGTGTACTAATAAATTTTTTAAGCATCACTTCAAGACCAGAGGGTACACTCTTATTATTATTGTAAGAATTACCACAAGAATTACCATAACCATTACCATTATTAGAAGGATATGGCCTAAAGTTGTTGTTACCATAATTATTCCTATAAGCATTGTTGTTGAAATTATTGTTCTTAATGAAATTCACATCAACATTTTCTTCTTGAGCAACCAATGAAGCTAAGGGAACATTATTAGGATCAATATGAGATCTACCATTTGCAAGCATAGACATAATAGCATCAATCTTATCACCCAAAGAAGAGGTTTCTTCAACAGAATTTACCTTCTTACCTTGAGGAGTTCTTTCAGTGTGCCATTCAGAGTAATTGATCATCATATCATCAAGTAATTTAGTTGCGGCGCCCAAGGTGATGGACATAAAAGTACCTCCAGCAGCTGAATCCAATAGGTTCCTTGAGGAAAAATTCAATCCTGCATAAAAGGTTTGGATGATCATCCAAGTAGTCAGTCCATGGGTTGGGCAATTCTTTACCAAAGATTTCATTCTCTCCCATGCTTGAGCAACATGTTCATTATCAAATTGTTTAAAATTCATTATGCTACTTCTCAAAGATATAATCTTAGCAGGAGGATAATATTTACTAATAAAAGCATCTTTACACTTAGTCCATGAATCAATACTATTCTTAGGCAAAGATAGCAACCAATCTTTAGCTCTTCCTCTTAATGAGAAAGGAAACAATTTCAGTTTTATAATATCACCATCTATATCCTTATACTTTTGCATTTCACAAAGTTCAACAAAATTATTAAGATGGGCAGCAGCATCATCAGTACTAACACCAGAAAATTGCTCTCTCATAACAAGATTCAGTAAAGCAGGTTTAATTTCATAGAATTCTGCTGTAGTAGCAGGTGGAGCAATAGGAGTACATATAAAATCATTATTATTTGTGCTAGTGAAGTCACACAACTTAGTATTTTCAGGAGTACCCATTATAACAGTAGTAAAGTAAACTAGGCAAATAAAGTAAAGACAAGTAACTAAATTTTTTTTGTGTTTTTGATATAGAGAACAAGACATTAAATAAAGTAAAGCTAGCAACTAATTTTTTGTGTGTTTTGTTTAAGTGCAGCAAACAAAGTAGAAAATAAAATAAAGCAAGAAAAAAACAAAATAAAGAGATTGGAAGTGGAGACTCCCCTTGCAGCGTGTCTTGATCTCCCCGGCAACAGCGCCAGAAAAAATGTGCTTGATGCGCGTAGATGTACACGTCCGTTGGGAACCCCAAGAGGAAGGTATGATGCGCACAGCAGCAAGTTTTCCCTCAGAAAGAAACCAAGGTTATCGAACCAGTAGGAGCCAAGAAGCACGTGAAGGTTGTTGGTGGAGGAATGTAGTGCGGCGCAACACCAGTGAAACCGGCGCCAACGTGGAACCTGCACAACACAATCAAAGTACTTTGCCCCAACGTAAGTGAGGTTGTCAATCTCACCGGCTTGCTGAAAACAAAGGATTAAGCGTATCGAGTGGAAGATGGTGTTTGTTTGCAAAGAACAGTAAAGCAGTAGAATGTATTCAGATGTAAAAGAATGGACCGGGGTCCACAGTTCACTAGTGGTGTCTCTCCAATAAGATAACTAGCATGCTGGGTGAACAAATTACAGCGAGCAATTGACAAATAGAGATTCAATACATATCAACGATGATTACTATGTGATTTAATCAGGGCATTACGACAAAGTACATAGACCGCTATCCAGCATGCATCTATGCCTAAATAATCCACCTTCAGGTTATCATCCGAACCCCTTCCAGTATTAAGTTGTAAACAACAGATAATTGCATTAAGTATGGTGCGTAATGTAATCAACACAAATATCCTTAGACAAAGCATCAATGTTTTATCCCTAGTAGCAACAGCACATCCACAACCTTAGAACTTTCTGTCACTGTCCCAGATTTAATGGAGGCATGAACCCACTATCGAGCATAATTACCCCTCTTGGAGTTACAAGTATCAACTTGGCCAGAGCCTCTACTAGCAACGGAGAGCATGCAAGAACATAAACAACACATATATGATAGATTGATAATCAACTTAACATAGTATTCTCTATTCATCGGATCTCGCCAAACACAACATGTAGCATTACAAATAGATGATCTTGATCATGTTAGGCAGCTCACAAGATCTATAACAATGAAAGCACAAGCGGAGAAGACAACCATCTAGCTACTGCTATGGACCCATAGTCCAAGGATGAACTACTCACGCATCAATCCGGAAGCGGGCATGATGATGTAGAGCCCCTCCGGTGATGATTCCCTCTCCGGCAGGGTGCCGGAGGCGATCTCCTGAATCCCCCGAGATGGGATTGGCGGCGGCGGCCTCTCAGTGTTTTCCGTATCGTGGCTCTCGGTACAGGGGGTTTCGCGCCGGAGGCTTTAAGTAGGCGGAAGGGTAGGTCAAAGGGCGTCATGAGGGGCCCACACTACAGGCCGGCGCGGCCAGGGCCTAGGCCGCGCCGCCCTGGTGTCTGGCCACCTCGTGGCCCCACTTCTCTCCTCTTCGGACTGGCTTCGTGCAAAAATAGGCCCCTGGGCGTTGATTTCGTCCTATTCCGAGAATATTTCCTTACTAGGATTTCTGAAACCAAAAACAGCAAAAAACAGAACGGCACTTCGGCATCTTGTTAATAGGTTAGTGCCGGAAAATGTAAAATAACGTTGTAAAGTATGTGTAAAACACTCAAGTATTGTAATAAAAGTAGCATGGAACATAAGAAATTATAGATACGTTTGCGACGTATCAAGCATCCCCAAGCTTAGTTCCTACTCGTCCTCGAGTAGGTAAACGATAACACAAATAATTTCTGAAGTGACATGCTACCAACATAATCTTGATCAACATTATTGTAAAGCATATGAGATGAATGGAGTGATCTGAACAAAAGATTGCTAACAAAGATAATGACTAAGCAAATGAATCATATAGCAAAACTTTTCATGAATAATACTTTCAAGACAAGTATCAATAAGACTTGCATAAGAGCTAACCCATAAGCAATAAATTCATAGTAGAATGCATTGAAGCAACACAAAGGATGATTAAGTTTCAGCAATTGCTTTCAACTTGTAACATGTATATCTCATGGATATTTGTCAACATAGAGTAATATAACAGTGCAATAAGTAAACATGTAAGAATTAATGCACAGTTAACACAAGTGTTTGGTTCTAAGATAGAAGGGAATGGGTAAACTGACTCAACAATAAAGTAAAAGATTGGCCCTTCGCAGAGGGAAGCATGGATTACTATTTTTGTGCTAGAGCTTTTTGTTTTGAAAGCATAGAAACAATTTTGTCAACGGTAGTAATAATTCATATGTGCTATGCATAATACTTCCTACAAGTTGCATGTCTCATGCATAGAGTAGTAATAGTGCTCGCACCTTGTCCTACTATCTCGGAAACACGGATTCTCATCGCATAACATATGCTTCAACCAAGTGTCACAAAGGGGTACCTCTATGCCGCCTGTACAAGTGTCTAAGGAGAAAGCACGCATTGGATTTCTCGCTTTTGATTATTCTCAACTTAGACATCCATATCGGGACAACATAGACAACAGATAATGGACTCCTCTTTTTAATGCTTAAGCATTCAACAATAGTTAATATTCTCATAAGAGATTGAGGTTGTATGTCCAAACTGAAACTTCCACCATGATACATGGCTTTAGTTAGCGGCCCAATTTTCTTCTCTCAAAGAGTTCCTATCTCGTTGCTTTGAGATGAAGGACTTAGGAGTAGCTGATGTAATCTTAAACATCAAGCTTCTCAAGGATGACGATGGTGGGATTACATTGCTTCAATCCCACTATGTGGAAAAGATATTGAGTCGCTTCGGGTATAGCGACTGTAAGTCTTCTCCAACGTCTTATGATCCTAGTGTGCTAATTCGAAAGAACAAAAGAGCTGCTAGAGATCAATTGAGATATTCTCAAATCATTGGCTCGCTTATGTATTTAGCCAGCGCCACGAGGCCTGACATCTCCTTTGCTGTAAGCAAATTGGCTCGATTTGTATCAAGACCTGGAGATGTTCATTGGCATGCTCTTGAGAGAGTTTTGCGCTATTTGAAAGGCACTGCGAGCTATGGTATTCACTATACTGGGTATCCGAGGGTACTTGAGGGTTATAGTGATTCCAATTGGATTTCTGATGCTGACGATACTAAGGCCACAAGTGGTTATTTGTTTACACTTGGTGGTGGCACTGTTTCCTGGAAGTCTTGCAAGCAGACCATCTTAACGAGGTCAACAATGGAAGCAGAACTCACAGCAGTAGACAATGCCACTGTTGAAGCAGAGTGGCTTCATGAGCTCTTGATGGACTTACCTGTGGTTGAGAAACCAATACCCGCTATTCCTATGAACTGTGATAATCAAACTGTGATCATCAAAGTAAACAGTTCTAAGGATAATATGAAGTCATCAAGGCATGTGAAGAGGAGACTGAAAACTGTCAGGAAAATGAGAAACTCCGGAGTTATTGCGTTGGATTATATCCAAACGTCTAGAAACTTGGCAGATCCTTTCACAAAGGGTCTATCACGAAATGTGATAGAGAATGCATCGAGGGAGATGGGCTTGAGACCCACACTATGAGTTGCCTACGGTGGTAACCCACTCTATGTGATCGGAGATCCCGTGAATTAGAGCTGGGAGACAAGCTGTTAGTTAGCTGGGAGGAGAGTATCCCTATACTGAATTTACCCTCTCCGTGAAGATGCAATAATCTCCTGATCTGCATGGCAGGTTGATATTTATCTTAATGTGTTCTAAGTGGCTTATTCAAGCAAAGATGTTGTCCTGCAGAACATCTTTGAAGAACACACCTATATGAGTTTGTTAAACGTCGCAACCTATGAGAGTTGGGTGCTCTCTAATAAACTCATGAAAGGCCCTGGAGTATGACGTATAAGCTCCACACCGCGAGGAAGCCTCGCGGCAGCCCTGTATCGGTCTAGGCTTTGTGTGAAGCTAGTTCGCAGAAAACTTGTAGTTCAAGGCATAGTCCACTATTCAAGTTGCAAACTAGTGTAATATGAAGTTCTTAGTGGAAGTTCAACTTAACAGTCTCCACCGTGCACCGGTATATAAAACAATGTTCTGGAATAATGGTATTAGATGTGCCAATGAGACTTTGTGGAGGATTGCTGGAATTTTGCCTTGGGCCTTAGCCCATGTCCCAATACAAATTCTGAAATTCTCTTGGCCCATGTGGGAATGGCAAGGGGTGGGACTAAAGTTTAGTCCCACATTGCTAGTTGGGAGAGAGTTGGAGTGGTATATAAGGTGGGATGTTCTAGTCCTAGTAAGTGAGTGAGAAGAGAGAGAGCCCTCGCGCACTCCTCCTCCTCACTACTACCTCCGTCATTGCCAACGAAGATGAACCTGCTGTGAAGCTCAAGTCCAATGAAGTTAGGATTGGACCAATTACAAGGGCTCGTGCAAAGCTACTTAAACAATAGGTGAACTTGTTTCTAAACGATACTTTGATTGATGAGAACTTTATACTGCCTAAGTCCTATTACTTGTTGATACGTCTCCAACGTATCCATAATTTCTGATGTTCCATGCTTGTTTTATGACAATACCTACATGTTTTGCTCACACTTTATAATGTTTTTATGCGTTTTCGAACTAACCTATTAACGAGATGCCGAAGGGCCAGTTGCTGTTTTCTGTTGTTTTTGGTTCCGTAAAGGCTGTTCGGGCAATATTCTCGAATTCGACGAAACGAAGAGCCAACATCTTATTTTTCCAACCTTCCGAAAGTCAAAGTGGGACCAGAGGGGTGCCCTGGGGGCCCCACACATGGTGGCGGCGCGGCCCAGGCCTGGGCGCGCCACCCTAGTGTGAGGGGGCCCCGTGGCCCCTCCGACTCCGACTCTTCGCCTATATAAGCCCTTTCGACCTAAAAACGCGATACCAATTGACGAAACTCCAGAAAGACTCCAGGGCGCCGCCATCGCGAAACTCCATTCGGGGACAGAAGTCTCTGTTCCGGCACCTGCCGGGACGGGAAGTGCCCCGGAAGCCATCTCCATCAACGCCACCGCCTCCATCATGCTCCGTGAGTAGTTCCCCCATGGACTACGGGTTCTAGCTGTAGCTAGTTGGTATTCTCTCCCCCATGTACTTCAATACAATTATCTCATGAGCTGCCTTACATGATTGAGATTCATCTGATGTAATCGGTGTTGTGTTTGTTGGGATCCGATGGATTGTTACATTATGATTAGTCTATCTATAAAGTTTGTGAAGTTATTGTTGCTGCAATCTTGTTGTGTTTAATGCTTGTCACTAGGGCCCGAGTGGCATGATCTTAGATTTAAGCTCTATACTTATTGCTTAGATTGTATCTACAAGTTGTTTGCACATGTCTATGTCCGGAACCCGAGGCCCCAAAGTGACAGAAATTGGGACAACCGGAGGGGAAGGCGTAGGTATGAGGATCACATGTTTTCACGGAGTGTTAATGCTTTGCTCCGGTGCTCTATTAAAAGGAGTACCTTAATTTCCAGTAGATTCCCTAGAGGCCCGGCTGCCACCGGCTGGTAGGACAAAAGATGTTGTACAAGTTTCTCATTGCGAGCACGTATGAATATATATGGAAAACATGCCTACATGATTAATAATCTTGATGTTCTGTCTTAATGCTATTTCAATCCTATCAATTGCCCAACTGTAATTTGTTCACCCAACACTTGTTATTGGAGAGTTACCACTAGTGTAGATAGCTGGGAACCCCGGTCCATCTCTCATCATCATAAACTCGTTCTACATGTCATTGGAAGTAGTATCAACTATTTTCTGGTGCCATTACTCTCATATTACTATTACTGCTGCTGTGTTACTGTTACTACTGCTCTCATATTACTGCTACTTTCACATCACCCCTGTTACTAGTGCTTTTCTAGGTGCAGCTGAATTGACAACTCAGTTGTTAAGGCTTATAAGTATTCTTTACCTCCCCTTGTGTCGAATCAATAAATTTGGGTTTTACTTCCCTCGAAGACTGTTGCGATCCCCTATACTTGTGGGTTATCAAGACTATTTTCTGGCGCCGTTGCCGGGGAGGCATAGCTCTACTCATAAGTTCACCTGGGGAGTACACTCTACCTCTCTCTCTGCTTTTATTTTATTTTGTCTTGCTAGTTTATTTCTGTCTAGTTTTATTTTGCTTAGTTTACTTTTGTCTAGTTTACTTTTGTCTTGTTTTATTTTCCCTATATACCCGAAAATCCATAAAAATTTGAAAAACCTAAAAATTAAAAACTGCTATTATGGGAGAACCTACAACCTATTTGGAGCTTATAGAATTATATAATAATTATAAAGAATCAAGAACGGGAAAAGTTATGAGTGCTGTGATAGAAAAATTAAATACAATTGCTAAAATCTTGCTTAAACGCCATGATATAAACTGTTGCTCTAAACAGGATACTAAACATCTTAAATTTCAATGTGGCTTTAGTGAGGAAATTTTGATTAAGAACTATAATTGTAATAGCTATATTCATTTTGGGTTCGAAGAGGTAGAACAATTTGTCATATTTATGGGAGCCTCTGAGATAGAATCATTCATGTCTAAAAATTATGAAACTTGTGTTGTTTGTAAGGACCTTAAAGATTATGTCTCTTCTATCCTTAATTTTTGCATAGAAAGCTATAGTGATAATCCTTATATCATTGATTATAAAGAGAGACTCATTAATGCACAAGAATGCACTCACAATTTGCAGGAACCAGAGGAGGAAATTGATGAACCTGAAAGCTCATTGGATGAAAAAGAAGAGGAGAGTGATGAACAAAAGGAGGAAGAATGGATTAGCTACCCATGCCAACCTTCTAATGAGAGTAACTCTTTATCTCTTACACTATTTGATTGTCCTCCATGCTTACCGAAGAGGATGAATGTTATGTTCCTGTGGATTCTCTTGAAATATTCCCTATGAGTAAAACTTGTGAGAATAATTATGCTACTGTTGTCTATGATAATCCATGCTACTTTGATAAATTTTATAATAATGCTTTGTTTGTGCCTGATGTCGAAATGCATGGTACTAAAGAGTTTTGCGTAGCAAATGTTTATGATAAATCTCTAGATGATGGTCCTATGTTACTTTATAATATTAATTGTACTACTAATGAAAATGGGATTGGAGAGTTCTTGACTTTATCTATGAGTCCCATATCTTTTGAGATTGATCAATCATCTTGTTATATTATTGATAAAAGTGGGTTTGAAAGTTTTAATCCTATTATTTCTGAGCTTGATAAAAATTATGTGTTTGTGAATCATGAAAAGCATGCTTTATGTGATAGTTATGTTGTTGAGTTTATCCATGAAGCTACTGAAAATTATTATGAGAGAGGAAAATATGGTTGTAGAAATTTTCATGGTACTAAAACACTTCTCTATATGCTGAAAATTTTGAAGTTACTCTTGTTTTATCTTCTTATGCTTGTCACTTTGTTCTTCATGAATTTATTTGTGTACAAGATTCCTATGCATAGGAAGTGGGTTAGACTTAAATGTGTTTTTAACTTGCTTTTTGATTCTCTCTTTTGCTTCAACTCTCACCCTTATGTGAGCATCATTAAAATTGTTGAGCCCATCTTAATGGCTATAAAGAAAGCACTTCTTGGGAGATAACCCATGTGTTTATTTTGCTACTGTTTTGTTGTGTCTTGGAAGTTTTTACTACTGTAGCAACCTCTCCTTATCTTTATTTTATTGCAATGTTGTGCCAAGTGAAGTCTCTAATAGAAGGTTGATACTAGATTTGGATTTCTTCGCAGAAACAGTTTTCTATATGTCACGAATCTGGGAAGATTTCTCTGTAGGAAACTCAGAAAAATCTGCCAATTTACGTGCGTGATCCTCAGATATGTACGCAACTTTCATTAGTTTTGAGTTTTCTGATTTGAGCAACGGAAGTACCTCGTTAAAATTCGTGTTTACTGGCTGTTCTGGCAGATTCTGTCTCTGTTTTTTGCATTGTCTCTTGTGGACTTTAAGTGAAGCTTTCTAGACGTGGAGAGCTGTAGCTAATGTTTTATTGAGTTCTTGCAATGTGTCACTACAGGACCAAGGTGGATTAAAGTTTTTTTTGAGTACTAACCCCTCTAATGAAGTTTATGAGAAGTTTGGTGTGAAGGAAGTTTTCAAGGGTCAAGAGAGGAGGATGATATATGATCAAGAAGAGTGCAAAGCCTAAGCTTGGGGATGCCCCGTGGTTCATCCCTGCATATTTTAAGAAGACTCAAGCGTCTAAGCTTGGGGATGCCCAAGGCATCCCCTTCTTCATCAACTTATCAGGTTTCTTCTATTGAAACTATATTTTTATTCGGTCACATCATATGTGCTTTACTTGGAGCGTCTGTGTGCTTTTATTTTTGTTTGTGTTTGAATAAATTCGGATCCTAGTAATCCTTGTGTGGGAGAGAGACACGCTCCGCTTTTTCATATGAACAATGGTGTTCTTAGCTTTATTTTAATGTTCATGGCGGAGTTGAAAATCGTTGCACTTATTGTTATTTGGTTGGAAACAGAAAATGCTTCATATTGTCTTGGATAATTTGATACTTGGCAATTGTTTTGAGCTCTCAAGTAGATCATGTTTCTCCTGCATCATGTAGTTTAAAACCTATTAGTGGAGAAATAACGTAGAGCTTGTTGAAATTGGTTTGCATGATTGGTCTCTCTAAGGTCTAGATATTTTCTGGTAAAAGTGTTTGAGCAACAAGGAAGACAGTGTAGAGTTTTATAATGCTTGCAATTTGGTCTTATGTAAGTTTTGTTGTACCGGTTCATACTTGTGTTTGCTTCAAACGACCTTGCTAGCCCAAAGCCTTGTACTGAGAGGGAATGCTTCTCGTGCATCCAAAACCTTGAGCCAAAAACCTATGCCATTTGTGTCCACCATAACTACCTACTATGTGGTATTTTCTGCCATTCCAAGTAAATACTTCATGTGCTACCTTTAAACAATTCAAAAGCTATTATCTCTTATTTGTGTCAATGTTTTATAGCTCGTGAGGAAGTATGTGGTGTTTATCTTTCGATCTTGTCATTTACTTCTGACAGACTTTCAACAATGGACTAGTGGCTCATCCGCTTATCCAATAATTTTGCAAAAAGAGCTGGCAACGGGGTTCCCAGCCCCAATTAATTACAACTTGCATTAATAATTCTCTTCACGTGTTTTGCCCTGATCTATCAGCAACTTAATTTTGCAAATAGACACTCCTCCATGGTATGTGAATGTTGGAAGGCACCCGAGGATTCGGTTAGCCATGGCTTGTGTAAGCAAAGGTTGGGGGAGTGTCATCTAATAAATAAAACTAAAGTACATGTGTAAACAAAAGAGAAGAGGGATGATCTACCTTGCTGGTAGAGATAACGTCCTTCATGGGAGCCGCTCTTGAAAGTCTGGTTGATAAGGTAGTTAGAGTACTCATTACCATTCGTTGACAACAACAAACACCTCTCAAAATTTTACTTTTATGCTCTCTATATGATTTCAAAACTTGAAAAGCTCTAGCACATGATTTTATCCCTGCTTCCCTCTGCGAAGGGCCATTCTTTTACTTTTATGTTGAGTCAGTTTACCTACTTCCTTCCATCTTAGAAGCAAACACTTGTGTCAACTGTGCATTGATTCTTACATACTTGCTTATTTGCATTCATCATATTACTTTGTGTTGACAATTATCCATGAGATATGCATGTTGAAAGTTGAAAGCAACTGCTGAAACTTAAATCTTCCTTTGTGTTGCTTCGATGCCTTTACTTTGAATTTACTGCTTTATGAGTTAACTCTTATGCAAAACTTTTGATGCTTGTCTTGAAAGTACTATTCATGAAAAGTTTTGCTATATGTTATCTATTTGTTAGCAACTATAGATCATTGCCTTGAGTCACTTCATTCATCTCATGTGCTTTGCAATAGTATGATTAAGATTATGTTGGTACCATGTCACTTCAGAAATTATTCTTTTATCGTTTACCTACTCGAGGACGAGTAGGAACTAAGCTTGGGGATGCTGATACGTCTCCAACGTATCCATAATTTCCGATGTTCCATGCTTGTTTTATGACAATACCTACATGTTTTGCTCACACTTTATAATGTTTTTATGCGTTCCGGAACTAACCTATTAACGAGATGCCGAAGGGCCAGTTGCTGTTTTCTGTTGTTTTTGGTTCCAAAGGCTGTTCGGGCAATATTCTCGGAATTCGACGAAACGAAGAGCCAACATCTTATTTTTCCCGGAACCTTCCATGTCGTTGCCTAATCGACGATACCTCGGAGGAGGGATCCTCACGAGGGGGAGAAGAAGAAGGGGCCATAGGGCGGAGTGCACACGGGACGGTGGTACGCGAGTTACCCAGCTTCGGAACACCGCACGATGACAGGGCCTACTGCTGCTTGTCTGGAATTATCTGGGCGCTTGCGCGTTGTTACAATGGTTGTGGTTGTGCCTCTAGGGCTCCCGGGATCCGGCTTATAAAGGCGCACGGATCTAGGGTTTACATGGAGAGTCCTAGCCGGATTACAGATTGCCTAGTCTACGTTACAATATCTTGCCGTGTACGTCAAGGATCCGCCTCCCCTATACGTCGTACTGGATCCGGGTTCCTTATGGGCCTCCATGGATCCGGGTTCCTCCAAAGGTCGGTACGGATCCGGCTATCTGATCCTGGGCCGGACTTTATCCTTCATGATCAACAGCAACTGGGCCGCCCGATGGGCCACATGCCACCATCACCGTCTATGGGCCACCCGGGCTTGCCGGATCTAGGCACTGTCGATGGTACACCCATGAAGTATACCCACAACAGTAGCCCCCAGAGTTCTCCGAGTTTCTCCTGCAGTTTCCGCCATGCTTGCACCTTGTGATCTCCGGCATTGATGGTAACGCGGAGAAAGTTGAAGAACTCCAACTTCATATCTTCTTTTTTCCAACTATAAGTCGGAAGATTCCCCATCCTGCGGGACTTCATCCATCGACAGCCTTAAAACATGTCTCCGGGTTACTTCCCTGCTTGCGAATGTGAACTGCTTATCTTCACGCTTTTACCCGGAGTCTTAACAGACTCAAACGGTTCCGCCAATTCTGGCGCCATTTTCGCGCGGTTTGTGCGGTAACTTATCTCTAGCCATTTTTACTGTTAGGGTTTGGGACACGTGTCATGCATCCAACGGCGCGACGCTTGCGTTCCGACCACAGGATGCGGAGCACGAATCTCATCCCTCAGCCTATAAATATCCACCGTCGACCCTAACTCTCATTCACCCCCCATTCTCACCTCTCTACACAGCGCCGCCCGCGAGCTCTTCCTCCGCCGTGCCGGAACCCGCCGGAAAGTCGCCGGAGCGTCACCGGAGCGAGTCCACCACCGTGGTGTTCTTCGTGTTCTTAACTCCGACGAGCCACCGCACGAAAACCTCCCCGCCGGCAACTCCGACCACCGCGAACTCCATTGCGGTAAGTTCTCCGAGCTTCGATCCTTTGCCGTAGTTGGTAGGGATGATCGCTAGGTTGACGATGAGGATCCGACTAAATTACGTTTTCCGCCACTACTCTTACATCTTCAGATGTCGTCCATGACTCCGCCTCCTGCCGACGAGCCGATCAATGCGACGCCCATCTCCTCCGCTCCGCCTCCCTTCATCCCAATCCAGCTGGATCCTACCAAGGATTCCGGCAAAGACGTCGAGGGCACCTCAGCTATCCCTGAAAAGACATCTGAGGCGGAGAAGAAGGCGGAAGAAATGGCTGCCAAAAAATCCAAAGCTCGCCAACGGGACTCGGAATCCAAAGGTAAATGGTGGCCTTGCACCACCACGAACATCGAGCTGCAGAACTTGGAGGGAGAAGGGTTCTTGCAACCCGGAAGCTGGAGGGCGACTCCGAGTGCCCTAGCCCCGGCCCCTCAGGACAACGAGATGGTGCTGACGAAGGCGTTGGTGGAGCGAGGCTTCTCATTTCCGCCTTCGGACTTCTTCCTCGAGATTCTGAAGGCCTATGGGCTCCAACCCCACAACATCTCTCCGAACAGCGTGCTTGCAATTAGCAATCACGTCACTCTCTGCGAAGGCCATCTCCGGGTAGCTCCCGAACTCTCCCTGTTTCAATACTATTTTACTGTCAAGAAGGAGAGGATCCGGCAGTCCTCCGAACTGGCGACATGCGGAACCATCACTTTTATGCTTCGCCCGGGCCGCGTCTACCCCCACACCGACCGTCACGAATCCGCGCGGTACTGGTCCGCAGGCTTCTTCTATTTGAAGGACGTCTCCGACCCCGCGAACGCAAAAAACTGCCACCGTTCAAGAACTGCCCCGCCACCGAGCTTCCGACATGGTCGCACTGCCCCCACATCTCCGAGTCACTCCAGCTCACGCGCGCCGTCAGGCGGATCTGCAAGCTGACGGAGGAGGGGCTGACGGGGAAGGACCTGACCCTCTCCTGGTTCACCAAGCGGATCCAGCCGCTTCAACACAGGGATCGCTTGATGTTCCAGTACACAGGGCGCGATGACCCGATGCGCGTCACAAAAGACAATCTTTCCGCCGACGCCCTCGACAAGAGAATCCGGGTTCTCATCAAAGTTCCGCGTGAACTTCGCGTTCACGTGTGCAACAAAGACATCCACATGAACGGCTCCGGAACCGCGGTACGTCGGCTTGATTGTAACCTCTTGTTTCCTTTTCGCATTCAAATTTTTGTCTAAGTGTTTAACTCTGTATCAGCTCGAAGCGCTCGAAGAGAACGAACTCGGAACTCTCCTCCGAGTTCCTTCCACCGGAAACACGGATCCGGATGCCGCGTCGGAGGCGGAAGCTCCCGAGACCTCCCGCCCCGCGAAGAGGAAGAAGGCCGCTCCCTCCAGCCCCCATGCGAAACGCGCCCGCGAAGTGCCTAGCACCGCTGCTACCCGGAGAGCGGAGGCGGAAAAGAAGCGCCTCTCACTGATTGACACCAGCAACAAGGGACAGCCTGATGTCCAGCATTTCTTCAAGCCTTCCGGGTAAGCGCCTATTTCCGAGATCCAGGTTCTGGCTTTACGCTCAAACTTATACTTTTATGTTTTTTCTGAAGTTCCGGTAGCCAGCCCCCCAAGGCCCCAAGGGCCCCGAAGAAAAAGGCCAAGCCATCTCCAGCTTCTTTTCCTATTACTCCTGAGGTTGAAGTTCCGCCCAAAGCTTCATCTGCCTCCAAGCCGGATCCGAAAGATATCATCAATGTTGATGATCTTCCTGAAGACTCCGCCCACCACGGCGACTCCGCCAAGGGAACCTCCTCACCTGTTCCTCCGTCAACTCAACCAGGCTCCGCTTTCGCGGGGCCGACAGAAGAAGAAAAAGAGCAAAAGGCAAAGCTCCTTCAAGTTACCAACGCGACTCGAGTCCACCTCCAACCAACTCCGTCTCTTCAAAAGCTTACCCTCTCACAGCGCCACGCGGAAGTTTCCGACATGCTGAACAAAGTGTGGGGGAAGCCGGACGAGGAGGTGCGTGAACTCGCCGACCTGGAGGATAACCTGAAGGAATTTTTCGCCAAGCACAGGGAAGTGCGGCAGGTAATACTAGCCCCCAAGCATTGGGTGATATATTTCCGTGTAACATGTATTAACCGATGCTTTCCCAAATGTACCTGAGGCGGAAATTTAAAATTTTTATACCAAGACTTTAAATTCCTCGCTAGCCCCCAAGATTTTAAACATCCGACTAACTCCTTGCTGCTTTGCAGACCACGCGGAAGCTGCACGAAGATCTGCGCGTGCACGTGCTGGAGCAGATCACGGAGATCGAGGGGCTGCGCCAGAACGCGGAAAATGGCCAACAAGCTATCCGACTACTTGAGTCCCGCCTTCAGGGTACGAAATCTGGGTCTTGCTTTTTGTTCTGATATAATTGTTCAAAATGCATAATATGTGCAATTTTGTCTACCTTCAGAAGAGACTGCCAAGCGCTCCAAGTTTGACGAGCTATCCGCCAAGGTCCAGGTGCTTGAGGCGGAGAACGAATCCCTCAAGGAATTTGTGAAGAACTCCGCTTCTCAGGAGAATCAAGCGCGGAAAGAGCTGATCGAAAAGCATGCCCGTGACCTGGCGGAGCTGAATGAAAAACTGGAGAAAAGCCAGGGCCGCGTCATTTCCGTGATCTCCAAGAACAGAGTTCTGGAAGCGGAGGCGGAGGCCATTGACAAACTTATCTTCCGTAAGCATTTTCCGTGTCGTTGATCCGACTACCTTGTAGTTTTTCTTTCTAACAGAACTAAACCTCCTTGTTTCACAGCGAGCCTTGGCTTTGAATGGTCAAAGGAGTCAAATCTGAAGAGGACAGAGGCATACGATGAAGCGCGGATTTCAATCGACGCGCTATTCGAAGCCTGTCGCGGAATTGCCAAGACTCTGTCTTTGAAGAAGGCTAAAACCACGCTCATTGACACGATGACCAAACTTATGCAACAAGTGCCGGATTTCATCAAGGACTGGCAGAAGTCTTCAGCACGCGGAGCCGCCTCCCTAGTCCTGGCCACCTGCAAGGCTCACTTTCCCTCGCTCAACCTGGCGAATGTTGCACGCGGAGCCCCCGAGGATTCCGACATGGGTGCCCTCCTCGCGGAGACCGAAGGCTATGAGCAGTTGTTTGTCAGGCGAGTTGATCACTCGTTCTGGTACAACCAACACGATCTGCCCTCGGGATTTTCCGATGCAGAGGAGGATGCAGGTGAGCCGGAGTATTATGGGGAAGGCTCCGGGTCAAGCGGCGAGCACTCCGGAGGAGACTCAGGCGATGACTCCAAAGCCGGATCTGGCGACAGCGATGGCGGCTCCACCTACCAGCAGTCTGAAGAAGAGGACTCCGAGTAGAGTTCCTGTTTAAAACAATGAGAAATTGCATCATTTTGGCCCCGGAGTGGGTTTGTAATATAACTTAAATTCTTAAGTAGTTAGGGACGAAACAAGCATGCATGCGTGGGCGGAAAACACTTATCCTGCAATCCGTGTTAATATTATTTGCATGTTTCGTTTTATTGGAAAGCAAGTGCTGGTTTGATAATTTCCGGCTTGCCCACTTGACCTTCCACGAGCCGGAAGACCCGTGCCGGAAACGCTCGCCAGCGGCGACGAAGCCCAATGGCAATCCGTCAATAACCGCGGAAACAAGCCCCCAGCCCAAGTGCCGGAAGTCGCTACCAGGAATCCATGGGTTTGCAACAGAAATAATTTCCGCCAGAAAACTTAAGCTTACGTCCTAAAGGACGATTTTGAAAATCACAACTTTCATACACGCCTAGGCGGAAAGATCCAGCTCTGCGGTTTTAGTCGGAAAAACATACACGATCCAGAAATGAAAAATTAAAGGAGGTAAAAGACTCTAAGAGTGAACCAAAAGCTTTATTTCATTGATCATGTATCATAGATATTACAAGGTATGTAATGCGTAAAGCGCTAAGTGTGGAAAGGACGTAGCTGTGCTATGTTCCAGGGACGATCTGTTTCATCATATATGTCACCCGGATCTTCTCGTTTTCGTTTCCGATGCCAGTTGGCAGGTCTATCCTTTAGTTCCCGGAAATCAACGAGGTAGTAGGATCCGTTGTGTAGTACTTTGCTGATGACAAAAGGTCCTTCCCATGGAGTTTGCAACTTGTGATCTTTCACCTGGCGAAGGCGGAGGACTAAGTCTCCGACCATGAACGAGCGGTTCCGAACTCGACGGCTATGATAGCGTCGGAGCTTCTGCTGGTAAATGGTGGAGCGTTGGTCAGCTAAATTCCGAGCTTCTTCGATCAGGTCCACAGATAGCTGTCGAGCCTCGTCAGCAGTTTCTTCATTGTAGGCGGAAACTCGCGGTGAATCATGGATGATGTCTGGGGAGCACAGCTTCGGATCCGTATACCAGGAAGAAAGGAGTAAATCCTGTTGACCTGTTAGGGGTAGTTCGTAAACTCCACAGAACAGAGTCCAGCTCATCAGCCCAAGCTCCGGCTGCGCGGCGCAGCGGTTCTTCAAGGCGAGGTTTGATTCCGGCTAGTATAAGGCCATTGGCTCTTTCGACCTGACCATTAGATTGTGGATGGGCCACAGACGCAAGGTCAAGCCGGATCCCAACTTCATCGCAGTAATCCTTGAGTTCTCCCTGCGCAAAGTTTGTGCCATTGTCTGTGATTATGCTGTGTGGGATGCCGAATCTCGTCACGAGGCTGCAAACAAATTTTAGTGCCGTAGCACCGTCGGCTTTTCTCACTGGCTTTGCCTCGATCCACTTACTGAACTTGTCAATAGCGACCAGGAGGTATTCATGACCGCCAGGAGATGATTTCTTTAACTTACCAACCATATCGAGCCCCCAGACCGCGAACGGCCAGGTGATAGGGATGGTCCTCAGCTCTTGGGCTGGAGCGTTTGGTTGAGTAGCGTAGTACTGACAACCGCGGCAAGTTTTCACCAGCTTGTCAGCGTCTTTCTTTAGCTGTTAGCCAGTAAAATCCTAACCGAAAGGCTTTTGCAACGAGGGACCTGGGGGCGGCATGATGCCCGCAGTCCCCTGCGTGGATCTCTCTGAGGATTTCAATGCCATCTTGACTAGAGACGCATTTGAGAAAAACCCCGTTTGCACTTCGTTTGTAGAGCTGTCCATCAACAATTGTGTAGGATCTTGCTCGTCTGATGATCTGTCGTGCGTGGACCTCGTCCTCCGGCAACTTTTGATCAATGAGGTAATCCAAGAACGGCTGAGTCCAGGCCGGAATGACTGCCATCACTTCCTTAGCCGGAGAAACTGCCAGATCAGGATTTTCCGGGTTTGCACCCTTCACCGAGGGTACTCGCAGATGCTCAAGGAAAATTCCAGGCGGAATTGGTTTCCTGCCGGATCCGAGCTTGGACAGCATGTCTGCTGCTGTGTTATCGTCTCTCCTGACGTACTTGACTTCGTATCCGAGGAAGCACTTGGCGATCTCGTCCACTTCGTCTCTGTAAGCCGCCATGACGGAGTTTCTGGCGTTCCAGGTTCCGGCTACTTGTTGTGCCACTAGGTCGGAATCTCCGCAGCATATGATGTGCTTGATCCCAATTTCCTTAGCGATGCGCAGACCGTGTAGTAGAGCCTCATATTCCGCCATATTGTTGGTTGCTTCGAAGTGAATCTGCAGAACGTACTGCAGTTCTTCTCCGGTAGGTGACTTCAGGGTGACTCCAGCCCCCGAGCCTTGATGTTGCTTGGATCCGTCAAAATGCATGACCCAGGCTTCAGGTTCCGGCACAGGTGTGCCCTCCGGTGCTTCAGTCCAATCCGCGATGAAATCCGCTAGAACTTGAGACTTGATTGCAGTTCGGGCTTCGTAGTTGATGTCAAAGGCAGATAACTCGATGCCCCATTTTGCTACGCGTCCTGTTGCGTCGGAGTTGTTGATGATTGTCGCCAGGGGAGCCTTGCTCACCACTGTCATTGGGTGCTCCTGGAAGTAGTGTCTCAGCTTCCGGCTGCCTAGGAAAACTCCGTATGCTAGCTTCTGAAAGTGAGGGTATCTCTGCTTGGATTCCGTCAGGACTTCGCTAATGTAATAGACAGGCCTTTGGACTCCGTGCTCAAATCCTTCTTCCTTTCGCACCACCACGATTACGAGGCTGATAACTTTGTTGGTAGCCGCTATGTAGAGGAGCATAGGCTCTGACTCAGCTGGAGCTGCCAATATAGGTGGGGAGGAGAGTATGTTCTTCAACTCCTGAAGTGCTTTATCTGCTGCCTCGTCCCAGACAAATTTGTCTGTTTTCTTCAGCAGCTTGTAGAGAGGTAGGGCTTTCTCGCCAAGACGGCTAACAAATCTGCTGATTGCTGCGACGCAACCAGTTAGTCGTTGCACATCTTTGAGACAAGTTGGCCTTTTGATGTTCAGGATAGCCTTGATTTTTTCCGGGTTAACTTCAATTCCCCTGTGGGAAACAATGAAGCCAAGGAGTTTTCCGGCTGGCACGCCAAAGACGCACTTCAGCGGATTCAACATCATCTTGTACCGTCGGAGGTTATCAAAGGTTTCCTTAAGGTCGCTCAGCAGGTCGGATCCCTTTCGGGTCATGACCGCGATGTCGTCGACGTAGGCGTGCACGTTCCGGCCAATTTGGTCCTTCAGGCACCGCTGCATCGTACGTTGGTATGTGGCACCTGCGTTTTTCAAGCCGAAAGGCATGGTAACATAGCAGTATGTGCCAAAGGGTGTGATGAAGGAGGTCGCCTTTTGGTCAGACTCCTTCATCAAGATCTGATGATACCCGGAATATGCGTCAAGAAAACACAGAAGTTCCGCCCCTGCCGTCGAATCAATGACTTGGTCAATGCGCGGCAAAGGGAACGGATCTTTCGGACAATGCTTATTCACGCCGGAGTAATCGATGCACATTCTTAGTATTTCAGAATTCTTTTTGGGTACAAGGACGGGGTTTGCGACCCAATCAGTATGGATAACTTCTACTACAAAACCTGCCTCTAGTAACTTTGCTAATTCCATTCCTATGGCGCGGCGCTTCTTGTCTCCAAAGCGTCGCATAGCTTGCTTCACCGGTTTTGCACCCGGATTTATGTTGAGGTAGTGCTCGGCGAGTTCCCTTGGTACTCCGGACATGTCAGAAGGTTGCCATGCGAAGATATCCATGTTAGCTCTGAGGAACTCGACGAGCGCGCTTTCCTATTTGGGGTCCATGTTGGCTCCGACTGAAACCTGCTTGGAGTTGTCACCTTCAATGAGGTCATGCTTCTTGGTTTCTATCGCGGCCTTGAACGAGGTCTTCTGTTCGGAGATCTGCTTCTTGGTGGTCTGCATCTCAGTCGGATCCACCGCGGCTCTGTAGCCTTGCAGCTCCTCTCCAGATATGACGGATTCTGCAAAGGCGGCTTCGCCTTCCTCGCAGTCCCTAGCTTTCTTGTAGTCTCCGGACACGGTGATCCAACCGTTAGGACCCGGAATCTTGAGCTTGTTGTAGATGTAGCATGCTCTGGCGTGGAACTTGTGGTAGGTGGGCCTGCCGAAGATCACGTGGTAGGAGCTTTTGAAGGGCACCACTTCAAACGTGATCATCTCTTCGCGGTAGTTGTTCACATCGCCGAAGGCCACGGGAAGTTTGATGCTGCCCAGAGAATTTGCCTTCTTACCCGGAACCACACCATGAAATTCAGTGGTGCTGTGTTTGAGCTGTTCCTTGGTGAGGTTCATCTTCTCCAGGGTCTCCAGGTACATGATGTTCAGGCTAGCTCCTCCGTCCATAAGGCACTTGGAGAAGTCATACCCGTCTATGCGGGGACTCACAACCAGAGCGTAGCACTCTTTGGGGATGACGGCCGGGTGATCCGACCTGTCAAAGGTACAGGCTTTCTCCGACCACTTGACATACTGCGGCACAGCCGGAACGTGGCGTTCAAGATCCGGAGCGCTGATTTTTTCGCGCGGACAGTCGGGGTTCCGGGAAGGTGTGGTAAGTTCCGACACTCTTCCTACCAAAGGGGTTGGACTTGTTAGCTGCGGTACCCTCCTTGGGTTCCGGCGAAGCGTCATCCTCATCCATGGCTTCGGAACTGTCCTCCTCTTTGTCCTTGTTCTTGCCCTTGCCTCCTTTGCCGCGCGGGCGGTGCTTCCGGGCTCGCTTGTATCCTGCCTCCGGGTCGTTCTTCAGATCATTGACCCACTTGCAGTTGCGATTGGTGTGTGTGGATTTGCCCGTAGCCGGATCCAGATGGGCCAGGCACGGCATATCCCTGTATTCTTCGTACGTTTGGGGAGCGCGGGATCCGGCTGCGGTGACTTCGTCAGCGCGCTGCTGGCCCCTGCCTGCTCCGCCTCCACGTCCGCGGCCTCTTCCGCCTCCTGGACCTCCGCGTTGGAACGTCATGGCTACCATGTCGGATCCTCCGCCCTTCTGGTCTTCAGGGGGGTTCTTCCGCTTGTTGCTGTTGCTGACGCCGTTATCACGGTTTTTCTTCTGTTGGTGCAGGGGTATGGCTGTAGCTGCGAGATCTCCGCCTGCGTCGTCATCGGCGGCAGTATGATCGCTGGCGATGTTTATCATCTCGTCAAGAGTGAGTTTGTTTGCGTTCACCAGGCAGGTAAGCTTGTGGCGCAGCAGCCCCCCACGCTGCAAACCACCAATGAAGGCGTGCATTGCTGTGCGGTTATCTACGTTCTCGCACTCGTTTCTGGTTGCCAACCATCGGGTGAGGAAGCTTCTAGATGTCTCACCCTTCTTCTGGATGCAAGCTTGAAGATCGCTGGTGGTGGCCGGTCTCTTGTAGGTACCCCTGAAGTGGTTCTCGAAAGCCTTCTTCAGGTCCAACCAGCAAAAGATGGTGTTCTCCTCGAGGTCGCTGAGCCAAACACGAGCTGGACCAATAAGGTACAACTGGAGCATGCGGCAGGCTATATTCGGGGTTCCTCCGGCGAAGGTTACTGCATTGTAGTAATCCTCGATCCAGGTATCCGGCCTCTCGCTGCCATCATAATGCTTCAGGTTTCCTGGTAGCTTAAGGTTCAAGCTTCTTGGCTTTGGTTCCTCTCGGATCATCTGGCCAAAGCACCTTGGACCGATGTAGTCGGATCTGTACTCGTTGAGGCGGTCCCGGGCATCACGAGGGGCACCACCGGGTGATTTTGAGCGGGAACGAGATCTCCGGCCTCTGCCTCCGCCTCCACCTCCGCCTCCACTGGGTGGTGGTGAGGGAGATCTGCGAGGGGGCCTGTAAGATGTTCTTCCGCCATCGATTCTCGGCATGGCTCCCGCGGCTGGCTCCGGCTTCGGTGGCTCCTTTCCTCTTGGTGGTGGTCACCTCCGTCGTTCCGGCTCCTGCGTGGCTCAGGTGCGTACTCCTCGTTCCGGCTCCTCCTTGGTTCCGGATCGCGTCCTTGGCTTCTGCGAGGCTCAGGGTCGCGTTCTTGATTCCGACGAGGCTCAGGCTCGCGGTCTTGATTCCGGCTTCGGCGTTGCTCCAGCGTACGCTCCCTGTTCCTGTCTCTAGGTGCCGGCATACTGTCGTGGATGTTGATTCCACCTGGCCCATGGGGCCTGGGGTTTCCGGCGGGGCTGCGACGTCGAGGGGGTAGCGGAGGACGCGAAGCTCGGGGTGGTGGCGATGGAACACGGTACTTATCTCTGCCAGTATACATCGCATCCTTTCCCTTTGCCGGGTCTTTCGGGGTTGAATCCGATGGTATGGGGATTGGATTTGGATGATCTCTGACTATCCTCCTGCGCTCCGTGGATCCGGTGCGCGACTCGCCATCACGATGTTGACTTGCTATGGCGTCCTTCTGCGCGGTGGATATGCATTGTTCCGGATTGGATGCTAACCTGCGCGAAGTGTCTGCCTTGCTCTGTTGCTGCATTGCTGAGGCAACGAGCTTCCGGACGTAGTTGATGTCAATCTCCTCGTCCTTCTTTTTTAGGAGCTCTGCAGCCTTCTTCATGTTATCCTTTGGAGTTGCGAGCGGCTGCTGCTCTGTGGGTGTTGCGAAGGTAATCCTGCGGGGAGGGATGGCTTCTCGAGCGATTCTATCAGCCTCCACCTGCAGAGAGTCTAACCTTTTCTGCCACTCCATCGGAGTCCCTTGGCTGTTGCCATCATCTCGTCGACTTCACGATCCTTTTTTAGGGAGTAGTCCACAAAATTTGCAGCCAAGGTTCTTTCTTCCGCCATTGCGGCTGCAGTCCTGGCGAACTTCTGAGCTGTTGCCAGCATCTCCTGCCGTTTGGCTTCTAAGGCCTCCGGGTCTGCAGCCTCCTCTGGAGTTATTGGTTTGTTGAGAATATCAGACTTCGCGACTAGATCCATGCGTGCTTGCTCGACTATCTCTTCTGGTGACAGGACATCCCTGTGCGGTTGCGGTCCCAAGGGAGGCCGAACGTTGGATGGTCCTGGGCTGGAGTTGGAGGCTTCGTCTTCCGTGTCCGGCTGATCCAGCGGTGCCACGGTTGCTAGAACCTGCATCGGCTGGGCGGATTCCACTTCAGCTTGCTCACCGCCTCCGAGTTCCTCGAGCTTGCGGTTGAATTCCTCTGTATTCATGGATGAAGCGCCGTCATCTTCTTCCCCGATTGCGAGCTCCTTCGTCAAGCGATTGTATTCTTCTGTGCCTATTGAGGAGGCATCATCGGAATCTGGGCTCAAGTTACCGAGGATTGATTCCTCAGGGTTTCCGGCTTCCTCTTGCCCCGGTGCGTCGCTATCTCCGACTGCTTCTGGCAGATCCGGAGCGACGTTGTTTCCGGGTCCCTCAACCTGCAAAGGATCGGCCTCGTCCTGGTGGAGGGCGTCTCCTGCGGTATGGGCCAAGAAGTGCACGAAGTGACACCTTTGCTTCTCTAACACCTGGGAGACCCAGGCGGATCTGCATTGGTCTTCCACCGTTTTCTCCTGCTCAGGGGCGGATTGGGTGGGTTTTGATTTTTCCTGATCCAAGGCGGAATCTTCCTTAAGAAGCTCCTGCGACTCAGATCGGATCTCCGATGAAGATGTGGATGCCGCCGATTGGGACGATGGAGAGCTTGACGGGGTTTGTCCTAGCCGGAATCCAGAATTCGTCCGGACGGACGATCGGAAAATTCCCGGCGTAGAGTACGCGCCCCACAGCGATCGAGTCGTCGTAGCTTCCCATGGCGGAGCCCTCCCGGTTCCGGCCTCCAGACGCCTCAGGCCCCACGGTGGGCGCCAACTGTCGTTGCCTAATCGACGATACCTCGGAGGAGGGATCCTCACGGTGGGTACACCCATGAAGTATACCCACAACATTCCAGAAAGTCAAAGTGGGACCAGAGGGGTGCCCTGGGGGCCCCACACATGGTGGCGGCGCGACCCCAGGCCTGGGCGCGCCACCCTAGTGTGAGGGGGCCCCGTGGCCCCTCCGACTCCGACTCTTTGCCTATATAAGCCCTTTCGACCTAAAAACGCGATACCAATTGACGAAACTCCAGAAAGACTCCAGGGGCGCCGCCGCCATCGCGAAACTCCAATTCGGGGACAAGTCTCTGCTCCGCACCCGCCGGACGGGAAGTGCCCCGACCATCTCCATCAACGCCACCGCCTCCATCATGCTCCGTGAGTAGTTCCCCCATGGACTACGGGTTCTAGCTGTAGCTAGTTGGTATTCTCTCCCCATGTACTTCAATACAATGATCTCATGAGCTGCCTTACATGATTGAGATTCATCTGATGTAATCGGTGTTGTGTTTGTTGGGATCCGATGGATTGTTACATTATGATTAGTCTATCTATAAAGTTTGTAAAGTTATTGTTGCTGCAATCTTGTTGTGTTTAATGCTTGTCACTAGGGCCCGAGTGGCATGATCTTAGATTTAAGCTCTATACTTATTGCTTAGATTGTATCTACAAGTTGTTTGCACATGTCTATGTCCGGAACCGAGGCCCCAGAGTACCAGTAGATTCCCTAGAGGCCCGGCTGCCACCGGCTGGTAGGACAAAAGATGTTGTACAAGTTTCTCATTGCGAGCACGTATGACTATATATGGAAAACATGCCTACATGATTAATAATCTTGATGTTCTGTCTTAATGCTATTTCAATCCTATCAATTGCCCAACTGTAATTTGTTCACCCAACACTTGTTATTGGAGAGTTGCCACTAGTGTAGATAGCTGGGAACCCCGGTCCATCTCTCATCATCATAAACTCGTTCTACATGTCATTGGAAGTTGTATCAACTATTTTCTGGTGCCATTACTCTCATATTACTGCTACTGCTCGTGTTACTCTACATTGCTCTCATATTATGCTACTTTCACATCACCCCTCGTTACTAGTGCTTTTCCAGTGTGCTGAATTGACAACTCAGTTGTTAAGGCTTATAAGTATTCTTTACCTCCCCTTGTGTCGAATCAATAAATTTGGGTTTTACTTCCCTCGAAGACTGTTGCGATCCCCTATACTTGTGGGTTATCACTTGTGTATCATCAGGTATCAAGAGGAGACGAGCAATGCACGAGGAGAGGAGCAGCTGACGTGAAGATGGACGTGAAGCTGGACAAGGAGCTGGACATGAAGATATCTCATGGACGCGCGAGGGAGGAGCGGGAGGAATGCGCGAGAGGAGGAGAGGAAGTCCAGCCGTCTGGCCGCCCGGTCGAGCTCTACGCCGGCCGCCTGGTCCGTCGGCCGACCGCCGCAACCGCCACCAACCGGAGGGATTGCATCGTACTGCAAAACCGGAAACTTCGCAGCTTCGGTTGCCGCCCGGTTGACCGGACTACGACGGACCGGCCGGTCCACAGCCGGTCGACCGGATTCCAGACCGGACAGTCCGAGTCGTCTCGACCAGATCTATTCTAGGTCGGTTTTACTTGTATTTTTCGACCAGACCTCGTCCCGGACGCCTATATAAGTGCCTTGGACGACCCCCTAGCTGCTTTAGACCACGTTTAAGATAAACCCTAGTTCTTAGTTGTTTGCTCTGCAAAACTATTGAATTCCCTACACCATATTGCTTGGATATTGTGTAGATCCTGTTAAAGTCTTGTGTGATCTGCTGTTCCATTGGGAATTAGACGGTTGCAACTTACCGCTTCGTGGTCGGCGGCTACGTGCGCAAGTGTGTGGAGTTGCGAATATCTTGTAGGGTTGAGAGCTGTTGCATTGGCGACAGGGACCAATCGAGAGATCTCGTTGCGTCATACAAGTTATCATCCACTACATCGTCGTGTTTCTCCGCTGCCATCACCCCGTGATCATCATCACCACCGTTGCTTACTGAGAAGATCGGGCCACCCCTTATCATCTTGGTATTAGATTTCCAGTTTTCCTCGGTAAGCCATCCACAATCCACCCCATAGTTGAGTTGTGAGTGTTTTCCTATCCAGAAAAAGCCAAAAAAAAATTAGGGTTAGGGTTTGCCATAGCCATAGATTGCACTAATTTCGAGTTTTAGTTGCTTTTCGTAGTTGTTTTTGCGTACCTTTATCTTTCTTCTAGTAGAATTGTTAGGGTTTGTGTTTTCTTTTCATCTAGTTTATCATCTAGAGTCAGTTTTTGTTTACTCCGAGTCCACATAGCATACAGTGTGTTTGTCCAAACCATAGCTACAGCCTTTCGATATACGTGACTAGGAACTTCCCCAGAAGAGACTAGTTTTACCGCTCGACAGGCTGCTCATTAGGGTTTTGGTGCTTTGCATATCTTGTTGGCCGTGTTATCAAGGAGTTGAGTCATAAAATCAAAAAAAAGAAGAGAAAATAGAAAAGAAGCAAAAAGAGCTACATAGCTGCGTGTGTTACAAAAAGAAAATCCAAAAAGAAAGGTGTCGTGCTAGTTGAATTCAAGTGAAGGCCTAAGTTTTCTTTACTGCACCTGTAGTTGAGCAATCTTGTGCCTGTCTCGTTGAGCTTTGCTAGCGTCTCTCTAGTGCATTGCAACTTTTCCTCCATATAGTTGCATTGCCCCATTATATCGCCTTGTGTGAGTATCATTGGTTGTCTACGGTCAGCGCTAGAGCTTGTTATTGGTGCAAATAGGTAGCCTACCTACAGCCCTACATATACCCTGCTTTGTCGTGTGATTGTTCTTATACCCTTGATATTCGCTTCGCTACATCCGTGCACTAGTTGTTACTACAAGTGGTAAGCAACACTAATTTACTTTGGAACGGTAAGATTTCCTTTTCTTATCAGTTTTGAGTGAGTTGTGAGAGTACCACCATATATTTTTGATTTAGTGCACTAACCTACTAATCATGTCTGCTAGTGATAATAAGATTGTTAACCAGGAAAACAAGAATTCGGCAGATATCATCACATGGAGGGAGTATGAAGCTCTTCGTAATGAGATGCGACGTGAATTCCGCACTAAGGATGATGAGCTTAAGGGTACAGTTGACGAGATCAAACAAACGCTGGATGCTACTAATGAAACCGTCACTGGATTGGCTGATAAATGACGGATATGCAGCGCAATATTGCAGATATGCGCCTTGCTATTGAGAATTTGACTGCACAACAACAACAACAACAAGATGATGATGAAGATCCTGAGCTTGAAGATGACGCACACAATGCTCGTGGTGCGCCTCGTGGTCATCGTCCTCGTGGTTGGGTTCCACTTGGCCGCAATGGTCGTGGACAAGATGAAGAAGATGGATTGGGTAAGCCCAAGTTTTCCATACCCAAGTTTGAAGGAGGAGCTGATGTTGAAGAATACCTCACTTGGGAGCTGAAGATTGAGAAATTATGGAGCTTACATCCACACTACTCTGAAGATAGGAAGATCAAGCTTGCTTCTTCTGAATTTGATGGTTATGCATTGCGTTGGTGGGATTCTTTGGTTCGTAACCTCGACGAAGATGGTGCACAACCTATCCGTACATGGCGTGCTATGAAAGAGGCAATGACTTCTCGTTTTGTGCCTACAAATTACATGCGGAATATATTTGATAAGCTCACATTATTGAGGCAAGGTGTGAAGACTGTTGATGAGTACTACATGGAGATGGAGATGCTTATGCAGCGTGGTCGTGTCCGTGAGTCTCTAGAGATGACAATGCAGCGTTTTCTCAATGGACTGAAGTATGATGTTAAAGGCATTGTTCGTCATTACACCTACACCAATATGAATCAATTGTTACATCATGCAAGAGAAGCTGAATCACAGTTGGCTGAAGAAGCAAAGGTTAAGGGACGTGCTACGGGAGCTGGGCGTTTTACACCCCGTGCGCCCTCTACAGCGCCGGCGCCTTCGACGCGCTCCGCTCCTTACTCTACTCCGCCTAGCAAACCGGTCTCCAATGTATCTAATGCAAAGAAGTCCGAATCTGCTGCAAGTACGAGTGGTTCTAGCATGTCTACAACGCGCAATCGCGATATGCTTTGCCATACATGTGGTGGCAAGGGTCACTTCAAGCGAGATTGTCCTAACCGCAAAGTCATGTTTATCAATGAGGACAATGAGTATGAGACTGGAGATGATGTTGATCCAAATGCTCCAGACGATGATGACTATGACACTGATGGTGAAGATGCATATCCTTCTGATGCTCGCACCATTGTTGTGTCGCAGCGTGCTCTTAATGTGTTGCCTAGTGCATCTACTCAGCGCTGCAATTTGTTTCAAACCAAAGCTTTAGTTGGTCCTGACAAGGCTTGCAAGGTCATTATTGATGGCGGGAGTTGCCGCAATCTAGCAAGCAAGGAGTTGTGTACCAAGCTGAAGTTGAAGTATCTACCGCACCCGCATCCATATTATATTCAGTGGTTGAGCGACAATGGTGAGATGAAGGTAAACCACATGGTGCGTGTTGAGTTTGAGATTGGACCGTATAAGGATTGCATTGATTTTGATGTGGTTCCTATGACGGTTTGTCACCTCTTATTGGGTCGGCCTTGGCTCTATGACCGTTCTGTGCAACACAATGGCCGAGCCAATACATATCACTTGGAGTACAAGGGCAAGAAAATTAACTTATAGCCTATGTCACCACAACAAATTGTCAATGAGTCTCGTCAGAAGATTGAAGTGAATTTGGAGGATGCACCTCTAGATAGGCGAGAGAATTGTAATGTCGTGAGTGATATAACGAAAAGTGAGAGAGTGAATTCCTTAGTTTCATTAGCCACCAAAGAAGACATGAGAGAATTTAGTGAGGATCCTACGGCCATGCCTCTTGTGCTTTTGTATAGGGGTACGGTTTTGGTTTCTAACGACATGACCCCTCTTCCTCTTGGTGTTTCTAATGTTTTGCAGGAATTCGGCGACGTGTTTCCGGAGGAGGTACCCGCAGGACTACCACCATTGCGAGGTATTGAGCATCAAATTGACTTGATTCCCGGAGCATCGCTGCCCAATAGGGCGCCATATCGCACTAATCCCGAAGAGACGAAGGAGATACAGAAGCAAGTACAAGCGCTACTCGACAAAGGTTATATTCGCATAAGCCTTAGTCCTTGTGCTGTTCCTGTTATTCTAGTTCCTAAGAAAGATGGTACTTGGCGTATGTGCGTAGATTGTAGAGCTATAAACAACATTACTATTCGATATCGTCATCCTATTCCCCGTTTAGAGGATATGCTAGATGAATTGAGTGGTGCTGCTGTGTTCTCTAAAATTGATTTGCGTAGTGGTTATCATCAAATTAGGATGAAAGAAGGGGATGAGTGGAAAACAGCCTTTAAAACAAAATTTGGTTTATATGAGTGGTTAGTAATGCCTTTTGGCACTACAAGAAAAGTTGCCATTCATGAGACTGATGAACCGTGTTTTGCGGTGTACCATGGCCGACGATTTTTGGTCCCTCCGTGGTGCATGTCAAAACTTTTTTTCTCGTTTTTGAGGCCACCTAGCCCGACGAAAGCGGCCAAAACGTCGCGTATGGTGGCCCGGGACGTGGTGCATCGCGAATTCTCGGGTTCGCCGGCCGAGTCAACGCAAATCCGCACCGCCCAGGGATGTAGGGCCCAGATGGCAGCCTCTCTAGCATTATTTTTTCTCGATCGCGCCATCTCGTTCAACACTCTCCGATCGAGCCGTTTACGATGCAGGATCATGGGTCCCGCTTGTCATCCTCTATGAACCAAATTTCTTTCTTTTCTTGGATTTTTTGACCCCCTGATTTCTGGCTACTTCCTTTTTCTTTTGATCCCTTGCCGCCTTGAAACCTTGAGACCGCTGCTGCTAAATGGGACCCGCATGTCATCCTCTATGAGCAATCAACTTTCTTTTCTTGGAGTTTTTTTGGCACCTCATATTTGGTCACTTGCCTTTTTTTCGATCCCCTGCCGCCTCTCAAACGGTGATACCGCTGCTGCTAAATGGGACCCGCATGTCATCCTCTATGTACTATAAAACTTTCTTTTCTTGGATTTTTTGGCACCTCATATTTAGTCACTTGCCTTTTTCTTTCGATCCCCTGCCGCCTCTCAAACGGTGATACCGCTGCTGCTAAATGGGACCCGCATGTCATCCTCTATGTACTATAAAACTTTCTTTTCTTGGATTTTTTTGGCACCTCATATTTGGTCACTTGCCTTTTTCTTTCGATCCCCTGCCGCCTCTCAAACGGTGATACCGCTGCTGCTAAATGGGACCCGCATGTCATCCTCTATGTACTATAAAACTTTCTTTTCTTGAATTATTTTTGGCTCCTGATATTTGGTCACTTGCCTTTTCTTTCGATCCCTTGCCGCCTCTCAAACGTGAGACCGCTGCTGCTAAATGGGACCCGCATGTCATCCTCTATGAGCAATCAACTTTCTTTTCTTGGAGTTTTTTTGGCACCTCATATTTGGTCACTTGCCTTTTTCTTTGATCTCATGCCACGTTTGAAACGTTGAGGAACTTGCTGGCTCATGGGACCCGCATGTCATCCTCTATGTGCTATAAAAGTTTCCTTTGTTGGATTTTTTTTCACCCTGATTTTTGGCTTGCCTTTTTCTTTTGAACCCCTGCCCCCTTTGAACGTTGAGTAAGTCTTGGCTCAAGGGACCCGCATGTCATCCTCTATGTCCATCAACTTTCTTTTCTTGGATTTTTTTTCACCCCTAATTACTAGCTACTTTCTTTTTCTTTTGATCTCAAGCCGCATTACAAACATTGAGACCGCTGCTACAAAATGGGACCCACATGTCATCCTCTATGTACAATAAATCTTGGATTATTTTTGGCTCCTGATATTTGGTCACTTGCCTTTTTCTTTCGATCTCATGCCACCTTTGAAACGTTGAGTAAGCTGCTGGCTCATGGGTCCCGCATGTCATCCTCTACGAACAATAAAGTTTCCTTTCTTGGAGTTATTTTTGACCCCTAATTAAAGGCTATTTGCCTTTTTCTTTTGATCCCCTGCCCCCTTTGAAACGATGAGGACGTTGTTGGCAGGTCGGTCCCACATGTCATCCTCTATGAACAATAAAAGTTTCCTTTGGTGGATTTATTTTTGACCCCTAATTAATTTCTGGCTATTTCCTTTTTTCTTTTGATCCCCGCCGCCTTGGAATTGTTGAGACTGCCTCATTTTTCTTTTGGTCCTGTGCCGCCTTGGAAACGTTGAGACCGCTGCTACAAAATGGGACCCGCATGTCATCTTCTATGTACAATAAAGTTTCTTTTCTTGGATTATTTTTGGCTCCTGATATTATGTCACTTGGCTTTTTATTTCGATCTCATGCCGACTTTGAAACGTTGAGGATGCTGCTGCCTCATGGGTCCTGCATGTCATCCTCTCAGAACGATAAATGTTTTCTTTTCTTCTATTTTTTTACCAACTGATTTTTGGCTTTTTTTATTTTCGATCCCCCGCCTTTGAAACGTTGACGACGCCTGGCTCATGGGTCCCCGATGTCAGCCTCCCCGTACAAGAAACATGTGATATTTTATTTTGCAGACAATAAACATTGTATTTCGCTCCGAGCTATTGCAAACGGATAAATTAAATCTTTATATCTGCATAAACAAACTTATATGTTGAATCTCCTTGTTTTTTGTTTTTGCGAAGCATAGGACTTTCATGTTTTTTTGAGAAAAATCCGACCTTTCCTGTTTTGGAGTGGGCTGAAATTGTACGAGTCAAAAGGCCCAGCAGGATAGTTCGAAGGCCCAGATGTCCAGATACAGCCCAATTGAAATCTTTCTTTTCTTGGATTTTTTTCACACCCTGATTTATGGCTACTTCATTTTTCTTTCGGTCCGTGCCGCCTTGGAAGCGTTGAGACCGCTGCTACAAAATGGGACCCGCATGTCATCCTCTATGTACAATAAAGTTTCTTTTCTTGGATTATTTTTGGCTCCTGATATTATGTCACTTGCCTTTTTCTTTCAATCTCATGCCGACTTTGAAACGTTGAGGAAGCTGCTGGCTCATGGGTCCCGCATGTCATCCTCTATGAACAATAAAAGTTTCCTTTGTTGGATTTATTTTTTTCCCCTAATTTCTGGCTATTTGCCTTTTTCTTTTGATCCCCCCCCCTTTGAAACGATGACGATGCAGTGGCAGTCGGTCCAACATGTCATCCTCTATGTGAACAATAAAAGTTTCCTTTGATGGATTTATTTTGACCCTAATTAATTTCTGGCTATTTCCTTTTCTTTTGATCCCCTGCCGCCTTGAAATAGTTGAGGATGCTGCTGCCTCATGGGTCCCGCATGTCATCCTCTCAGAAAGGTAAATGTTTCTTTTCTTGAATTTGTTTACCAACTGATTTTTTGCTTATTTTTTCTTTCGATCTCCTGCCACCTTTAAAACGTTGACGACGCTGCTGGCTCATGGGTCCCCAATGTCAGCCTCCCCATACTGCAAATCCTCTTTCTGCAAAGGTTGTATTTCTAGATAGATAAGGTGGATTCGAATCTGCCATGGTTCAGGCAGCTCAGGTAAGCCTTCTTGCACTGATTAATGGAAGTAGTGTATATATAGCAAGGTCAAGACATGTGGCTCGGTGTAATGAATCTATTTGAATCATGTTGTGGGTTCAATCTGATAGTTCTCTAACAGGTCAGCCAAAATAGAAATTAAGTTTTTTTCTAAAACGGAAATGCAAATTAAGATGAACACAAACATTAGTTATCATAATAGCTGATCATACATACATACTTGCTAAGAGCAAAAGCTTGCCAGAGTTTTACCACCCATACAATTAATTAGCAGTTCAGATAAGATAACCTTATATAAGTATAACTACAAATGCATTTGCTAAGGGCTCATGGGGCAACAGAACTAGACAACCGCGAACTTTATGACCAGCATGTCACAGCGGCATCGAAAGATCTTGACCTTCAACTTTGATCCAATGCGAAGTTTGGCACCGTCAATGAACTTTTTCCACCTGGAAGTAACAGCCAAGCGGCCATCTGTGGGACTGACGGAGTACCGTCCCTCCACGGTGAGACCTTCACTCTCCATGACGAGGGATATCTTGCCCCTTCGGCCAGCATTGAGATCCTTGGAGATACTTTTAGGCAATTTCTGATTCAAAGCAAGAGATACCACCAAAAATTAGTCAATGGCACCAATGCACTGAACCATGTGAGACTTTGAGCAGAGAAGACATCAAGATAAGAGCAGTTATGCTGTCATATACTCACGAACATAGCCTTCAGATGCGTCCTGGTCACCACACGGGTGGCCACAGCAATGAGCTGAGACCTCGGTGATCTGGCTGGGGCAGGGCTGGTACACGAGCTGGTGCTGATGCAGGAGACTGCTGGGCAGGTGCAGTAAACGGTGCCTCTAGAGGAACCGGTGCTGATGCAGGAGCCTGCTGGGCAGGTGTAGTATATGGGGCCTCTACAGGAACCAATGTTGATGTAGGGGACTGCTGGGTAGATGCAGTAAACGGAGCTGGTACAGGAACCGGTGCTGATGCAGGAGAGTGGGAAGCCGGTGCCGGTGCTGGTGTGGTTGCCCTTTGTGACATCCGCTCATGTTCCATCAGGGGATCTGCAGCTTTGATCATGTTAAACCCAGCAAGCTAGAACAGAGGGAATGGTTTAGAACAACTGCTCAGAACAGTTATCAAAAGATATGAGTAGAAAAAAGTTACATATTATATATTTGGAAGTGTCTCCAACTCTGTAAGCAGTTACGTATATCTGCCCGTTTGAGTTTCTGATCCTCAGCTCGTCGCCCTTCTTCAGACCGTAGTCAAAAGCAAACTTTCTCCAATCATGTCCATACAAATATGTGATGGCCTGCGTCTTGTAGACATACACCTCATAGACCGTGTAGGTGTTCATCAATTTGCCATTGCCATGCATAGTGAAAGACCCTTCATGCGGACACATCTGGTTAATCATTGGACGAAGTTCACAAGGTACAGTCTGCATGTGAAAATTGATACAAATGTAAGAAGCAGGAAGACTAAAAACAAGACTTTACTATATGCCAATTCATGCTAAACCACTGAGAATACATACCTGTAACTCTGTGAAGGAGCTACTAGAAAGGTAGATAGAGCCATAGGAGGTGTTATATGCGGGGTATGTACATGGGCCCGCCATATTCCCGCAAGCTCGGCATCGGGATGGTGAAGGAAACATGGGAGGTACTACTGGTGCGTAGCGCTGAATGTAAGTGGAAGAATTAGGTTGTGTAAAGTGCATAGTTCAGAGCAATGCAAATGTTGACAAGCGAGTGCATAACACTATGTTACAAACTGAACAGTGAAAAATTAGTGTATGATGAATATAAGCATGCTAATTTGGTGTTTCCGAATTCCAAAAAGCATTAGACAGAGCCGGTGATAATATCAGACATAAATCATGGCATGTATATGTGGCTTAAGAAAATATACCCGAACCCTTGGATGGTTACGGCCCGGCTGGTCCTTGGACTTGAGCTTATATAAGCATCCAGAAGGTGGGGCTGACAGTAACTTGGTGGCAGCCTCTGCAGATGCCTCATCAGCAGCAGTTGCAATCCTTTTGACCAATGAAGGGTTAGCAGTTTCAGTCTGCATATGAAAATTGAAGAGCAACAGACATCAGCAGTGATATATAAAATGAATCTATGAGACACTGATGCATATAGTGCTGGATGTAAGTGTAAGAATAGGTGTGTGTGTTTCTGAACTATTGGTAAGCATTAGACAAAGCCGGCAATAAACAGACAAAAATCAAATCATGTATGAGGATTAAGAAAATATACCTGCTTACTGAAAAGGGTACCACCCAGCTGGCCCGTGGCCTTGTGCTTGAGGAGGTTTTCAGAAGATGGTGGCGGCACCATCGTCTTCACAGCAGCCTCATCAGGATCATTTTTTATCCATTTGAGTAGAGGCACAGAAGTTTCATCCTGCATATGAATAGCAACAGAACTCATCATTGATATTTAATAAATCTATGAGATAGACTGATGCAAATAGTGCGAGTGTAAGTGGAAGAATAGGGTTGTGCATAGAGAACAGTTGACAACAATGCAAATGATTACAAAAGAAGCCAATGGAAATCAACAGTTTATATACTGGATGAGACAGACTGAAAAGTGAAAAATTAGTGTATGATGATTGTAAGCAAACACAGTGTTTCTGAACTTTTGGTAAGCATTAGACAAAGCCAACAGTAATTAAACAGATAATAATGAAATCATGTATGTGGATTAAGAAAATATACCAGATTCATTAAAAGGTCACCACCCAGCTGGCCCATGGCCTCGTGCTTGTAGAGGTTTTCGGAAGATGGTGCCGCACCATCGTCCTCACAGCAGCCTCATTAGCCTCATTTTGCATCCACTTGAGTAAAGGCGCAGCAGTTTCAGCCTGCATAAGAATGGGAACAGATCTCAGCAGTGATATTGAATGACTCTGAGACAGACTGATGCATATAGTGCTGGATGTAAGTGGAAGGGTATGGCCGTGTATGGACAACAGTTCACAACAATGCAAGGGTGTGTTCGGTTCTGAAACAACGTGGAATGGAATGGAATGGTTCCATTTCAGAGGAATGGAATGGTTAAATTTTTGTTCGGTTGGGATAAATGGAGAGCAGAAGAGATCGAGGTTAAACTAATCATTTGTCTCAAAATTGTAATTAACAATTGCAAATGACATTTTAATCTCAAAGTCGTAATTAACAGCGCCTAATGGTGCTCTTTTAATCTAAAAATCGTAATTAACATCATTTTTTGTTGGGTTAGGGGAACTGGAGTAGATGAACATTACTGTATGATGATTGTAAGCAAACGAATTTGGTGTTTCTAAACTTTTGGCTTCGAGATCTTATGGGTTTCAACTCTAGCCTACCCCAACTTGTTTGGGACTGAAAGGCTTGGTTGTTGTTGTTGTTGTAAACTTTTGGCAAGCATAGAAAAAACCGACAATAAACAGAGAAAAATCAAGGCATGTTTTGTGGATTAAGAAAATATACCATATTCATTAAAAGATCACCACCCAGCTGGCGCGTGGCCTTGTGCTTGTAGAGGCATTTAGAAGATGGGGGCGGCATCAACATACTGGCAGCCTGATCAGCCGCAGTTTTGATCTTCCTTTTGAGTAAAGGCCCTAAAGTTTCAGTCTGCATATGAATAGCAAAACAAAAGGCAGACCTCAGCAGTGATATTGAATTACTGTATGAGATAGACTGATGCATATAGTGGATGCTCTTAGCCTTTTGCAGCGTGAACACTAGCTATGGACAGACAAAAAACTAGTTAACTCAGCTTTGTCTAGATATGAATGTACTACCACCATCCAAAAGCTTAAGCCTTATTTATTTTTGAGAAATCAAAACAAGCAAAGTTTGACCAAAATTTTAGAACATTCTATCAACAAATATAATACTGTGTAGATACCGTAGGAAAATATATTTTATTATCTATTTAATGATATTAATTTTGTATTTTGCATGTTACTGATTTTTGGTAAAAGCTTAGTCAAACATGGTATAGTTTGACTTTCTAAAAATAATATAAGCCCAAAGCTTTGGGATGGAGGCAGTAGTATCTAGAGCTAAAACACATCTAGATACATCCGTATCTACAGATAGTTGAGTCAATTAATTTGGATCTGAGGGAGTATCAGATTCAGACTACATCATGGTAAGTTGGTTAAAAAAATTACCCCTGGGCGGTCCCTGCCCAGCTCGGCAGTGGCATTTCGCTTCTTGTGCTGCAGATCGGGCCATGCTCCTGCAGCAGGTGGGGCGCTATTCTCGTTCCCCATAGCCTCAGCACGGAACCTGGAGGTACCAACCTGATACAGAGAATATAGAGCATGGTGTCACAGAGGCTTTACGCACAAACAGCTGAAGACATGTGCTACTTTAAGCATATTCCAGAACAGGAACAGATTGAGGATGCAGAGAGACACTTAAAAGGTAAAGAGTGGATAAGCAAACGGAGTACCTGCTTCGCGGGGCTGGGGACGCAGCTCAGGCTCAGCCAACTTCCCACATGCGTGGTGGCCTTACGCTCCATTGCCCCCACCGCCGAGGTCTTACCTTTCCTGTACAAGCTGACAAAAGATACAGTGAGGATCAGCAGAAACTACAAAGGTTGCAAATGTCGACAAATAAAGGAAGAACACCCCAATCCAAGCAAAGGTAGCCCCCGCCCCCACCCCCATCAATCACTCCCAGCTCGAGGGTGACCAGAAAGACACCCCTTCGCCCAGAATAGGAAAGAGATGCGCAAGATATCGAGGAGAGGAAAAAAGAACCGATCTCGAGAAAGGAGAGAACATTACTAGTCCTACCTAATCCGCTTGGTCTAGATGCAGCTTGCCCCTCCAAGCTGGATGCCTGGACGGTGGAGGCGAAAGGAGGGGATCGAGCTAGCGGCTTGCATCCGTCGGCAATCGGCACTCGATCGGGAGAGAAGGGGTGCTACATAAAGGGGAGGGGTAACATATTTTATTACACAGTGAACTTACTGATGTGACTAGTCATTACATGTCTCACTGAAACTAGGGCCCATAGTGTGGCACCCCAAATTCACTTGAAGCTGCCCGGCGGGACGCATTGGCGCGTCAAGAAACCCCCGAATTGTAGCGGGGAAATGAAACATTTCACAAAAATTCGAAATTCAAGCACACCGCCACGCGCCAAGCACGCGGCTGTTCCTTCCTCTTCCTCGGTTCCTCCTCCCCTATCCGAAAAAACCCCAAATCCCAAGCTCAAACAAAAAAAAAACAAATCCCCTGGCCGCCATGCATGTCCTCGTTAACCCGCTGGAGATCGTTCCCGGACGATGCGGACCACCCGCCCTGAGATCCAGAATTCCGTCCACCTCGAGGCACTGCGTGCTGTCTCGCAGCAGCGGCTTGAGGGCGCTGAAGAGGAAGTTCCGCCGGAAAGTGCTCATGGCAACCGTGCAAGCTCACCGGCGTGCTGTATCCCGAGAGGAACTGGTCAAAGCTTTGCTATTCGCCACACAAAAAAATTGCGGGCCAAGATCTGGTCAAAGCTTCGTCGATGGCTTGCCGCGAGAGGCTTGGAGTCCAGAGTCAATAAACTAGCTGCTCGAGGACTTGGGCGGTTTACACGGATTCATATTAACTGACTCAAGTTTGTTAGTCTAGTTAACAAATGCATCTAGATACATCCATATCTAGACAGAATTGAGTCAATTAATATGAATCAGAGGGGAGTACCTGAAAGTGTTTCATGCTACCAACTAATGCGCTGGCAGGAATCGCTGTAGAAGTAATTGTGCTACTACTCATACGATGAACTGATTGTGTGGGTGTCGAATTTTGCAACGCGATCATCCACTGAATGCTTAATCTAGCGCCAAAGGCGTACAAATCATAACATACTACAGCACCAGAACATAAGAGTACGAATCATAAAGTAGCTCAACATTTTGCATCAGGGCTGGGTGGTCCTGAGACTACCGGGACGCCCCTGATGATCTCCGGGTGTGCATCCTCTTCAACGCAAAGCTGTGTACTCGGTCCACGGCCTCCTTCTGTAGGCTGGATAATCTCAGGTGCAGGACCTTCGTCTATGAGAGGCTCGTCATCAGTACCATCCACAGGTGCATCAGGGCTGGGTGGTCTTGAGACTACCCGGACGCCCCTGATGATCTCCGGGCGTGCATCCACTTCAACGCAAAGCTGTGTACTCGGTCCACGGCCTCCTTCTGTAGGCTGGATAATCTCAGGTGCAGGACCTTCGTCTATGAAAGGCTCGTCATCAGTACCATCCACAGGTGCATCAAACTGAGATTCATCTTCAAATCTCCCATCAAACTGAGAGACCTCTTCAACTCTATGCTTCTGCAATTAGTACATCAACCGATTAGACAAACATCTAAGGGATGCAACCTGAACAAATGCCGTTTTACATATTTACCTTCTCATCTGGCACAGCACATGTCCCAGAGCTGAAACCCGTTTCCTGAAGCAAGCGCTTTTTCTCTCCTTCCCGTCCATCCATCTGCAACAAGTTAAATTTGAGTACAGAACCTTGCACAGCAATGCAAACTATTGATTGAAACAACGGCAGCATCAATATAAATAATTAACTACATATGCCAGCACACATACAGTGTGAGCAAGATCTGCTTCTCCTGCTAAAGGATCATCATATGGTTCACCATGCTAAACCCGCCTAACATATGTGCGGTCCATCCCAAAAATGTGTAAATGATCTGCCACTACAGGGTGAGGCCTCTTCTCACCATTCATACATGTGCAGCGCGGGCAATACACGTCCAGGTTGTGACCTTCATGAGCTCTAATAAACCCCATAAAGGGTTGAACACCATTTATATATGAAGGGGAACATAAGTGTCCATGCAGTATCCAAGTTCTGTCCATCTGTTTAATTATGAGATACAGTGGTTGGTGATTAATTTAAGGCGAAGTAGGAAATGTATATCCATCGAGTACAAAACTATACTACATGATTATGCATTTCAGCAATCATGTCGAGTACAAAACAAAAAATGCCCATCGACATTTTAGCAAACAGATCGTGTACAAAACTCTGCCATGGCATTTCAGCAAATTAACGGATCGAGTGCAGAACTGACTCTATATGCCCACGCAAATGAACAAATTGATCGATGACAAATCGAGCGGAAAACTATAAAGTGCCAATTAGTTCGAGCATACTGACGATTTTTTTAGCAGCATCAAGAAAATATAAATCGTTAGGCCGTCTTGCCCGATACATGATTGAGCTAGAGATAGCAGCCCTACCGTGGATCAACTTGACCGCCGGTGCGTCTCGAGAAGAACGACGGGGAGGGGAAGCTCTTCGCACGGACGGGGATAAGTTGTGTAGGGGTGGGTGGGGGGTCATGCGGCCGGGCCGCGGGGGTGATAATTAAGGTCGGTAGGTGGCGTTTAATGGAGTTGCGTGTGTAATTTGCCGTGCACAAGGTTGAGGAATAGGCGGTTCCCTTTGCCGCGCGCACAATTCAAACTATCCCGCCCATGTAGTTTAAATTCGCCATATTTTCGTTAAATCGACATAAAGTCATGTGAGTGGGGGAAAATTAGCAAAGTTGCTTGAAAAATAGTAAAACTCTGGAATTATCCTTTAAATATGCTCTACTTCGTGTGGAAATCGGGGTGTGGAAGCATGTTGAGCTGTTTTATTTGTACTTTCTTCATTAAAACTCCCATTTTATGCACTTTGGATGGAAAGAAATCATTTGTACATAAATTTTGACAACGCCATTTGCAAACACTAATTGTTTTACATGCCAAGATGCACCCATCCACCAAATATATATGGGGCAAAAGTTTATCACAATCTAGCAGATATGCACAATTAGTGAGGGACCCCTTTTGATTTTGTGCAATTTCCACTAATTAGGTAGAGAGAAGGGGTTAATTAATTAGGCCATGTTAGGGGTTATGTGTTTTAGATTAGGTTGTGTGGATTCAAATACAACTTCTTTATTTGTGTGCTATGATTAATCAAAACTAGATTGATCGACTGCGCACACATTATTAGAGGCGCATGCCTTTGCGCACAAAGTGCATGTGTGTGTTGTTGGCCACCAATTAACGAGAGAGAGAGAGAGGAGAGAGAGCTACATACGAGAGAGCGATTGAAATCCCCAAATTAAACACATATATATATGCATGGCACATTTAATTTAATTAGAGGACCGCGAGCTAAGGCACCCCTGGCCTGCTTGATGCACAATTAAGTGTCATTGGCCTATATATAGGGTTTAATTAGGGTTTAGGGTTTAGGGTTAGGAGGTTAGGGTTTAGGGTCTAGGGTCTAGGGTTTAATGTTTATGGTGTTTAGGGGTTTAGGGATTAGGGATTAGGGTTTATTTAGGGTTTAAGGTTTATGGATCATCGATCGAGTGCGCACACACACATTATTAGAGGCACACGCGCCTTTGCGCATAAAGTGCATGTGTATATGTGTGTGTTTTTTGGCCAACAACGATATATAGATGATCGAGAGAGAGAGAGATTGAAATCCCCAAGAATATGTTCAAATATATATTAAAATATATGCACGAATGCATGCATGGTAGGCCATGCATGCACACTAATTATATATATATATTATGAGGAAACTTAATCAAATGTGTTTTCATTCGAGAGAACTTGTCAAAATTCAAGTTAATTAATTTATCATCGATAATTATATAATTAATTAATGAATCTCAGGGAGATGTTATACAACATATGATCGATATAGGCCATGTCGTATATATTAATTGGTGTTAATCTACCGTTTAATTTGCTAGCTAGCTGCTATATATAGATCGAGCATGTTTTTATTAGATCGGGTTATATCTAGCTAGTATAGTTTAGGGTTATGTGTTTTAATGAACTAGGGTTTGATTAGCTAGGGGTTAGTTATATATATGGTTTAGGGTTAATGCATGGCACATTTAATTTAACTAGAGGACCGCGAGCTAGGCACCCCTGGCCTGCTTGATGCACAATTAAGTGTCGTTGGCCTATATATAGGGTTTAATTAGGGTTTAGGGTTAGCTAGGGTTTAGGGTTTAGGGTTTAGTGTTTAGGGTGTTTAGCTAGGGTCTAGGGTTTAGTTTAGGGTGTTTAGGGTCTAGGGTTTAGGGTTTAATTAGTGTTTAGGGTGTTTAGGGTTTAGGGATTAGGGATTAGGGATTTAAGGTTTTAGGGGTTGTTTAAGGTTTAGGGATCATCGATCGAGTGCGCACACACATTATTAGAGGCACCCGCCGCCTTTACGCATAAAGTGCATGCGTATATATGTGTGTTTTTTGGGCCACCAACGATATATAGATGATCGAGAGAGAGAGAGATCGAGATTGAAATCCCCAAGAATATATATGTTCAAATATACATTAAAATATATGCACGAATGCATTGTAGGCCATGCATGCACACTAATTATATATATGTTATGAGGCAACTTAATCAAATGTGTTTTCATTCGAGAGAACTTGTCAAAATTCAAGTTAATTAATTTATCACGATAATTATATAATTAATTAATGAATCTCAGGGATATGTTATTCAACATGATCGATATAGGCCATGTATATTTTAATTGGTGTTAATCTATGGTTTGCTAGCTAGCTAGCTGCTATATATAGAGCATGTTTTTATTAGATCGGGTTATAGCTAGCTAGTATAGTTTAGGGTTATGTGTTTTAATTAAGTAGGGTTGATTCGCTAGGGTTAGTTACATATATATGGTTTAGGGTTAATGCATGGCACATTTAATTTAATTAGAGGACCGCGAGGCACCCCTGGCCTGCTCGATGCACAATTAAGTGTCGTTGGCCTATACATAGGGTTTAATTAGGGTTTAGGGTTAGCTAGGGTTTAGGGTTAGGGTTAGGGTTAGGGTTTAGGGTCTAGGGTTTAGGGTTTAGGGTTTAGGGTTTAGGGTTTAGGGTTTAGGGTTTAGGGTTAGGGTTAGGGTTAGGGTTAGGGTTTAGGGTTTAGGGTTTAGGGTTTAGTGTTTAGTGTTTAGGGTGTTTAGGGTTTAGGGATTAGGGATTAATAGGGATTAGGGATTTAAGGTTTTAGGGGTTGTTTAAGGTTTAGGGATCATCGATCGAGTGCGCACACACATTATTAGAGGCACCCGCGCGCCTTTACGCATAAAGTGCATGCGTATATATGTGTATTTTTTGGGCCACCGATCGATATATAGATGATCGAGAGAGAGAGATCGAGATTGAAATCCCCAAGAATATATATGTTCAAATATACATTAAAATATATGCACGAATGCATTGTAGGCCATGCATGCACACTAATTATATATATATATATATTATGAGGCAACTTAATCAAATGTGTTTTCATTCGAGAGAACTTGTCAAAATTCAAGTTAATTAATTTATCACGATAATTATATAATTAATTAATGAATCTCAGGGATATGTTATACAACATGATCGATATAGGCCATGTATATTTTAATTGGTGTTAATCTACGGTTTGCTAGCTAGCTGCTATATATAGAGCATGTTTTTATTAGATCGGGTTATATCTAGTATAGTTTAGGGTTATGTGTTTTAATTAAGTAGGGTTGATTAGCTAGGGTTAGTTACATATATATGGTTTAGGGTTAATGCATGGCGCATTTAATTAATTTAATTAGAGGACCACGAGGCACCCCTGGGCTGCTCGATGCACAATTAAGTGTCGTTGGCCTATACATAGGGTTTAATTAGGGTTTAGGGTTAGCTAGGGCAGAGGGTTAGGGTTAGGGTTAGGGTTAGGGTTTAGGGTCTAGGGTTTAGGGTTTAGTGTTTAGGGTGTTTAGGGTTTAGGGATTAGGGATTAGGGATTTAGGGTTTTAGGGTTGTTTAAAGGTTTAGGGATCATCGATCGAGTGCGCACACACATTATTAGATCGAGGCACCCGCGCCTTTACGCATAAAGTACGTGCATGCATATATATGTGTGTTTTTTGGGCCACCAACGATATATAGATGATCGAGAGAGAGATTGAAATCCCCAAGAATATGTTCAAATATACATTAAAATATATGCACGAATGCATTGTAGGCCATGCATGCACACTAATTATATATATATTATGAGGCAACTTAATAAAATGTGTTTTCATTCGAGAGAACTTGTCAAAATTCAAGTTAATTAATTTATCATGATAATTATATAATTAATTAATGAATCTCAGGGATATGCTATACAACATGATCGATATAGGCCATGTATATTTTAATTGGTGTTAATCTACGGTTTGCTAGCTAGCTGCTATATATAGAGCATGTTTTTATTAGATCGGGTTATATCTAGTATAGTTTAGGGTTATGTGTTTTAATTAAGTAGGGTTGATTAGCTAGGGTTAGTTACATATATATGGTTTAGGGTTAATGCATGGCGCATTTAATTAATTTAATTAGAGGACCGCGAGGCACCCCTGGGCTGCTCGATGCACAATTAAGTGTCGTTGGCCTATACATAGGGTTTAATTAGGGTTTAGGGTTAGCTAGGGCAGAGGGTTAGGGTTAGGGTTTAGGGTCTAGGGTTTAGGGTTTAGTGTTTAGGGTGTTTAGGGTTTAGGGATTAGGGATTAGGGATTAGGGATTTAGGGTTTTAGGGTTGTTTAAGGTTTAGGGATCGATCGTGCGCACACACATTATTAGATCGAGGCACCCGCGCCTTTACGCATAAAGTGCATGCGTATATATGTGTGTTTTTTGGGCCACCAACGATATATAGATGATCGAGAGAGAGATTGAAATCCCCAAGAATATGTTCAAATATACATTAAAATATATGCACGAATGCATTGTAGGCCATGCATGCACACTAATTATATATATATTATGAGGCAACTTAATCAAATGTGTTTTCATTCGAGAGAACTTGTCAAAATTCAAGTTAATTAATTTATCACGATAATTATATAATTAATTAATGAATCTCAGGGATATGTTATACAACATGATCAATATAGGCCATGTATATTTTAATTGGTGTTAATCTATGGTTTGCTAGCTAGCTAGCTGCTATATATAGAGCATGTTTTTATTAGATCGGGTTATAGCTAGCTAGTATAGTTTAGGGTTATGTGTTTTAATTAAGTAGGGTTGATTCGCTAGGGTTAGTTACATATATATGGTTTAGGGTTAATGCATGGCACATTTAATTTAATTAGAGGACCGCGAGGCACCCCTGGCCTGCTCGATGCACAATTAAGTGTCGTTGGCCTATACATAGGGTTTAATTAGGGTTTAGGGTTAGCTAGGGTTTAGGGTTAGGGTTAGGGTTAGGGTTAGGGTTTAGGGTCTAGGGTTTAGGGTTTAGGGTTTAGGGTTTAGGGTTTAGGGTTTAGGGTTTAGGGTTAGGGTTAGGGTTTAGGGTTTAGGGTTTAGTGTTTAGGGTGTTTAGGGTTTAGGGATTAGGGATTATTAGGGATTAGGGATTTAAGGTTTTAGGGGTTGTTTAAGGTTTAGGGATCATCGATCGAGTGCGCACACACATTATTAGAGGCACCCGCGCGCTCCTTTACGCATAAAGTGCATGCGTATATATGTGTGTTTTTTGGGCCACCAACGATCGATATATAGATGATCGAGAGAGAGAGATTGAAATCCCCAAGAATATATATGTTCAAATATACATTAAAATATATGCACGAATGCATTGTAGGCCATGCATGCACACTAATTATATATATATTATGAGGCAACTTAATCAAATGTGTTTTCATTCGAGAGAACTTGTCAAAATTCAAGTTAATTAATTTATCACGATAATTATATAATTAATTAATGAATCTCAGGGATATGTTATACAACATGATCGATATAGGCCATGTATATTTTAATTGGTGTTAATCTACGGTTTGCTAGCTAGCTGCTATATATAGAGCATGTTTTTATTAGATCGGGTTATATCTAGTATAGTTTAGGGTTATGTGTTTTAATTAAGTAGGGTTGATTAGCTAGGGTTAGTTACATATATATGGTTTAGGGTTAATGCATGGCGCATTTAATTAATTTAATTAGAGGACCACGAGGCACCCCTGGGCTGCTCGATGCACAATTAAGTGTCGTTGGCCTATACATAGGGTTTAATTAGGGTTTAGGGTTAGCTAGGGCAGAGGGTTAGGGTTAGGGTTAGGGTTTAGGGTCTAGGGTTTAGGGTTTAGTGTTTAGGGTGTTTAGGGTTTAGGGATTAGGGATTAGGGATTTAGGGTTTTAGGGTTGTTTAAGGTTTAGGGATCATCGATCGAGTGCGCACACACATTATTAGATCGAGGCACCCGCGCCTTTACGCATAAAGTACGTGCATGCATATATATGTGTGTTTTTTGGGCCACCAACGATATATAGATGATCGAGAGAGAGATTGAAATCCCCAAGAATATGTTCAAATATACATTAAAATATATGCACGAATGCATTGTAGGCCATGCATGCACACTAATTATATATATATTATGAGGCAACTTAATCAAATGTGTTTTCATTCGAGAGAACTTGTCAAAATTCAAGTTAATTAATTTATCATGATAATTATATAATTAATTAATGAATCTCAGGGATATGCTATACAACATGATCGATATAGGCCATGTATATTTTAATTGGTGTTAATCTACGGTTTGCTAGCTAGCTGCTATATATAGAGCATGTTTTTATTAGATTGGGTTATATCTAGTATAGTTTAGGGTTATGTGTTTTAATTAAGTAGGGTTGATTAGCTAGGGTTAGTTACATATATATGGTTTAGGGTTAATGCATGGCGCATTTAATTAATTTAATTAGAGGACCGCGAGGCACCCCTGGGCTGCTCGATGCACAATTAAGTGTCGTTGGCCTATACATAGGGTTTAATTAGGGTTTAGGGTTAGCTAGGGCAGAGGGTTAGGGTTAGGGTTAGGGTTTATGGTCTAGGGTTTAGGGTTTAGTGTTTAGGGTGTTTAGGGTTTAGGGATTAGGGATTAGGGATTTAGGGTTTTAGGGTTGTTTAAGGTTTAGGGATCATCGATCGAGTGCGCACACACATTATTAGATCGAGGCACCCGCGCCTTTACGCATAAAGTGCATGCGTATATATGTGTGTTTTTTGGCCACCAACGATATATAGATGATCGAGAGAGAGATTTGAAATCCCCAAGAATATGTTCAAATATACATTAAAATATATGCACGAATGCATTGTAGGCCATGCATGCACACTAATTATATATATATTATGAGGCAACTTAATCAAATGTGTTTTCATTCGAGAGAACTTGTCAAAATTCAAGTTAATTAATTTATCACGATAATTATATAATTAATTAATGAATCTCAGGGATATGTTATACAACATGATCGATATAGGCCATGTATATTTTAATTGGTGTTAATCTACGGTTTGCTAGCTAGCTGCTATATATATATATATATATATATATATATATATATATATAGGACATATTCATACTACACCCGGGTGTAGTTACACCCACGTGTGTTTCTCATAATCTAGTAGTATCTATCATACCGAAGAGTATGTACATGTAGTATGAAGTATATAAGACTATTTTGGTAGTATATATACTACTTTGTAGGTAGTATGCAGATTTTTTACGTAGACTCATTTTTTACGTATACATATGCATGTATTTTGGATATATAGTGCAAACTATGGGTTCACTTGTATTTTTTTCACCAAACTTGGTTTGGAGTATCTTAGATATAGTATACGAACATACTCAAACGGATAAAGTATCGTATATACTCCCGTATGGTAGTATATTAGATATGGGTGTAACTACACCCAGGGGTAGGAAGTATTTATCCTATATATATATATATAGCATGTTTTTATTAGATTGGGTTATATAGCTAGCTAGTATAGTTTAGGGTTATGTGTTTTAATTAAGTAGGGTTGATTGGCTAGGGTTAGTTTTACATATATATGGTTTAGGGTTAATGCATGGCACATTTAATTTAATTAGAGGACCGCGAGGCACCCCTGGCCTGCTCGATGCACAATTAAGTGTCGTTGGCCTATACATAGGGTTTAATTAGGGTTTAGGGTTAGCTAGGGTTTAGGGTTAGGGTTAGGGTTAGGTTTAGGGTTTAGGGTCTAGGGTTTAGGGTTTAGTGTTTAGGGTGTTTAGGTTTAGGGATTAGGGATTAGGGATTTAGGGTTTTAGGGTTGTTTAAGGTTTAGGGATCATCGATCGAGTGCGCACACACATTATTAGAGGCACCCGCGCCTTTACGCATAAATTGGATGCATATATATATGTGTGTTTTTGGGCACCAACGATATATAGATGATCGAGAGAGAGAGATTGAAATCCCCAAGAATATGTTCAAATATACATTAAAATATATGCACGAATGCATGGTAGGCCATGCATGCACACTAATTATATATATATTATGAGGCAACTTAATCAAATGTGTTTTCATTCGAGAGAACTTGTCAAAATTAGAGTTAATTAATTTATCACGATAATTATATAATTAATTAGTGAATCTCAGGGATATGTTATACAACATGATCGATATAGGCCATGTATATATTAATTGGTGTTAATCTACGGTTTGCTAGCTAGCTGCTATATATAGAGCATGTTTTTATTAGATCGGGTTATAGCTAGTATACTTTAGGGTTATGTGTTTTCATTAAGTAGGGTTGATTAGCTATGGTTAGTTACATATATATGGTTTAGGGTTAATGCATGGCACATTTAATTTAATTAGAGGACCGCGAGGCACCCCTGGCCTGCTTGATGCACAATTAAGTGTCGTTGGCCTATATATAGGGTTTAATTAGGGTTAGGGTTAGGGTTTAGGGTATAGGGTTTAGTGTTTAGGGTGTTTAGGGTTTAGGGATTAGGGATTAGGGTTTCAGGGTTGTATAAGGTTTAGGGATCATCGATCGAGTGCGCACACACATTATTAGAGGCACCCGCGCCTTTGCGCATAAAGTGCATGCGTATAGTTTAGGGTTATTTGTTTTAATTAAGTAGGGTTTGATCAGCTAGGGTTAGTTACATATATATGGTTTAGGGTTAATGCATGGCACATTACATATAGTTTAAATCTCAAGAATGTTTATACATGATAGGCCATATGTGCAAAGGAATTTTTTTCCCGTGAACTTGTCAAAATTCAAGTTTATCAGTGCCAATGGAAACTAGTCCAAAAAATTACATAGAGGACCAAAAGTACTAGACAATAACTAATAGAACCTGCAACTTTACAAAAAGGACCCCAAAACATATAGAAGAAAATCAATCGAGTCCTTCTCGACCGCACATCAGATCTCTGCTCCGCATCCTTTCCAGCAACTCCGTCGCCGGGGACGCACCACTTGGGACGGTGTCGCCGGTAGTCGCCAGGACGAAGGAGAAGAAGGGCCTCAGCAACGGCATATTGGCTCTGAGAAGGGCCGCTGAAAGGCCAAGATGTGCACGGGCAAGACGGATGACGCCGTCGTATGCCCCGAGCTTGTGAACTTTAGCAGCTTGACTTCCCCATTGGCCAGATCTGAAGCACTGACCAAAGCAAGCCTCACCGTTAGCGCCATCACATTGATGGCACCAGATCGGGGTTTGGCCGGCAAGATCCGCCAGATTCACCATAGGCCAGATCTGAAGCCGATGACGAGATCCCCGACTCCATTGCGCCATTCTGCTCATGGGAAACACTGGATCTAAGCTTACAACAACACTAACTCCCTCGGATCCAAATTAGCTGACTCAACTTTGCTTATCTAAATATGGATGTATCCACACATGTTTTTACTCTAGATACATACACGTCTAAGGAAAGTTGAATCAATTAATTTAGTTCGGAGGGTGTACAATATACAGAGAGAAGTCGGCCTCGTCTCCGGCCGGCGAGGCCGCCGGAGAGAAGGGGGAGAGGAGCCGGGGAGTGGGAGAGACTCGAGAGAGAAAGAGAAGAGGAAGAAATGAGAGCTCCCTGGGGAAGAACATTATTTTTGTCGTTCTGCTCGTAGCTTGAAACTGAAAATTTCGGCCGCGCGCCAAATCATCCCGCCGCATCCATTCGAAAATCCCGTGACCAGTTTTACCCTTTTAACCCTGGTCCGGAAGCTACAACCCACCAACCATGGAGGGCTCATTCGGTAACAATGAAATATCTTGCCTAGATCCCGAACCCTCCCCACAGGCCCACACCCACCCACCAACCATTCGCCCCATTAGCTCAAAAATACTCTCACACGCCAAAGCTCTGACTCTCTACAGTACTAGATCTGCTTCGCCGCCGGCATACTCCTCCACAGCGTAGCCTTGATCGTGTTGGCTGTCCACCCACCTGATCCGCTCCCCCGCCGCCCTCGTCACCGACGGATCTGCTTCACCGCCGACCTCGCCACCGACGGATCTGCTTCACCGCCGACCTCGCCACCGACTACCTCGCCGCAGCGGCTGTATCAACTTCACCGAATACCTTGCCAGCCAACCAGATCTGCTTCACTAACGCCCGCTTCTACTGAAACAGGGTTGATTCATCGTCTCCCGCGTTCGCCGCCGCTGGAATGCAAGTTGCCGCCCCCGTCCACCCCGCCGCAGCTTGGTTAGTACGCTGGCCCGTTAGATCGTGGTGTTTCTTTAGCCATGTTTTGTGTAGTTATTTGCAGATCTCATATGCCGTTAACTTTCTTGATGTGTTGCTTCGCATGAAGTTTGTTTAAATATTGTACAGTACAAAAGCATTATCCGGTCGCTACCATCCTGTTCATTCTACTGACACCTGTGTGCATCCACATATTTATAGCCTTGTACCCATTCATTTGCTGCCAACTGTTTTTGTACTGCATGCTATTGTCGCACTGCTTTTATAGTCATGCTATGGGCATTTCCAATCTACTTGTTCTTATACCACGTCATTAGCTCACCGCTAGCTGTTTTCTCGTGTCTGCTATTCTCACACTGCTTTTATAATCATGCTATGTGCATTTCCAATCTGCTTGCTCTTATACCTCGTCTTTAGCTTATATAGTTATTGTTGCGTGCATGTCTGGTCTTTGTATTATCGTAGACTGACTTGTCAATGTTATTTTTCCTAGGGTTTGATCATGCGAACCACTTATTAGAACATCCAACATTAACAGCGGGGACGCTAGGGAAGGTTGGAATCTGAGTTCTTGGTTGGTAATTTTGGTAGTTTACTTCCGTTATTATCTATAACCTATATGCATTGTTCCTTATGCAAGAGATTAACACTTGGAACCCTGCCATAGCAATGCCATTCATGCTTTACTATGTTTCTGCCTATTTGATATGCTTGTCTTGGAGAAACTGCGAAGGTGATTTGAACCTGACATTTGGTCATTCTTAATGCCAGTTTACTTTATGTGGAAAACCTTGGCATTACCCTACTCTAAATCTGAATGTCTGAAATTCGTATCTCATGCAAAGCAACATCTAGTTGGTTTTAATCTGATATCTTGTAAATATTGGCTTATTCATTTGGCAGCTCAAGTTTTTTGTTATTTGAAACCAGCTGACTTGGTCTTAAATGTGATATCTAAACACAGATTAAGGACAATGGAGCAGGAGGATTAGCATTTCACTTGATGGCTGAACCTAAAATGACAGGCATGTTGACCACGACTAGTGCACGCAAGAGAAGGACCTGCAGCGAACCAGTATGTGCTTAGTACATGCATCTTATCTTATCTTGTGCTTATTTCTGCTACATGTTGTTATCTGATCTCTACATTGCGTAATACATGTTTGAATAGTTAATTGTTGTAACTATGTTTGCAATGTTACCAGAATGCAGTTTTAATGAAGCAGTCATCATTAGAAGATAGTCGCCAAAAAAGGATCTGTAGCGACCCTGTGCAACATTATGATGTAAGTTTGTGCTTAGTACAAGTTCCATACATTGTCTTATTTATGCAACTTGTTATTATCTTATATCTACATTGCATAATAAATGTTTGCATAGTTCATCGTTTAACTCTTTTTGCATTATTATCAGAATGCAGTTGTGATGAAGCAATCTTCATTAGAAGTGAGGCCCACAAAAAGTTCTGATATTTCTTCTGATGCATCTTCTCATAGCCGTCAACCTAGACCATTGCTTTCATCAAACAGTAAATATCTCAAGGCTGTACTTTATAAAAGACATGGTATTGCTGCTTTAAGATCTGTAGCTGATATGTTGACAAAGAGTACACAAGATTCAATCAAGGCGATTGCCAAATGTCAACGTGTTATTGATGATGCTAATAGAAGTCCTCAATGATTCTATGTAATTTTTTTATTTGGGCACATTAATTGCCTTGTAATTTTCCTACTTGTTTTATTTGTGTATGTAATTGTGTGTATCATTGATATCAGATTTTAGGCTCATGAAATTTAATGCAAGTTGACTAGTCAAACAAGTAGGGCACTACAACAGATTGGGCCGGCCCACTTACAGTAGTGTGGGACCCACTTTCATTTTGGGCCGGCCCACTTCTTTAGTAGGCCGGCCCGGTTACACGATAGTGGGATCCACATGCTTATTGGGCCGGCCCACTATCTTGTTGGGCCAGCCCATTTGCTATATGGTGGTCCCACGTGGTAAATGGGCCGGCCCTTTAACAGGAAGGACCCACCTGTGTTTTGGCCCGGCCCACTATCTTGTTGGGCCGGCCCACTTGGTGGACCCCACATACTAAATGGGCCGGCCTTTTAACCGGAAAGTGGGACCCACCTGTGTTTTGGCCCGCCCACTATCTTGTTGGCCGCCCATTTTCTATATGGTGGACCCCACATACTAAATGGGCCGACCTTTTAACGGGAAGGTGGGACCCACCTGTGTTTTGGCCCGCTATCTTGGGCCGGCCCACTTGCTATATGGTGGACCCCACACACCAAATGGGCGGCCCTTTAACGGAAAGTGGGACCCACTGTTTTTGGCCACCCACTATCTTGTTGGGCCGGCCCACTTGCTATATGGTGGACCCCACATACTAAATGGGCCGACCCTTTAACGGAAAGTGGGACCCACTTGTTTTTGGGCCGCCCACTTGCTATATGGTGGACCCCACACACTAAATGGGCCGGCCCTTTAAGGAAAGTGGGACCCACTGTGTTTGGCCCGCCCACTTGCTTCTTGGGCCGGCCCATTGCTAGTGGACCCCACATGTTAAATGGGCCGGCCCATTTAAGTTTTGACCAGTCAACCTTAGAGGTTAGGCCCGGCCCACGTAACTAATGGACCAGCCCAGCTATATAGTTGACCGGTCAAACTATGTCACTGGCCCGGCCCGCTTAAGACGTGGCAGGCCTCGTGTGGGCCTACCATCTACCACGGGGTTTCAGCCGGTTAACGCCGTTAACTGCTTAACGGCGTGCCACGTGTCAGTTTGCATGACGTCAGCAGTCAACGGGCTCCCGGAAACACTTGCGCAACGGTCCGATTTTCCGTGGCGGAAGGTGATGTCTACGGGTGCTTCTATTCTTGTAGACAGTGTTGGGCCTCCAAGAGCAGAGGTTTGTAGAACAGCAGCAAGTTTCCCTTAAGTGGATTACCCAAGGTTTATCGAACTCAGGGAGGAAGAGGTCAAAGATATCCCTCTCATGCAACCAACCACAAAGCAAGAAGTCTCTTGTGTCCCCAACACACCTAATAGGTGTACTAGTTCGGCGAAGAGATAGTGAAATACAAGTGGTATGAATGAATATGAGAAGTAGTATGGCGCCAGAAAATAGCTTGCTGGCGTGCAGTTGATGGTAGTAATATTGCGGGAAGTAAACAGGCAGTAGTAACGCAGCAGTAGTAACTCAGTAAAACAATAACAAGCAGCGATAGCAGTATTTAGGAACAAGGCCTAGGGATTAGACTTTCACTAGTGGACACTCTCAACATTGATCACATAACAGAATAGATAAATGCATACTCTACACTCTCTTGTTGGATGATGAACACATTGCGTAGGATTACACGAACCCTCAATGCCGGAGTTAACAAGCTCCACAATTCAATGTTCATATTTAAATAACCTTAGAGTGCAAGATAGATCAACATAATTACACCAAGAACTAACATAGCATGCACACTATCACCATCACGCCATGAAGGGGGCATAGATCACATCAACACTATCATAGTAATAATTAACTCCATAACCTACAAGAGATTATGATCATAATCTACGCCAAGTACTAACACGGATGCACACACTGTCACCATTACACCGTGAAGGAGGAATAGAGTACTTCAATAACATCACTAGAGTAGCACATAGATAATATTCAACTAGATCACATAAAGAGAGAGATGAACCACATAGCTACAGCGGAGCCCTCAGCCCCGGGGGTGAATTACTCCCTCCTCATCATGGAGACAGCGATGGCGGTGAAGATGGCGGTGGAGACGGTGGAGATGACTCGGGGCAATTCCCGTCCCGGCGGCGTGCCGGAACAGAGACTTCTGTCCCCCGAATCTTGATTTCGCGATGGCGGCGGCTCTGGAAGGTTTTCTCGGGTTTCGTCAAGAGGTCCGGTGTTTTTAGGTCAGGAAGACATTTATAGGCGAAGAGACGGAGTCGGAGGGGCCACGGGGCTCCCTCCTCATAGGGGGGGGCCACCCCCCCCGCGCCGCCCCGGGTGGGGCCCTCCTGCTCCCCTCTGGCCCTTCTTCGGTGCTCGGAAGCGTCCGGAAAAATAGGATGTTGGGTCTTTATTTCGTCCGATTCCGAGAATATTTCCTTTCTAGGATTTCTGAAACCAAAAACAGAGCAACGGCCCTTCGGCATCTCGTCAATAGGTTAGTTCCGAAAACGCATAATAATGACATATAATGTGTATAAAACATGTAGGTATCATCAATAAAGTAGCATGGAACATAAGAAATTATAGATACGTTTGAGACGTATCAAGCATCCCCAAGCTTAGTTCCTACCCTCGAGTAGGTAAACGATAACAATGATAATTTCTTAAGTGACATGCCATCATAACCTTGATCATACTATTGTAAAGCACATGAGATGAATGCAGAGATTCGAAGCAATGATGAAGATAATGAGTAAACAAATGAATCATATAACAAATACTTTTCATGAATAATACTTTCAAGACAAGCATCAATAAGTCTTGCATAAGAGTTAGCTCATAAGCAATAAATTCTTAGTAGAAAGCTTTGAAACAACACAAAAGAAGATATAAGTTTCAGCGGTTGCTTTCAACTTTAACATGTATATCTCATGGATAATTGTCAATACAAAGTAATATAACAAGTGCAATAGGTAAACATGTAAGAATCAATGCACATAGTTTACACAAGTGTTTGCTTCTAAGATAGAAAGAATAGGTAAACTGACTCAACAATAAAGTAAAGGAATGGTCCTTCAAAGAGGAAAGCATCGATTGCTATATTTGTGCTAGAGCTTTGATTTTGAAAACATATAGAGAGCATAAAAGTAAAGTTTTGAGAGGTGTTTGTTGTTGTCAACGAATGGTAGTGGGTACTCTAACCCCCTTGCCAGACAAACCTTCAAAGAGCGGCTCCCATTTTATTTTATTTTTGGGTGGCACTCCTTCCAACCTTTCTTTCACAAACCATGGCTAACCGAATCCTCGGGTGCCTGCCAACAATCTCATACCATGAAGGAGTGCCTTTTTATTTTAGTTTTATTATGTTGACACTCCTCCCCACCTTTGCTTTCTCAAGCCATGGCTAACCGAATCCTTCGGGTGCCTTCCAACAATCACATACCATGGAGGAGTGTCTATTTTTGTTAATTAATTTGGGACTGGGAATCCCATTGCCAGCTCTTTTTGCAAAATTATTGGATAAGCGGATGAAGCCACTAGTCCATTGGTGAAAGTTGCCCAACAAGATTGAAAGATAAACACCACATACTTCCTCATGAGCTATAAAACATTGACACAAATCAGAGGTGATAAATTTTGAATGGTTTAAAGGTAGCACTCAAGCAATTTACTTTGGAATGGCGGAGAAATACCATGTAGTAGGTAGGTATGGTGGACACAAATGGCATGAATATTGGCTCAAGTATTTGGATGCATGAGAAGTATTCCCTCTCGATACAAGGTTTAGGCTAGCAAGGTTATTTGAAGCAAACTCAAGTATGAAATGGTGCAGCAAGACTCACATATAAACATATTGTAAGCATTATAAGACTTTACATCGTCTCCTTGTTGTTCAAACACCTCAACCAGAAAATATCTAGACTTAGAGAGACCAATCATGCAAACCAAATTTTAACAAGCTCTATGTAATTATTCATTAATGGGTACAAGGTACATGATGCAAGAGCTTAAACAAGATCTATATGAGCACAACAATTGCCAAGTATCACATTATTCAAGACATTATACCAATTACTACATGTAGCATTTCCCGTTTCCAACCATATAACGATTAACGAAGCAGTTTCAACCTTCGCCATGAAAATTAAAAGCTAAGAACACATGTGTTCATACGAACCAGCGGAGCGTGTCTCTCTCCCAAACAATCATTTATTCAAACAAAACAAAAACATAGACGCTCCAAGTAAAGTACATAAGATGTGATGGGATAAAAATATAGTTTCAAGAGAAGGAACCTGATACTTTGTCGATGAAGAAGGGGATGCCTTGGGCATCCCCAAGCTTAGATGCTTGAGTCTTCTTAAAATATGCAGGGATGAACCACCGGGGCATCCCCAAGCTTAGACTTTTCATTCTTCTTGATCGTAGTATATCATCCTCCTCTCTTGACCCTTGAAAACTTCCTTCACACCAAACTCCAAGCAAACTCATTAGAGGGTTAATGCACAATTAATAATTCACATATTCAGAGGTGACACAAACATTCTTTTCACTTCTGGACATTGCATAAAGCTACTGGACATTAATGGATCAAAGAAATTCATCCAACATAGCAAAAGAGGCAATGCGAAATAAAAGGCAGAATCTGTCAAAAACAGAACAGTCCGTAAAGACGAATTTTAAAATGGCACCAGACTTGCTCAAATGGAAAAACTCAAAACTAATGAAAGTTGTGTACATATCTGAGGATCACGCTCGTAAATTGGCAGATTTTTTCGAATTTTCTACAGAGACTTGTGCCCAGATTCGTGACAGACAGCAATGCTGTTTCTGCGCAGCGATCCCAAATATAACATCAACTTTAACATAGAAACTTTACTTGGCACAAAAACATGATAAGGAGAGGTTGCTACAGTAGTAAACAACTTCCAAGACTCAAATATAAAATAAAAGTACTGTAGCAAAATAAACACATGGGTTATCTCCCAAGAAGTTCTTTCTTTATAGCCATTAAGATGGGCTTAGCAATTTCAATGATGATGCTTTCATAAGGATGAGAGTCGCAGCAAAGAGAGTATCAAAAAGCAAGTATGAAGCAAATTTAAGCCTAACCCTCTTCCTATGAAAAGGAATCTTGCACACAAATAGATTCATGAAGAACAAAGTGGCAAGCATAGAAAAACAACACAAGCACAATTTCAAGATTCTCAACATAAAGAGGGGAAACTTAATATTATTAAGATGAATATAACCATGTTTCCCTCTCTCATAATAACTTTCAGTAGCATCATTGATGAAATCCACAATATAACCATCACTTAAAACATTCTTATCATGGTTCATATGCATAAAGGTATCATTATTTTTGACATAAGAAAAACTCTTCTCATTAATAGTAATTGGAGCAGGATCATTGTTGAGAATTTGAACATGGTAAACAAGTTGCATACTAAGGGAATGGTTTTTGGCAAGCCCATCATAACTATGACAAGTTTCATAAGGATAATTGTAACATGTGTCATATACATCTCTATAGCAATTATCTAAACCAGAATATGTAATATCATCATTTTCACTAAAAGTAGAGGTCTCAAATATAGGATCTTCGAGCACAACGTCCCCAAGCTTAGAGCTTTCAATATCATCGTTTGAGGGGACATGAATAATGCTATCATCATTACTTTCATAATCAGTACCAAAAAGATTTCCAACATCAAAGGTAGTGTGCTCTTCCAAATCATGATCACTAACATGGGTAAAGGGTATAGGAAGATCATCGTACTCAGATTCATTATCATAATAATCATTAGGAGCAACATACTTATGGTTACCTATTGTTACCTCATACACGCGGGGATATGCCATTGCCTCTTTCTCTCTATTCTCTTTTCTTCTTCTTCTTCTTCTTCTTCGTTCCCTTCTTCTTCTTCTTTTCCTTCTCCTCGTTCCCTTCTTTAGGAGGAAGAGGCTTGAAGGGTGGCTTGTCCGCATAACCTGATTTACTTTTAGAAACAATAGAAGAAACTTGGGAGGATCCCTCCTTTTCATTAATTAGTTGAAAACACACAGCGGTCCTATCATATTTTGGCAAGGTGTCATCTTCTAAAATATTTTGTATGTAAGTATTTGTATGGCAATTATTAATGCAATAAGAAAGACACCCATGCAGGACATCATCAATATCAAGATCGTTAATATTTAACAAAGAAATTTTTCTTGATAACTCTTCACACTTCAAAAATAAGGTAAGTTCATCATGCTGATTAGGAACAATTTCATCATCACAATACAAATTTGCAGCACTCATGGGGTTCGAATTATCATTGGAGGAGCATTGAAAATTAAAATGACCAACTCTATGGCAAAGTTCACAAATAAAAGGATAGAGGGCACACACTTTTTCTCCAAGATCATCTAGAGCCCTAGACCACTTTCTAGTTTTTTCATTCCTATGATGGATACAATATTCTTCCTCAATTTGATTAATTCCACAAGGTCTATGTATTCCACAAAAATTAACATGCTTATAGGAAATAGCATTTTCAGGAGTTTGAGCATGCTTATTGCAATCATTAACAACAATTTCATTCTTCATGCAAGCCTCTTTAAAAGGTTCATGATACTTATCAAAATTCTTCCTAGGCAATTCAATGTGAGAAGCAAAAGCTTTATAAAATTTGCAACAACTTGAGAGTCAAGACCATAGGTAGCACTCATATTTCGAAATTCATCAGTATTCATAAAAGTTTCAATACATTCATAATCATAGTTTATACCTGATTCTTTACCTTTGTCATTCTCCCAATCTTCAGCGTTCTCCTTAATCCGATCAAGAAGGTCCCTTTTAAACTCTTCTTTGTTGCGCGTGAATGATCCAGAACAAGTAGTATCCAGCAAGGTCTTATCTTGAAAAGAAAGTCTTGCATAGAAATTATCAATGATGATATTACCTGGAAGCTCATGATTGGGGCATTTGAGCATTAAAGACTTCAATCTCTCCCATGCTTGGGCAATACTCTCTCCATCATGAGGCCAGAAATTATATATATGGTTTCGATCTTTGTGAATTTCACTTGGAGGATAGAACTTAGAACAAAATAGAGGCATAATATCCTTCCAATCAAGAGAGCGCCCGTCCTTCAGCAGTTTATACCAATGCGCCGCTTTACCAGACAACGACATAGAGAATAGTTTCTTCTTCACTTCATCCATAGAGATACCTGCACACTTGAATAACCCGCATAATTCATGCAAAAACAGTAAATGATCTCCAGGATGGACAGTTCCATCCCCTTCATAGCGGTTGTCCATAACACGTTCAATAATTTTCATAGGGATTTTATATGGAATACTTTCAGTAGATGGATTTAAAATATCACACGCATCATTAGAGTTATCGCATATGGAAGATAAAGCATTATCAGAGCAAAATATTTCTTCCAAAGTTGAGGAGCAAAAAAGATTATTTTTATGTAAACTAGCTTCCCCAAGCTTAGACTTCTTCATAGCATTAGCAGTAATTGCATTCATACTAATAACATTGCTACTATCATGTAAATAAGGTTCCATAGGTTTTTTAATTTTCGCATCAAACAATTCTAAATTAGGAAAAAGATTAAAAAGCTCACCAATTTTTTTGTTGTTTTCCATTATGCCTAACTAGTGAAAATAAAAATAAAAACAAGAAACAAAAAGATGCAATTGCAGAATCTAAATGAAATAGCTTCGAGCACACACACAATGGCGCTAGAAAAGTACTGTTACCTGGAACCGGAGTATGAGTGCCTTTTACCTTTCCTCCCCGGCAACGGCGCGAGAAAAGTGCTTGATGTCTACGGGTGCTTCTATTCTTGTAGACAGTGTTGGGCCTCCAAGAGCAGAGGTTTGTAGAACAGCAGCAAGTTTCCCTTAAGTGGATTACCCAAGGTTTATCGAACTCAGGGAGGAAGAGGTCAAAGATATCCCTCTCATGCAACCCTGCAACCACAAAGCAAGAAGTCTCTTGTGTCCCCAACACACCTAATAGGTGTACTAGTTCGGCGAAGAGATAGTGAAATACAAGTGGTATGAATGAATATGAGCAGTAGTATGGCGCGAAAATAGCTCGATGGCGTGCAGTTGATGGTAGTAATATTGCGGGAAGTAAACAGCAGCAGTAGTAACTCAGTAAAACAGTAACAAGCAGCGATAGCAGTATTTAGGAACAAGGCCTAGGGATTAGACTTTCACTAGTGGACACTCTCAACATTGATCACATAACGAATAGATAAATGCATACTCTACACTCTCTTGTTGGATGATGAACACATTGCGTAGGGTTACACGAACCCTCAATGCCGGAGTTAACAAGCTCCACAATTCAATGTTCATATTTAAATAACCTTAGAGTGCAAGATAGATCAACATAATTACACCAAGAACTAACATAGCATGCACACTATCACCATCACGCCATGAAGGGGGCATAGATCACATCAACACTATCATAGTAATAATTAACTCCATAACCTACAAGAGATTATGATCATAATCTACGCCAAGTACTAACACGGATGCACACACTGTCACCATTACACCGTGAAGGAGGAATAGAGTACTTTAATAACATCACTAGAGTAGCACATAGATAATATTCAACTAGATCACATAAAGAGAGAGATGAACCACATAGCTACAACGGAGCCCTCAGCCCCGGGGGTGAATTACTCCCTCCTCATCATGGAGACAGCGATGGCGGTGAAGATGGCGGTGGAGACGGCGGTGGAGATGACTCCGGGGGCAATTCCCGTCCCGGCGGCGTGCCGGAACAGAGACTTCTGTCCCCCGAATCTTGATTTCGCGATGGCGGCGGCTCTGGAAGGTTTTCTCGGGTTTCGTCAAGAGGTGGTGTTTCAGGAAAGACATTTATAGGCGAAGAGACGGAGTCGGAGGGGCCACGGGGCTCCCTCCTCATAGGGGGGCGCGCCCACCCCCTTAGCCGCGCCGCCCTGTGGGGTGGGGCCCGCCTGGCTCCCCTCTCGCCCTTCTTCGTGCTCTGAAGCGTCCGGAAAAATAGGATGTTGGGTCTTTATTTCGTCCGATTAGAATATTTCCTAGGATTTCTAAACCAAAAACAGCAGAAAACAGCAACGGCCCTTCGGCATCTCGTCAATAGGTTAGTTCCGGAAAACGCATAATAATGACATATAATGTGTATAAAACATGTAGGTATCATCAATAAAGTAGCATGGAACATAAGAAATTATAGATACGTTTGAGACGTATCGAAGCGCCAAAGCGCGACGGACCGAAAAACGTCGTTGGACTTTGCCTGAGTTTCCACAACAGAACCCATATCGTCGGGTTAGGCCCATTGGCGACGAAAAATACCCCTTAGCGGACGATTTTGAGACATTGTCTATCAGAACTTTTCTTGTAGTGTGGGTTAACTAATGCACCTAGCACTTTCATGAGACTGATGAACCATGTTTTGCGTGAATTTATTGGCAAATTTGTGGTTGTATACTTTGATGACATATTAATCTACAGCCGCAATGAATCTGATCATACTATACATATTCGACATGTTTTGCAAGTGTTGCGTGATAATCAACTCTATGGTAATCTTGAGAAGTGCACATTTTGCAAAGATAAGGTCATATTTCTGGGTTATGTTGTCTCTAAGCATGGAGTAGAAGTAGATGTGTCTAAAATTGAAGCTATTCAAAATTGGCCTACTCCCATGAATGTGAGTCAAGTAAGAAGTTTCCATGGTCTAGCTGGGTTTTATCGCAGATTTGTGCCCAACTTTAGTACTATTGCTGCACCTTTGAATGATTTGACTAAAAAGGGTGTTGTTTTTGAGTGGGGCGCAGCCCAAGATCATGCTTTTGATGAACTTAAGAGATTGTTAACTTCTGCACCGTTGCTTGCACTTCCTGATTTCAATAAGCAATTTGAGATTGAATGTGATGCTAGTGGTATTGGAATTGGTGGTGTGTTGATGCAAGAGGGTCGCCCAATTGCATATTTTTCTGAGAAACTTTCTGGTGCTAAGTTGAACTATCCTATCTATGATAAAGAATTATATGCTTTAATTAGAGTTCTTGAGGTTTGGCAACATTACTTGTGGCCAAAAGAATTTATCATACATTCTGATCATGAAGCTTTAAAATACCTGAAAGCCCAATCTACTTTGCATAAGCGTCTAGCTAAGTGGGTTGAGTTCATTGAGTCTTTTCCATATATTATTAAACATAAGAAGGGAAAAGATAATATTGTTGCTGATGCTCTATCTAGGAAGAACATGCTATTAACTCAACTTGATGTTAAAATTCCTGGTTTAGAGATATTATGTGATTTGTATGCTACTGATCATGATTTTGCTGAACCATATCGCTTATGTTCTCTTGGTAAAGCATGGGAAAAATATCACATACATGATGGGTTCTTGTTTAGGGCTAACAAACTATGTGTTCCAGAATCGTCTGTGCATTTGCTCTTATTGCAGGAATCACATGCTGGAGGTTTGATGGGTCACTTTGGGCGTGAGAAGACGCTACTCATGCTAGCTGACCACTTTTATTGGCCAAAGATGAGGCGGGACGTGGATCGATATGTGAGGAGATGCATTACTTGCAACAAGTCCAAGTCCAAGCTGAAGCCTCACGGTTTGTATACTCCTTTACCGGCACCTACTACACCATGGGAGGATATTAGTATGGATTTTGTGTTGGGTTTTCCGCGTACTAAGAGAGGCCATGATTCTATATTTGTGGTAGTGGATAGATTCTCTAAGATGTCCCACTTTATTGCCTGCCACAAGAGCGACGATGCGTCGCATATTGCTAACCTGTTTTTCAGGGAGATTGTACGTCTACATGGAGTCCCAAAGACTATTGTTTCTAATCGTGACGTGAAGTTTATGAGCTACTTCTGGAAGACGCTTTGGAGAAAGCTGGGGACAAAGCTGCTGTTTAGCACTACTTGTCATCCCCAAACTGATGGTCAAACTGAAGTGGTGAATAGAACATTGTCACAACTGTTGAGATCCATGATAAAGAAGAACCTGAAGGAGTGGGAAGAGTGTTTGCCACATGTGGAGTTTGCTTACAACAGGGCGGTGCACTCTACCACGGAGCTATGTCCTTTTGAGGTGGTGTATGGTTTCAAACCCATTACTCCACTTGATTTGTTGCCTTTGCCCATACATGAGAGAGTTAATATGGAGGCATCAAAGAGGGCAGATTTTGTGAAGAAGATTCATGTGAAGACTAAAGAGTTGATTGAGAAGAAAGGCAAGAGCAATGCTGCAAGGATGAATAAGAAGCGCAAGGAGATGTTGTTCAAGCCTGGTGATTTGGTCTGGGTACATTTTCGCAAGGATAGGTTCCCGAAGCTGAGGAAGTCTAAGTTGAAGCCTCGTGGTGCTGGTCCTTACAAAGTTCTTGCCAAGATCAATGATAATGCATACTCGATAGATCTTCCAGAGGATGAGTTTGGTGTCAGTAATTCTTTCAATGTTGCTGATTTGACACCATATGACGGAGAAGACCTTGGAGCGTCGGGGTCGACGCCTTTTGAAGGGGGGGAGATGATGAGGACATCCCTACCTCACTACTACCTCCGTCATTGCCAATTGAAGATGAACCTGCTGTGAAGCTCAAGTCCAATGAAGTTAGGATTGGACCAATTACAAGGGCTCGTGCGAAGCTACTTAAACAACAGGTGAACTTGTTTCTAAACGATACTTTGATTGATGAGAACTTTATACTGCCTAAGTCCTATTACTTGTGTATCATCAGGTATCAAGAGGAGACGAGCATTGCACGAGGAGAGGAGCAGTGGACGTGAAGATGGACGTGAAGCTGGACAAGGAGCTGGACATGAAGATATCTCATGGACGCGCGAGGGAGGAGCGGGAGGAATGCGCGAGAGGAGGAGAGGAAGTCCAGGCCGGTGCAGCGCCCGGTCAGACCGACCCCCACGCCGGGCCGCCCGGTCCCTGGCCCGGTCGATCAGCCGCCAACCGACCGCCAACCGGAGGGATTGCATCGTGCGGCCGGAAAATTCACGGTTTCCGGTTGCCGCCGGTTGACCCACTACGACCGGACCGGCCGGTCCACACCCGTCGACCGATTCCAGATCGGACCAGTCCGAGTCTGTCTCGACCAGATCTATTTTGGGTCGGTTTTACTTGTATTTTTCGACCAGAACTCGTCCCGGACGCCTATATAAGTGCCTTGGACGACCCCCTAGCTGCTTTAGACCACGTTTAAGATAAACCCTAGTTCTTAGTTGTTTGCTCTGCAAAACTATTGAATTCCCTACACCATATTGCTTGGATATTGTGTAGACCCTGTTTAAGTCTTGTGTGATCTGCTGTTCCATTGGGAATTAGACGGTTGCAACTTACCGCTTCGTGGTCGGCGGCTACGTGCGCAAGTGTGTGGAGTTGCGAATATCTTGCAGGGTTGAGAGCTGTTGCATTGGCGACAGGGACCAATCGAGAGATCTCGTTGCGTCATACAAGTTATCATCCACTACATCGTCGTGTTTCTCCGCTGCCATCACCCCGTGATCATCATCACCACCGTTGCTTACTGAGAAGATCGGGCCACCCCTTATCACTGCGCACTCCTCCTCCTCCGCCACCCGCCTCGCCTCATCACGCACGTCATGACGCGACGCGCGCCGCGCCGCGCCGCGGGTTGCGGGAATCTCGCCGAGCCAAGCTTATGTTTTTGCTGTTTGGAAAATTAATTGTGTAATCAATTACGAGTCATTAACGGACGTTAACACAGCCGTTTTCGTTCCGGTTTTTCTGGTACGTGGGCTGCGCCCCACGACCTTCCCGAACCGCACTATATAAGCGCGGACGCGAACCCTAGCCTGTACGAGACACCATATGTGACCGCCTCTTTCCATTACATTGCGCTGCCGCCTTCGTCTTCCTCATCCCGTCCTTCGGCGTGCACCGAGCAGCGGGACAGTAGGCCTCCGGAACCCTGCCTTCGAGACCTGCGATGAGTTTATCTTGTCTAGATGCTATATGTTCAACTACACTGTTGATTTGCATGATTAGTTTATCTGTTGTTTATGTAGTCATGATTTATCAAGTATTAGTTCGGATTAATTCATATGATAATTTGCTTATATATTCAATATTTGTCAATAATGAATAATATGGTATCATATCTGGAAGATTTTGGTAAGCTTTCAATGAAATCAAGACTGACAATATCCCAGGTAAAGGTTGCAACACCCTGTTTTGCCAACACGTTCAGACTTAGCTTGTTGGCAGACCTTGCAATGTGCCTCATATTTTCTAACATCTTCTTTTAACCGTGGCCATGCAAACAGAGATATGACCTTATGATAAGTAATAGTGAATCCATTGTGCCCTCCCACACCACTATAGCATGTAGGGCCAGTAGAATTGCTTGTTTAGCTTTAGAATGGTTGCCAAGACAAATCATGTCTTGATATTTTATAACACCGTCATGCAGAGAATATCCTTTGCATGTTAGGGCTGGCAATACTGAGTTGTGTCAATAATTCTTTAGCCGTGGGCCAGTGAGGTAACTCCACCACTACTTCTGTAACGGCCAGGGTAGTACCCCTACTAGATTTGTTTGTTCTTTTTCCTCTATGCATCATCATATTGCATTCATGCATCTTGTCACCATGGCTTTGATAAATTGCATATTTTGTGGAATTTGTTGTTCTTCCTTTCTCTCTCAAAATTGGTTTGACCTATTTAGGTTTACCAATTATTTTGAATACTAAATATTTTGTTTTCCATTAAGTCCCTATGCCTCTCTCCCTCTCTTTTATTCTTCCTTTACCTTCTCACGCAGCCATAGCTTGGTTTAAATGCTTGAGCCTCTTTGTTATTCAAAATATAGTTTACAACTTCAAAATTATGCTTTCCTCAAATTTCAGAAAAGATTTAAAAATGAGAGAGAAATAAAAACAAAAATTCAAAGGAAAAATATTTTCCAAAACCCCCTAACCCTTCCTGGGCTCTCTCCTCCCTCTGGCCCACCCCTCCTTCTTCCCACCGCTGGCCCGATCACATCTTCCGGCCCAAGCCACCTCCCCCCTCTTCTCTTGGCCCGTACCCCTTCAAGCCATCTGTTCTTCCTCATCTTCCTGTACGGAAGCTCATCCAAGCACTGGCATGTCGCTGTCCAAGCGATGGGACGGCTACCAGAGCTCCCCTTCCTCTATAAGTTCTCCTCCTGCAACCCTAGGTCGTGGCCCTAGCCTCCCTTCCCTCGCGCCGCCACTCTCTGGTCGGTTGCCTTAGTTTTCTTTTCTTCCTCTTCCCAGAGACCGACCAAAACACCACCTTCGCCATGTTCACCATGGCCCCGACGAACCAGAGCACCCCTTGCTGCGCCGAGGCTACCAGGAGAACCGCCTCGTCGTCCTCTTCGACCTGCTGCAAGGAATCGATCCGGAGCTCACTCAATCAATGGCAAATTCGCCGATTCCGTCTCCAACTCCGGCGAGAAAATCGCAAATTCCGGCCGCCCTCGTCCTCCTCCGGCCAAACCAAGCACACCTCAGTATTCCCCGCGTCGAGCCGCACCCCCGACGCCATCTCTCCCATCCTGGTTCGTCCCGTCTCCGTCGTCCCCGAGCTCGTCTGCAAGTGTCCGCCATGGCCCCTAGCTCCGCTCGTTTCTGCTTCAACTTGTCACGAAGCGCATATTCATCAACATCAGCAAGTGTAGCCCAGTGTTAACACCCTTGCTCCTTGACCCGTGCGCCCTGAGTTCAAATCCCCACAGTGGTCAATTTTAAATTCGACTTTTTCTTCCTTTTCATTCAGATCCCGCAGGCACAGATGGTTCTTGTTGCGTCGACACTTTCCAAAGCCAGCAATAGCAGGTAGCCCAGCTGGTTTGTTCCTTTTCTTTAGTCGTGAGATCCTGAGTTCCAATTTCAAGGCCGGCAATTTAAGCCCAGCTTTCTGATCCCTTTTTTTTCGACCAGATCTTCCGGAGATGGGCCTGGCCCGAGATCCGCCGGCTCAGTCCGTCGCCCACCGTGCGACTAGAAGCTATCCGTTGCCACCAGCAGTCCAGATCGGGCCCTGGACAGTGCAGGTCCGGCCCGGCTCGCCCCTTCTTTTGTTTTTGTTCAGATTTTGTAAAATTCATATCTTCCAAACTATAACTCGAAATAAAAAGTGTTTTATATGAAAATTGATCAGAAAAACACGAGGAACATGAATATGCCATCCATGCTTGCTGTTGCACCATGCATCATAAAATTTCGTGGTAGTTTGCATTATCACCTAATATGTAACATATGGAATATGTGGGATATTATATAAATGTTGTCCCGGTTCCATTTAAATTTGAAGTAGCTCATCCTTGCCATGCTATGCCATGTTATTCAACACTTAACTTTGACGGTAGATATGCAACTCCAACCTAATTTGCTTGTCCGGGGTTCCGACTCCGATTAATATGGATAGTTGCATTACATCATATCTGCCATGCCATGCATATCATCTCGACCATGCTGGATCTTCTTTATCCGTAGTAGTAAGACTTGCATATGTTGTGTGTTCCAGCATTTGCTTCTTCCCGGATAGGATCGCGAAGTGGTGTTGTGAGATACGACAAGTTCTTCTGCAGCTTTTCACAGGCGAGCCCTCTCTCTTCACCTATTATACACTCTCCCTCGCATTGCTATCCTTACGTTGCGCTTCTTTATCGAGTCACGTGTCCTATTCCACTTGTTTACCATAATAATCCTATATGTATCATTCCTTACCCATAGCCATTGCTTGATGTTTGAGCCTTGCGAGTCGTAGGCGTGTTTAGGCTCTGTTGTTTATCTCGATCTGTCATCGGGATATGTTGGGTTGTTGGGAGGATATCACATGCTATATCAGTTGTTGGAGATATTCACACTTTACTTTATTGTTAACAACTAAAATTGTAAGCAGAGCCCTTTGCGAAAGCATCGGAACTTTGACTCGCTAATGTCCCCTAGGACCCGAGTTCTTGTTATCTGTTCCGAGACTGAGCGCTCTACCCATGCGTGGGGATTCACTGGGACCCCTCTCACCCACTACCTTTTCTCAAGTCAGTTGAAAAGGGGGCCACAACCTTGGTTTTATTTGGCGCATGCATGTTTATATACTGTTGCCTTCGGGTGTTTACTTCTGTTGCCTTCGGGTGGTTATTTCTGTACTGCACTGCATAATTGCTAGACGACTTATCTAGTGCTTGGCCGTTAGTGCCCGCCTAGACGCCTACGCAACCTCTGGGTCCGTATCGGAGTACGGCCGGACTTCGTCACGGGTAGCTTAGTTGGGTGGCCCCCCTAGACTTTCTTGTTGAACTGGGAACGGTCTTGTTGTGAGACATCGCCTGTAAGAAGCGGGTCGAGCATGCGTATGGTTACATTTGGGCAACCCCTGCAGGGTGTACATCTTATCGATAAGCCGTGTCCGCGGTTATGGACGACTTGGAATTGTATAGCTCGATCATAGAACAACTTACACCTTTATGTTGTTGATAATAATTTGCTAATAACTTGATTAGTAATATAGCATTACTACAACCGATACCTAATAAAACTTGTCCACCGTTGAGTGCCTTTTACATTGCCTCTTTGCTTTGTTGAAGGGGATATGTGTAATGTTTGTGTAGTATTTATCTGTTACCTTGTGCGCTCTCTTATCTTCTCTGAGTAGACGGATGTTGTAGCGTGTCTCTATTGGTTATAGTTATGCTGCCGCTAAACCTACCATATAGCCCGGCGATATATATATTCGCCCGACGAGCATAGCCATTTCTAGTCTCGCTAAGTACGTGCCGGTTCGTTTGGTACTTACTCTCGTCTTTTCTCTTTCTCTTTGCTTCCTCTTTTTGTCGGCAGGTGGCCCGACTTCGACAGTACAAGATGACAATGTTAGTTACCCTTCCGCTTGACCTGGGCAGGGTTATGGACGCCGTTGGTTATCTTCGGACTCTTAGTCCAATTTGTATCTTGTCCGTACTCGGACGTATTCGATCTTCTGTATGTATTGGATCTTTGTATTGAATATTTGTATCTTGACTCGTTGGAGTCGTTGTTGTAATATATGTTTCTTGTGGGCTCTATAAACCTGTTGTAATGTTACCTCGTGGTAATTCCTCTGGCATCACGTGTGCTTCGTCGCGCACGTCGTGTCGGAGGGCGTCTCTGAATCGATATCATGCGGATTTCGGCGGGTTCGCCGGGATCCTCAGGGTACCGGTTCCGGGGCATCACAACTTCCAACCATTTCGGCTTGCTAATAGAGAGTGATACCAATTGAGATGTATCAGGACATCTGCTACCACATTAGTAGTGCACTTCTTGTATTTCACTTGGTAACTCATTCACAATAACTTATAGAAGGCTTTGTGTTGGATGGAGTTGGTCAACTGTTGGGACTCTAGTTGTACCGAACTCTTGTGATCAATGTATATTGTGAATTATTTATGGTGCAAATAAGACTTTCATTTCTCCACAACCAAAATCAAGGCCAAACATTCTTTCTCATATGTGGAGAATGCTTGTGCTCTAGGACTCAAAGCTTTGCTCAAATAAGCAATAGGATGTCCTTTTTGATATAACATCGCGCCTATTCCCACTCTAGATGCGTCAATATGAATATTAAAAGATTGATTAAAATCTGGAAGTGCTAACTGGAGCAGCAACTAAGGCATGTTGGGGGGTATTAAATGCATCTTGTGCAGCAGATCTCCAAATAAAATGGGTGTTCTTCTTAAGCAACTTTGTCAGTGGTCTGCTAATTGTCCCATAATTCTAGATGAACTTCCGGTAGTAACCAACAATACCAAGAAATGCCCTTAGTTGTTTAATAGTAGTTGGAGCTAACCACTGTTTTATAGCTTGTATTTTCGTTGGATCGGTTGCAACACATGCACCACTAATTACATGTCCCAAATATTCTAGGCTGCTTTGGACAAAGGAACGTTTGGACAGTTTGAGAAATAAATGATTGTTTGCTAACAAATGAAACACTTCTTTTAGTAGTAATTCGTGTTTAGGTAATGTTGTTGTGTAGATCAAGGTATCGCCCATGAATATAATTAAGTATTCCCTTCCATAGTAAGTGTGCAAAAATTGCATTCATAGAAGCTTGGAAGGTTGCTGGTGCATTTGTCAGCCCAAATGGAATGCCTTTAAATTGCCAGTGCCCATGATGGGTTTTGAAGGCTGTCTTGAATTCATCACCTTCTACCAATCTGATCTGATGATAACCACTTTGGAGATCCAACTTGGTGAAAAACTGAGCACCTGCCAGCTCATCCAATAGGTCATCCAAAATGGGTCACCTATAAGTTGTTGGCATGGTCTCGTTACTACTAGATGAACGTTATTGGGAAGCAACGAATGAATAGTAGTATTTTGATAGCCTTAATCTATTTATGTGGGTGGCAATAAGACACTTCACTTCTGAAAGAGCAAAGTCTAAGACCCGTGTTTTGTGTGTTTGATGACAACACTTGAATTATCTCACCGTGTGCAAAGAGTGTCTTTGATAGATTTGCAAGTGCATGGTGACCTCGCTGGACGCGTCAAGATCGGAGGACTGAAACGTAGCTTATAGGTTTTCTGGTTTTGTGTGTGTGTCGCGAGGTGATATGGTTGGAGAGGAAAAGAGGAGAAAGCAGTTTTTGCTGACCGGTACTACGGTACTTAGCGGTAGTACCGCTACCCTACTGGTACCGCCCTGGGGAGACTTGCCTGAGGAAAATGACCCGCAGAACAAGGTATGGTACCCTTGCGGTACCTTGAGCGGTAGTACCGCCTCGGTACCGCTTGAGTACCGTAACTTAAGTTACGGCAGTACCGCTGTGGTACCGCTTGGTATCCAGTAAGCTTTGGAGGCCATTGCGGTACCTCGAGCGGTACCGCAAGCGGTAGTACCGATATATGTCCACATGGATAAGTTCTGTGGGGATTTTGAATCCAGAGCGGTAGTACCGCTTACCAAAGCGGTAGTACCGCTTAGGCAAAAACTGCGGATAACGGTTGGATTTTGGGGGGCCTATTTAAAGGGCCCTTCTTCCCCAGCTCGTTTTTATCTCTTCTCTCTCTCTCCTCCATTGTTGCTGAGCTTAAACCTTGAGGATCTCCCCAACCATCCAACCAATCTTGCCCAAATTTTGAGGAGTGGTGGAGGAGGCCCCGATCTATAGTTCTACCAAGAGAGATTTCACCAATTCGTTCTAGTCCTTAGTGGATCTTGGTGGTAGGGTTCCTATGGTGGGATCTTGGATGAAGTGCTCCTATGGAGGCTAGCTTGGAGTTGTGCTAGCCCCATAGGGTGTTGGGAGCCTCCTAGTGTTGTGGAGCTCGCCCCAACCTTGTGAAGGAACCACCGCCTCGACCGGTGCCTTAGTGGAGAAAAGGGAGCCCCTTTGTGGAGCTCTCTTGAGGAAGAAGGTGAGGCCTTCCTTCGTGGTGTGGCCGCCTAGTCTCTTGTGTGAGGCTAGCACCTCCTCAACGCAGACGTACTCCCTTTTGTGGGAGGAACTGTGGGAAACAAATCCTCGCCTCGTCTTCACGCCCTCCGGTTGTCCCGCTCCTTATCCTTATTATTGTTGCTTGGTTCCTTTACTTGTTGCACTAGCCTAGGATCATACTAGGATCACCTCCATCACTAAAGCTATCACCTTTATCTTCCGTTGCACTAAAAATTGAAAAAGACTAAAAATTGCGTAGCGCCCATTCACCCCCCCTCTTGTTCGCTACGATCCATTCAATTGGTATCAGAGCAAGGTTTCTTGCTCGGGCTTTACCGCCTAAGAAATGGCCGAACAAGAGGCGGTTGAGAATGGGTCCCTTCCCGGTGAGCTACCACCTCCACCATCTACCGTCAATAGCACAACGGCTACGTTGGATGACCTCAAGAAATTGGAGTCATCCATCGTTAACCAAATGAAGGCTATGATGATGGAGTTGGTAGCTCCAAAACCAACCCCCACCATAGATCCTAATGCAAGTGCCGAGGTTCCCCCACCCAAAGTTACTTCATTTCCTCTTATTGATTTTGTCGCTCAAACGACAAAAACTCAACAAGAGGAAAAGCTTGGGGAAGCCGGCACTTCTACAAAAGGGAAGGATGAACCACCGGTGGCGGAGCAACTAGGGGGTAATCATGTGGTGCCTCCACCAAGTGATTACACCATAAATGTCCCAATACCCATGCCTCATATTTTATCTCATGGTTCACCACCGCTACTTGAATCCAATAGCTTTGAAAATTGGCAATTCTTGATGAAGTCTCATGTGCGCAGCGCGTCCACCGAGCTTTGGCGCATCATCGAGGAGGGATATTCACCACGAGACCCGAAGCACTTGACTAGAAGAGAAGTGGTGGATGACCAACTCAACGCCACCGCCATCAACATGATTCACATGGCCGTCACGCCCAAGGACCGCGCCCACATTCGCTCGCTCAAGACCGCCAAGGAAGCATGGAATAAGCTCGACAAGCTCTTCCTCGGAAATGAGAGCATCCAAAGCTCTCGTTTCGATGAAGTGAACAACATGGCCGACAACTTCGTCATGGTTGAAGGAGAATCTCCCGAAGAGATGTACCGGCGCCTCATTGCTCTCGCCGTACAAATGCAAGATCTTGGAGCAACTTTTGTGGATGACCATTGGATCAAAAGAAAGTTCTACAACGCTCTCCTCCCTTATGAGGAAGTGAAGTTGACGGCCATCCGCCAAAATGCCTCCTTCCGTGCTATGACCTCCGATGAAGTCCTTAGTGAAGTTATCGCTTTGGACATCTCTAAGAAGAATGCGGAGGACCTTGTTGCTCGGGCTCACAACACTCGCAAGCCCAACCTTGCATTAAAGATAAGGGAGCGTGAAGCAAGTGAGAGTGATGAGGATCCCATGGAGTGGAGTCCGGATGATCTCAAGGCAAACTACCATGAGCACATGGCTCTCGCCGCAAAGAATTTTTGGGATGGAAACAAGACACGAAGCTCAAGACCGAGAAGATACTCACCTCGTGACTCTCCAAGAAATTCCTCCAAGAGCCCAAGGGAAGGGAAAAAGGGGAGAACGTGCTACAATTGCGGCGACAAAAGCCACTTCGTCGCGGATTGTATCTTCGAGAGAAGGGAAGACAATGGTGGAAGGCTCGTCCGCAAGGACAAGTTCAAGTCCCTCTCCAAAGGATTCTCCAAGTTCTCCTCCAAGCCCGGTGACGCCAAGGTCTCCTTCACCAAGAAGCCTAGAGCTTTCATTATCCGTGAGGAGTATTCCTCCGATGAAGGTGAAGAACGTGAAGACAAGAGTTCGAGCAAGGAGGAAGAGGGAGTGGCCGCCATCGCCATTTCCACTCCCTCCGTCTCCCTCTTTGACTCTCCAAATGAGAACCACGTCACCAACAACTCCCATTGTCTTATGGCAAAGGTATCTTCGGAGGTAGAATCTTCTTCCAAACTCACATCTCCCTCTAATGCTATATCTATTGATGATGCCACTAGTCTCACCATTAAGCGTGAGATTGTGGGTTTGGATGCTTTTCTCACTAACATGCAAGGGGATACCAAGATCCATGTTGGGGCTCTCTTGGCTCAACTTGGTGCGGCTCAAGACCTCATAGAAGAGAAAGAGAGGCTTGAGAGAGAGGCGGCAAATGAGATTGCCTCTCTCAATCAAGCACTTGAGGAGGAGCAAAATTTGCGCATGTCTCTTGAAGCTAGTGTCATTGTCCTCGAAGACTCCAACAACGCTCTCATCTCCCAACTCACCAAGGACCGAGATCATGCTCTTGGCTTGGTGGGTGAGCTCAAGAAGAAGAAGCTTCTTCTTGAGGATGACCACAAATCACTTCTTGAGGAAGTTGCTACTCTCACCAAGGATTTCAAATCTTTGGAGAGTAAGTATGTGACTCTCTCCGAGATGAGTGATCATCCTCAAGAGGAAGCTTGCAAGGAGAAAGGAGATGAAGGCATCAACTCTTTGGGCGACGAGCTTGTTGATCAAGTTGCTTCTTTGAAGAGGCATAATGCATTGCTCTTGGAGGTCAATTCCCTTCAAGAAGAAGCTTTGGATGAGTATTACCGCTTGAGCAAGGAGAAGACATCATGTTGCAACCATGAAGAAGAGATTGCCACTCTTGAGAAGACCAAGGCCAAGCTTTTGGAGTTAAATGGCAAGCAAGAAGAGTCCTTGATGGAATGCCTCCGCATGAGCAAAGAAAAAGCCACTTGTTGTGATCATGAAGATGAGATTGCCTCTTTGAAGAGGAGCAAGGCCAAGCTCATGGAGATCAATTCCATGCAAGAAGAAGCCTTGAAGGATTACTTTCCTTTGAGCAAGGACCGTGCATGTTGCAATCATGAAGGTGACATTGCCACTTTGGAGAGCCACAAGCGCCTACTCACAAAGATGAACTCTCTCCAAGAAGAAGCTTTGAAGGAACATTTCCGGGTGAACAAGGAGAAGGAGGTCCAAGTGTTTGATATCACTCACCCTCATCCGGAACATGAAGACGAAGTTAATCGCTTGAAGGCCAAAATTGATAGACTCCAAATCCAAGCCCGGTACTTGGAAGGAGTCATTGATGCTAAGGAAGGAGCCAATGAGGGCTCATGCAAAGAAGGAGGAGTGGCTATCAAGCCCAAGAGGAAGAGAAGAAGAAGGACCAAGAAGAAGAAGAACAACAAGGACATGAGCACCATCCATGAGGGTGGTGAATCTAACCCAAGAAGGGGTGACCCCGATCCAACCACAAGGGGCTACGCCGGTCCTAACAACCCTTCTCATGTTCTTTTTGTTGATTACTATGGACATATTCGTGCTCGCTTTATTGGTCCTTATGAGGACAATGTTGATTGGACTATTTGGGTTCCCAAACCCCTTGTTACTAACATGATAGGACCCATTGAAAAATGGGTACCTAAATCCAAGACTTGATTCCTTGTAGGACTATGCTTCCGGTGGCGCTAAATGGGTGGTTGATAGTGGAGCCACAAGTCATATGACCGGAAGCAAGGAAATTGTTGTCGACCTCGAGCCATCTCATTCTACCGTTTCATATGGCGACAACACAAGCTCAAAGGTATTGGGTCTTGGCAAGGTGGTGGTAACACCCGACATTTCACTTGTGAATGTCCTCCTTGTCGAGACCCTTGGTTACAATCTACTTTCCGTTCATCAAATTGCACGCATGGGTCTTTGTACCTTTTTCGATGAACATATGGTGGTCCTCTTGTGGAGCAAGACACTCCGTGTAGCCTTTGTTGGATATGTGGAGAACGGATTGTATGTTGTTGATTTCTCCGGAAAGACAACATCATCCGCTCTTTGCCTATTCGCTAAAGGTGACAAGGGTTGGTTATGGCATCGCCGACTAGCCCATGTCAACATGAGGACTTTGCAAAGTCTCCACAAGGGAGGCCACATCCTCGGACTAAAAGACGATGTCTCTTTTTGCAAGGATCGTGTTTGTAGGGCTTGCGTTCAAGGAAAAATGCATGGAGCTCCTCACAAGGCCAAGACAATCATATCTACCACAAGGTGCTTGGAGCTCCTACATGTTGATCTCTTCGGACCGCCATCTCATGAAAGTCTTGGAGGAAAGAAGTATTGCCTTGTCATCGTTGATGACTATTCACGTTATTGTTGGGTATTCTTCTTCAAGCACAAGAGTGAGACTCAACGGACCATGATGGAGTTTGCTAACCAAGTTCAACGCAAGTACAACGCCACGATCCTAGCTATAAGGAGCGATAATGGAACGGAGTTCAAGAACTACACCTTGGATGACTTCCTCGGCGAAGAAGGAATCCAACATCAATACTCCTCGCCATACACTCCCCAACAAAATGGGTTCACCGAAAGGAAGAGTCGAACCTTGATTGAAGTCGCTCGAACAATGATGATGGAGTACAATTCCAAGTATAATTTTTGGGCGGAAGCTATCTCAACCGCTTGCCATGCTACTAACCGCCTCTACTTCCGCAAGGGTTTGGAGAAGACACCATATGAGATCCTTACCGGTAACAAGCCTAATGTGTCATACTTCAAGGTCTTCGGATGCAAATGCTATGTGCTAGTCAAGGACACACGTCTATCCAAGTTTGATTCAAGAGCTCAAGAAGGAATATTTGTGGGCTATGCAATGGATTCTCACGCCTATAGAGTCTTCAACAAGTCAAATGGGCGAGTTGTAGAAACTTGTGATGTGACATTCGATGAAGATGATAGATCTTTGGAGGAGCGAAGTGCTTCTTGTGAGAAAGGAGATGCAATTCCCCCGGTTACCATAGGAAGGATGGGTGTTGGCACTCGCCTATCTCAAACGCTACCTTCTATGAGTGCCAGGGAAGGACCAAGTTCCACCTATGTGGAGCCATCTACACCACAAGGCCAAGCTTCTTCCATTGAGCAACCAAATGCAAGCCAACCACTACCTCAACCCCAAGTTCGACATCAACAACCAAGTCCAAGTCAACCACTACTACAACCTCAAGTTCAACATCAACAACCGCAAGCTCATCTACCACAACAACAACAACCGACACCAAGTGATCAAAGCCAAGCTTCAAGTTCTTCACCAAGTGATTCGGGGATAATCTTTCCGGATACTAACATTCCCAATACCCCCGAGTCATCCGGTTCTCATGATGATGATGATGATGTTCTCAACAACAACAATGAAGGTCAAGGCGAGGACCAAAACCATGATGAAGATCAAGAGGCCTCACAAGAACCTATTCCTATGGCCGATACTCGCCATGAAGATGCTACCACAAGACATTTGCGTCTCAAGTCTCATTCCTTGCAAAATGTCATTGGAGATTTGAAGAGCAAAGTCACTACCCGGAGGCAACTAGCAAACTTTTGTGAGCACCACGCCTTTGTCTCTATGGTGGAACCCCTCAAGGTCAACGATGCTCTTGGAGATCCGGATTGGTTGATTGCAATGCAAGAGGAACTCAACAACTTCAAGAGGAATGATGTGTGGACTCTCATGAAGCAACCCGATCATTGCCGCAATGTTATCGGCACCAAGTGGGTCTTCAAGAACAAGCAAGATGAACACGGCATCGTCATCCGCAACAAAGCAAGATTGGTGGCACAAGGCTATTCTCAAGTTGAAGGCGTGGACTTTGGTGAAACCTTTGCACCCGTTGCAAGGCTTGAGTCCATCCGTATCCTTTTGGCCTTTGCCGCTCATCATGGTTTCAAGCTACAACAAATGGATGTCAAGAGTGCTTTTCTTAATGGTCCTTTACATGAGGAGGTGTATGTGAAGCAACCCCCGGGATTCGAGGACCCCCATTTCCCGGACCATGTCTTCAAGCTCAAAAAGGCCCTATATGGTCTCAAACAAGCTCCTAGAGCTTGGTATGAGCATCTAAAGGAGTTACTTGAAGACCGTGGTTTCGAAGTGGGGAAAATCGATCCCACTCTTTTTACTAAGAAAGTCAATGGGGAGCTCTTCATATGCCAACTTTATGTAGATGACATCATATTTGGTTCAACTAACACAAAGTTTAATGATGAGTTTGCAAAGTTGATGACAAATAGGTTCGAGATGTCAATGATGGGAGAACTCAAGTACTTCCTCGGGTTCGAGATCAAGCAAATGCAACAAGGCACCTTCATCAATCAAGCGAAGTATCTTCAAGACATGCTCAAGCGCTTTGATATGAAGGGGGCCAACGGGATAGGAACTCCTATGCACCTAAAGTGTCAACTCACCCTCGACGAGACCGGCAAGGCGGTGGATCCCAAGCTCTACCGTTCGATGATAGGTTCGCTTCTTTACCTTTGTGCTTCTCGTCCGGACATCATGTTAAGCGTTGGTATGTGTGCACGGTTTCAAGCGAATCCGAAGGAAAGCCATATCATGGCGGTGAAGAGGATCTTTCGATATTTAGTTGATACCCCAAACTTCGGTCTATGGTATCCAAGGGACACGGACTTCTCGTTGGTTGGCTTCACCGATTCGGATTGGGCGGGAGACAAGGTTGATAGAAAGTCTACATCCGGCGCTTGTCACTTCCTTGGGAGATCTTTGGTGTGTTGGTCCTCTAAGAAGCAAAATTGTGTCTCCGTCTCCACCGCGGAAGCCGAGTATGTTGCCGCGGCGAGTAGTTGTGCACAAATCTTATGGATGAGGCAAACCTTGCGGGACTATGGACTTGAGTATAGCAAGGTCCCTCTATTATGTGATAATGAGAGCGCCATCAAGATCGCCTACAATCCGGTACTCCATGGCAAGACGAAGCACATTGAGATAAGGAATCACTTCATCCGGGACCACATTGCTCGAGGAGATATTGTCCTATCCTTCATTGGCACCAAGGAGCAATTGGCGGACATCTTCACAAAGCCCTTGGATGAGAAGCGTTTCATTGAGTTGAGGCATGAGCTAAATATCATTGATCCGTCGAACTTCGCTTGACCGTCGTGCGCACATACCAATCTTTAGCTATATGTCTAGATGAAAAGCACGCATGAACATAGGGGGAGTGCGGTTTAAACTTATTGAGCTATCCCTCCCCCCATAATGCATAAAGAAAACCAAAACATATGCTATTTGTCAAATAAGTGACTAATGAGCTTCATGTTGAGTTGTAGCCGTGAGTCCTAGATACATCTACGCGACCTCACACTACTATACTCTTACACGGTGGCTTCGGCCACCAACCTCCTCCTTGAGGAGTTTTTGGTTCTTCTTGTTTCTATTTGTCTTTCTTCTTGTTTTTCTTCTTTTGGTTCTTTTCTCCATGTTCCTTGTGGAAGTCACACCCAAGCTTGTTTTCCTTGTTGGTTTTTGCAAGCTTGGTTGTGTATTTCCTTACCTTCCTTGTTAGTATGCATCTTCTCCTTTTTGGTGTTCCGATGCCAAAGGGGGAGAAGTTATCTAACTAGGACGGGTTTTTGCATGGGAACGTGTTGGTTACTATTCTATGGAGGTTTCCTTTTGTGAGTTTGGGTATACTCAAGGCAAAGGTATGACAATTCACCCAAAGCTCTTTGCATGATCTTGTGGTGCCTCCATAATATGCATATGCTATATGAACATGTCAAGTATCCTAGTTGCATATGTGCATGGTTTGTAAAATCTAGGGGGAGTTACGCCTCTAGGATGTGTGTATATGTATTCAAATGCATATTCTAAGTATGCACACGTCTAGGGGGAGTTCCGTCTAGATTCTGCAAATCTAAGAACCTCATCATAATATCTTATGCCATTGCCAATTCTAGTGTTGTCATCAAACACCAAAAAGGGGGAGATTGAAAGAGCAAAGTCTAAGACCCGTGTTTTGTGTGTTTGATGACAACACTTGAATTATCTCACCGTGTGCAAAGAGTGTCTTTGATAGATTTGCAAGTGCATGGTGACCTCGCTGGACACGTCAAGATCGGAGGACTGAAGCGTAGCTTATAGGTTTTCTAGTTTTGTGTGTGTATCGCGAGGTGATATGGTTGGAGAGGAAAAGAGGAGAAAGCAGTTTTTGCCAGACCGGTACTACGGTACCAGTAGCGGTAGTACCGCTACCCCTACTGGTACCGCCCAACGGTACCGCTCTGGAGACTTGCCTGAGGAAAATGACCCGCAGAACAAGGTATGGTACCCTTGCGGTACCTTGAGCGGTAGTACCGCTTGAGCGGTAGTACCGCCTCGGTACCGCTTGAGTACCGTAACTTAAGTTACGGCAGTACCGCTGTGGTACCGCTTTGGTACCGCTTGGTATCCAGTAAGCTCTGGAGGCCATTGCGGTACCTCGAGCGGTACCGCAAGCGGTAGTACCGCTATGTGTCCACGTGGATAAGTTCTGTGGGGATTTCGAATCCAGAGCGGTAGTACCGCTTACCAAAGCGGTAGTACCGCTTAGGCAAAAACTGCAGATAACGGTTGGATTTCGGGGGGCCTATTTAAAGGGCCCTTCTTCCCCAGCTCGAATTTATCTCTTCTCTCTCTCTCTCCATTGTTGCTGAGCTTAAACCTTGAGGATCTCCCCAACCATCCAACCAATCTTGCCCAAATTTTGAGGAGTGGTGGAGGAGGCCCCGATCTATAGTTCTACCAAGAGAGATTTCACCAATTCGTTCTAGTCCTTAGTGGATCTTGGTGGTAGGGTTCCTATGGTGGGATCTTGGATGAAGTGCTCCTATGGAGGCTAGCTTGGAGTTGTGCTAGCCCCATAGGGTGTTGGGAGCCTCCTAGTGTTGTGGAGCTCGCCCCAACCTTGTGAAGGAACCACCGCCTCGACCGGTGCCTTAGTGGAGAAAAGGGAGCCCCTTTGTGGAGCTCTCTTGAGGAAGAAGGTGAGGCCTTCCTTCGTGGTGTGGCCGCCTAGTCTCTTGTGTGAGGCTAGCACCTCCTCAACGCAGACGTACTCCCTTTAGTGGGAGGAACTGTGGGAAACAAATCCTCGCCTCGTCTTCGCGCCCTCCGGTTGTCCCGCTCCTTATCCTTATTATTGTTGCTTGGTTCCTTTACTTGTTGCACTAGCCTAGGATCATACTAGGAACACCTCCATCACTAAAGCTATCACCTTTATCTTCCGTTGCACTAAAAATTGAAAAAGACTAAAAATTGCGTAGCGCCCATTCACCCCCCCTCTTGTTCGCTACGATCCATTGAACTGCTTATGCTACTTTTGACATGAATTATCACTCTTAACATTGATGATAATAAAATTCATAGTGTTTCTTGGTATACTGAGAGTTAGCTAGATGAATTGGAGTGATTGTTTGTACAACTAGTTATCCATGCTTTTAGAATCTTTATTGTGATAGTCTCGAGTTACCGAAGCTCGTATGATATCCTTGGCACTTCTCTAACTATGCTAAGCTTTCGTATGGAGGAAGTGTTGGACTCATGAGGCTGCAACTTATAAGTGAAGTTACTTCTCTTTATTTTGGTTTAAACATCGATTTCCTTATGATTTTGGTTTCTTGCTCGAGGACGATCAAGGATAAGCTTGGGGAGGTTAATGGATGTGAAATACGCCATTTCTCCTGACGTTTAAACCCTTTGCTAAGTCAAGTAATTGACTGAATATATCTCTAAGTATGCTATTAATGACTAATTATTGCAAAGATGTGCAATCCCTTCTCTTTTTTGTGTGATATGCAGGAAATCATGTTTTTTTAAGGCAACTGAACCTGCAATTATGGAAGAGAATCCCGTCACAGTTATGGCATAGTCAACAAGGGTCGAAAAGTCGGTTCTAGGAGCAATAGCGGGCATCGGTACGGGAAAGCCCCGTCCGCCCATACACATTGAGGTCAAACCCTATATCTTTCATGAAGGGAGGCATGCCAAAGGGAGAACCATTCATCGCCAAACAGAGCCACCATCCACCAGATACATCTAAAACTAATTTAAGGAGATTCACCACCATAGTTCATCCATCTCCTCTCCAATACCCTCCATAGACATAGCCATCACCTTGTAATAGCGATCTCCTTGAGAATTGTCGACCATTGTATGAATATTTGATTTCAATCTTAGTATTTGCAACAATGAGTTCTATCTTTGATCTTGTTATTATGTGCGAGTAGTCCTCACGGGTTGCAGTTAGAGGTGAATCATCGCATCGTTCATGTGCATATTATCATATGGGAGTATTGTGTAGTGATTGAATAAGAGCTTTGTTATCTTGTAGACTTGTCTCTTTGCCTCGATCTGAGGACTTGTAGGTACCCGAGCCACTCCGGATTGATCAAGTGAATAGGTGAGATAAGTGGAGAACGGCGTTTGACTTTGAAACCTCAGTGATAGAAAGTGGAAAGTAACGGTACTCGCTTAGTAATTCGCTTGGGATAAACAACAACATCATCTATCTTAATACTTTGGTATGTTTTACTTAATAACGGTGGTAACTCGTGGTTGTGGGTACAACGGTTGGATCAAGAGGCTATTGTTACCTCTGGTTTTAGGGACAATATTATTTACGGATGTGCTACTTGTAACATCCCAAATTTTCAAACAAAGAAGAAAATGAATTTCCTTTTTCCAAAAATGAGAACCAACAAAAACTTTTCTGAATGAGGTGCTATGCATACTACTTGTGCTTGATACTTGTGTTATTGCCATGATGGTTTGTTTATTACTTTGAAATGATCTTAAACCCTAAACCTCACCCCTAGTCTCACCACCCAAGTCAAATTAAAATAAAAAGAAATTAAATAAGAAAAAGGCCTATGTGCCTATGACTATTTTTGTGAAACTTCTAATTAGACCTTTCTACCTTTTTTAGATGTTTTGAAAACATCAACAAACTTCATCTAGTACTTCCCCAATCAAAACCAAGGTGAAACAAAAAGAAATAAAAGAAAATTAAACATATGCATAGAAGCATATGTGGCACTTAGCCATTTTATCAAATCTTGTCCTATGCACTCCTACTTTGCCCAAATGGTGTGAAACCATCCCTAGACCTAATCTAATACTAAATAAACCCTAAACCATGCCTAAGTGAAGCAAAGAAAAATAAAATAAGAAACTAAGAAAAATGCACTTCATCACATATGTGGCTATGGCCAATTTTGCAAATCTTTAACCTAGACCCTTTTGGCTTGCACCATTAGTTGTAAATGGATACTAAACACTTATTAACACTTTAGGAATCAAAGAAACACAAATCAAATCTAATTTGAATCAAATATGAGCTTATATACACTAATGGTCAAATTTGACAATTTTAATATCATACCCACTTTGAGCCCTTTTATTAAGAGATTCTCAAACCAAACTCTCTCAACTCTTTGCCCCTCATCCAAGACCTCATCAAGATGAACATTTTTCGTGTTGACCACATTGACCAAATCATTGACCATTGCTCACAATAGTCAAGCCAAAATGCCACTTTAACACAAATTCTAGATTCCCTCCACTTTTTGAATTTTCACAAACCACCTCCAAATTTCAAACCAAGCCTACCAATGAGTGCCAAACATTATTTAGAACCCATCCATGCAGAAAGTTGGCCAAAAGTCAAACCCAAAGGAGACCATTACATGTGAGCAATTTGTTACATAGAGTAAAAATAGGGTACAACCACCCCCAACCACTATGTACCACCTCCCCTTTTTCTATCTTGGCTCATCTATAGTGCACTTGGTACCTCTAACAACCTCCTTTGACATCACCTAGCATTGACATGACCACCATGACACCAACCATGCCAAGTACATGACATATGCCACACATATTTTTGACTTTGATCATATGTGCTCATCCTAGACCCCTCTCACCTTACCACCATATCTACTAGACTCACCTCACCCCACTAAAGCTTGCAGCACCTTTGTACACAAGAAAAACATGCATAAAGAACCAAAGCCATGCCATGCCACTCCAAATGACATCACCATGCCAACCCTTGTCTTTCTCCCTCTCTGGTCACCCTCACCTTGTCAAGTTGACTCATCTCACTCCTCTGAACACCACCCTACCATAGTTGACCCCAAAAACCCACTTGCACCACCCAATGCCACACCATGCCACTCACATGGTCACCACCATGTCACCACCTACCCCTGGCCCTTTTCCCTCTCTCTCACCATGTCATCTACACTCCCCTCGACCCTAGACAACTACTAGACATGACCATGAGACAAGGAGAGCAAGTGGTGAACCAAAACACATCATGCCATTGTCCATGGTCACCAACTCGTGGACACCACCACCTCCTCGCGTGAACACTGCAAACCATCGTGTCTCCCTGCGCCACCACACTCCCCTCACCTCAGAACACCTCCTAGACACGGCCGTTGACCCTCTCCCGCGCCAGGACAACGCCATGACGTGGGAATGCCGACGTCGGCCACGTCCTCGCGCGCCCTGTACACAACGCCAGCAACTCCACCACTGTGCACGCGTCCTCCTCTACCCCCTACCTCCCTGCTGACGCCATGGCACGGACCAGAGAACCCTGCACATGACGCGCCCGTCGACATGGCCACCATGCCGGCCACGTCACGCCTCTCCTCTCTAGCGCCTATATAAACCCCGCCCCTCGACCTGGACATCACCACACAACCCAGCAGCATCCCCTTCTGCCCCCTAGCGCCTCCCTCTCGCCCTCCTCGCAGCTCACCGGCGCCCACAAGCTCGCCACGGCCACCGGCGGCATCACTCAAAAACCGCCCAGATTTTCATCACAATAGCCACCGAGCCCTACACCAAAGTTGTAGCCCTTGGAAACACCTTTCCAACGCACCTAACCACGCCTCAATCCGAGCTACGAGGTGAGAGAAATCGCCCCCGCAAGGTTGCAGAATCGCGAGGAAGACGACGGCCCAGCGCCGTCGGATCGTCATCCGACGATCTGCGCGCCCCGCGCGCGGGCGACGTGCATGCGCCATGCACGCACGGCCCGGGCAGCAGCTGGGCCGGCCCACTTCTTTCCCGCCCTCGTTTGAATTCAAATCTCGTTTTTTTTATTTTCTGTGAATTGCTCTCAGATGCTTTGCCAAATCTTTAATAACTACAAATCTACTCGGTCATTTTTGATAAATTTTATATATTTAGAAAGCTCATGAAAGGCCCCATCCAACCACACTGGATTCAAATCAAAATATGTTGTAGAATTTGAATAGTAAAAATAACAAAGCAGTAACTTTTCAAACTTCAAACAATTATTAAAAATCAACCATAAATGCTTTTGAGTTGATTCCAACTCTCATAATTCACTTTTCAAATACTCTAATTGATTATGTAAAAATATGATATGGGTACTGTATATGATCATGGGTTAGAATCAAATAATGGCTATGTAGCCATTACTAGCCCATTTAAATTATTTCCAAATTTAAGATTTTAAATCTATGAGGTGTAGCACCTCATTTAAATCATATTCTCAAGTTGTATGAAGTAATGTGATGACCCTTGTTGCTTGGTCTCATATTTTCTCACTTAAGAATATTAAATAATTGTCATAGTAGCATTTAAATTGTTCCAACTAATTATTAAATCCTATGAGAAGTATCCCTCTCATTTAAATCTTTGTCTCAAGTAATTCTACATGAGGTAGAGACCATGGTCTATTAACTCTCATATGGAATTATTTGACGACATTAAATCATTACTATGTTGGTATTAAATTACATGAGGTACATCACCTCATTTAAATCATTTTCCCAAATGATGAGCATGAAGTGTTGACTTTGGTCAACATGAGTTCATATATTATCATATGAGGAAATTAAATCTTAAACAAGATTCAATGAGAGGAAAGTATTTCTCCAAAGAAATAAATAGAAACCCTAATCAATATTTGTAATAAGAGGAAATTATTTTTCTTTAAAAGAGAACAAAGTCAACCAACATGTTAATAATGTGGTGATGCTAGAATAGCTTGTGTGAACAAATTGTGTGATTAGTCTAGACCTTAAGTATTGTTTGGTGATTGTTATCTTCGTATCCGTTTATAGACGCTAGTACCGAAGGCTACGAAGGGGACGACGAGAACATCTACGGAGAAGAAGGGGGAACACTTTGATCAATACACCAACCAAGGCAAGCTAATATTCTTGCTAAGTGCAAAGCTCTACAAGAGCAAGGCACCACCACTTTTTACTTTATGCTTAATGATCCCATCCCAGGTTTTACTTTACAAGCTTTAATGCTTTTGGTTTATCAAAGTTTACTTTTTGATTAATGATTCACTTGGTCTAGAGTAGAACAAGATCATCAAATTTAGTCTAGAGCAATGAAAGCTAGATAGCACCCCTCATGATTAGTTGCTAGTGCTAACAAATAAAATTGACTACTCTAGATGGGAACTTATGAAATGAAATGACTTTGAAAACCTTGGAATGATGAGTCATTCTATTGAAAGATTTTGAAGGTGAATGTGACTTGTGAATGACATGGTGAACTTTACAAAAACTAATGGTTGGGTTCGGATGCGATACCATTCCAATTTACAAGTACCCCCACAATACCTGATTATGGGTAGGGCTTAACTGGAAGTTTATGTGTCTTACTATGGGTTCCCTCTAAACAAGCGTCATCGGGGTTATGCCGAAAGCTGCCTCTACAACAAAAGAAATGATGAGTAATGACGTGAAATGAGGTGAATGTCCGGCCCAAGCCCTGTGCAGTTCCCAGGCTGACGGTCTGTCTTCACTGGGAGGCCAAGCTCATGGGGAGAGGTGCCTATACTAGGGTATGTAAGTGAAAGGTTATGGTTGATGATCCGCGTACTGAGTTACGATTATTCAGGGTTATCCCTGACGGATGTAATCAAATGTTGTGGCACAAGTGTGTAACCTCTGCAGAGTGTAGAACTATTCGAATAGCTGTGTCCACGGTTACGGACGATTGGAAAGGCCATACTGTTCCGTCATCAGACCCTTTTCAAAAATATGACATGTGACTTGTGACTTGAATTTGAAAGGTGAATGGTGACTTTGAATTGAATCACAACATAGTTGTGGGAATGACACTAATGTTCCCACTTGAGTTAGTTAGCAAATGAAGAGGCTTTTACTAAATGCTTATGAAATAAAATTGGCTTTATGCAAATAAACTTAGAGCTTAGCACCCCCTTACTATAGTTGATAGTGCTTACATTAGTATTAGTTTGCGAGTACTTTAAAGTACTCATGGCTTTGTCCCTGGCTATTCAAATGGCTAGACTTTGAAGAGGAACAGCAATACGAGGAAGATGGACAGCAGGACGTCTACGACAACTAGGACCACTCCCGTCAACGGTTGCTGTGGAATAGATGGACCGCAACCGTTACTTCGCTTCCGCTATGTGTTTTGTAATAGGATCTCTAGATCCACTATGATGTATTAAGACCGGATCATGTGATCCCTCTATGTAAGACAATGATGTTATGTAATGAATGATGTGTTGTGATATCAATCTATTATGTCTCGCAAAAACAATATTCCTGGGATTGCGATGAATGGCATAATAGGCATCTGGACTTAAAAATCCGGGTGTTGACAAGTTGGTATCAGAGCCATTGTTGACCTTAGGAGACCCTAGTTAGAATGGACGTCTGAAAAACTTAGTTTCCAAAACAAATGAAGGGAATATTTATGAAAACTTATTCTCACCCTTATCTTTGAGATCTTTTAAAACATGAGAAATCTATGCTCTACTTTTTCTTGAAATTCTACCTAAAATTTTGCACACTTGATCACTTTAGTAGAACTCACACCTACGGAAGAGAGCACTAGTGTGAGTTTGTATCAGGATCCCCTTGTATCGTAGAGCGATGAATGGTTCTTAAAACCAACGGTGTGTTAGCTTTGTAATATGTGATGTTTGGTATGAATGAAAAAGTGTTGTTGGTTTTACCCCCTCAACACTACTCAAGTTTTGAAACTTTTCAAATTTTATCTCAAACAAACCATAGAAATTCCCCTCTTATCTTATGATCTACCTCATTGTTCAGATGGCCCCTCCTACCCGCAACAACTCCCGTGCCCAGGCCAACCAGATGCACATTGAGCACGCCAAGATGACTGACACCATCAACATCCTTGCAATGGAGCGCAAGGCACTTCGCCATCAGCACGCCAAGAAGGACTACCTCATTGCTCGCCTCCGCGTGAGGATAGCATCACTGGAGCAGCTCATCCCAATACCCAACCATGCCCCCAGAGGCAAGTCCACTGTGACTTGCTATGAATGTGGTGTTACTGGTCATTACTCTAATAAGTGCCCAATGAAAGCCGCCAACAATGCCCCAAGGACTGGAAGCAATGCTGTACCCATTGCCCAAAAGGACAAGTCAACGGTAACCTGCTATGAATGTGGAACTGTAGGTCATTACTCCAATGAATGCCCCGAGAAGCTTGCCAAGACTGCCCCCAATACCGCTGCACCTGCCCAGCAGCAGCGCTGTGTCGCAACTGGAAGGAAGTTTGCCCCAAACTACCCGAACAACCGCAACGGTCGTTACTACCGCATGAATGCCACCGAAGCTCAGGAAGCACCCAAGACCATGCAGAGTATGTCCTCCTGTTAATCCAATTTCCCAATCTCTCTTAGGAACCTAACTTTTCTTAAAATCTCGGGACGAGATTTGTTTAAGGGGAAGGGTTTGTAACATCCCAAATTTTCAAACAAAGAAGAAAATGAATTTCCTTTTTCCAAAAATGAGAACCAACAAAAACTTTTCTGAATGAGGTGCTATGCATACTACTTGTGCTTGATACTTGTGTTATTGCCATGATGGTTTGTTTATTACTTTGAAATGATCTTAAACCCTAAACCTCACCCCTAGTCTCACCACCCAAGTCAAATTAAAATAAAAAGAAATTAAATAAGAAAAAGGCCTATGTGCCTATGACTATTTTTGTGAAACTTCTAATTAGACCTTTCTACCTTTTTTAGATGTTTTGAAAACATCAACAAACTTCATCTAGTACTTCCCCAATCAAAACCAAGGTGAAACAAAAAGAAATAAAAGAAAATTAAACATATGCATAGAAGCATATGTGGCACTTAGCCATTTTATCAAATCTTGTCCTATGCACTCCTACTTTGCCCAAATGGTGTGAAACCATCTCTAGACCTAATCTAATACTAAATAAACCCTAAACCATGCCTAAGTGAAGCAAAGAAAAATAAAATAAGAAACTAAGAAAAATGCACTTCATCACATATGTGGCTATGGCCAATTTTGCAAATCTTTAACCTAGACCCTTTTGGCTTGCACCATTAGTTGTAAATGGATACTAAACACTTATTAACACTTTAGGAATCAAAGAAACACAAATCAAATCTAATTTGAATCAAATATGAGCTTATATACACTAATGGTCAAATTTGACAATTTTAATATCATACCCACTTTGAGCCCTTTTATTAAGAGATTCTCAAACCAAACTCTCTCAACTCTTTGCCCCTCATCCAAGACCTCATCAAGATGAACATTTTTCGTGTTGACCACATTGACCAAATCATTGACCATTGCTCACAATAGTCAAGCCAAAATGCCACTTTAACACAAATTCTAGATTCCCTCCACTTTTTGAATTTTCACAAACCACCTCCAAATTTCAAACCAAGCCTACCAATGAGTGCCAAACATTATTTAGAACCCATCCATGCAGAAAGTTGGCCAAAAGTCAAACCCAAAGGAGACCATTACATGTGAGCAATTTGTTACATAGAGTAAAAATAGGGTACAACCACCCCCAACCACTATGTACCACCTCCCCTTTTTCTATCTTGGCTCATCTATAGTGCACTTGGTACCTCTAACAACCTCCTTTGACATCACCTAGCATTGACATGACCACCATGACACCAACCATGCCAAGTACATGACATATGCCACACATATTTTTGACTTTGATCATATGTGCTCATCCTAGACCCCTCTCACCTTACCACCATATCTACTAGACTCACCTCACCCCACTTAAGCTTGCAGCACCTTTGTACACAAGAAAAACATGCATAAAGAACCAAAGCCATGCCATGCCACTCCAAATGACATCACCATGCCAACCCTTGTCTTTCTCCCTCTCTGGTCACCCTCACCTTGTCAAGTTGACTCATCTCACTCCTCTGAACACCACCCTACCATAGTTGACCCCAAAAACCCACTTGCACCACCCAATGCCACACCATGCCACTCACATGGTCACCACCATGTCACCACCTACCCCTGGCCCTTTTCCCTCTCTCTCACCATGTCATCTACACTCCCCTCGACCCTAGACAACTACTAGACATGACCATGAGACAAGGAGAGCAAGTGGTGAACCAAAACACATCATGCCATTGTCCATGGTCACCAACTCGTGGACACCACCACCTCCTCGCGTGAACACTGCAAACCATCGTGTCTCCCTGCGCCACCACACTCCCCTCACCTCAGAACACCTCCTAGACACGGCCGTTGACCCTCTCCCGCGCCAGGACAACGCCATGACGTGGGAATGCCGACGTCGGCCACGTCCTCGCGCGCCCTGTACACAACGCCAGCAACTCCACCACTGTGCACGCGTCCTCCTCTACCCCCTACCTCCCTGCTGACGCCATGGCACGGACCAGAGAACCCTGCACATGACGCGCCCGGCGACATGGCCACCATGCCGGCCACGTCACGCCCCACCTCTCTAGCGCCTATATAAACCCCGCCCCTCGACCTGGACATCACCACACAACCCAGCAGCATCCCCTTCTGCCCCCTAGCGCCTCCCTCTCGCCCTCCTCGCAGCTCACCGGCGCCCACAAGCTCGCCACGGCCACCGGCGGCATCCCTCAAAAACCGCCCAGATTTTCATCACAATAGCCACCGAGCCCTACACCAAAGTTGTAGCCCTTGGAAACACCTTTCCAACGCACCTAACCACGCCTCAATCCGAGCTACGAGGTGAGAGAAATCGCCCCCGCAAGGTTGCAGAATCGCGAGGAAGACGACGGCCCAGCGCCGTCGGATCGTCATCCGACGATCTGCGCGCCCCGCGCGCGGGCGACGTGCATGCGCCATGCACGCACGGCCCGGGCAGCAGCTGGGCCGGCCCACTTCTTTCCCGCCCTCGTTTGAATTCAAATCTCGTTTTTTTATTTTCTGTGAATTGCTCTCAGATGCTTTGCCAAATCTTTAATAACTACAAATCTACTCGGTCATTTTTGATAAATTTTATATATTTAGAAAGCTCATGAAAGGCCCCATCCAACCACACTGGATTCAAATCAAAATATGTTGTAGAATTTGAATAGTAAAAATAACAAAGCAGTAACTTTTCAAACTTCAAACAATTATTAAAAATCAACCATAAATGCTTTTGAGTTGATTCCAACTCTCATAATTCACTTTTCAAATACTCTAATTGATTATGTAAAAATATGATATGGGTACTGTATATGATCATGGGTTAGAATCAAATAATGGCTATGTAGCCATTACTAGCCCATTTAAATTATTTCCAAATTTAAGATTTTAAATCTATGAGGTGTAGCACCTCATTTAAATCATATTCTCAAGTTGTATGAAGTAATGTGATGACCCTTGTTGCTTGGTCTCATATTTGCTCACTTAAGAATATTAAATAATTGCCATAGTAGCATTTAAATTGTTCCAACTAATTATTAAATCATATGAGAAGTATCCCTCTCATTTAAATCTTTGTCTCAAGTAATTCTACATGAGGTAGAGACCATGGTCTATTAACTCTCATATGGAATTATTTGACGACATTAAATCATTACTATGTTGGTATTAAATTACATGAGGTACATCACCTCATTTAAATCATTTTCCCAAATGATGAGCATGAAGTGTTGACTTTGGTCAACATGAGTTCATATATTATCATATGAGGAAATTAAATCTTAAACAAGATTCAATGAGAGGAAAGTATTTCTCCAAAGAAATAAATAGAAACCCTAATCAATATTTGTAATAAGAGGAAATTATTTTTCTTTAAAAGAAACAAAGTCAACCAACATGTTAATAATGTGGTGATGCTAGAATAGCTTGTGTGAACAAATTGTGTGATTAGTCTAGACCTTAAGTATTGTTTGGTGATTGTTATCTTCGTATCCGTTTATAGACGCTAGTACCGAAGGCTACGAAGGGGACGACGAGAACATCTACGGAGAAGAAGGGGGAACACTTTGATCAATACACCAACCAAGGCAAGCTAATATTCTTGCTAAGTGCAAAGCTCTACAAGAGCAGGGCACCACCACTTTTTACTTTATGCTTAATGATCCCATCCCAGGTTTTACTTTACAAGCTTTAATTTTTTTGGTTTATCAAAGTTTACTTTTTGATTCATGATTCACTTGGTCTAGAGTAGAACAAGATCATCAAATTTAGTCTAGAGCAATGAAAGCTAGATAGCACCCCTCATGATTAGTTGCTAGTGCTAACAAATAAAATTGACTACTCTAGATGGGAACTTATGAAATGAAATGACTTTGAAAACCTTGGAATGATGAGTCATTCTATTGAAAGATTTTGAAGGTGAATGTGACTTGTGAATGACATGGTGAACTTTACAAAAACTGATGGTTGGGTTCGGATGCGATACCATTCCAATTTACAAGTACCCCCACAATACCTGATTATGGGTAGGGCTTAACTGGAAGTTTATGTGTCTTAGTATGGGTTCCCTCTAAACAAGCGTCATCGGGGTTATGCCGAAAGCTGCCTCTACAACAAAAGAAATGATGAGTAATGACGTGAAATGAGGTGAATGTCCGGCCCAAGCCCTGTGCAGTTCCCAGGCTGACGGTTTGTCTTCACTGGGAGGCCAAGCTCATGGGGAGAGGTGCCTATACTAGGGTATGTAAGTGAAAGGTTATGGTTGATGATCCGCGTACTGAGTTACGATTATTCAGGGTTATCCTGACGGATGTAATCAAATGTTGTGGCACAAGTGTGCAACCTCTGCAGAGTGTAGAACTATTCGAATAGCCGTGTCCACGGTTACGGACGATTGGAAAGGCCATACTGTTCCGTCATCAGACCCTTTTCAAAAATATGACATGTGACTTGTGACTTGAATTTGAAAGGTGAATGGTGACTTTGAATTGAATCACAACATAGTTGTGGGAATGACACTAATGTTCCCACTTGAGTTAGTTAGCAAATGAAGAGGCTTTTACTAAATGCTTATGAAATAAAATTGGCTTTATGCAAATAAACTTAGAGCTTAGCACCCCCTTTACTATAGTTGATAGTGCTTACATTAGTATTAGTTTGTACTTTAAAGTACTCATGGCTTTGTCCTGGCTATTCAAATGGCCAGACTTGGAAGAGAACAGCAGTACGAGGAAGATGGACAGCAGGACGTCTACGACAACTAGGACCACTCCCGACGTCAACAGTTGCCTGTGGAATAGATGGACCGCAACCGTTACTTCGCTTCCGCTATGTGTTTTGTAATAGGATCTCTAGATCCACTATGATGTATTAAGACCGGATCATGTGATCCCTCTATGTAAGACAATGATGTTATGTAATGAATGATGTGTTGTGATATCAATCTATTATGTCTCGCAAAAACAATATTCCTGGGATTGCGAGGAATGGCATAACAGGCATCTGGACTTAAAAATCCGGGTGTTGACACTACTCACAACTCTTATCACTATTTTATCTTCTACACATTATTGTGCTTCATTTTATCCTAATGCCATGTATGCATAGCTGCAGGAGAATCCTTGACCCTGTCATATTTCCACCCATTGAATACAACACCGATAAAAGTAAACTGGAAAGGTCCGATGAACGTGAAATAAAATTAAGTAGAAAGTCTCGTAGAAGTTTCCTTAAATTTCATTTAGCAGTGTTTCCCGATTAAACCTAGGTCTTCTAGGAAAAAAGCTTACAATACTACAAACAAAACAGTTGTCGTAGGTCCTGTTAGTCTGCCGGCGCTTTCGGGATTCAACTATATCCCCTGAACAAACTTGCAATCCTTCAAATCATGTTGGATTGAATCGTGGATGGTGCACCATGGCCCCTTGTGAGACTTCACGACAGCCACCTTCCCGGTTTCAGCCGTGCTGGCGGGATCGGTAACCAACACCTGCTTCTGGGCTCGCTTCCTTTTCTTGCCTCTGGATGTGTTCTGTATCCGCAGTTCCCGCAACTGCTTTGGCGGCTAGCTTCAGTCCCATGCAGCCTTCTTCCATGAGAGCACATATGTCCGCTAGGGAGTAAAGGTTGTGGGTGGTGCGGAGATAACTCTGCGTCTTTCCCATCTTCTCCAACATTCTAACGTCACGGACATTCCGCTAAAAAGTGTTGATGATCATCCCATCGTTGGCATTGGGGATGGAATGGGACACCTGCGAGAAGTGATGCATGAAGCTGTGCAACCTCCCATCGAGCTCTTGGATAACCAAGCGGAGGCCATTCATGGTCCCCGGGCGTTTGTATCTGGCCTGGAAAGCTTCCACAAACCGCTCACAGCGGGATACCCGGGAACCAATGGATTCCAGCAGCTGATTCATCAGCCATGGTTGCACCGAGGGTTTTAACACCATCGGGAACCCATTGCCCATGACCTTGTCGTCCCCGCCAGTGGCCACCATGGCAGTGGTGTAAAGCTAGAGGAACTCCCGCGGGTTGGTGGTTCCCTCATATTGACCAAATGAATTGGCCCTCAAAATTTTGGACCATTCTACTTAACGTAGAGCGGGGTAAAGGCCAGACAGCCCTCACCATAGTCGAGGGAAGCCTGCCCCAACTCCTACGCCTCTACTTCATCTGCTTCTCTTTGCCGATAACGTGCGACACTCAATGCGAACACGCGCATCTTCGGTGTGGCGATCGTTGAGGGTTTTCCTTGCGTCACGGGGGGGGATGATTCTATCGACACGTGTGACGGCGTGGGAGCCGCAAGTGGTTCTGGTGGAGGTGGTAGGGAAGCAGAGCTGTCTAGCACCGTGGTGTGCGCCCCGTTGCCGTCGCTCCGGCACCCCCTGGGACAGGCCCAAGGTGCGAGAGCAACCGCAACGGGGTTGCTTCCACCAGAGCAACCACGTCGATCGGGCTACCTGATACGTCTCAAACGTATCTATAATTTCTTATGTTCCATGCTACTTTTATGACAATACTTGAATGTTTTATACATATTTTACAGCATTATTATAAATTTTCCGGCACTAACCTATTAACAAGATGCCGAAGCGCCAGTTGCTGTTTTCTGCTGTTTTTGGTTTCAGAAATCCTAGTAAGGAAATATTCTCGGAATTGGACGAAATCAACGCCCAGGGTCCTATTTTTCCACGAAGCTTCCAGAAGACCGAAGAGATAACGAAGTGGGGCCACGAGGCGGCCAGACCACAGGGCGGCGCGGCCTGGGCCCTGGCCGCGCGGCCCTATGGTGTGGGCCCCTCGTGAGCCCCCTGACCTACCCTTCCGCCTACATATAGCCTTCATCGAATACCCCTGTACCGAGAACCACGATGGAAAACCTTCCACGGACGCCGCCGCCGCGAATCCCATCTCGGGGATTCAGGAGATCGCCTCCGGCACCCTGCCGGAGAGGGGATCATCACCGGAGGGCTCTACATCATCATGCCCGTCTCCAGATTGATGCGTGAGTAGTTCATCCCTGGACTATGGGTCCATAGCAGTAGCTAGATGGTTGTCTTCTCCGCTTGTGCTATCATTGTTTAGATCTTGTGAGCTGCCTAACATGATCAAGATTATCTATTTGTAATGCTACATGTTGTGTTTGGTGGGATCCGATGAATCTAGAATACTATGTTAAGTTGATTATCAATCTATCATATATGTGTTGTTTATGTTCTTGCATGCTCTCCGTTGCTAGTAGAGGCTCTGGCCAAGTTGATACTTGTAACTCCAAGAGGGAGTAATTATGCTCGATAGTGGGTTCATGCCTCCATTGAATCTGGGATCGTGACAGAAGGTTCTAAGGTTGTGGATGTGCTGTTGCTACTATGGATAAAACATCGATGCTTTGTCTAAGGATATTTGTGTTGATTACATTACGCACCATACTTAATGCAATTATCTGTTGTTTACAACTTAATACTGGAGGGGGTGCGGATGCTAACCCGAAGGTGGATTATTTAGGCATAGATGCATGCTGGATAGCGGTCTATGTACTTTGTCGTAATGCCTGATTAAATCACATAGTAATCATCGTTGATATGTATTGAATCTTGATTTGTCAATTGCCCACCTGTAATTTCTTCACCCAGCATGCTAGTTATCTTATTGGAGAGACACCACTAGTGAATTGTGGACCCCGGTCCATTCTTCTACATCTGAATACATTCTGCTGCAATTATTGTTTTTACTGTTCTTTGCAAACAAACACCATCTTCCACTCGATACACTTAATCCTTTGTTTTCAGCAAGCCGGTGAGATTGACAACCTCACTGTTACGTTGGGGCAAAGTATCTTGATTGTGTTGTGCAGGTTCCACGTTGGCGCCGGTTTCACTGGTGTTGCGCCGCACTCCTCCACCAACAACCTTCACGTGCTTCTTGGCTCCCTTGGTTCGATAACCTTGGTTTCTTTATGAGGGAAAACTTGCGCATCATCACCTTCCTCTTGGGGTTCCCAACGGACGTGTACATCTACGCGCATCAAGCTCTTTTTCTGGCGCCGTTGCCGGGAGATCAAGACACGCTGCAAGGGGAGTCTCCACATCCAATCTCTTTACTTTGTTTTTGTCTTGCTTTACTTTGTTTTATTTACTGTCTTGTTTGCTTCATATTCAAAAACACAAAAAAATTAGTTACTTTACTTTCTGTTTTATTTACTAGCTCTATATCAAAAACTCAAAAAAATTAGTCACTTGCATTTACTTTATTTACCTTTTGTTTATTTCATCATGCTTCATCCTAAGTTTACTTTGGAAAAAATACCGGTAGGAAGTGGGTCTATCATTGGAAGAGATAATATAGAAGAATTTTTCACCCATGTTAGTATGGATGAAGATTTTGAAGATATACCATTATTAAAAACTGCTCCTACTTATGAAAGTGCTTCTGCCTGTTTAGTACACATGTTGGAAACTAGATTTGTTAATCTCAATCCCATAATACAACATATGTTTCTTACACTTTCGGATATGGAGATGGGAGAAAAGAGAGATTTTGTTTTAAAAGTCCTTGTTAGAGAATTTGAAGATATAGCTAAAGAAGCTAGAAAAGTTTTTATTAAGCATAAGAGGCTTGGTTTCTTTCCTGATTTTAAACAAATACTTGAAAAGATGGATATGGATAGAATTAAGTACACTAATAATGTTAATGATGGTAGGGAGATTAAAGCACCGATACCTAGTAAGCTCCTAGGGATGCATGAAGCTTTAGAAAATAACTATGATTGGCTTGTTCCTGAAAATTTGTTTGATGAGAATAGTAAGCCTAGGAGCAATGAAAGAGGAGTTACTTATATAGACCAGATACAATGCATTGTTGAGAAAACTCCCGACTCCTCAGGTAATAATGTTAATGCATCATCTCTTGAAAATACTTGATTTGCACTTTCTGCGCCTAGCTGAAAGGCGTTAAAGAAAAGCACTTCTTGGGAGATAACACAAGTTTCATTTTATTTACTGTATTGTTGAGTCTTGGAAGTTGTTCACTACTGTAGCAACCTCTCCTTATCATGTTTTTGTGCCAAGTAAAGTTTCTATGTTAAAGTTGATGCTAGATTTGGATCGCTGCGCAGAAACAGCATTGATGTCTGTCACGAATTCGCACAGATCTCTCTGTAGAAGAGTCAAAAAAATCTGAAACTTTACGAGCGTGATCCTCAGATATGTACGCAACTTTCATTAGTTTTGAGTTTTTCCATTTGAGCAAGTTAAGGGCCCCTGCAAAATTCGTCTTTACGGACTGTTCTGTTTTGACAGATTCTGCCTTTTATTTCGCATTGCCGCTTTTGCTATGTTGAATGAGTTTCTTTGTTCCATTAACTTTCAGAAGCTTTGTGCAATGTCCAGAAGTGTTAAGAATGATTGTGTCACCTCTGAATGTGTGAATTTTTGATTATGCACTAACCCTCTAATGAGTTTGCTTGAAGTTTGGTGTGGAGGAAGTTTTCAAGGGTCAAGAGAAGAGGATGATATACTATGATCAAGAAGAGTGAAAGGTCTAAGCTTGGGGATGCCCCGGTGGTTCATCCCTGCATATTTTAAGAAGACTCAAGCATCTAAGCTTGGGGATGCCCAAGGCATCCCCTTCTTCATCGACAACATTATCAGGTCACTTCTAGTGAAACTATATTTTTATTCCATCACATCTTATGTTCTTTACTTGGAGCGTCGGTTTTCTTTTATTTTTGTTTTGGTTTGAATAAAGTTGGATCCCATCATCCTTATATTGGAGATATTACGCTCCGCTTTTTCATATGGAACACTTGTGTTCTTAATTGTGATTTAATGTTCATGGCGAAGGCTAAAATTGCTTCGTTAAATTGCTATTTGGTTGGAATCAGAAAATGCTGCATATGGTTTGGAAATTTGGCAATTGTTTGAGCTCTGATAGATCATGTTTAAGCTCTTGCATCATGTAGTTTAATCTATTAATGAATAACTACTTGTTTAATTTGGTTTGCATGATTGGTCTCTCTAAGTCTAGATATTTTCGGGTAAAGTGTTTGAACAACAAGGAAGACAGTGTAGAGTCTTATAATGCTTGCAATATGTTCTTGTGTAAGTTTTGCTGTACCTGTTCATACTTGTGTTTGCTTCAAACAACCTTGCTAGCCCAAACCTTGTACTGAGAGGAAATGCTTCTCGTGCATCTAAACACCTTAAGCCAAAACCCATGCCATTTGTGTCCACCATATCTACCTACTATGTGGTATTTTTCTGCCATTCCAAAGTAAATTACTTGAGTGCTACCTTTACAATTTCATTCCTTTATCTTTACATATATAGCTCATGGGACAAATAGCTTAAAAACTATTGTGGTGATAAATATGTAGTTATGTGTCTTAGTTCTTATAAGTTGCTTGTTGAGCGGTAACCATGTTTCTGGGGACGCCATCAACTTTTTACCTTTGTTGGATATCATGTGAGATGCTATGCATGTTCGTCTTGTCTGAAGTAAGTGTGATTTCATGATCAAATGGTTTGAGTATGCATATGTTAGAGAAGAACATTGGGCAGCCAACTAAAGCCATGTATCATGGTGGAAGTTTCAGTTTGGACATACAACCTCAATCTCTTATGAGAATATTATTTGTTGTTGAATGCTTAAGCATTAAAAGAGGAGTCCATTATCTGTTGTCTATGTTGTCCCGGTATGGATGTCTAAGTTGAGAATAATCAAAAGCGAGAAATCCAATGCGTGCTTTCTCCTTAGACCTTTGTACAGGCGGCATAGAGGTACCCTTTTGTGACACTTGGTTGAAACATATGTCATGCAATGATAATCCGTGTTATCCGAGCTGATTAGGACAAGGTGCGAGCACTATTAGTACTCCATGCATGAGACTTGCAACTTGTAGGAAGTATTATGCATAGCACATATGAATTATTACTACCGTTGACAAAATTGTTTCTATGTTTTCAAAACAAAAGCTCTAGCACAAAAATAGTAATCCATGCTTCCCTCTGCGAAGGGTCATTCTTTTACTTTATGTTGAGTCAGTTTACCCACTTCTTTCTATCTTAGAAGCAAACACTTGTGTTAACTGTGTGCATTGATTCTTACATGTTTACTTATTGCACTTGTTATATTACTCTATGTTGACAAATATCCATGAGATATACATGTTACAAGTTGAAAGCAATTGCTGAAACTTAATCATCCTTTGTGTTGCTTCAATGCATTCTACTTTGAATTTATTGCTTATGAGTTAGCTCTTATGCAAGTCTTATTGATGCTTGTCTTGAAAGTACTATTCATGAAAAGTTTTGCTATATGATTCATTTGTTTAGTCATTATCTTTGTTAGCAATCTTTTGTTCAGATCACTCCATTCATCTCATATGCTTTACAATAATGTTGATCAAGATTATGTTGGTAGCATGTCACTTCAGAAATTATTTGTGTTATCGTTTACCTACTCGAGGACGAGTAGGAACTAAGCTTGGGATGCTTGATACGTCTCAAACGTATCTATAATTTCTTATGTTCCATGCTACTTTTATGACAATACTTGAATGTTTTATACATACTTTACAGCATTACTATACATTTTCTGACACTAACCTATTAACAAGATGCCGAAGCGCCAGTTGTTTTCTGCTGTTTTTGGTTTCAGAAATCCTAGTAAGGAAATATTCTCGGAATTGGACGAAATCAACGCCCAGGGTCCTATTTTTGCACGAAGCTTCCAGAAGACCGAAGAGATAACGAAGTCGGGCCACGAGGCGGCCAGACCACAGGGCGGAGCGGCCTGGGCCCTGGCCGCACGGCCCTATGGCGTGGGCCCTTCGTGAGCCCCCCTGACCTACCCTTCCTCCTACATATAGCCTTCGTCGCGAATACCCCTGTACCGAGAGCCACGATACGGAAAACCTTCCAGAGACGCCGCCGCCGCGAATCCCATCTCGGGGGATTCAGGAGATCGCCTCCGGCACCCTGGAGAGGGGAATCATCACCGGAGGGCTCTACATCATCATGCCCGCCTCCGGATTGATGCGTGAGTAGTTCATCCCTGGACTATGGGTCCATAGCAGTAGCTAGATGGTTGTCTTCTCCGCTTGTGCTATCATTGTTTAGATCTTGTGAGCTGCCTAACATGATCAAGATTATCTATTTGTAATGCTACATGTTGTGTTTGGTGGGATCCGATGAATCTAGAATACTATGTTAAGTTGATTATCAATCTATCATATATGTGTTGTTTATGTTCTTACATGCTCTCCGTTGCTAGTAGAGGCTCTGGCCAAGTTGATACTTGTAACTCCAAGAGGGAGTAATTATGCTCGATAGTGGGTTCATGCCTCCATTGAATCTGGGACGTGACAGTAGGTTCTAAGGTTGTGGATGTGTTGTTGCTACTATGGATAAAACATCGATGCTTTGTCTAAGGATATTTGTGTTGATTACATTACGCACCATACTTAATGCAATTATCTGTTGTTTACAACTTAATACTGGAGGGGGTGCGAATGCTAACCCGAAGGTGGATTATTTAGGCATAGATGCATGCTGTATAGCGGTCTATGTACTTTGTCATAATGCCCTGATTAAATCACGTAGTAATCATCGTTGATATGTATTGAATCTTGATTTGTCAATTGCCCACTTGTAATTTCTTCACCCAGCATGCTAGTTATCTTATTGGAGAGACACCACTAGTGAACTGTGGACCCCGGTCCATTGTTTTACATCTGAATACATTCTGCTGCAATTATTGTTTATAGTGTTCTTTGCAAACAAACACCATCTTCCACTCGATACGCTTAATCCTTTGTTTTCAGCAAGCCGGTGAGATTGACAACCTCACTGTTACGTTGGAGCAAAGTATCTTGATTGTGTTGTGCAGGTTCCACGTTGGCGCCGGTTTCACTGGTGTTGCGCGGCACTACACTCCTCCACCAACAACCTTCACATGCTTCTTGGCTCCTACTGGTTCGATAACCTTGGTTTCTTTCTGAGGGAAAACTTGTTGTTGTGCGCATCATACCTTCCTCTTGGGGTTCCCAACGGACGTGTACATCTACGCGCATCACTACCCACCATCACTCTCCATTCTTCGAAGGCGGGGTCGAAGCACGGAGGCAGGTCCTAGAACATGCCTCGCATAGTGGCAAGTGCCTTCCCACGAGTGCGGGGCATACCAGACCATGCCGCGGTGGTGCTAGAGGAGCCGAACACAACGCTCCTATTGCGCAAGTCTCCCGGTTGTCCCGCAGGCGCAACCTGTGGACCTCCAGCATAGGCCCGGGGCGGCGTCCTTGTGCGCGGAGAGACATCAGGGCCCTATGGCGGTGGCGCACCACTAGGGGCACTAAGACCTTTACGATGACCCGCGGGCCTTTCACAACTAGTGGCTCCTGCTTGTTCCTCTAGTGCCGAGCTATTTGTTGTCGGCCCATGCCGCGCACCTCCAACCGGGGTGGCCCCTGTGGTGGCGAAAGGTTGCCTCCTGTGGGTCGCCGCTTTGGTCGCGCTTGACGGCGCCGTCCGACCGAGACTTCCACCTAGGTTGCGCGTTGTTCAGCTAACCCACCTCCCCTTCGGGTTGTGGTCTACGATATCATGTGCACTCACGATGCATGCCTCCAGTTGCGCTAGATAATCCCATTTGTTCGCGAAAGATATTCTAGGGATACAGTGCCAGGTGGCTACCATGCACTCCCGGGGCATGTTGACTTCCACTGCCCGGGAACGCGCTTCCTGGCAGCCGAAACTGGCCGAGGACATCCCGACTAGTAGGGATCCCACACCGCCTTTCCTTCCGAGGCACAAGCCGCGACGGTTCAGATGCTTCTTCTCTCGGGTGAGCCTTGAAGATGTAGATCTTGTACGTCTCGATAGTCTCGACAGTCTCCATTGCTTTCTTCCTCTGGTAGACTCTTGGCAAAGGATCCGACCTCGGGTACCCTACGCTAAGGTGACCCTGGTTCCCACGTCGCTGACAGAGAGGCATAAGGACTGTTGCTTTCTTGAATTAATCCTTTCTGTAACATTTCAGATTTTGTTTCTCTAACTTATCTTTATGAGTTGGAGCATACCTATATGGTTTCTTCTGAACATGAACACCTCATGGAATTAGTGGTATCTGATTCCTTAGAGCATCTCCACCGGGGAGCCCCAAATCATCGTCGGCAGCCGTTTAGGGAGTCTAGAGAGAGAAATTGCTCACACCGGCGGTCCCAATAAAAATCCACGTCATCACGAGCCCAATAGAATAGCCGGCGAGCCCCAACCGATCCCTGTACGAAGGGAAGCTATTGGGGCGCCGGCAACACAAGCAGCAAAACTCCACTTAGGAAGATTCCCACCGGCCCACGCGTCAGCCTCTCTCTCTCTCTCCCACTTACCACTCTCTCTTCTTTTTAATTCCCCACCAACACTCTCTCTCCTCTGCCATGTGCTGCCGGCACATACTATTGGGCTAACCGGTGTGGAGAGTCTAAAATTTTATTCGGCGTTTGCTGCCCGGCGGTCCCAATACGTAGCCGACATGTGTGATGCCGGCTAGTATTTGGGAATCACCGGTGGAGATGCTCTCACAGGAGGCAATTGTGTGGAATTGTGACAGGAGAGATAGTTACTATAGGATCAATAGTCCTCTCTTCCAATGTGAGTAATTGCTATTGCACCTTGCTCCATTAGTACATGTAACTGCTGAGTAGAGATAAGAGGACAATAATTATTGTTAAAACTAATTGGTCTAAGTGTGATTCTTTTGCCGGATGGAAAAACCGATGTGCAGTTAAAAATGATCATTTTCGTGCCCACAAGCCAACGCAAACGGGCCACTTTAAATGTTCAATTTAAATCGACCCGTTAAAGATGTCATATATATTTTTTTGCGTCTTGCGAAGACCGAGCCAGAGCGCAGTATATGGCCTACATGAGCTCCGTCCGTGTACCTACTGCTCACTTAGGGCATCTCCAGCGGCAGCGACCGTTTGCGTCCGCCGGGCCAAAAAATGCGTCTGGCACCACCTCCAGCGGGGTGACGCATAGTGACCGGGCCATCCGCGGCGACGGAAACGTGGCCCAAATATGCGCCAGGTTTGCGTCTTTGCGAACGCTGCGCGGACGTTGCGGTCATCCGTACGGTTCTCGCACGGGCCCGCCTGGCAGGGGCACAACTGCTTCGTCTTCCGCGGCATTACTTACGAGCGGCGCGCTGCAGCCTTTCCAGGGCCGCGTTAATGGCGCCCCTCGGCTTCCGCGAGCGTGCGCAGCTGGGCGGCATCGTAGTTGCCGGACATTGAAGGCGAGATGGCATCCGAGGCTCTTAAAGGGACGCTGCCGGTGCCCATTTCCCCGACCACACCATTGCCAGAGCCCACACTATCCACCCGACCGTCGTCATGGGGAAGAAATGCTGGCCATTTCGCAAGACCAAGAACGACCACGAGGCTAGTGATACGTCCAAAACGTATCTACTTTCCCGAACACTTTTGCTATTGTTTTGCCTCTAATTTGTGTATTTTGGATACAACTAACACAGACTAACGCTGTTTTCAGCAGAACTGCTCTGGTGTCTCGTTTTGTGCAGAAATCCAACTTTCGGGAAAATCCTCGGAATTTATGCGGAAGGCCCTATTTTACCAGAATATTGACGGAGCCAGAAGGGCAAGAGGGTGGAGGCCCGAGGGCCCCACACCATGGGCGGCGCGGCCCGGGGGGGCCCGCGCGGCCATGTGGTGTGGCCCCCTCGGCCGGCCTCCGACGCCCCCTTCGGACTACTTATTGGTTTCGACCTGAAAACGCACGAGAGAAGTCGAAGTCGCCAGAAACCCTCCAGAGAGCCGCCACATCGCGAAACTCCGTCTCGGGAGCCAGAAGTCTCCGTTCGGCACTCCGCCGGACGGGAATTGGAGGAGATCTTCACCGCCATCACCGCCAACGCCTCTCCATCAACCAGCAATGTTTCCCCCATCCATGTGTGAGTAATTCCCCCGCTGTAGGCTGAAGGGGATGGTAGGGATTGGATGAGATTGGTCATGTAATAGTCATAAGATTGTTAGGGCATAGTGCCTAGTATCCGTAGATGTCACTTTTATGATATTGTTGCAACTTGTTATGCTTAATGCTTGTCACTAGGGCCCGAGTGCCATGATCTCAGATCTGAACATGTTATTGATTCATGAAGATATTCGTTGTTTATGATCTTACCTGCAAGTTGTATACACATGTCGCTGTCCGGAACCGATGGCCCCGAAGTGACAGAAATCGGGACAACCGGAGGGAATGGTAGCGATGTGAGGATCACATGTGTTCACGGAGTGTTAATGCTTTGCTCCGTACTCTATTAAAAGGAGTACCTTAATATCCAGTAGTTTCCCTAGAGGCCCGGCTGCCACCGGCTGGTAGGACAAAAGATGTTGTGCAAGTTTCTCATTGCGAGCACGTACGACTATATATGGAACACATGCCTATTGATTGATTAGTACTTGGATACCGTTTTATTATTATCTGCCCCTGCTTTGATTGTTACATGAGTTTCTCTCATCCATGCAACGCCCGTTAAATCCGTCCTCCGTGCCTACAGTATTTTAATCCTGCTGTTTACTATAATCACTATTGCTGTCTTTATTTCACCGCTGCTGTTATTTCACTATTTCCACTGCCATAAAACTGTTACTACTGATAAACTCTTGCGAGCAAGTCTGTTTCCAGTGCAGCTGAATTGACAACTCCGCTGTTAAGGATTACAAGTATTCTTTGTCTCCCCTTGTGTCGAATCAATAAATTGGGTAATACTTCCCTCGAAGACTGTTGCGATCCCCTATACTTGTGGGTCATCAAGACTATTTTCTGGCGCCGTTGCCGGGGAGCATAGCTTTATTTGGAAGTTCACTTGGATTGATATTGTTCGCTGAAATTCTCCATCATGGGTAAACCTCGCGATACTAAGATCGCCATATTACCATCCACTACAAGAAAAGGTACAACTCTGAGTACCTCTGCTGCTCTTGATTCACCATCTGTGATAAGTAAACTTGTTTCACCACCACAAACTTCAAATGCTGGTACTTCTGCTGAATCTGAAATTTCTTCTCATAATATTGATAATGTTTCTGCTGTGCTTGATGATAGTGGTTCATTGGGATCTTTTCTAGATGCTACAATTGCTAGGTCTAGACAAATTGAAAATACTGAAACTCCTAATGCTACTACACCTGTTAATTCACCTGAACTTGATTATTCTAGTGATGATCCTGATGAAGATTATGTGGAGCTTAATGATGATTTTATTGAAAAATGTAATGCTACTACTGATGCAAGAAAAATTAAAAAGTTGCTTGCAGAACATGCTGTTAGATATAAACCATCTCCTGATCCTAAATTTGCCACATCTCCTATAAACATTAGGGATAAAGATTATGATTTTTCTCTTGATCTATCTCATATAGCTATTGTTGAGAAAACACCCTTTTGTGGTACTGAAAAAGAAAGTGCTGTTGAACACATGACTGAGTTATCTACTCTTAGTGGCGTGTTTTCTGATGATGTCAAGATGCGTACTTATTTTGTCGCTAAAATTTTTCCTTTCTCATTAAAGGATGATGCTAAAACTTGGTATAATAATTTGCCTCCTGGTTCTATTAAAAGTCCAATTGACTTGCGTGATGTTTTCTTTCGAAAATACTTTCCTGCTAGTGCTCAACATGCTGCTTTGCAGAGAATTTATAATTTTGACCAGGAAGATGGAGAGAAATTGCCTGAGGCTTGGGCGAGATTTTGTTCTCTTATTAGAGCTCAGCCTGACCATGATTTGGAAAAGCATGATTTACTTGATATATTTTATAGTGGACTAACTATTGAGTCTAGGGCATACCTGGATAGTTGTGCTGGTTGTGTTTTCAGGAAAAGAACTCCAGACGACGCTGAAGAATTATTGGCTAAAATAGGCCGGAATCATGATGATTGGTCTACACCTGAACCAACCCCGACACCGATAGTGAAGAAGAGGGGTATGATTAAATTAAATGATGAAGATATGAGGGAAGCCAAGAAGTCTCTTAAAGAGAAGGGTATTAAACCTGAAGATGTGAAGAATTTACCTCCTATAGAAGATATATGTGAGACGATTCCCCCTTCATCCATGATTGAGGTACACTCGCTTCAACGCTTTACTAGGGAAGATATTCCGTATTCAAAACCTCCTGCTCAATGCTTAGATGAGTTTGATAATTATATTGTTAAGCAAGAAAACTTTAATATGAGAGTAGAGAATCATTTAATGGAAAATTCTCGAGCTATTAGTGAATTGCATGGTATTGTGGAAAGAACCTCCAATGATGTTAAGATACTTGTTAAACATTTTCAAATGGTGCAAACTCAAATTGATCAACTTACTAAAGTGCAAAATGACTTGTTGGGAAATAATTCTAAAGAAAAACATGCTTATGAAGTAACAACTAGAGGTGGTGTTTCTACCCAGGATCCTCTATATCCTGAAGGGCATCCCAAAAGAGTTGAACAAGACTCTCAACTAATTAAAACTAGTGCTCCATCTAAGAAAAAGAAAAAGAAACATAAGAATGTTGTAGAATCCTCTGAACCTGTTAATGATCCTAATAGTATTTCTATTTCTGATGCTGAAACTGAAAGTGGTAATGAACATGATAAAGATAATGATAAGGATGATATTCCTGATAAAGAAGAAATTGAAAAAGAACCTGAAAAGCCTGCTAAAAATAAAAAGTACACTAAAGAAGATTTTATTACTGAGAAACATGGTAATGAAAGAGAACCTTGGGTTCAAAAGCAAATGCCTTTTCCTGCTAAGAAACTAAAATCAAAAGAGGAGGAACATTATAATAAATTTTGTGATTGGATGAAACCTTTATTTTTGCAAATCCCTTTGACTGATGCTATTAAATTGCCTCCTTATTCAAAGTATATGAAAGATATTGTTACTAACAAAAGGAAAATCCCCAATGAGGAAATTTCCACTATGCTCGCTAATTACTCCTTCAATGGTAAGATTCCAAAGAAGCTTGGAGACCCAGGTATACCTACTATTCCTTGTTCCATCAAGAATAATTATGTTAGAACTGCTCTATGTGATTTAGGAGCAGGTGTGAGTGTGATGCCTTTTTCTCTTTATAAGAGACTTGATTTAGATAAATTGATACCAACTGATATATCTTTGCAAATGGCTGATAAATCTACTGCTATTCCTGTTGGTTTATGTGAAAATGTTCCTGTTCAAGTTACTCAGCATTGCTTGATATTAACTGATTTTGTTGTGTTGGAAATGCCTGAAGATGATAATATGTCCATTATTCTTGGAAGACCCTTTCTTAATACTGCAGGGGCTGTTATTGATTGCAATAAAGGCATGGTTACTTTCAATGTTGATGATAAGGAACACACTGTCTATTTTCCCAAGAGGATTGATAAAGTATGTGGAGTCAATACAATTTTTAATGTGAAAACTATCAAAGTGGGATCCATTGATTGTCCTATATATGAGCCTAAAGAGGAATATCAAACTCTTGTGATTGGATCCATATCAATTCAATATAAGGTAACATGATTGATTTGAGGTTTATTTCTTCTTATGTCATATAAAATTTATTTGGTAGCAAGACTTGATCAACCTTGTTAACAAGTATATTTTATTGCATAAGAGAGCTAAACAACATTTCTTTCTTTCTTTCTACCTTCACCTATTTTACTTGCTGTAGCACTTTTGTTTTGCAATATGCTTTAGTCATTTAAGATTTTAGAAATCATTTTCCTGCGCAGTAATCATTAATTTAATCCCTTTTCCTGTAGACTGTGTTGGGCCTCCAAGAGCAGAGGTTTGTAGAACAGCAGCAAGTTTTCCCTTAAGTGGATCACCCAAGGTTTATCGAACTCAGGGAGGAAGAGGTCAAAGATATCCCTCTCATGCAACCCTGCAACCACAAAGCAAGAAGTCTCTTGTGTCCCCAACACACCTAATAGGTGCACTAGTTCGGCGAAGAGATAGTGAAATACAGGTGGTATGAATATATATGAGCAGCAACGGAAAATAACTCGCTGGCATGCAGTTGATGGTAGTAATATTGCGGGAAGTAAACAAGCAGTAGTAACGCAGCAGTAGTAACGCAAAAAACAGTAACAAGCAGTGATAGCAGTATTTAGGAACAAGGCCTAGGGATTACACTTTCACTAGTGGACACTCTCAACATTGATCACATAACAGAATAGATAAATGCATACTCTACACTTTTGTTGGATGATGAACACATTGCGTAGGATTACACGAACCCTCAATGCCGGAGTTAACAAGCTCCACAATAATGCTCATATTTTAGTAACCTTTAGTGTAAGATAGATCAAAAGACTAAACCAAGTACTAGCATAGCATGCACACTGTCACCTTCATGCATATGTAGGAGGAATAGATCACATCAATATTATCATAGCAATAGTTAACTTCGCAATCTACAAGAGATCATGATCATAGCATAAACCAAGTACTAACACGGTGCACACACTGTCACCTTTACACACGTGCAGGAGGAATAGAACTACTTTAATAACTTTGCTAGAGTAGCACATAGATAGTAGTGATACAAAACTCATATGAATCTCAATCATGTAAAGTAGCTCATGAGATCATTGTATTGAGGTACATAGGAGAGAGATTAACCACATAGCTACCGGTACAGCCCCGAGCCTCGATGGAGAACTACTCCCTCCTCATGGGAGCAGCAGCGGTGATGAAGATGGCGGTGGAGATGGCAGCGGTGTCGATGGAGAAGCCTTCCGGGGCACTTCCCTCCGGCAGGGTGCCGGAACAGAGACTCCTGTCCCCGATCTTGGCTTCGCGATGGCGGCGGCTCCGGAAGGTTTCGCGTACCGTGGCTTTTTCCGTAAGGGTTTTCGATGCAGGGGCTTTAAATAGGCGAAGAGGCGGCGCAGAGGGTCAACGAGGCGACGAGACCATAGTGGCGCGGCCAGGGCCTGGGCCGCGCCACCATGTCATCTGGGCCCACCAGGCCCCCTGGCGGCTCTCGGGTGTTGGAAGCTTCGTGGAAAAATAGGAACCTGGGCGTTGATTTCGTCCAATTCCGAGAATATTTCGTTACTAGGATTTCTGAAACCAAAAACAGCAGAAAACAGGAACTGGCACTTCGGCATCTTGTTAATAGGTTAGTTCCATAAAATGCGTAAATACGACATATAATGTGTATAAAACATGTAGATAACATCAATAATGTGGCATGGAACATAAGAAATTATCGATACGTTGGAGACGTATCAGCATCCCCAAGCTTAGTTCTGCTCGTCCCGAGCAGGTAAAACGATAACAAAGATAATTTCTTAAGTGACATGCCATCATAACCTTGATCATACTATTGTAAGCATATGAGATGAATGCAGCGATCAAAACAATGGTAATGACATGAGTAAACAACTGAATCATAAAGCAAAGACTTTTCATGAATAGTACTTCAAGACAAGCATCAATAAGTCTTGCATAAGAGTTAACTCATAAAGCAATAATTCAAAGTAGAGGTATTGAAGCAACACAAAGGAAGATTAAGTTTCAGCGGTTGCTTTCAACTTGTAACATGTATATCTCATGGATAGTTGTCAATGCAAAGTAATATAATAAGTGCAATATGCAAGTATGTAGGAATCAATGCACAGTTCACACAAGTGTTTGCTTCTTGGGATGGAGAGAAATAGGTGAACTGACTCAACATAAAGGTAAAAGAATGGTCCTTCAAAGAGGAAAGCATCGATTGCTATATTTGTGCTAGAGCTTTGGTTTTGAAAACATAAAGAGAGCATAAAAACAAAGTTTTGAGAGGTGTTTGTTGTTGTCAACGAATGGTAGCGGGTACTCTAACCCCCTTGCCAGACAAACCTTCAAAGAGCGGCTCCCATTTTATTTTATTTTTGGGTGGCACTCTTTCCAACCTTTCTTTCACAAACCATGGCTAACCGAATCCTCGGGTGCCTGCCAACAATCTCATACCATGAAGGAGTGCCTTTTTATTTTAGTTTTATTATGATGACACTCCTCCCCACCTTTGCTTTCTCAAGCCATGGCTAACCGAATCCTTCGGGTGCCGTCCAACAATCACATACCATGGAGGAGTGTCTATTTTAATTAATTTGGGACTGGGAATCCCATTGCCAGCTCTTTTTGCAAAATTATTGGATAAGCGGATGAAGCCACTAGTCCATTGGTGAAAGTTGCCCAACAAGATTGAAAGATAAACACCACATACTTCCTCATGAGCTATTAAACATTGACACAAATAAGAGATGATAAATTTTGAATTGTTTAAAGGTAGCACTCAAGCAATTTACTTTGGAATGGCGGAAAAATACCATGTAGTAGGTAGGTATGGTGGACACAAATGGCATAGTGGTTGGCTCAAGGATTTTGGATGCATGAGAAGTATTCCCTCTCGATACAAGGTTTAGGCTAGCAAGGTTTATTTGAAACAAACACAAGGATGAACCGGTGCAGCAAAACTTACATAAAAGACATATTGTAAACATTATAAAACTCTACACCGTCTTCCTTGTTGTTCAAAACTCAATACTAGAATTATCTAGACTTTAGAGAGACCAAATATGCAAATCAAATTTTAGCAAGCTCTATGTATTTCTTCATTAATGGGTGCAAAGCATATGATGCAAGAGCTTAAATATGAGCACAACAATTGCCAAGTATCACATTATCCAAGACATTTTACCAATTACTACATGTAGCATTTTTCCAATTCCAACCATATAACAATTTAACGAAGAAGAAACTTCGCCATGAATATTATGAGCTAAGAACACATGTGTTCATACGAACCAGCGGAGCGTGTCTCTCTCCCACACAAGGATGAACTTATTCAGAGAACTAAGATAACAAAACAAAAATAAAAGCACACACAGACGCTCCAAGTAAAGTACATAAGATGTGACCGAATAAAAATATAGTTTCAAGAGAAGGAACCTGATACTTTGTCGATGAAGAAGGGGATGCCTTGGGCATCCCCAAGCTTAGACGCTTGAGTCTTCTTAAAATATGCAGGGGTGAACCACGGGGGCATCCCCAAGCTTAGAGCTTTCACTCCTCTTGATCATAGTATATCATACTCCTCTCTTGACCCTTGAAAACTTCCTTCACACCAAACTTCAAGCAAACTCATTAGAGGGTTAGTGCACAATTAATAATTCACATGTTCAGAGGTGGCACAATCATTCTTTACACTTCTGGACATTGCACAAAACTTCTGAAAGTTAATGGAACAAAGAAACTCATTCAACTTAACAAAAGCGGCAATGCGAAATAAAAGACAGAATCTGTCAAAAACAGAACAGTCCGTAAAGACGAATTTTAAGATGGCACCAGACTTGCTCAAATGGAAAAACTCAAAACTAATGAAAGTTGCGTACATATCTGAGGATCACGCTCGTAAATTGGCAGATTTTTTCGAATTTTCTACAGAGAACTGTGCCCAGATTCGTGACAGACAGCAATGCTGTTTCTGCGCAGCGATCCCAAATATAACATCAACTTTGACATAGAAACTTCACTTGGCACAAAAACATGATAAGGAGAGGTTGCTACAGTAGTAAACAACTTCCAAGACTCAAATATAAAACAAAGTACTGTAGTAAAAAAACACATGGGTTATCTCCCAAGAAGTTCTTTCTTTATAGCCATTAAGATGGGCTCAGCAGTTTTAATGATGCACTCGTAAGAAATAAGAGTTGAAGCAAAAGAGAGCATCAAGAGGCAAATTTAAAACACATTTAAGTCTAACATGCTTCCTATGCATAGGAATCTTGTAAATAAACAAGTTCATGAAGAGCAAAGTAACAAGCATAGGAAGATAAAATAAGTGTAGCTTCAAAAATTTCAGCATATAGAGAGGTGTTTTAGTAACATGAAAATTTCTACAACCATATTTTCCTCTCTCATAATAACTTTCAGTAGCATCATGAGCAAACTCAACAATATAACTATCACATAAAGCATTCTTATCATGAGTCTCATGCATAAAATAATTACTACTCCCAACATAAGCATAATCAATTTTATTAGTTGTAGTGGGAGCAAATTCAACAAAGTAGCTATCAAATATAGGAGGTATATTGTAATCATAATTAAATTTATCCTCCATAACAGGTGGTAACAAAAGACTACTATCATTATAATCATCATAAATGGGAGGCAAAGTATCATCAAAGTAAATTTTCTCCTCAATGCTTGGGGGACTAAAAATATCATGCTCATCAAAGCCAGCTTCCCCAAGCTTAGAATTTTCCATAGCATTAGCAACAATGGTGTTCAAAGCATTCATAGTAATAACATTCCCATTAGCATGCATATAAAGTTCCATGGGTTTTTTAATTCTCTCTTCAAACACATCATGTCCTAATTCAAGATAAAGTTCATAAAGATCTCTCATATTTTTGTTGTTTTCCATTATGCCTAACTAGTGTAAACAAGAAACCAAATGTCGCAATTGCAGAGTCTAAAGGAAATAGCTTCGAGTACTTACAATGGCGCCGGAAAATAGCTTAGTAGCCGAGATCCGGAGTGTGAGTACCTTTTACCTTTCCTCCCGGCAACGGCGCCAGAAAATAGCTTGATGTCTACGTTCCTCCTCCTTTCCTGTAGACAGTGTTGGGCCTCCAAGAGCAGAGGTTTGTAGAACAGCAGCAAGTTTTCCCTTAAGTGGATCACCCAAGGTTTATCGAACTCAGGGAGGAAGAGGTCAAAGATATCCCTCTCATGCAACCCTGCAACCACAAAGCAAGAAGTCTCTTGTGTCCCCAACACACCTAATAGGTGCACTAGTTCGGCGAAGAGATAGTGAAATACAGGTGGTATGAATATATATGAGCAGTAGCAACGGCGCCAGAAAATAACTCGCTGGCATGCAGTTGATGGTAGTAATATTGCGGGAAGTAAACAAGCAGTAGTAACGCAGCAGTAGTAACGCAGTAAAACAGTAACAAGCAGTGATAGCAGTATTTAGGAACAAGGCCTAGGGATTACACTTTCACTAGTGGACACTCTCAACATTGATCACATAACAGAATAGATAAATGCATACTCTACACTTTTGTTGGATGATGAACACATTGCGTAGGATTACACGAACCCTCAATGCCGGAGTTAACAAGCTCCACAATAATGCTCATATTTTAGTAACCTTTAGTGTAAGATAGATCAAAAGACTAAACCAAGTACTAGCATAGCATGCACACTGTCACCTTCATGCATATGTAGGAGGAATAGATCACATCAATATTATCATAGCAATAGTTAACTTCGCAATCTACAAGAGATCATGATCATAGCATAAACCAAGTACTAACACGGTGCACACACTGTCACCTTTACACACGTGCAGGAGGAATAGAACTACTTTAATAACTTTGCTAGAGTAGCACATAGATAGTAGCGATACAAAACTCATATGAATCTCAATCATGTAAAGTAGCTCATGAGATCATTGTATTGAGGTACATAGGAGAGAGATTAACCACATAGCTACCGGTACAGCCCCGAGCCTCGATGGAGAACTACTCCCTCCTCATGGGAGCAGCAGCGGTGATGAAGATGGCGGTGGAGATGGCAGCGGTGTCGATGGAGAAGCCTTCCGGGGGCACTTCCCCGTCCGGCAGGGTGCCGGAACAGAGACTCCTGTCCCCGGATCTTGGCTTCGCGATGGCGGCGGCTCTGGAAGGTTTCGCGTACCGTGGCTTTTCCGTAAGGGTTTTCGATGCAGGGGCTTTAAATAGGCGAAGAGGCGGCGCAGGAGGGTCGCGAGGGACGAGACCATAGGGTGGCGCGGCCAGGGCCTGGGCCGCGCACCATGTCATCTGGGCCCCCTGCCCCCTCGGTCTTCCGGAAGCTTCGTGGAAAAATAGGAACCTGGGCGTTGATTTCGTCCAATTCCGAGAATATTTCGTTACTAGGATTTCTGAAACCAAAAACAGCAGAAAACAGGAACTGGCACTTCGGCATCTTGTTAATAGGTTAGTTCCATAAAATGCGTAAATACGACATATAATGTGTATAAAACATGTAGATAACATCAATAATGTGGCATGGAACATAAGAAATTATCGATACGTTGGAGACGTATCAGTAATCATTAATTTAATACCCAGAAATGTGCATTTTTCGAAGTTCTCTAAAAATTACAAAAATTACACCGTTGGTCCTATTTTTCGACGAGGCACCTGGGAGCACCAGAGGATGACCTGTGGGGCACCAGGGGGTGCCACACCATAGGCCGGCGCGGCCAGCAAGGGGGCCGCGCCACCTTGTGGTGTGGGCCACCCCTTGCCCCACTACATCATCTCTTCCTCCCAGCATCTTCTCTCTCCCGAAAAAACTCGTACCAAGTTCCTCTCACTCGTGTTTCTGCTCAAGAACTCGCGATTTTTCGATCTCCTTGCTCAGCCCAGATTTCTGTTTGAAATTTGGCACTTTTACTCCTTGGTATGTGACTCCTTTGATTGTCCAATTAGAATTTCATTTGGTTGAGTATATCTTGAATATTTTGCTGCTGTAGATAACATGTTTAGTGAGCTTGCATGCTTGTTCTAAGTGGAAGAAATTAGTTTTGATGCATGTTTAGTACTCTAGCAAGTTCCTATAGTAGTTCCCTTCAATTACATACCTTGAAATCAAATTTTATAATGATTTCAGAAAATGGAAGGAAGTATGCACCAACTTAACCAAGAAGAGTTGGAGGTACAGCAAGTCATGAGAGTTCATCGTGAAGAGGGAGTATACCCCTCTTATTACCCATGCACGGATTTTATGCGGAATGCAGGAATCCTGCAAGACGTTCAAACACTAATTTCCAATGCAGGATTGGGAGATTTTACTGTTGGTGAACCTCACCAATATGCTAAACTAACGGTGTCGGTTGTGCAGGATTTCGAATTTCACCGGTCTCAAACTAACCCCATGGTCCGGTACAAGATTTATAACAAAACTATCGACTTGCCTTTCAGTGATTTTTGTACAGCAATTAGAGTGCCGCGATGGGGATCTTGCGAGAAGATCAGGGGAACACCGCGGGAGCTCTCAAATCTTTATACAAGGATTTGTAATGGGAGGAGCTTCTCCAATGATAGTGGTAAGATTAGTAGCATTCAACAGCCAGCCATCCGCTACTTTGCCTATTTCATTACAAAGTGCGTTCTTGCGAGAAGGACTGGAGGTAAATTATCTGTCCAAGATTTGGCTTTCTTAGCTGCTGCTTTGCAACAGGATAGGACTTATAATTTGGGTGCTTTAATAGCTTGTAGACTTGCTACTAACCGTGAGAAAGGAGGAATTTGTGGAGGTCTTATCGCCTCTCGCTTATTAGCTATGCATGGTGTAGGACCTCACCATTTAGATATTCCGCTTTCTATAGAGAAACTTGATGTTGTCTCCATGATCAGACATGAGTTTATTTCAGATGCATCTAATTTGAACAACCTGCATTATAGGATAACTTTGTATAAGAAAAGTTGGAGTATAACTAAGAAAATTGAAAAACTAGTACGCTTGCCTGCACCTGCTTTGTTTAACCTTGATGCCAGGGACGGGTGGTCGATCACAGAAAATGAGCTAAACGCATACATAGAAAGGGAAAGCCGTCGTGCAAGGGAAGATGTGGAGGAGGCCGAGGAGCACCCCGACTCTTCATCCGATGCAGCGAGCTCCTCATATCAACATCATGGGCATGTGGAACCTCCACGATATTCTTCTGCACAGGGGCCCTATTACCACTCCATGTATGATCCACCGGCGTGGAACTCCGACCCTCGTTGGGAATGAACTCCACTTAGGCCAAAAGCCTAAGCTTGGGGGAGGTATACCGGCATCACTCATTCTTTGCATATTATGGTTGCTGGATACTTGTACATACTTGTTTAGTCTCTAGAGTGGTTTTCTAATGAGAGGGAGATGATATTTGGGGAAGTGCTGTCCAAAAACAGATTCTGGGCTGTTACCAAAAAAATTCGTACGCACAGCCAGAACGTTATTTTGAGTTTCCAATTTTTGAGCATGTTCCCCAGGTTGTTATCTAACTTTCATTAGTTGAACACTTTTTGGTCTGAGCAATGGAAGATTTTTGTTAATTTCGATTTCTGTACTGCTGTCAGGATTTGGCAGATTTCTGTCATCCTGCTTTTCTGTGTTTCTGTTAGTTTGCATTCTTTTGTTTTCACTTTGTTTCTTTCCTAAAACACAAAAAGACCAAAAATATTTCTGTTGTTTCTCTTCACCATTTGTTTATTTGGTTCCTTGCTCTTAGTTTACTTTATTTGCTATCGTTGGTTTGTTATGAGAAAACCCAAAAAGATTTTACTTTGTTTGCTTGTTTTCTTTCGTTCTTGTTTCTAATTCGAAAACACCAAAAATATTTGCTGTTCTTCTTTGGTTTGTAAAGTTCATCATGAGTTCAATGGTCTTCGGTGGCTGGAGCGTGGTTTTCATTTCATATTATCCAAGCTACACAAGTGAAAAGGCAATAATGACGATCTACGACAATCTGATTGTGGTGAGAGGCTGGTATGAACTCTATTTGCTTTCATTTTTGTACATATACTCATCCATATGATCATGCTTAGTTGGTTCATGTGAGGTATATGTTATTTGAGAAAGTCTAGTAGTTCATGATCTCTCATGTTTAGTTCCAATTTATTAATATGAGTAGCATGTCATGGATGTTTGCTTGCATTGTTTTATTCATAAGTAAGTATGGCATTGTGGTATCCTCCTCTGAATAATTCATTTATATCGACTTGGCACATGCTCACGCATGCATATGACTGAACAAAAAGTCAATTAAGCCTCGATGATTTATATTGCTTCAGAGTTCTTGTATTACTTTTATGCCTCCGTTAATTTATTTTGCCGCAAGCATGATTATGACAGTTACTGCTCTCTTGATTTGTCGCTCCCTAGTCTTTTGCTAGCCTTCACTTGTACTGAGCGGGAACGCCGCTCGTGCTTCCAAACACCTGAAAACCAAGTTGTTCCAAAGTGTCCACCATAAATACCTATGCATGGCATTTCAAACCATTCCAAGTAAATTCTCATGCGCTACCTTTAAAACCTTCAAAATGCTTCTCAATTTGTGTTAATGTTTCATAGCTCATGAGGAATTATGTGGTGTTTAGCTTTCAACCTTGTCATTTACTTTTGACGGACTCTCATATGGACTAGTGGCACATCCGCTTATCCAATAATTTTGCAAAAAGAGCTGGCAATGGGATTCCCAGTCCCGAATTAATTAATTTAAATAGACACTCCTCCATGGTTTGTGATTGTTGGACGGCACCCGAAGGATTCGGTTAGCCATGGCTTGTGTAAGCAAAGGTTGGGGGAGTGTCATCATCATAATAAAACTTAAATAAAAAGGCACTCCTTCATGGTATGTGATTGTTGGCAGGCACCCGAGGATTCGGTTAGCCATGGTTTGTGAAAGAAAGGTTGGAAGGAGTGCCAACCAAAAATAAATAAAATGGGAGCCGCTCTTGTGAGTCCGGTTGATGAGGTAGTTAGTGTACCCATTACCATTCGTTGACAACAACAAACACCTCTCAAAATAATTTTACTCCTGCTTTACAAATGAAAAGCTCTAGCGCATGTTAATCCCTGCTTCCCTCTGCGAAGGGTCAATCTTTTACTTTTATGTTGTGTCTCCATTCTTTCTTCGAGCACTATCTTGAGAGCACAACTGTCATTCTTAGTATAATATGCTTGTCTCAAAATATGATTGATTGTGGTATAACTTTGATACTTTTATCTTTGACAATCACTACTTCTAGTCTTTCTATGAACTCCAGAGGTGCCTCGGCATTTATGTTTTGCCGATCAAATACGGGCAAGCGAGATACCACTTTATCATATTCTCTTATGAACATTGCAATCCTGCTTATATACATGATTCATGGTGCTTATTATTAATTGTTGGTACTTCTCCATGATTGACATAGCTGTTGGATGATCTTATTTGCATGTATCTCATTATGAACTGCTTAAGTATTAGCCATAGCATGAGAATATATACATCATATGAGCAAATGTGTTCGTGAAAGTTCTTTTATCGCTCAGTTGTTAACTGAATTGCTTGAGGACAAGCAATAAGCTAAGCTTGGGGGGAGTTGATACGTCCAAAACGTATCTACTTTCCCGAACACTTTTGCTATTGTTTTGCCTCTAATTTGTGTATTTTGGATACAACTAACACGGACTAACGCTGTTTTCAGCAGAACTGCTCTGGTGTCTCGTTTTTGTGCAGAAATCCAACTTTCGGGAAAATCCTCGGAATTTATGCGGAAGGCCCTATTTTACCAGAATATTGACGGAGCCAGAAGGGCAAGAGAGGTGGAGGCCCGAGGGCCCCACACCATATGGCGGCGCGGCCCAGGGGGGCCCGCGGCCATGTGGTGTGGCCCCTCGCCGGCCTCCGACGCCCCTTCGGACTACTTATTGGTTTCGACCTGAAAACGGAGAAGTCGAAGTCGCCGAAACCCTCCAGAGCCGCCACATCGCGAAACTCCGTCTCGGGAGCCAGAAGTCTCCGTTCTGGCACTCCGCCGGGACGGGGAATTGGAGGAGATCTTCACCGCCATCACCGCCAATGCCTCTCCATCAACCAGCAATGTTTCCCCCATCCATGTGTGAGTAATTCCCCCGCTGTAGGCTGAAGGGGATGGTAGGGATTGGATGAGATTGGTCATGTAATAGTCATAAGATTGTTAGGGCATAGTGCCTAGTATCCGTAGATGTCACTTTTATGATATTGTTGCAACTTGTTATGCTTAATGCTTGTCACTAGGGCCTGAGTGCCATGATCTCAGATCTGAACATGTTATTGATTCATGAAGATATTCGTTGTTTATGATCTTACCTGCAAGTTGTATACACATGTCGCTGTCCGGAACCATGGCCCCGAAGTGACAGAAATCGGGACAACCGGAGGGAATGGTAGCGATGTGAGGATCACATGTGTTCATGGAGTGTTAATGCTTTGCTCCGGTACTCTATTAAAAGGAGTACCTTAATATCCAGTAGTTTCCCTAGAGGCCCGGCTGCCACCGGCTGGTAGGACAAAAGATGTTGTGCAAGTTTCTCATTGCGAGCACGTACGACTATATATGGAACACATGCCTATTGATTGATTAGTACTTGGATACCGTTTTATTATTATCTGCAAATGCCCCTGCTTTGATTGTTACATGAGTTTCTCTCATCCATGCAACGCCCGTTAAATCCCTGTGCCTACAGTATTTTAATCCTGCTGTTTACTATAATCACTACTGCTGTCTTTATTTCACCGCTGTTGTTATTTCACTATTTCCACTGCCATAAAACTGTTACTACTGATAAACTCTTGCGAGCAAGTCTGTTTCCAGGTGCAGCTGAATTGACAACTCCGCTGTTAAGGCTTACAAGTATTCTTTGTCTCCCCTTGTGTCGAATCAATAAATTGGGTAATACTTCCCTCGAAGACTGTTGCGATCCCCTATACTTGTGGGTCATCAGCTAGCGGCTCGCGGTCCGGCAAGAAGGCACGGGTCGGCCGGTACGTCCACGTCGAGCTCGCGCGCCAGCTATCGGAGGAAAACCAGCCGGTACCATGGCCGGACGCGAACTTGCCGGGAGGGGGCTGGTACCTCAACTCGAGGTGTGTGCCGGTCCCCCCGTGCCGCGCGAGGGCCGAGAGCGGTGGGACGAGGTGCGCCGCCGCCGAGCGATCTTGCTACCGGATCTGCGGGAGGATCAGGCGTACGCGCTGAACTCCTACAACTGGATTTCATTCGGGACGTGGGAGTTCGACGCGCGCCGCCGCGCTGGCTACCTCGGCGACGTGGACTACTTCGACCGCGAGATCGCCGCGGAAGAAGAAGAGAACGACCAGGAGGACGCGGACGAGGACGTGGACATGGCAGACTACGACCACGACGACGGCGGGCCGGCGTGGGATCCGGAGACCCAGCCGCCGAACATTACCGAGGATGGGGCCAATGCCATGGCACTGGCCAACAGCGAGCAGGACGAGCTCAACGAGCTCGCTTTGTGGGACAGACTCGCAATCCAGCTCCGCAAGTCCGCGCTCGCGCAGGGGAGGCCGTCGACTCCTCCGGCCATGCCGACGTGTTCCAATGACCGCGCTCCGGCTGCTGCTCCGGCCTGGGATCCCTGGCCACAGCCTCCTGCGCATGCGACGGTACCTCCTCCACTACGGGCGTATGAGCTTCCATGGCCCACGCCGGAGTTCATTGACCTCGTCAGCGACGACGAGCAGTAGGCAGCACCTACTTTTACCACGCCTTTATGGCTTTTTTATGTTTTTTATTAATGTAAATTATGACTTTATGAATGGAAAAAAATGCGTCGTGCCGCTGGAGCCACCCCCGACGCAAACGGACGCGCGGACGATTTCGACCATTTCGGCCAATGCTTGGGCATCCGAAATGCGTCGCGCTGCTGGAGATGCCCTTAGAGCATGTACAACGCGGCGCTTGGGAAGGAAATCCCGGTAGTTTTGGCCGATTCCCACCTAAGAGCATCTCCAGTCGCGTCCCCCAAAGCGTCCCCCAAACCGCGCCGGATTGAGCGTTTGGGGGACGTGTTTCGTTCGTGCCGCGTTTGGGGGACGTCGCTCCCACTCGCGTCCCCCAAACAAAATTTCGGAAATTTTAAACTTAACGAGATTCGATTAAGATTCGTCCAAACTTACATAGATTCGAACGAAATTTGACTAAATTTAAACTAAACCTAATCTAGAACCACTTGCGGCGGCCGGAGGCGTCGTAGTACTGCTGGAAGTTGTACATGTCGTCGGTGACGACCTCCTGCTTGACGCGCTCGTCGACGGGCTCGTCCTTCACCAAGCCGCTTGGTCCTGCCTCGCCGTCGTCGGTGAGGTCCACCAGCGGCTTGCCGGAGTCGCGGATGGACATGGCGATCGCCGCGTCGAGGTCGCCCCTCCAGGCGTCCTTGTCGTTCATGGACGCCAAGAACGCCGCCCGCAGCCCTGGGCAGTCCTCGGGGTCGTCGCTGCTGGCGATGAGCCGTTGCTGCCGCTCGTACTCCGCCAGCAGCGCCGCCTGCGACGCTTCCTCCGGCTCCTCCTTCACCTCCGGCTTCGGGATGAGGAGGGCGCCGCCGCGCCTCCCTTGCTGCCGCTGCCGCTGCCGCCACGCCTCGTGTTGACGGGCGTCGCCGGCTCCTCCTTCACCTCCCGTTTGGGGACGGTGTAGGGCGCCGACCGGTACGACGAGGACGGCGTCGATCGCGCCGGTCCCGAGGAAGAAGAGTGCGAGGAGGACGAGTACGTCGTCCTCCTCGGCTGCCATTGAGGAGACGGCGGCGGTGACGACGGCATCTCCAACCTTGGAGCGCCGTTGCGGATGCCGCGGATGACGTTCTCGAGGGTGCGCCCCGGAACGCCTGCGTCGCCTGGGAAAACAGGGACGCCATTAACGTCGCTTGACCAAAGGTAGGCGATGGGGTTTTAGGCTTCCGAGCCGCTGACGCGTCGGGCCCGCGTCGTTTCGCCTCGCTTTTCGTTGTGTCCGGCGTGCCCGGAGCGTCCCCTGTGGGATGGGGACGGGCTCGGGCGCCGGACACCATATCGGGCCGCGCCGGACAAAAAGCTTTGGGGACGCGGCTGGAACGCATTTTCGGTCTGGCGCGCCCCAAATTGCTTTGGGGGACGCTTTGGGGGACGTGACTGGAGATGCTCTAACACCACGAAAGTTATTTGCGTCGATGCAAACTCTCACGCCGGGCACTTGCGTGTATAATCTGATCTTTTTTCCAGCCGCGTCTCTCAAACGGTGTCAGATTAAGCGTTTGGGGACGTGTTTTGTTCGTGCTGTGTTTGGGGGACGTCGCTCCCCAGTTGCGTCCCCCAAACAAAATTTCAGAAAATTTGAACTTGAGCCAGATTCGATTAAATTCATCCAAACTTGGCATATATTACATAGATTCGAACGAGATTCGACTAAATTTAAACTAAACCTAATCTAGAAGTACTTGCGGCGGCCGGAGGCGTCGTAGTACTGGTGGAAGTTGTACATGTCGTCGGTGACGACCTCCTGCTTGACGCGCTCGTCGGGCTCGTCGACGGGCTCGTCCTTCACCAGGCCGCTTGGTCCTGCCTCGCCGTCGTCGGTGAGGTCCACGAGCGGCTTGCCGGAGTCGCGGATGGACATGGCGATCGCCGTGTCGAGGTCGCCCCTCCAGGCGTCCTTGTCGTTCAGTGACGCCAAGTACGCCGCTCGCAGCCCTGGGCAGTCCTCGGGGTCGTCGCTGCTGGCGATGAGCCGCTGCTGCCGCTCGTATTCCGCCGCGCGCCTGCGATGCTTCCTCCGGCTCCTCCTTCACCTCCGGCTTCGGGATGAGGAGGGCGCCGCCGCGCCTCTCTTGCTGCCGCCGGCTGCCGCTGCCGCCGCGCCTCGGATTGACGGGCGTCGCCGGCTCCTCCTTCACCACACGATTGGGGACGGTGTAGGGCGCCGAGCGGTATGACGAGGACGGCGGATCGGGCTGGTCTTGAGTGTTGGAGATATGCCCAAGAGGCAATAATAAATTAGTAATTGTTATATTTTAGTGTTCATGATAAATGTTTACATCCCATGCTATAATTGTATTAACCAAAACATTGATACATGTGTGTTATGTAAACAACAAGGAGTCCCTAGTAAGCCTCTTGTATAACTAGCTTGTTGATTAATAGATGATCATGGTTTCGTGATCATGAACATTGGATGTTGTTAATAACAAGGTTATGTCATTGGGTGAATGATATAATGGACATACACCCATAGTAAGCATAGCATGAGATCAAGTCATTAAGTTCAACTTGCTATAAGCTTTCGATTCATAGTTACCTAGTCCTTCGACCATGAGATCATGTAAATCACTTACACCGGAAGGGTACTTTGATTACATCAAACGCCATTGCGTAAATGGGTGGTTATAAAGATGGGATTAAGTATTTGGAAAGTGTGAGTTGAGGCATATGGATCAATAGTGGGATTTGTCTATCCTGATGACGGATAGATATACTTTGGGCCCTCTCGGTGGAATGTCGTCTAATTAGCTTGCAAGCATGTGATTGGATCACAAGAGATGACATACCACGGTACGAGTAAAGAGTACTTGTCGGTAACGAGGTTGAACAAGGTATGGAGATACCGATGATCGAACCTCGGACAAGTAAAGTATCGTGTGACAAAGGGAATCGGTATCATATGTAAATGGTTCAATCGATCACTAAGTTATCGCTGAATGTGTGGGAGCCATTATGGATCTCCAGATCCCGCTATTGGTTATTGGTCGGAGAGGAGTCTCGACCATGTCTGCATAGTTTGTGAACCGTAGGGTGACGCGCTTAAGGTTCGATGTCGCATAAGTAGATTCGGAATATGAGATGGAGACAGAAGCTTGTTCGGAGTCTTGGATGGGATCCAGGACATCACGAGGAGGTCCGGAATGGTCCGGAGAATAAGATTCATATAAGGGAAGTTATTTTCCGGGGTTCGGAAAAAGTTTCGGTGTTTGACCGGAGCTTCTAGAAGGTTCTAGAGGGCCACCGGTGGGCCCACCACCCCGGGAGGGACCACATGGGCCAAGGGAGTGCAGCCTGGCCTAATGGGCCAGGGGCACCAAGCCCTCAAGGCCCAGCCGGCCAGCCCCCTAGGGATAAGATCAAATCCCGGAGGATAAGATCAAATCCCTAAAATCGAGGGAGCAACTTTGGAAGGGGAAGCAAACTTGGAAGGGGATGATTTCTGATCCCCCCTTTCCTTCTGTGCGCTGGTGGGGCCCAAGGGGCTGCCTTGGCCGCCCCTCCCTCTATAAATAGAGGAGAGGGGCAGCCGACCATTTGCCCCGTGACACACCAAAGTCTGCCGCCCCCTCTCTCCTCCACCGCTAGTCTGCTCCGGCTTGGCGAAGCCCTGCAGCTTTTCTCCTCCACCACCACCACCACGCCGTCGTGCTGCTGGGATTCCGAGGGGATCTACCACACCTCCGCTGAACGGGAGAGGAAGGACATCATCGACACCGTACGCACGACCGAGTACGGAAGTGTGCCGGATTGCACACTGGATGATCGACTACATCAACAACGAGATCTAATCTCATAGGCTTTGGAATCTTCGAGGGTTAGTCTCACATACATCTCGTTGCTTCGATCTTGATAGATTAGATCTTGCCTCTTCCTAGATTGGATCTTGGTTTTGTTCTTATCCGCGGTAGGAAATTTTTTGTTTTCCATGCAATGAACCCATCACTGAGGAGGAAGAGTTGGAGGAGGACGAGTACGTCCTCCTCGGCTGCCATTGCGCTGCGGGAGACGGTGGCGGTGAGGACGGCGCCTCCAACCTTGGAGCGCTGTTGCGGATGCCGTGGATGACGTTCTCAAGGGTGCGCCCGAACACCCTGCACAGGTGCGCCCGTCCCTGTTTCAGCTGTTCGGCCCGCCGACGAGGCCGGTGATGCTGCGCATCTCCATGTCGTACTTGGCCTGAAAGTAGCTGCCCCACCAGGCGTCGTTGTTTTTGGTCGCCCAGGTCGGATCGGCCCGCTCCTCGGCATCGAGTTCAGCCCGCCGGGCCCTGATGGCATCCTTCCAGCGCTCCGTGCCCGGTGTCGGCGGCGGTGGGACGTCGATGTCGTTCACGACCATCTTCCGGCCCGGCCCCTGCGAGCGCATGTCCGGCGGAGCGGGATATCCCGCGTGGTACAGGCCCACGCCTCCTTCACGGTGAGGCTGCCGCGGCCGAAGCCGTTCACCGCGGCGATCTTGCGGGAGGATGACGACGTTGCTTCGAACGGCCAGGAGAAGATCTGGGGGCAGCGAGGAGAAGATTTGGGAGCGGCGAGAGATTGAGACGAACCGCAAGGTCTCTTAATGTACAACGGCAGCAGCGGGTGGTTGCATGCAATAACGCCGGTGCGGACGGCCAAGACACGTCCCTGCGTCGCCTGGGAAAACTGGGACGACATTAACGTCGCTTTACCAAAGGTAGAAAACTTTTTTTTGTCCGACGCCGTTCCAAATTGTTTCGGGGGGCGACTGGAGACTAACGCGCACGTTCGTCCAATTTTCCCGTAAGCGCCTATATAAGCAACCATGCTTTGTACATGCCCTTATTTGATTCGCTTTTATTCTTAGTCCTATTTCCTATTTAATGGTAGGATAAATGTAAGGAAATACTCCAACCGGCTATGAGTAGGAAAGCCATGTACTACAAATTAGCACCAAAATTGTTGAGTAATTACAAATGAGACGGATCGAGGCTGCACCGGCACGTCGTGGGCTACACCCACGCCTTAATTAATCAATCCCAGATCTTAATTACACAGCGGAGCGGAGACTGTTGACCAGCAGCTGTGAATCACGTGCTAGCCCGAGCACGCCACCGCATTGTCATTGCCGCAAATGATGGTGGTGGTGGTCGTCGTCTCCCGCCGCCTGCGGCTTCCGAGCTTGGCGAGGAAAGGCATGACCTTCATCCCCTTCCTCCTATCACGCCCTTGGGCGGAGGGCGCGGCGGCGACTACCACTTCTTGGATGGTCTCCAGCTTGGGCGCCCACCGTAGGGCCTTGCCGTATCCGACCAACTCCTCGTACTCCTTCTCCAGCCTCTCGTCCCCGCGCAGCACCGCCGGCTTCTCGGCAGCCTGGGCGGCGTCGGAGGTGTCGTCGTCGTCGACGAGGAAGTCGTCGGAGAACTTGATCTGCAGCGTGCCGGAGGCGGTGCGGTGGAGCTCGAATGGGCGGGGCTGCTTCTTGGCCCCCGGCGCCAAGGAGGCGCGGGGGGCGGTGGAGCTGAGGAGCAGGAGGAGGGAGGAGGCGAGGGAGACGAAGGATAGCACGGAGTGGAAGAGGTGGTCCGGGAGCAGGAAGTAGGCCTGCCCTGGCTGCAGCTCGTCCGCGGGGTCGACGGCCGGGATCTTCTCTCCGATGAGCAGCGCGTCGGAGCGGCACACAAGGTGCTGCGGGTGCTGCTGCATCAGCTCCCGCGCCGTCACCGGCCGGCGGAAGGTCAGAACCTGCCCGTCGCACCCCACCAGCCTCACCGCCTGCTGCTGCTGCTTCTTCTCCTCTGCCAGCTCCCGCGGCGGCGAGGGGCACGGCGATGGCGTCGAGGGCGGATGCGGGAAGCAGGAGGAATGCGGTGAGGAATGGAGCGCCACCAGGGACTTCCACTGTTTCATGGTTCCGGTGTGGGATGGTGGTGGTGGTGCGACTAGGAGCAGGAGGCGAGCGTGGTGGAGTGAGGATGTGGGTGGGGTGGGTGGTACTAAGAGGTGGGGCACGGTCATGGGGCACGTGAAGGGTGGAAGGTTTGAAACTTTGACCGTCATTCTTTTTAGGTGCTCGTCTGGATCTAGATAGCTACACATGGGTTTCTTTTCTTTTTCTTTCTCACATCATCGAGATGAGTGAGTGGAATGTGTGAGATGGTGGGGCCCAAAGAGGCGGTGTCCACGTGTGAGGAATTGACCGAAATCTGGAAAAATTTCACAAAACAATCCGGTTTAGAAAAGATTTTTCAAAATAATCTTTTGCTTGGTTCCGACCAGGTGGAACCAAATTGAGAAGCACAACACCGTCTCAGATGTCTCAGATGGAGCCAAACTCAATAGCACGGCTTCGTCCCGAGTGGAGCCAAGCTCAGAAGCACAACATCGTACTAGCGGGCCATTCAGTAGCGACTCATCAGGTGGAGCCAATCTCAGTAGCACAACTCCGTCCTAGGCGGCCAAGGTTCTTCGCTGTTTTCTACGACAATTGGGAGTGGTTCATGCACCTAGTGGCGACCAAGTTTACTGAACCCAACGGAGAGGTTTGCATCATCTTGGACCGCCACTAAGGGATACTTAAGACATTTATTTTGTATTTTATGCTTATTTCCATTTAGATGGTTATGTGTGCATTGTCACTGACGGGTGCTTAAACCCCTGCTCCGAAAGACAGTCGCCATAGAACCTAACCTTGTCAGAAAATGACGTCGATTCACTAATGCGCGTGAAGCCCGTTAGAAGTAATGCGCTCCACTGACAATATTTATTAGGTGCATGTGAGAAATTTTGTGGTGCCTCCAGCTCCTCTCCAGATTATTATACTGACGGTTGGTTGATAAGCGTCCCTCGGTTCGTTGTGATTTCCTAGAGAGTCTGAACGCTCTTTCGATCCGTGGTTGTGAGCTACAACATGATGCTTGTTGAAACTAGATCGCATCCAGGAACCTAAAATTTTGAGCAAGCACATTGCAAAGAGAAGGATAGATGACAAAATCTATGTGAAAGTTCAGAGATGGTAAACCTAAAGGGGGGGTGAATAGGTTTCTACAGATTTTAATTCTTTCTTTGCAATATTAGGCTTTGCGGAATATAAAGGTGAGCCTAATGCAAACTAGGTGAAACAACCTATATGAGGATACAACTAACTCGAGCACGAAGGCTCTCACAGGCAGTTAAATCACAAGTAAGGAGTTCGGTTAGAGATAACCGATAGCACGCGGAGACGAGGATGTATTCCCGTGTTCCCTTCCTTTGCAAGAAGGTACGTCACGTTTGGAGGAGTGGAGGTCCCACGAAGGATTCCCCGCGCCACGAAGGCTCACCCTATTCTCCGGAGCCTATCCCACGAAGGAATAGCTCACTCACTTGTGGTAGACTTTGAGGTAGCCTCCAAACCTTCACAATCTTGTCAGGAGCAAATCCACAGCCCGGATGCTTCCGGACCACTCTTGCCCACCTAGGGTTTCCAAGGAACCCTAGAGAGCAAGCTTCTTGATGAATACAAGGGGAATGAGATTTGGCTTGGTAGAACAGTAGATTTGGGTGGAGGAGGAGGGAGATCTGAGGCTTTTGGTGTTTCTAGCAATGGAGTATGAGAGAGAGAGCTCAAGAACAGTTTGTAGTGTAGTGCCTAACTGTTCAGAGGTAGGAGAAGGGCTATTTATAGTGTTCTTCGAAATATGGCCGTTGGTCACTTGCCACCTCAGCTTTTCTCCCGACAAACCCGGTCAACCGGACCAAGGACCGGATTTCCCGGTGCAGAGGCCGGTCGGACCGGACCAGGGACCGGAGTCACTTTGCGTCGTCCAGGAGCTCCTCCGGTTGGCGCCCGGTTGGCGACCGGTCGACCGGACAGCACGCCGGGCCCGCCGGTCTGTAGGCCGGCTGACCGGGCGGCAGACCGGATCAGTTAGGCGCATGTTTGGCGCCCGGTTGGCGACCGGTGGACTGCGCGCCGGACTGGCCGGTTGGGAGGCCGGCTGACCGGGCGGCAGACCGGATTTCTGCTGTAGACCCCTTTTCGATTGTTGTTGAAGTGGGGGGTCTCCTTTAGCCTTCTTGTTCCTTTGATACACCATTTATGCCTCTTTGCCTAATACCTGAGATTATCCTTATAAACGTATTAGGCCAAATACTCTAGCACGGTGTCATTGTTACCAAAATAATGGATAAGGGTAAAATACCCTTACAATCTCCCCCTTTTTGGTATACGATGACAAACCGAGCTAGAGTCATATATAAATATTATGATAAGCTTTAAACCTTGATTCCATATAAGATATTGAGACGGCTCCCCCATAAAGTGTGCACTTGGAGAATTTGCGTTTGAATGCAAAGTGCAACACTAGTGGATCATGAGAAGCTCCCCCAATATCTTTAGGAAACAAGCATGGTATGGAGATGTGCATGTCAAGATATATAAGCATAGCACACATAATCATCCTAACATAGAGTAGCACACATAATATTCGTCCATACACGAATTATTCGAAGTAGCAAATCCAAATGGTTCTTGAGAAATCAAAGCAAATAAGCACAAGCCATATAAGAATCAAATAAAGCAACACCCATGGCTTGTGACAACCAAAGAACCCCGTGGTCCTAGACTCTACTCTCTTCTCCCCCTTTGGCATCGGAACACCAAAAAGGCGAAGAAAAGAGGAGAGATGCTAGCGCACCCATCAAAGAACTCATGCCCAGTGGAATATGAGGCCTCGCCATCGCGCTCTTCATCATCATCCTTATCACCTTCATCCTCTTCCTCTTCATCATCATCAGCATCAGCAGGGGCACGAGCAGTCCTAGGAGGAAGACCACCATGAGCATACATGGAGAGGTCGAAAGTTCTGGAACATCTCATCAGTAATGTGGGCATCTCCCACTGAGGTGCAACCACAGGCTCCATCTCAGGTCCAGAAGGAGGAACAGGGGCATTCCTAGTAGCCATGAACTCATTCTGTCGCCTCCTTGTCTCCTGGTTCAAAGCAAGACTCTGATGTGCAACATCATTGGTGTTCTTGCACATTTGCCACATGCTGGAGAAGAAGCGAGCGGCACCGTGCTTGGGGCGCCGAGAGTAGCTGGAGCTAGCTGCAGGATCATGGTGTTCCTTGGAACGGCGCTCATTGGCGGGCATCATGGAAGGGACTTCCGGGCGACCCTCCTGAGTAGGGAACTTGAATGGTTCCATGATGACTCTTTCATCAAGAGTGTTGAGAGGAGCAGGAACAATGTAGTTGATGAGCCGCTGAACATACTGAGCATAGTTGGGAGTCATGATTTGAAAGAACATCTCTCATATTATGTTTTGAGTGTTTGATGTCAATGTACGTGATATACTAATGTTTGGTTAAGTGGTACAGGGATTATATAGATACATTTGTGTGTGTGTTGGATGTGGTCAGTGCTGTCAAAGAGAATCAGAAAAAGTTCATCAGGCCGGATAATCCGGGCCGGATATTTCCAAAATATCCGGCCCCCAGAATTTCGGCTAAGGACTTGAGGGAAATCAGCTCAGTATAGGGGCCGGACATTTGCCCGGATATTGTCCTGGTTTTGTCCCAGGGCCGGATTATCCGGGCCGGACATTTCAAGAATATCCGGCCCCCTCGAAAATGGCTAAGGACCTGAAGAAAAGTGGCTCTGGTATGGGGCCGGACATTTGACCGGACATTGTCCTGGTTTTGTACCAGGAGGCCGGATTATCCGGCCCTAACTTAGGCCGGATTATCCGGCCCCCCGGAAGGCTCAACGGTTGGATTTTGGGGAGGGGTATTTATACCCCTCTTCTTCTTCCTTACCCCTTTGCTCAATCATTGCACAAGAAATCTGCCAAGCTACACCACCATTAGAGCCACCTCAAGAAACACAAGATTTGCAAGATCTCCTTCCTCCCCCAACCAAATCTCTTGATCTTTGGAGATTCGAAGGAGAAGCCACCGATCTACATCCTCACCGAAGCGTTTTTCATTTCCCCCTCATTTGTTTGAGGGATCTCATGCTAGTGTTCCTATTTGGTTCCCTAGTTGATTTGTGTTGATGTGTTGTTGTTGATTGTTGTATTGTTACAGATTTGGGAGCCTCCAATTTAGTTGTGGATGTGTGCCCCAAGAACCTTGTAAAGGCCCGGTTTCCGCCTCGAGGAAATCCCTTAGTGGAAGTGGGCTAGGCCTTCGTGGCGTTGCTCACAGGAGATCTGAGTGAAGCCTTCGTGGCTGTTGGTTTGGCTTGCGTAGCAACCACACTCCTCCAAACGTAGACGTACCTTCTTGCAAAGGAAGGGAACTACGGGAATCATCTCCGTGTCAACGCGTGCTCCACTCTCGGTTACCTCTATCCCACTCTATCTCCTATATATTGCGTAGCTATATCTTGCTTAGTTGGTAACCTTGTCATATAGGTAAATTCACTTAGTTGCATATCTAGAGAATTTACCTTTGAGTCAAACCTAAATTGAAAAAGAACTAAAAATTGGTTAGCACCTATTCACCCCCCTCTAGGTGCGGCATACGATCCTTTCAATTGGTATCAGAGCCTCGGCTCTTATTTCGGGCTTAACCGCCTAAGAGTATGCCGGACGATGTGCCTCCGGAAGAGGCCGGTAAGTTGGTCACCATGGAGGACATCAATTCGTTGAGATCCTCCATGGACGCTCAAATGGAAAGCATGAGAAAATTGATTTCCGAGCTTTTGACTCCGGTCCCTCCTAGGGCTCCCGTCTTAGAGGTAAAGGACACGGGTGTGTTAGAAGAGGGAGGTGCTTCGGCACTACCCTCCTCTACCAAACCCGTGGAAGGTGATAACTTAAACACTATCAAATCTCCCATTGCATCTCCTAGTGGAACTAGTGGAGGTGAGAGCTACAATCGAGTAGCTCCACCTTTTCTATCTCCCGATATACCGGTTCCACATCCCCATTTGAACATTCGAGGCGACCCACCTAAGTTTTCCGTTGAGAATTTCGATACTTGGCAATTTGAGTTTCGCTCTCATGTTTGCAGTGCCTCCAATGAACTTTGGAGAATCATCTTGGAAGGCTTCAAGCCCTACAACCCCGACAAGTTGACTAGAAGAGAAGCGGTTGATAGTCAACTCAACAACACCGCCTTGCACATGATTCAAACTAGTGTGGGGACACAAGAGCTTCCTCGTGTTCGGAACTACACCACCGCCAAGGAAGCTTGGGATGGTTTGGCCGCTAGTTGCATTGGAAGTGAGAGCACGAGAAGGAACAAGTATAATGCTCTTCGGAATCAAGCCGAAGGATTCATGAGGCTACCGGATGAAGATCATCAAGTCATGTATGGAAGACTCCTCATCGTTGCCGATGCCTTCCGGCTTAGTGGTGCCACCCACATCAATGACTCTTGGATCAAGGAGAAGTACATTGAATGCATGATGCCTTTTGTACCCATTGATGTCAAGACCCTTGTTGGGAGAGAATGCTATTCTTCTCTCTCATCTCAAGATGCCGTGCACGAGATGCAAGCCCTCAAGGTGCTCGAGCAAAACTCTCATGATTCTCGCAATCGTGCCATTGGTATGGCAAAAGGGAACAACCTTGCCTTGGTGGTCAACCCCGTTGAAGAAGTGTACCCTCAAGAACAATATAGGGCATCTTGGAGTATGTCCTATCCGGAAGATTTGGAATGCCACTATCATGATCACATGGCCTTCCATGCAAAGTCATTTTGGGTTGATCCCTCCAAGGCCAAGGAAGACAACATCAAGAGAAACCACAAAAGTGGGTTCACTAGCTTTGGTCCAAAGACAAGGTCATGCTACAATTGTGATGACAAGCGCCATTTCATTGCCGAATGCCCCTATGAGAATAGAGAGCTTCATAATGGAAGGCTCATTCCCAAGGACAAGAGCAAAGACACAAAGGGCAAATATTCAAAAGCCCCCAACAAGAAATTCTACAACAACAAGACCAAGAAGGGCAAGAGGCACCCAAAAGTTGTGCTAGTGACTAGGGAAGAATATTCTTCCGATGAAGTTGAAAGCTCTAGTGATGATGAAGGAGAAAGCTCAAAGGAAGTGGCCGCCATTGTCACTACCAACATTCCCTCTTCATCTCTCTTTGAATCCCCCAATGAGAATCCTCATATCAAGAATGCACATTGCTTCATGGCAAAATCCTCCTTGGACACATCTATTGTGCTATCAACTCAAGAAGAATATACCTCCGGAGATGATGATGTTGATGATGAAGAAGATGCAACCTCTAATGGATTGGTCGCTCTTGCCTCCCTCTCCACTAACTCTTCATCACCAAGTGAATCCCCCAATGAGATCATTCATGTGGAGGAAGAAAGTTGTCTCATGGCTAAATCCTCCGAGGTATCATCTCCTAGCCCCTCTATGCCTAACATATCAAGTGATCTAGGGGTTGATGATGCTAGTCTAAAAGTGAAACAAGAAATGCTAGAATTTGATGAATTCATTCTTAACCTACAAGGTATCAACAAAAAGCATGTTTCAAATCTCATGGCTCGTTTAGCTCAACAAAATGCTACTCTTGAGAAAAAGGGTCAAATAGAGAGAGAAGACTCTCTTGAAATCCATGCTCTTAAAAATGCTCTTGAGGAAAGTCAAGAAACTATAGCTTCTCTTGAGGAGAGGCTAGAAAATCTTGAAGAGCCTCAAGATGAAATTAACAAGCTCACTAAAGCTAGAGATCATGCTAGGGCTAAGACTAAATTGCTTAAAAAGGAAATGGCCCAATTTGGTGTTGATCATGAGAAACTTGTGAAGGATCTAGATGAACTAGACAAAGCTCACAAAGCTTTGAAGAGTGAATACGCTCTCCTATCCAAGTCAAATGAGCAACTTCAAATTAGGCTTGCTTCATATGATGTGCCTAGTTCCTCTACCCCTTCATGTGATCATGCAAATATTATTGAGGAAAATGCTAGGTTGAAGGATGAACTTGCTAAGGCCTCCTCTCCCCAAAGTAAACTTTCTTTGGATGATCTCTTGAGTAAGCAAAGATCAAACAATGGGAAGGAGGGCCTTGGTTATGGAGCCAAGGCAAAGAAGGCAAACAAGCAAAAGGCCAAGCCCGCACAAGAGAAGAAGAAAGATATCACTAATGGTGAAGCCCCTAAGGGCAAAACCATTAATGATGATGATGCGGGAAATGCTAACCCTCACTATGTTTTATTCAAAGATTATTATGGTGATGTTTATGCTAAATATGTTGGCCCATATGATGGTTATGTTGCTTGGTCTATTTGGGTCCCAAAGACCCTTGTTGCTAACAAAAGAGGACCCATTGAGAAATGGGTACCTAAATCCAAGCATTGATCTCATGTAGGACTATGCCGCCGGAGGTTCAAAATGGGTACTTGATAGTGGATGTACAAGTCATATGACCGGCGGCAAGAACCTCGTCAAGGAGTTGAGGCCCAACATAAACAATATCACCGTCTCCTTTGGCGATAATTCTACATCCGAGGTATTGGGTTTTGGCAAGGTTGTGGTTGCACACAACATAACACTTGTGGATGTCATGCTTGTCAAAACCCTTGGTTACAATTTGCTTTCCGTTTCCGCCCTTGGCAAGATGGGTTTCGCCGTCTTTATTGATAAAGATATTGTGGTCCTCTTGTGGAGCAAGACTCTAAAAGTCGCTTTCGTTGGGTATCGCGAACATAACTTGTATGTGGTGGACTTTTCGGGGACCACCACTTCAAGTGCGATGTGCCTATTCGGAAAGGCGGATGTGGGTTGGTTGTGGCATCGCCGCCTAGCCCATGTCAACATGAGAACTTTGCAAAGTCTTCACAAGGGGAACCATATTGTGGGACTAATGGAAAATGTTTCTTTTGCCAAAGATCGTGTTTGTAGGGCTTGTGTTGAAGGTAAAATGCATGACTCTCCGCATCCAAGCAAGACTATCATCTCTTCCAAGAGGATCTTGGAGCTCCTTCATGTGGATCTCTTTGGTCCCGTTACTCATGCAAGTCTTGGTGCGAAGAAACATTGCTTGGTGATTGTTGATGATTACTCAAGATACACTTGGGTCTACTTTCTCAAGACGAAAGATGAGACTCAACAAATATTCATTGACTTTGCCACCGAGGTGCAACGCCAACACAACCTCCTCATTATGGCAATAAGAAGTGACAACGGCTCCGAGTTCAAGAACTACACACTCAATGATTTTCTTAGTGATGAGGGGATTCGTCATCAATATTCCGCTGCTTACACCCCTCAACAAAATGGTGTTGCGGAGAGGAAGAACCGGACTCTTATGGATATGGCAAGATCTATGATGGCGGAGTATAAATCCCGCTATAACTTTTGGGCCGAAGCCATCTCCACCGCTTGCCACTCCTCTAACCGGCTCTATCTCCGCAAGGGATTGAACAAGACTCCATATGAAATACTCACCGGCAACAAGCCTAATATCTCATACTTCAAGGTGTTCGGTTGTAAGTGTTTCTACAAAATCAAAGGAGTTCGTTTGTCTAAATTTGCTCCTAAAGCTTTGGAGGGTATATTTGTTGGTTACGGTGCCGAATCTCACACTTATAGAGTCTTTGATATAGCCTCCGGGATTATCATCGAATCTTGTAGTGTGAGGTTCGAAGAAAATGATAGCTCCCAAGTGGGGCAAGTTGATGTATGTGCAGGTGATGAAATACCTCAAGATGCCATAGTAAGAATGGGTGTGGGATTTTTCCGCCCCATTGAGGGACACGGTGTGGCGTCTCGGGAAGAACTATGCTCTACCACGGTGGAGCCCTCATCCTCTCAACATCAACAAACCCCATCCCTTGAAGCTAATGATGCACCAACCCAAGAACAAGAAGAAAACCCTCCCTCTCATGAACAAGATCAAGGACAAGATCAACCAAGAATTCAAGATCAACCATTCGATATTTGCGCTTCACCAAATATTGTCCAAGATCAAGCACATGAGGATGAGCATTCTCAAGAAATTGAGGAAGCTCAAATTGAAGGTCAAGACGGGGACCCAAATGATCAAGTTGATCAAGTGACACCTCCAAGGCCTAGAAAAACCAAGGAGGAGATCGAGGCCCGTCGTCTAGCAAGAAGAGAAAGGCAACTTGAGCGTCTTGAACACACACATGACAAGGTTCTTGGTGATGTAAGGGCAAAGGTTTCCACAAGAAGGCAATTGGCTAACTTTAGCAATCATCATGCTTATATCTCCTTAGTGGAACCCAAGAAAGTATTTGAAGCCCTTGAAGATTCGGATTGGTTGGAAGCTATGCACGAAGAACTCAACAACTTCAAGCGCAACAAAGTATGGACCTTAGTAGAGAAGCCAAAGGAGTGCCGCAATGTTATAGGCACTAAATGGATATTCAAGAACAAGCAAGATGAGTTTGGAAATGTTGTGAGGAACAAGGCAAGATTGGTGGCTCAAGGTTTCTCTCAAGTTGAAGGAATTGACTTTGGAGAGACCTATGCTCCCGTGGCTCGCCTTGAGTCCATCCGTATCCTTCTTGCTTATGCATCGCATCATAACTTTAAGTTACAACAAATGGATGTTAAAAGTGCATTTCTTAATGGTCCTTTGCATGAAGAGGTTTATGTTAAGCAACCCCCGGGGTTTGAGGATCTCAACTTTCCTAACCATGTCTACAAGCTTGATAAAGCACTTTATGGTCTCAAACAAGCTCCTAGAGCTTGGTACGAGCACCTTAAAGAATTGTTGGTAGACCGTGGGTTTGATGTTGGGCTAATCGATCCCACTCTTTTTACTAAGAGGGTTAATGGGGAGCTTTTCGTTTGCCAATTATATGTTGATGATATTATCTTTGGCTCTACTAACAAAGCTTTCAATGATGAATTTTCAAAGCTTATGACCGATAGGTTTGAGATGTCTATGATGGGAGAGATGAAGTTCTTCCTTGGTTTTGAGATCAAGCAATTGAGAGAAGGAACCTTCATCAATCAAGCAAAATATCTCCAAGACATGCTCAAGAGGTTCAAGATGACCGAGTTGAAGGGTGTGGCCACTCCTATGGTTACCAAATGTCATCTTGCACTAGATCCCAATGGTAAAGAGGTGGATCAAAAGGTATATCGCTCCATGATTGGATCCTTGCTTTACCTTTGTGCATCTAGACCGGACATAGTGTTGAGTGTTGGTGTGTGTGCAAGGTATCAAGCTTCTCCTAAGGAGAGCCACATGATGGCTCTCAAAAGAATCTTTAGATATTTGGTTGATACCCCAAGATATGGTATTTGGTACCCCAAAGGCTCAAGCTTTATTCTCAATGGATATACCGATGCGGATTGGGCGGGGGACAAGGATGATAGGAAATCAACTTCCGGGGCTTGCCAATTTCTTGGTAGGTCCTTGGTGTGTTGGTCTTCTAAGAAGCAAAATTGTATATCTCTCTCCACCGCCGAAGCCGAATATGTTGCCGCCGCAAGTGGATGCACTCAATTGTTATGGATGAGGCAAACTTTAAAGGAATATGGTGTCATTTGTGACAAAGTGCCTCTATTATGTGACAATGAAAGTGCCATCAAGATTGCCTATAATCCGGTGCAACATTCAAGAACGAAGCATATTGAGATCCGGAATCATTTCATTAGGGATCATGTTGCCCGTGGTGATATTGAGCTTATCTATGTTCCTACCAAAGATCAACTTGCCGATATATTCACGAAGCCTCTTGATGAAGCAAGGTTCTCTTATTTGAGGAATGAGCTAAATATCATTGATTCAAGGAGTATAGCTTGACCATCTTGCAAACACACCTTTGTCTCAAAACTTTATTTGGTTTAGATGTGGGCATGGAAATAGGGGGAGTGCGGTTTAAACTATTGAGCTATCCCTCCCCCCATAATGCCAACATTAAATAAAATCATTCTCTTTATATCATATAATGATATGTGAGCTTCAATGATGAGTAGTGGTTTTGGGCCCAAGATATATCTTCGCGGTGCCATGCCATAACACTCATATATGGTGGCCTAGGCCACCACACTCTTCTTTGAGAAGAGTTGGAGTTATTTGGATCTTATCGCCTTTTATTTGACAACTCCATGTTCTTATGGGAAATCACTCTAGTTTGGCCTTATTTGCTCATCTCTTGCAAACTTGAGTGATCATGTACCATTAACAGTTTGTTTCCTCTAAACCTAAGCCTACACTCATCTATAAGCCATTTCCATCTTGCTCATTTGTCATGTTTGATAAAAACTTGGAGTTTGAGGTTTCTCGGTCGGATGATCTAGGTTGCCCCATCTTATTGGTAAATATGCATCTTATATGTGAGGTGATAGTTTATTGCACCACATATGGGTCCGCAAATAACCAACGAAAGATAGGCGGGATTGGCGGTGTTCTGAAATTCTCCAGAACACCGGATAATCCGCCCCCCAGGCGACCCGGAAAATCCGGCCCGGCCGGATTATCCGCCCTAAACTAGGGCCGGATTATCCGGCCTGGGCAGATCTTGAAAGGGCTGAGGACGAGGCCGCGGGGGGCAAACGGTTCACACCACCCCTCTCTCTCCTCTCTCTCCTCTCAAGGTCGCCGGAGCTTCTCCTCCTCGCCGGAGCCGCCCCGTCCACTCCCTCCCGGAGTTTTTGGGTGGATCGGGTGCTCCTCCCTCCTAGCTACCTTCTCCTCCAAGCGGCTTTCGCAATGGATGCGGGTATGAATCACAATCCCTAACCCTAGGTGTTGTGATTTGTGTGTGCTATTTTCTTGGTGGATTTGGTGTCTAGTTGTTCCAAATCGTTTGTAGTGTACTCCTCTTGCATGCTATAAGGCCGATCTGTTCTTAGACAAGTTGTTGTTTGCAAAATCTGCTAGATTCGCAGGGCCGGATTATCCGGCCCCCGCGAGGACCGGATTATCCGGTCCGGCCGGATTATCCGCCCCCTTGGGGCACCGGATTATCCGGCCTGGAGCTTCATCGCCGCTGCAGTTTTGATTCAATCTATCTTGTTTAGACTTGTACCAGCTTATAGTATGTTCCTAGAGTACATTGCTATATCATACATGACTTATGAGCATTATCTTCTCTTTGCTATCCATCTTTGCTAGTCACAGGTCGTACTTCTCGGGGTACTTCTCGGAGACGCCCAAGGGCTGATCGTTCAAGTGATGAGTTCGTGTCCAACGCTCCTCGCAAGTCAACCTCATCTAGGCACAAGAACAAGGCATCAAGGGAAAACTACAAGACCATGGACCTTATTTCTTATTCTGCTATCCGCTTGAAGAACTGGTATGAAGACCTCCCAAGGGATGAAGAGACAGAGGGCAGAAAATACTGGTGCATGGAACAGGAGTTCATCTATAAGGATATCTATGAGCCCATGAAGAAATTACGTCCCATGCAAGCTATCGATGTGGACGTTCTGGCAGTCAACAATCACTTTGAGGATGCCATCTGGGTGACTGGTAGGATGGGCTTGCAGGATTTGATGAAGATTCGATGTGACTATAGTCCAGAGTTGGTGAAGCAGTTCTTTGCTACGTTGGCCATCAAGAAAGATGAGGACCGTACTATGGAATGGATGTCTGGCTCCACTCACTGTAGTGCCACCTTGCGCCGTTTTGCTGCTATTCTTGGAGTTCCTGCAGAAGGAGGCCGTCGTCTCCATGGACCTCAGAGGGCAGATAAGAATGCACTGTTTGATCTCTATACATCTGCTGGAAAAGTGGGAGAGACCAAGGGGCTGCTTCCCATCTATGGTCAGTTACTCCGGTTCTTTCGGTCCACCATCGCTCCTAGTGGTGGTAACAATGATGCAATCCGGGGATCTCTTGTGGATCTCATGTACCTCAGCTTTCGGTGTGCTCGTGATGAGAATGAGGAACATAACTACACTATTGATATCATGGACTACATCTTCCATGAGATTCATGATGCCATGGTCTCCCGCACTACTATACCTTATGCGCCCTACATCCAGCTCCTCATCAACAACACTGCGGGCGTGAGTGGTGAAGACTTGAGCGGGTACCCTTTGATGAAGCACTCTATCAAGAAGGCCTACAAGCTTAAGCCTGTCTCTTCTGCTGTACCTCCACCTGACTCCTTCATGGGTGATGCTCGTTCTAGTGGATTTGCTCCTGCTCGCCATCCTGACCTCCCTGCTATGAAGAAACAAGTGAACAGGCTCAGTTGGTTTCAGCGTTACATCCTTTGCATGAACATTGAGATTCATAAGGAGAACTTTGCGGCCAGCCGGGAGCGGGCTGAGATTAAGCATACTCAGGCGGTTATTCTGCACAAGCTCAGTGGTGAGCAAGGACCCCCTCCTCAGCCTCCTGCTCACCCAGGTTACAGTGGGTGGCATTCTGCACAGGTTCCGTGGAGTGATCTTGATAGTTGCATTCAAAGGTCCAGTCTCACTCGCCGCTCTCCGGATGCACCTGACACTGATGAAGAAGAAGAAGAAGAAGAAGCGCCATCCGAGTCCGATGATGAAGATGTCTCCGAGTGATCCCCATGGGGCGAGTAGCATCGCGCTTGTCCCCTTTTTGGCGTTTCGATGCCAAAGGGGGAGAAGTGTTCTATTAGGAACTCTCTCGGGGATTTGCATGGTTTGGGCACAAGCATATGCGTTTACCATTCCTTTATTGCTTGTGTTCCATTTTATTTGAACTATTTGCTTTGGTTGTGTTCCGTTTAAAACTATGTGCTATGTGGTGTGAGACATTGTTATGGTTTTCGGATTTCTATATGTTGAGATCAAGACTATTATATTATGTGTGATGCTATATCTCCGTATCATATATCTACACATGGGTATGATTTCTAGCATCCTATCTCAACTTCATATTTGTTTATGTCTCTTGTTAGAGCTCATGATGGATACCTCTTGTGTTGAGGCACCTCGCTCCTATGTGTTGTGTATTTGTATTCAAATGCAAATTTCTTATATGCACACATGTAGGGGGAGTGCCTCTATGTTTTGCCATTATGCTTGTCTCTATAGTGATTCTCTTGCAAATCCGTATATTGTCATCAAACACCAAAAAGGGGGAGATTGAAAGAACATCTCTCATATTATGTTTTGAGTGTTTGATGTCAATGTACGTGATATACTAATGTTTGGTTAAGTGGTACAGGGATTATATAGATACATTTGTGTGTGTGTTGGATGTGGTCAGTGCTGTCAAAGAGAATCAGAAAAAGTTCATCAGGCCGGATAATCCGGGCCGGATATTTCCAAAATATCCGGCCCCCAGAATTTCGGCTAAGGACTTGAGGGAAATCAGCTCAGTATAGGGGCCGGACATTTGCCCGGATATTGTCCTGGTTTTGTCCCAGGGCCGGATTATCCGGGCCGGACATTTCAAGAATATCCGGCCCCCTCGAAAACGGCTAAGGACCTGAAGAAAAGTGGCTCTGGTATGGGGCCGGATTTTTGACCGGACATTGTCCTGGTTTTGTACCAGGCCGGATTATCCGGGGGGGCGGATTATCCGGCCCTAACTTAGGCCGGATTATCCGGCCCCCCGGAAGGCTCAACGGTTGGATTTTGGGGAGGGGTATTTATACCCCTCTTCTTCTTCCTTACCCCTTTGCTCAATCATTGCACAAGAAATCTGCCAAGCTACACCACCATTAGAGCCACCTCAAGAAACACAAGATTTGCAAGATCTCCTTCCTCCCCCAACCAAATCTCTTGATCTTTGGAGATTCGAAGGAGAAGCCACCGATCTACATCCTCACCGAAGCGTTTTTCATTTCCCCCTCATTTGTTTGAGGGATCTCATGCTAGTGTTCCTATTTGGTTCCCTAGTTGATTTGTGTTGATGTGTTGTTGTTGATTGTTGTATTGTTACAGATTTGGGAGCCTCCAATTCAGTTGTGGATGTGTGCCCCAAGAACCTTGTAAAGGCCCGGTTTCCGCCTCGAGGAAATCCCTTAGTGGAAGTGGGCTAGGCCTTCGTGGCGTTGCTCACAGGAGATCTGAGTGAAGCCTTCGTGGCTGTTGGTTTGGCTTGCGTAGCAACCACACTCCTCCAAACGTAGATGTACCTTCTTGCAAAGGAAGGGAACTACGGGAATCATCTCCGTGTCAACGCGTGCTCCACTCTCGGTTACCTCTATCCCACTCTATCTCCTATATATTGCGTAGCTATATCTTGCTTAGTTGGTAACCTTGTCATATAGGTAAATTCACTTAGTTGCATATCTAGAGAATTTACCTTTGAGTCAAACCTAAATTGAAAAAGAACTAAAAATTGGTTAGCACCTATTCACCCCCCCCTCTAGGTGCGGCATACGATCCTTTCACACGCTTCAGTTCACAGTGAATAAGATCACAACCATCAATTTTCCTTATCCTGGCAGGGTGGCAATAGTACATCAGATTCAGGTGATAGTTCCTGACTTCACTAGAGTCGCCTGACTTGCTGATGAGACTCTCACGGAACATCTTGGCAAGGACAAGATATGAGTAGTACATCCCAGAGATAGTGGGAGGTCCAGCTGTGGGGTTAGTGGGATAGCAAAAGGAGATGTCACCTCTAGTGAGCTTAGGCCGAGTATGAATTCTGTACCCTTAGCACGGCCACCACCAAAACCCATGGCCGCACAGAACTGAGTGTAGGTGCAGGAGTACTTCTCCCTGCCAGTCATCCAAGTCATGGTGCGGTCCGCATCATCATGGAAGAAGACGGTGCAATGGAACTGACGGACTAGAAGGGGACAATAGGTGGGATCTTCTTGTTCATCATCGGGCTTTAGGCACACAAGGTCATATAGTCCCATACCCTTCAAGGTTTCAACCACAAAGCGGTACTTTGTGGCTTCATGCAAGGCAAGCTCTTCAGGATTGATGGCCTTGGGCTTCACAACAGCACCATTCTTCATACACTCTTGAGTATTATAGAAACCATCCCATAGGGCTGCTTGTGTCTTGGTCCAGAAGAACTTGTCCCCACCAGTGTAAGTCCGTTGCTCATAGCGATACGGATTCACCGTCCTCAGTTCCTGCCAATCAAGACGATTTGCATCCGCAATATTGAAATCTGGCACTATTTCATCATCTTCTTGGGCTGCGTGTTTGTCTTTCCTCCTATTTGCAACTGACTTGTTTCTTCCTCCAGCTGAGCTGCCAGTGTCAGTAGGCTGAGGTGCTTTAGAAGGCTTGCGGGTGCTAGTACGGCAGCCAGGAGGCCTTGGCGCAGTCCTACCTCGCTTGGCAAGGCCACCACGATCATCATCACTCGAACCACCTGTGAATAAGCAAATAGAGCGAGGATAGCAGTGGGGTAAGTGTACATGTCATCAATAAGATGGAGGCCAAAAAGCATAGTATATATTCAAGTGGTTTGACGAAGTTGTGCGAAAACTGGGCGATCCGGCGCACAGGCCGGTCCAACCGGGTGACAGACCGGACGAGCCGGTTGCCGACCGGTTGACCGGGCCGCACGCCGGGCCGGCCGGTTGAGGGGCCGGTTGACCGGGCTGGTGACCGGATCTGTCGACTTGTGAGGTGTTGCCCAGATTTTCTACCACAAAATCATGCAAAAACTCATAAACTTGAATATAGACTATAGCAATAGAGTGGAGTATGTGCATTGTGTTGTGAGACACTCTAAAGGCATGAGGACTTACAAACCCTAACCCTAACCCTAAAATTTCCTCAAATCTTGTCAAGAAATTGCAATGTGTGATGAGGACTAGAAAATAGGGAGAAAGGGAGAGCATATTACCCGAAGACATGGTCCTTCTTGATCAAGAGAGCAAGAAGAACACTAGGTAGGGCTTGAAACCCAAGAACTCCAAAATTTCCCAAAATAGCTTGAGAGGGACCAAATCCTTTGGTGGAGTTGTTCCAAGGGGCCCGATCTATGGTTTGGTGGAGTTTGGGAGAATTCTTGTGGTGGGAAGGTCCTAGAACGTGGTGGAGGTGATGGAGGCGGCGGCCATGGAGGTTTGGGAGTTGGGGGGTAATGAGGAAGAAGACCCCAAGGGGTATCCTCTCCCAACACATATCACAGGCCGCACGGCCGGTCGGGCGCCCGGTCGACCGGACCTGGCGCCGGCTGGTCCGGCCCAGAGGCCGGTCCAACCGGGCCAGAGACCGGCCAGGGACAAACTGCCCAGTTTTGTCTCGTTTTGCCTCGTTTTGCCCCTATATTTTGTGTAAATGTGTGTGAATGCTCAGATGATGACATGTACATATAGATAGATAGATGATGATGAGATGAGCATAGACATGGGGTTGGAAACACAAAATTCTCTAGGCATACCCATTGGAGAGAAAATTCAAACAAGATATAAATAGCAACAATGGGCATGATTCGAAGGATATCAAGAACCATAAAACATTTTTGAAATAGTTTTTGCAATAAAATCATTTAGCCTTATATAGTCAAATCAAGTTGTAATTGAGGCTCAATGAGGGGCGGGGGATTACTCCCCCTATGTGAAAGCGCAAATGTCATGAGACCTCGAAGAGACATGCTTGGGTCCATATAATGACATTGGGTCTATTTATGTTGCACACATAGGTATGCATCATACCAAGACATGGTAAGATGACTATCCCCATATGTGCTATACCTCTAAGCTAGATAGTTAGATAAATGCAAGAATATAGTGCAAGAAGTTAATCAATCCAAGTTTTTAGGATCAAGAATACCAAGTTCTCCTCTCAAGTTTACAAACCGGGCTTCATCCAAAGGCTTAGTGAAAATATCCGCCAATTGGTAGGTTGTCCCCACATGAGTGAGATCAATATCCTTATTGGCAACATGGTCACGTAGGAAGTGATGGCGAATGTCAATATGTTTGGTGCGACAATGTTGAACCGGGTTATTGGCGATCTTAATTGCACTTTCATTGTCACAAAGAAGAGGCACCGTACCAAGAGACACACCATAGTCTTTCAAGGTTTGCTTCATCCATAACAATTGAGTGCAACAAGATGCCGCGGATATGTATTCGGCTTCGGCGGTGGATAAAGCGGTGGAATTTTGTTTCTTGGATGACTGATACGTCTCCAACGTATCGATAATTTCTTATGTTCCATGCTACTTTATTGATGATACCTACATGTTTTATACACATTATATGTCATCATTATGCGTTTTATGGAACTAACCTATTAACAAGATGCCGAAGTGCCAGTTCCTGTTTTCTGCTGTTTTTGGTTTCAGAAATCCTAGTAACGAAATATTCTCGAATTGGACGAAATCAACGCCCAGTTCCTATTTTGCCCTAAAGCATCCGAACACCCGAGAACCGTCGAGAGGGGCCACAGGGGGCCCACACATGGTGGTGGCGCGGCCAGGGCTGGGCTCGCGCCACCCCTGTTGTGTCGTCGCCTTCGACCTTTGACGCCGCCTCTTCGCCTATAAAAGGTCCCTGACCTAAAACGCGATACGAATAAGCCACGGTACGCGAAACCTTCCAGACGCCGCCATCGCGAAGCCAAGATCCGGGGGACAGGAGTCTCCACGCCGCCGGGACGGGGAAGTGCCCCCGGAAGGCTTCTCCATCGACACCGCTGCCATCTCCACCGCCATCTTCATCACCGCTGCTCCCATGAGGAGGGAGTAGTTCTCCATCGAGGCTTGGGGCTGTACGGTAGCTATGTGGTTCATCTCTCTCCTATGTACTTCAATACAATAATCTCATGAGCTGCCTTACATGATTGAGATTCATATGATGATGCTTGTAATCTAGATGTCATTATGCTAGTCAAGTGGGTTTTACTTATGTGATCTCCGGAGACTCCTTGTCCCACGTGTGTAAAGGTGACAGTGTGTGCACCGTGTGGGTCTCTTAGGCTATATTTCACAGAATACTTATTCACTGTTATGAATGGCATAGTGAAGTGCTTATTTATATCCCTTTATGATTGCAATGTGTTTTGTATCACAATTTATCCATGTGCTACTCTAGTGATGTTATTAAAGTAGTTTTATTCCTCCTGCACGGTGTAATGGTGACAGTGTGTGCATCCGTGTTAGTACTTGGCGTAGGCTATGATTATGATCTCTTGTAGATTATGAAGTTAACTATTTCTATGATGGTATTGATGTGATCTATTCCTCCTACATGATGTGAAGGTGACAGTGTGCATGCTATGTTAGTACTTGGTTTAGTCGTGTCGATCTTTCATGCACTCTAAGGTTATTTAAATATGAACATTGAATTGTGGAGCTTGTTAACTCCGGCATTGAGGGTTCGTGTAATCCTACGCAATGTGTTCATCATCCAACAAGAGAGTGTAGAGTATGCATTTATCTATTCTGTTATGTGATCAAAGTTGAGAGTGTCCACTAGTGAAAGTCTATTCCCTAGGCCTTGTTCCTAAATACTGCTATCGCTGCTTGTTTACTGTTTTACTGCGTTACTACTGCTGCGTTACTACGCTTTTTACTTCCTACAATATTACTACCATCAACTGCACGCCAGTAAGCTATTTTCTGGCGCCGTACTACTGCTCATATTCATTCATACCACTTGTATTTCACTATCTCTTCGCCGAACTAGTGCACTTATTTGGTGTGTTGGGGACACAAGAGACTTCTTGCTTTGTGATTGTAGGGTTGCATGAGAGGGATATCTTTGACCTCTTCCTCCCTGAGTTCGATAAACCTTGGGTGATCCACTTAAGGGAAAACTTGCTGCTGTTCTACAAACCTATGCTCTTGGAGGCCCAACACTGTCTACAGGAAAGAAGCGTGAGTAGACATCAAGCTATTTTCTGGCGCCGTTGCCGGCGAGGAAAGGTAAAAGGTACTCACACTCCGGATCTCGGCTACTAAGCTATTATCCGGCGCCGTTGTAAGTACTCGAAGCTATTTCCTTTAGACTCTGCAATTGCGACATTTGGTTTCTTGTTTACACTAGTTAGGCATAATGGACAACAATGACCTTCTTATTCTATTTCCTGATTTAAGACATGGATGGTTTGATGCGAAAATTAAAAAACCCATGGAACATATTAATATGAATGCTTTGAACACTATTGTTGCTAATGCTATGGAAAATTCTAAGCTTGGGGAAGCTGGCTTTGATGAGCATGATATTTTTAGTCCCCCAAGCATTGAGGAGAAAATTTACTTTGATGATACTATGCCTCCTATATTTGATGATGAGAATAATAATGATAGCTACTTTGTTGAATTTGCTCCCACTACAACTAATAAAATTGATTATGCTTATGTGGAGAGTAATAATTTTATGCATGAGACTCATGATAAGAATGCTTTATGTGATAGTTATATTGTTGAGTTTTCTCATGATGCTACTGAAAGTTATTATGAGAGAGGAAAATATGGTTGTAGAAATTTTCATGTTACTAAAACACCTCTCTATGTGCTGAAATTTTTGAAGCTACACTTGTTTTATCTTCCTATGCTTGTTACTTTGCTCTTCATGAACTTGTTTATTTACAAGATTCCTATGCATAGGAAGCATGTTATACTTAAATGTGTTTTGAATTTGCCTCTTGATGCTCTCTTTTGCTTCAAATACTATTTTTTGCGAGTGCATCATTAAAACTGCTGAGCCCATCTTAATGGCTATAAAGAAAGAACTTCTTGGGAGATAACCCATGTGTTTATTTTACTACAGTACTTTGTTTTATATTTGTGTCTTGGAAGTTTTTACTACTGTAGCAACCTCTCCTTATCTTAGTTTTGTTGCATTGTTGTGCCAAGTAAAGTCTCTATAGTAAGGTTCATACTAGATTTGGATTACTGCGCAGAGACAGATTTCTTTGCTGTCACGAATCTGGGCCTAATTCTCTGTAGGTAACTCAGAAAATTATGCCAATTTACGTGAGTGATCCTCAGATATGTACGCAACTTTCATTAGTTTTTAGTTTTTCCATTTGAGCGAGTCTGGTGCCATTTTAAAATTCGTCTTTACGAACTGTTCTGTTTTGACAGATTCTGCGTTTTATTTCGCATTGCCTCTTTTGCTATGTTGGATGAATTTCTTTGATCCATTAATGTCCAGTAGCTTTATGCAATGTCCATAAGTGTAAATAATGATTGTGTCACCTCTGAACATGTAAATTTTTATTGTGCACTAACCCTCTAATGAGTTTTCTTGAAGTTTGGTGTGAAGGAAGTTTTCAAGGGTCAAGAGAGAAGTATGATATACTATGATCAAGAGGAGTGAAAGCTCTAAGCTTGGGGATGCCCCGTGGTTCACCCCTGCATATTTTAAGAAGACTCAAGCATCTAAGCTTGGGATGCCCAAGGCATCCCCTTCTTCATCGACAACTTATCAGGTTTCTTCTAGTGAAACTATATTTTTATTCAGTCACATCTTATGTACTTTACTTGGAGCGTCTGTGTTCTTTTATTTTTGTTTTTGTTTTGTTATCTTAGTTCTCTGAATAAGTTCATCCTTGTGTGGGAGAGAACGCTCCGCTGGTTCATATGAACACATGTGTTCTTAGCTTTTAATGTTCATGGCGAAGGTTGAAACTGCTTCGTTAAGTTGTTATATGGTTGGAATTGGAAAATGCTACATGTAGTAATTCTAAAATGTCTTGGATAATGTGATACTTGGCAATTGTTGTGCTCATGTTTAAGCTCTTGCATCATATACTTTGCACCCATTAATGAAGAAATACATAGAGCTTGCTAAAATTTGGTTTGCATAATTGGTCTCTCTAAGGTATAGATAATTTCTAGTATTGAGTTTTGAACAACAAGGAAGACGGTGTAAAGTCTTATAATGTTTACAATATGTCTTTTATGTGAGTTTTGCTGCACCGGTTCATCCTTGTGTTTGTTTCAAATAACCTTGCTAGCCTAAACCTTGTATCGAGAGGGAATACTTCTCATGCATCCAAAATTCTTGAGCCAACCACTATGCCATTTGTGTCCACCATACCTACCTACTACATGGTATTTTTCCGCCATTCCAAAGTAAATTGCTTGAGTGCTACCTTTAAACAATTCAAAATTTATTACCTCTTATTTGTGTCAATGTTTTATAGCTCATGAGGAAGTATGTGGTGTTTATCTTTCAATCTTGTTGGGAAACTTTCACCAATGGACTAGTGGCTTCATCCGCTTATCCAATAATTTTGCAAAAAGAGCTGGCAATGGGATTCCCAGTCCCAAATTAATTAACAAAAATAGACACTCCTCCATGGTATGTGATTGTTGGACGGCACCCGAAGGATTCGGTTAGCCATGGCTTGAGAAAGCAAAGGTGGGGAGGAGTGTCATCATAATAAAACTAAAATAAAAAGGCACTCCTTCATGGTATGAGATTGTTGGCAGGCACCCGAGGATTCGGTTAGCCATGGTTTGTGAAAGAAAGGTTGGAAGGAGTGCCACCCAAAAATAAAATAAAATGGGAGCCGCTCTTTGAAGGTTTGTCTGGCAAGGGGGTTAGAGTGCCCACTACCATTCGTTGACAACAACAAACACCTCTCAAAATTTACTTTTATACTCTCTTGATGTTTTCAAAATCAAAGCTCTAGCACAAATATAGCAATCTATGCTTTCCTCTTTGAAGGACCTTTCTTTTACTTTTATTGTTGAGTCAGTTTACCTATCTCTCTCCACCTTAAGAAGCAAACATTTGTGTGAACTGTGCATTGATTCCTACATACTTGCATATTGCACTTGTTATATTACTTTACATTGACACTATCCATGAGATATACATGTTATAAGTTGAAAGCAACCGCTGAAACTTAATCTTCCTTTGTGTTGCTTCAATACCTTTACTTTGATTTATTGCTTTATGAGTTAACTCTTATGCAAAACTTATTGATGCTTGTCTTGAAGTACTATTCATGAAAAGTCTTTACTTTATGATTCACTTGTTTACTCATGTCATTACCATTGTTTTGATCGCTGCATTCATTACATATGTTTACAAATAGTATGATCAAGGTTATGATGGCATGTCACTTCAGAAATTATCTTTGTTATCGTTTTACCTGCTCGGGACGAGCAGAACTAAGCTTGGATGCTGATACGTCTCCAACGTATCGATAATTTCTTATGTTCCATGCTACTTTATTGATGATACCTACATGTTTTATACACATTATATGTCATTATTATGCGTTTCGGAACTAACCTATTAACAAGATGCCGAAGTGCCAGTTCCTGTTTTCTGCTGTTTTTGGTTTCAGAAATCCTAGTAACGAAATATTCTCGGAATTGGACGAAATCAACGCCCAGGTTCCTATTTTGCCCGGAAGCATCCAGAACACCCGAGAACCATCGAGAGGGGCCACAGGGGGCCCACACATGGTGGTGGCGCGGCCAGTGGGCCCGCCACCCTGTTGTGTCGTCGCCTTCGACCTTTGACGCCGCCTCTTCGCCTATAAAAAGGTCCCGGACCTAAAACGCGATACGAATAAGCCACGGTACGAAACCTTCCGAGCCGCCGCCATCGCGACCAAGATCTGGGGACAGGAGTCTCTGTTCCGGCACGCCGCCGACGGGAAGTGCCCCGGAAGGCTTCTCCATCGACACCGCTGCCATCTCCACCGCCATCTTCATCACCGCTGCTGCTCCCATGAGGAGGGAGTAGTTCTCCATCGAGGCTCGGGGCTGTACCGGTAGCTATGTGGTTCATCTCTCTCGTATGTACTTCAATACAATAATCTCATGAGCTGCCTTACATGATTGAGATTCATATGATGATGCTTGTAATCTAGATGTCATTATGCTAGTCAAGTGGGTTTTACTTATGTGATCTCCGGAGACTCCTTGTCCCACGTGTGTAAAGGTGACAGTGTGTGCACCGTGTGGGTCTCTTAGGCTATATTTCACAGAATACTTATTCACTGTTATGAATGGCATAGTGAAGTGCTTATTTATATCCCTTTATGATTGCAATGTGTTTTGTATCACAATTTATCCATGTGCTACTCTAGTGATGTTATTAAAGTGGTTTTATTCCTCCTGCACGGTGTAATGGTGACAGTGTGTGCATCCGTGTTAGTACTTGGCGTAGGCTATGATTATGATCTCTTGTAGATTATGAAGTTAACTATTGCTATGATGGTATTGATGTGATCTATTCCTCCTACATGATGTGAAGGTGACAGTGTGCATGCTATGTTAGTACTTGGTTTAGTCGTGTCGATCTTTCATGCACTCTAAGGTTATTTAAATATGAACATTGAATTGTGGAGCTTGTTAACTCCGGCATTGAGGGTTCGTGTAATCCTACGCAATGTGTTCATCATCCAACAAGAGAGTGTAGAGTATGCATTTATCTATTCTGTTATGTGATCAAAGTTGAGAGTGTCCACTAGTGAAAGTCTATTCCCTAGGCCTTGTTCCTAAATACTGCTATCGCTGCTTGTTTACTGTTTTACTGCGTTACTACTGCTGCGTTACTACTGCTTGTTTACTTCCTACAATATTACTACCATCAACTGCACGCCAGCAAGCTATTTTCTGGCGCCGTACTACTGCTCATATTCATTCATACCACTTGAATTTCACTATCTCTTCGTCGAACTAGTGCACCTATTTGGTGTGTTGGGGACACAAGAGACTTCTTGCTTTGTGATTGCAGGGTTGCATGAGAGGATATCTTTGACCTCTTCCTCCCTGAGTTCGATAAACCTTGGGTGATCCACTTAAGGGAAAACTTGCTGCTGTTCTACAAACCTCTGCTAACGGCTTCAACACTGGATAAAGCGTGGAGTTTTGTTTCTTGGATGACCAACTCACCAATGACCGGCCAATAAATTGGCAAGCCCCGGAGGTAGACTTCCGGTCAACCTTATCACCGGCCCAATCGGAATCCGAATAGCCAATGAGTTCAAAGGTTGACCCCTTTGGATACCACAGCCCGAGAGTAGGAGTGAGAACAAGGTATCTTAGAATCCGTTTGACCGCCATTAAATGGCTCTCCTTAGGAGCGGATTGAAAACGAGCACACATCCCTACACTTAGCATGATATCCGGCCTAGAGGCACAAAGGTAGAGCAAGGATCCTATCATGGAGCGGTATACCTTTATATCCACATCCTTCTCACCGTCACATGAGCCAAGTTGCCCCTTTACGGGCATGGGTGTCTTCATTGGGCTTGCATTGGTCATGTTGAATTTCTTGAGCATGTCCTTCACATACTTTTCTTGAGAGATGAAGGTGCCTTTTGCAAGTTGCCTCACTTGGAAGCCTAGGAAGAACTTCAACTCTCCCATCATGGACATCTCAAATTTCCTAGTCATCAATAGCTCAAAAGCTTTGTTATGATTGGGGTTAGTTCCACCAAATATAATATCATCAACATATATTTGACATATAAACAAGCCACCCCCTTTAACCCGCTTGGTGAAAAGGGTGGAATCGACCGTACCCATGCAAAACCCATCTTGTAGTAGGAAATCCCTAAGGAACTCATACCAAGCACGTGGAGCTTGCTTGAGACCGTAGAGTGCCTTATGGAGTAAATACACATGGTTGGGTCGGCATGGGTCTTCGAAACCCGGGGGTTGAGCTACATATGCGGTTTCTTTTAGAGGACCATTCAAAAATGCACTTTTCACATCCATTTGATATAGTTTGAAATTGTGGAAAGATGCAAATGCAAGCAAAAGACGAATAGCTTCAAGACGGGCTACCGGCGCAAAGGTATCCTCAAAATCCATACCTTCTATTTGGGCAAACCCTTGCGCCACTAACCTTGCTTTATTTCTAATGACAATACCATTCTCATCTTGCTTGTTCTTGAATACCCATTTGGTCCCAATAACATTGATGCGATGATCCTTGGGTCTCTCAACTAGAGACCATACTTCATTACGAGTGAAACACTCCAATTCTTCTTGCATGGCAATAACCCAATCCGGATCAACCAAGGCTTCATGTACCTTGAGTGGCTCAAAACTAGACACAAAAGCATGATGTTGACAATAAGTGATAAGTAATGCATGGTGTCTACGAGTTACCACTCCTTTTGAGATGCTACCAAGGACAAGATCTACTTTCATGTCACTTGCCCTTGTAGCCGCCTTGATCTTCCGAATGGTTCCTTCATGATCAATGAATTCATCTCTTGCTAATACTTGATCATGAGGGACAACTTGAGCTTGAACATGAGTTGAGGATGTTTCTTGATCATCATCATGGTCTTGCTCAGTGGGTTGAGGGCTTTCTTCTTGTTCTTCGGAATGTGGCTCATCTTGAGTGGAGGATAAATCTTGGGTTGCACTTGATGGTTCAACTTGAGTTGAGCTAGGCTCAACTTGAGGTGAGCTTGATACTTCTACTCCATCACCTTGATCATCATTATGAACTTCCATGGGCCGGATGTGTCCAATGCCCATATGCTTGATGGCACTAGATGGATCATCATTATTACCTGCAACACATGGAACAACTTGCTCCACTTGGGAGCCATTATCCTCCAAGAACACCACGTCACAAGATACTTCAATAGTCCCAGTGGACCGGTTGTAGTATCTATAGGCGTGGGAGTTCTCCGCATATCCAACAAAAATGCCCTCTATGGTTCTAGTTTCAAATTTACCAAGCTTCCCTTTATTGTTCTTAACAAGACATTTGCATCCAAAGACACGAATGTACATGACATTAGGCTTGTTACCTGTGAGAAGCTCGTATGGAGTTTTGTTGTGGAGGGGGCGGAGGAAGAGCCGGTTGGAGTAGTGGACAGCTGTAGAGATGGCTTCTCCCCAAAAGTTGTGGGGTGAGTTGAATTCACTCAACATGGTTCTTGCCATCTCAATGATAGTCCGGTTCTTCCTTTCAACAACACCATTTTGTTGAGGGGTATACGGAGCTGAAAACTCATGCTTGATGCCCTCATCATCAACAAACTCTTGCATAGTGTAGTTCTTGAACTCGGTGCCATTGTCGGTCCTAATCGCCTTGATCTCGGATTCATATGTACGTTGAGCTTTCTTGGCGAAGGTGATGAACTCTCTATGGGTCTCATCCTTAGACTTAAGGAGAAAGACCCAAGAGTATCTTGAGTAATCATCAACAATGACAAGTCCATACTTGCTCCCACCAAGAGTATCATAATGTGATGGCCCAAAGAGATCCAAATGAAGGAGCTCCAAAGGCCTAGATGTGGTGACGATACTCTTGATAGGATGTTTCTTCTTGAGTTGTTTTCCGGCTACACATGCACTGCATACACGATCTTTCTCAAAAGAAATGCCGGTTAGTCCAACAATGTGCTCACCCTTTAGGAGTTGTTTAAGATTCCTCATGTTAACATGACCAAGGCGGCGATGCCACAACCAACCTTCGTCATGCTTGGCCGCCATTAGACATGTGGAGGGAGAGGGGCTCTCTTTCGAGAGGTCAACCACGTAAAGGTTGTTCTCCACATATCCAACAAGGACCAATTTGAGATTGTCACTCCTAAAGACTTGCACATAATACTTAGTAAAATATGAATTATAACCGGCATCGGCAAGATGATATATAGAAAGCAAGTTATAACCAAGGTGTTCAACAAGCATGACCGTCTCAAGGCACAAGTCCTTAGAGATTGCCACCTTGCCATACCCAAGTACCTTTCCCTTTGAGTTGTCACCAAAGGTGATGCTTGACTTCTTGTTAATATCTTCAATGAATTGGTCAAGCACACCTCTTCCTCCGGTCATATGATTGGTGCATCCACTATCAAACACCCATTTTGGACCACCGGAGGAATACCCCTACAAAATCAAGTAGAGGATTTAGGAACCCATTGATTAATGGGTTCCCTAGTCATGGCAACAAGATCTTTTGGTACCCAAATTGAGTACCCTCTATAAGCATAGCCATTACGAGGGCCAACATAGTTAGCATAAACATCACCATAATAATCAACAAATAAAGCATAGTGATTGTTTGGCCCCGTGCGGTCACCACTAGTGGCTTTGCCCTTTGGGGCTTTGCCATCATTAGTGACCTTCTTGTTCTTTTCTTGAGCGGGCTTCTCTTTCTTGTAGTTGTTCTTCTTGTAGGGCTTGGGAACATACCCAAGTCCATACTTTTGATTGTTTGACCTTTGCTTACTCAAGAGGTCATCCAATCCCATCTTACTCTTGGTTGTGGTGAACTTGGCAAGTTCTTTCTTCAACCTAACATTTTCCTCAAGAGTAGTTGCTTGCTCACAAGCCGATTCATTAGGATAATAGTTGAGACCATATTTGGTTACCAAAGATTCAAGATATGTGTTGGTCTCAACATGCAAAGATAGTTCCTCTTGTAAACGAACATGTTCCGCAACAAGCTTAGCATGCTCACTAGTAAAGGTGGTGGAGGAACTAGCAACATCTTTATCAACAATAGGATCATTCATTGATTCAAGAGCCTTTGAGTAGGTTTCTTGGAGTAGGTCATGGTTCTCTCCAAGTTTCTTGAGCTCATCCTTGACAAGCTTGTTAGCTCTTTCAAGGTGGTCAAGATCCCTAGTGAGAGAAGCATGAGCAACTTCAAGCTCCTCCTTTGAGGCATTGAGCTCTTGGGTCAATGATTGAGCCCTTTCAATAGTTTCAAGATCCTTAACTTTATCTAGTTCATAAGTTTCAATTTGTTGCTTAAGACCTTGAGATATGCACCTTTCGGTTTTTAGCTCTTGTCTTAGGAGATTGAATCTCCTTTCCTTATCATTCAAATGATATTCTAATTCCTCAATGGACTCATCCTTTTCTTTGAGGGAGTCCATCAAGAAATCAAATTTGACAAGAGCTTCACCACGAAGGGTGCATCTAACATTGTAAAGTTCCTTAAGCACAGTTAATTCTTCTTGATTTTCAGCTTCATCATCAAGAACACTAGATAAAGAAGGTGGGGGTTCCATTACCTTGGTTTCTCTTGCCATAAGACAAGAGCCAACGATTGTAGATGAGGGAGAGTCATCGGAGTCATCATCTTGAGTTGTTCTTGCCATGAAGGAAGGTATGATGCGCACAGTGTCAAGTTTTCCCTCAGAAAGAAACCAAGGTTTAATCGAACCAGGAGGAGCCAAGAAGCACGTTGAAGGTTGATGGTGGCGAAATGTGATGCGGCGCAACACCAGGGATTCCGGCGCCAACGTGGAATCTGCACAACAAAACCAAAGTACTTTGCCCCAACGAAACAGTGAGGTTGTTGATGCGCGTAAATGTACACGTCCGTTGGGAACCCCAAGAGGAAGGTATGATGCGCACAGTGGCAAGTTTTCCCTCAGAAAGAAACCAAGGTTGAATCGAACCAGGAGGAGCCAAGAAGCACGTTGAAGGTTGATGGTCGCGAAATGTGATGCGGCGCAACACCAGGGATTCCGGCGCCAACGCGGAACCTGCACAACACAACCCAAGTACTTTGCCCCAACGAAACAGTGAGGTTGTCAATCTCACCGACTTGCTGTAACAAAGGATTAAGCGTATCGAGTGGAAGATGTTTGTTTGCAAGAAAATAGTAAAACACAATTGCAGTAGATTGTATGCTATGTAAAGAATAGGACCGGGGTCCACAGTTCACTAGAGGTGTCTCTCCCATAAGATAAAAGCATGTTGGGTGAACAAATTACAGTCGGGCAATTGACAAATAGAGAAAGGCATAACAATGCATATACATGATATGATAAATATAGTGAGATTTAATTGGGCATTACGACAAAGTACATAGACCGCCATCCAACTGCATCTATGCCTAAAAAGTCCACCTTCAGGTTATCATCCGAACCCCATTCAGTATTAAGTTGCTAAGCAACAGACAATTGCATTAAGTATGGTGCGTAATGTAATCGACAACTACATCCTTAGACATAGCATCAATGTTTTATCCCTAGTGGCAACAGCACATCACAACCTTAGAACTTTCTGTCACTGTCCCAGGTGTCAATGAAGGCATGAACCCACTATCGAGCATAAATACTCCCTCTTGGAGTTAAGAGCAAAAACTTGGCCAGAGCCTCTACTAATAACGGAGAGCATGCAAGATCATAAACAACACATAAACAATAGATTGATAATCACCATAATCATAGTACTCTCTATCCATCGGATCCCGACAAACACAACATATAGAATTACAGATAGATGATCTTGATCATGTTAGGCAGCTCACAAGATCCAACAATGAAGCACAACAAGGAGAAGACGACCATCTAGCTACTGCTATGGACCCATGGTCCAGGGTGAACTACTCACTCATCACTCCGGAGGCGATCATGGCGATGAAGAGTCCTCCGGAGATGAATCCCCTCTCCGGCAAGGTGCCGGAGGCGATCTCCTGAATCCCCGAGATGGGATTCGCGGCGGCGTCTCTGGAAGGTTTTCCGTATCGTGGCTCTCGGTACTGGGGGTTTCGCGACGGAGGCTTTAAGTAGGCGAAAGGGCAACGCGAGGGCCACACGAGGTGCCCAGGGGGCAGGCCGGCGCGGCCAGGGCTTGGGCCGCGCCGCCCTATCCCCTGGCTGCCTGGCCCCACTTCATTATCTCTTCGGTCTTCTGGAAGCTTCGTGCAAAAATAGGACCCTGGGCGAAAGTTTCGTCCAATTCCGAGAATATTTCCTTACTAGGATTTCTGAAACCAAAAACAGCAGAAAACAACGGCTCTTCGGCATCTTGTTAATAGGTTAGTTCCAGAAAATGCGTAAATACGACATATAATGTGCATAAAACATGTAGGTATCATCGATAAAGTGGCATGGAACATAAGAAATTATCGATACGTTGGAGACGTATCAGCATCCCCAAGCTTAGTTCTGCTCGTCCCGAGCAGGTAAAACGATAACAAAGATAATTTCTGAAGTGACATGCCATCATAATCTTGATCATACTATTTGTAAACATATGTAATGAATGCAGCGATCAAAACAATGGTAATGACATGAGTAAACAACTGAATCATAAAGCAAAGACTTTTCATGAATAGTACTTCAAGACAAGCATCAATAAGTCTTGCATAAGAGTTAACTCATAAAGCAATAAATCAAAGTAAAGGTGTTGAAGCAACACAAAGGAAGATTAAGTTTCAGCGGTTGCTTTCAACTTATAACATGTATATCTCATGGATATTGTCAACATAAAGTAATATAACAAGTGCAATATGCAAGTATGTAGGAATCAATGCACAGTTCACACAAGCGTTTGCTTCTTAAGGTGGAAGGAGATAGGTAAACTGACTCAACAATAAAAATAAAAGAAAGGTCCTTCAAGAGGAAAGCATCGATTGCTGTATTTGTGCTAGAGCTTTTATTTTGAAAACATGAAACAATTTTGTCAACGGTAGTAATAAAGCATATGAGTTATGTAAATTATATCTTACAAGTTGCAAGCCTCATGCATAGTATACTAATAGTGCCCGCACCTCGTCCTACTTAGCTTGGACTACCGGATCTTTGCATGCCATGTTTCAACCAAGTGTCACAAAGGGGTACCTCCATGCCGCCTGTACAAAGGTCTAAGGAGAATGCTCGCATTTTGGATTTCTCGCTTTTGATTATTCTCAACTTAGACATCCATACCGGGACAACATGGACAACAGATAATGGACTCCTCTTAAATGCATAAGCATGTAGCAATGATTATTATTCTCATATGAGATTGAGGATATATGTCCAAAACTGAAACTTCCACCATGATTCATGGCTTTAGTTAGCGGCCCAATGTTCTTCTCTAAGAATTTTGCATGCTCCAACCACTAAAATGATAGATCCTTCAGACAAGACGGACATGCATAGCAACTCACATGATATTCAACAATAGTTGATGGCGTTCCCCAGAAGCATGGTTATCGCACAACAAGCAACTTAATAAAATATAAAGTGCATAAGTACATATTCGATACTACGATAGTTTTTAAAGCTATTTTGTCCCATGAGCTATATATTGCAAAGGTGAATGATGGAATTTTAAAGGTAGCACTCAAGCAATTTACTTTGGAATGGCGGAGAAATACCATGTAGTAGGTAGGTATTGTGGACACAAATGGCATAGTAGTTGGCTCAAGGATTTTGGATGCATGAGAAGTATTCCCTCTCGATACAAGGTTTAGGCTAGCAAGGTTATTTGAAGCAAACTCAAGGATGAACAGGTGCAGCAAAACTCACATAAAAGACATATTGTAAACATTATAAGACTCTACACCGTCTTCCTTGTTGTTCAAAACTCAATACTAGATATTATCTAGACCTTAGAGAGACCAAATATGCAAATCAGATTTTAGCAAGCTCTATGTATTTCTTCATTAATGAGTGCAAAGCATATGATGCAAGAGCTTAAACATGAGCACAACAATTGCCAAGTATCACATTATCCAAGACATTTTAGAATTACTACATGTAGCATTTTCCAATTCCAACCATATAACAATTTAACGAAGGAGAAACTTCGCCTTGAACATTATGAGTAAAGCCTAAGGACACATGTGTCCATATGCAACAGCGGAGCGTGTCTCTCTCCCACAAAGTAAATGCTAGGATCCATTTTATTCAAACAAAAACAAAAACAAAAACAAACCGACGCTCCAAGTAAAGAACACAAGATGTGACTGAATAAAAATATAGTTTCAGGGGAGGAACCTGATGATGTTGTCGATGAAGAAGGGGATGCCTTGGGCATCCCCAAGCTTAGACGCTTGAGTATTCTTAGAATATGCAGGGGTGAACCACGGGGGCATCCCCAAGCTTAGAGCTTTCACTCCTCTTGATCATAGTATATCATACTCCTCTCTTGACCCTTGAAAACTTCCTTCACACCAAACTTCAAGCAAACTCATTAGAGGGTTAGTGCATAATAAAAAATTCACATATTCAGAGGTGAAACAAACATTCTTTTCACTTCTGAACATTGCATAATGCTACTGGACATTAGTGGATCAAAGAAATAAATCCAACATAGCAAAAGAGGCAATGCGAAATAAAAGGCAGAATCTGTCAAAAACAGAACAGTCCGTAAAGACGAATTTAAAGCTGGCACCAGACTTGCTCAAATGGAAAAACTCAGAACTAATGAAAGTTGCGTACATATCTGAGGATCACGCTCGTAAATTGGCAGATTTTTTCGAATTTTCTACAGAGAACTGTGCCCAGATTCGTGACAGACAGCAATGCTGTTTCTGCGCAGCGATCCCAAATATAACATCAACTTTGACATAGAAACTTTACTTGGCACAAAAACATGATAAGGAGAGGTTGCTACAGTAGTAAACAACTTCCAAGACTCAACAAAACAAAAAATTGCTGTAGTAAAAACATGGGTTGTCTCCCATAAGCGCTTTTCTTTAACGCCTTTCAGCTAGGCGCAGAAAGTGCAAATCAAGTAACATCAAGAGTAGAAGCATCAACATCATAACTTGTTCTAATAATAGAATCAAAAGGCAACTTCATTCTCTTTCTAGGGAAGTGTTCCATACCTTTCTTGAGAGGAAATTAATATTTAATATTACCTTCCCTCATATCAATAACAGCACCAACGAAGAAAAGGTCTTCCCAACACAATAGGACAAGATGCATTGCATTCGATATCCAAGACAACAAAATCAACGGGGACAAGGTTATTGTTAACCGTAATGTGCACATTATCAATCCTCCCCAAAGGTTTCTTTTTAACATTATCGGCAAGATTAACATCCAAATAACAATTCTTCAATGGTGGCAAGTCAAGCATATCATAAATCTTTTTAGGCATAACAGAAATACTTGCACCAAGATCACATAAAGCATTACATTCAAAGTCATTGAATTTCATTTTAATGATGGGCTCCCAACCATCTTCTAACTTTCTAGGAATAGAAGTTTCAAGTTTTAGTTTCTCTTCTCTAGCTTTTATGAGAGCATTTGTAATATGTTTTGTAAAGGCTAAATTTATAGCACTAGCATTAGGACTTTTAGCAAGTTTTTGTAAGAACTTTATAACTTCAGAGATGTGACAATCATCAAAATCTAAATCATTATGAGCTACAGCAATGGGATCATTGTTCCCAAGGTTGGAAAAAATTTCAGCAGTTTTATCACAAGCAGTTTCAGCAGTTTTAGCAATTTCAGGCAGTTTTGTTCGCTTTGCACTAGGAGTAGAAACATTGCCAACACCAATTATTTTACCATTGATAGTAGGAGGTGCAGCAACATGTGAAGAATTAGCATTACTAGTGGTGGTAATAGTCCAAACTTTAGCTATATTATTCTCTTTAGCTAGTTTTTCATTTTCTTCTCTATCCCACCTAGCACGCAACTCAGCCATTAATCTTATATTCTCATTAATTCTAACTTGGATGGCATTTGCTGTAGTAGTAATCTTATTATCAATATCATTATTAGGCATAACTTTCAATTTTAAAAGATTAACATCAGAGGCAAGCCTATCAACTCTAGAAGCAATAGTATCAATTTTATCAAGCTTTTCCTCAACAGATTTGTTAAAAGCAGTTTGTGTACTAATAAATTCTTTAAGCATAGCTTCAAGACCAGAGGGTACACTCCTATTATTGTTGTAAGAATTCCCATAAGAATTACCATAACCATTACCATTAGTAGAAGGATATGGCCTATAGTTATTACCAGAGTTGTTCCTATAAGCATTGTTGTTGAAATTATTATTTTTAATGAAATTCACATCAACATTTTCTTCTTGAGCAACCAATGAAGCTAAAGGAACATTATTTGGATCAACATTAGATCTACCATTCACAAGCATAGACATAATCACATCAATCTTATCATTCAAGGAAGAGGTTTCTTCAACAGAATTTACCTTCTTACCTTGTGGAGCTCTTTCCGTGTGCCACTCAGAGTAATTTATCATCATATCATCAAGAAGTTTTGTAGCCGCCCCCAATGTGATGGACATAAAGGTACCTCCAGCAGCTGAATCCAATAAATTCCGCGAAGAAAAATTTAGTCCTGCATAGAAGGTTTGGATGATCATCCAAGTAGTCAGTCCATGGGTTGGGCAATTCTTTACCAAAGTTTTCATTCTCTCCCATGCTTGAGCAACATGTTCAGTATCTAATTGCTTAAAATTCATTATGCTACTTCTCAAAGATATAATTTTAGCGGGAGGATAATATCTACCAATAAAAGCATCCTTGCATTTAGTCCATGAATCAATACTATTCTTAGGCAAAGATAGCAACCAATCTTTAGCTCTTCCTCTTAATGAGAAAGGAAACACTTTCAATTTAATAATATCACCATCTACATCCTTATACTTTTGCATTTCACAAAGTTCAACAAAATTATTGAGATGGGCAGCAGCATCATCAGAACTAGCACCAGAAAATTGATCTCTCATGACAAGATTTAGTAAAGCAGGTTTAATTTCAAAGAATTCTGCTGTAGTAGCAGGTGGAGCAATAGGTGTGCATAGGAAATCATTATTATTTGCATTTGTGAAGTCACACAACTTAGTATTTTCAGGGGTATTCATTTTAGCAACAGTAAATAAAGCAAACTAGATAAAGTAAATGCAAGTAACTAATTTTTTTGTGTTTTTGATATAGAGAGCAAGATAGCAAATAAAGTAAAACTAGCAACTAATTTTTTTGTGTTTTGTTTAGGTGCAGCAAACAAAGTAGTAAATAAAATAAAGCAAGACAAAAACAAAGTAAAGAGATTGAGAAGTGGAGACTCCCCTTGCAGCGTGTCTTGATCTCCCCGCAACGGCGCCAGAAAACAGGCTTGATGCGCGTAAATGTACACGTCAACCCCAAGAGGAAGGTATGATGCGCACAGTGGCAAGTTTTCCCTCAGAAAGAAACCAAGGTTGAATCGAACCAGGAGGAGCCAAGAAGCACGTTGAAGGTTGATGGTCGCGAAATGTGATGCGGCGCAACACCAGGGATTCCGGCGCCAACGGCACAACACAACCCAAGTACTTTGCCCCAACGAAACAGTGAGGTTGTCAATCTCACCGGCTTGCTGTAACAAAGGATTAAGCGTATCGAGTGGAAGATGTTTGTTTGCAAGAAAATAGTAAAACACAATTGCAGTAGATTGTATGCTATGTAAAGAATAGGACCGGGGTCCACAGTTCACTAGAGGTGTCTCTCCCATAAGATAAAAGCATGTTGGGTGAACAAATTACAGTCGGGCAATTGACAAATAGAGAAAGGCATAACAATGCATATACATGATATGATAAATATAGTGAGATTTAATTGGGCATTACGACAAAGTACATAGACCGCCATCCAACTGCATCTATGCCTAAAAAGTCCACCTTCAGGTTATCATCCGAACCCCATTCAGTATTAAGTTGCTAAGCAACAGACAATTGCATTAAGTATGGTGCGTAATGTAATCGACAACTACATCCTTAGACATAGCATCAATGTTTTATCCCTAGTGGCAACAGCACATCACAACCTTAGAACTTTCTGTCACTGTCCCAGGTGTCAATGAAGGCATGAACCCACTATCGAGCATAAATACTCCCTCTTGGAGTTAAGAGTAAAAACTTGGCCAGAGCCTCTACTAATAACGGAGAGCATGCAAGATCATAAACAACACATAAACAATAGATTGATAATCACCATAATCATAGTACTCTCTATCCATCGGATCCCGACAAACACAACATATAGAATTACAGATAGATGATCTTGATCATGTTAGGCAGCTCACAAGATCCAACAATGAAGCACAACAAGGAGAAGACGACCATCTAGCTACTGCTATGGACCCATGGTCCAGGGGTGAACTACTCACTCATCACTCCGGAGGCGATCATGGCGATGAAGAGTCCTCCGGAGATGAATCCCCTCTCCGGAAGGGTGCCGGAGGCGATCTCCTGAATCCCCCGAGATGCGATTCGCGGCGGCGGCGTCTCTGGAAGGTTTTCCGTATCGTGGCTCTCGGTACTGGAGGTTTCGCGACGGAGGCTTTAAGTAGGCGAAAGGGCAACGCGAGGGGCCACACGAGGTGCCCAGGGGGCAGGCCGGCGCGGCCAGGGTTTGGGCCGCGCCGCCCTATCCCCTGGCTGCCTCGTGGCCCCACTTCATTATCTCTTCGGTCTTGGAAGCTTCGTGCAAAAATAGGACCCTGGGCGAAAGTTTCGTCCAATTCCGAGAATATTTCCTTACTAGGATTTCTGAAACCAAAAACAGCAGAAAACAGGCTCTCTTCGGCATCTTGTTAATAGGTTAGTTCCAGAAAATGCGTAAATACGACATATAATGTGCATAAAACATGTAGGTATCATCGATAAAGTGGCATGGAACATAAGAAATTATCGATACGTTGGAGACGTATCAGGTTGTCAATCTCACCGGCTTGCTGTAACAAAGGATTAAACGTATCGAGTGGAAGATGATTGTTTGCAAGAAAACAGTAAAACACAATTGCATAGATTGTATGCTATGAAAAGAATAGGACCGGGGTCCACAGTTCACTAGAGGTGTCTCTCCCATAAGATAAAAGCATGTTGGGTGAACAAATTACAGTCGGGCAATTGACAAATAGAGAAGGGCATAACAATGCATATACATGATATGATAAATATAGTGAGATTTAATTGTGCATTACGACAAAGTACATAGACCGCCATCCAACTGCATCTATGCCTAAAAAGTCCACCTTCAGGTTATCATCTGAACCCCATTCAGTATTAAGTTGCTAAGCAACAGACAATTGCATTAAGTATGGTGCGTAATGTAATCGACAACTACATCCTTAGACATAGCATCAATGTTTTATCCCTAGTGGCAACAGCACATCACAACCTTAGAACTTTCTGTCACTGTCCCAGGTGTCAATGAAGGCATGAACCCACTATCGAGCATAAATACTCCCTCTTGGAGTTAAGAGCAAAAACTTGGCCAGAGCCTCTACTAATAACGGAGAGCATGCAAGATCATAAACAACACATAAACAATAGATTGATAATCATCATAACATAGTATTCTCTATCCATCGGATCCCGACAAACACAACATATAGTATTACAGATAGATGATCTTGATCATGTTAGGCAGCTCACAAGATCCAACAATGAAGCACAACAAGGAGAAGACGACCATCTAGCTACTGCTATGGACCCATGGTCCAGGGGTGAACTACTCACTCATCACTCCGGAGGCGATCATGGCGATGAAGAGTCCTCCGGGAGATGAATCCCCTCGGCAGGGTGCCGGAGGCGATCTCCTGAATCCCCCGAGATGGGATTCGCGGCGGCGTCTCTGGAAGGTTTTCCGTATCGTGGCTCTCGTACTGGGGTTTTCGTGACGGAGGCTTTAAGTAGGCGGAAGGGCAACGTGGGGGCCACACGAGGGCCCCACACCATAGGTCGGCGCGGCCAGGGCCTGGGCCGCGCCGCGCTATGGTGACGGCGCCTCGTGGCCCCACTTCCTTCCCTCTTCGGTCTTCTGGAAGCTCCGTGCAAAAATAGGACCCTGGGCGAAGATTTCGTCCAATTCCGAGAATATTTCCTTACTAGGATTTCTGAAACCAAAAACAGGAACAGGCCTTCGGCATCTTGTTAATAGGTTAGTTCCAAAATGCATGAATATGACATATAATGTGCATAAAACATGTAGGTATCATCAATAAAGTAGCATGGAACATAAGAAATTATCGATACGTTGGAGACGTATCAGCATCCCCAAGCTTAGTTCTGCTCGTCCCGAGCAGGTAAAACGATAACAAAGATAATTTCTGAAGTGACATGCCATCATAATCTTGATCATACTATTTGTAAACATATGTAATGAATGCAACGATCAAAACAAAGGTAATGACATGAGTAAACAAGTGAATCATATAGCAAAGACTTTTCATGAATAGTACTTCAAGACAAGCATCAATAAGTCTTGCATAAGAGTTAACTCATAAAGCAATAAATCAAAGTAAAGGTGTTGAAGCAACACAAAGGAAGATTAAGTTTCAGCGGTTGCTTTCAACTTATAACATGTATATCTCATGGATATTGTCAACATAAAGTAATATAACAAGTGCAATATGCAAGTATGTAGGAATCAATGCACAGTTCACACAAGTGTTTGCTTCTTAAGGTGGAGGAAGATAGGTAAACTGACTCAACAATAAAAATAAAAGAAAGGTCCTTCAAGAGGAAAGCATCGATTGCTGTATTTGTGCTAGAGCTTTTATTTTGAAAACATGAAACAATTTTGTCAACGGTAGTAATAAAGCATATGAGTTATGTAAATTATATCTTACAAGTTGCAAGCCTCATGCATAGTATACTAATAGTGTCCGCACCTCGTCCTACTTAGCTTGGACTACCGGGTCTTTGCATGCCATGTTTCAACCAAGTGTCACAAAGGGGTACCTCCATGCCGCATGTACAAAGGTCTAAGGAGAATGCTCGCATTTTGGATTTCTCGCTTTTGATTATTCTCAACTTAGACATCCATACCGGGACAACATGGACAACAGATAATGGACTCCTCTTAAATGCATAAGCATGTAGCAATGATTATTATTCTCATATGAGATTGAGGATATATGTCCAAAACTGAAACTTCAACCATGATTCATGGCTTTAGTTAGCGGCCCAATGTTCTTCTCTAACAATTTTGCATGCTCCAACCACTAAAATGATAGATCCTTCAGACAAGACGGACATGCATAGCAACTCACATGATATTCAACAATAGTTGATGGCGTTCCCCAGAAGCATGGTTATCGCACAACAAGCAACTTAATAAAAGATAAAGTGCATAAGTACATATTCAATACTACGATAGTTTTTAAGGCTATTTTGTCCCATGAGCTATATATTGCAAAGGTGAATGATGGAATTTTAAAGGTAGCACTCAAGCAATTTACTTTGGAATGGCGGAGAAATACCATGTAGTAGGTAGGTATGGTGGACACAAATGGCATAGTAGTTGGCTCAAGGATTTTGGATGCATGAGAAGTATTCCCTCTCGATACAAGGTTTAGGCTAGCAAGGTTATTTGAAGCAAACTCAAGGATGAACCGGTGCAGCAAAACTCACATAAAAGACATATTGTAAACATTATAAGACTCTACACCGTCTTCCTTGTTGTTCAAAACTCAATACTAGATATTATCTAGACCTTAGAGAGACCAAATATGCAAATCAAATTTTAGCAAGCTCTATGTATTTCTTCATTAATGGGTGCAAAGCATATGATGCAAGAGCTTAAACATGAGCACAACAATTGTAAAGTATCACATTATCCAAGACATTTTAGAATTACTACATGTAGCATTTTCCAATTCCATCCATATAACAATTTAACGAAGAAGAAACTTCGCCTTGAACATTATGAGTAAAGCCTAAGGACATATTTGTCCATATGCAACAGCGGAGCGTGTCTCTCTCCCACAAAGTGAATGCTAGGATCCATTTTATTCAAACAAAAACAAAAACAAACCGACGCTCCAAGTAAAGAACACAAGATGTGACTGAATAAAAATATAGTTTCAGGGGAGGAACCTGATGATGTTGTCGATGAAGAAGGGGATGCCTTGGGCATCCCCAAGCTTAGACGCTTGAGTCTTCTTGAAATATGCAGGGGTGAACCACGGGGGCATCCCCAAGCTTAGAGCTTTCACTCCTCTTGATCATAGTATATCATTCTCCTCTCTTGACCCTTGAAAACTTCCTTCACACCAAACTTCAAGCAAACTCATTAGAGGGTTAGTGCACAATTAATAATTCACATGTTCAGAGGTGGCACAAACATTATTTACACTTCTGGACATTGCATAAAGCTACTGGACATTAATGGATCAAAGAAATGAATCCAACATAGCAAAAGAGGCAATGCGAAATAAAAGGCAGAATCTGTCAAAAACAGAACAGTCCGTAAAGACGAATTTAAAGCTGGCACCAGACTTGCTCAAATGGAAAAACTCAAAACTAATGAAAGTTGCGTACATATCTGAGGATCACGCTCGTAAATTGGCAGATTTTTTCAATTTTCTACAGAGAACTGTGCCGAGATTCGTGACAGACAGCAATGCTGTTTCTGCGCAGCGATCCCAAATATAACATCAACTTTGACATAAAAACTTTACTTGGCACAAAAACATGATAAGGAGAGGTTGCTACAGTAGTAAACAACTTCCAAGACTCAACAAAACAAAAAATTTCTGTAGTAAAAACATGGGTTGTCTCCCATAAGCGCTTTTCTTTAACGCCTTTCAGCTAGGCGCAGAAAGTGCAAATCAAGTAACATCGAGAGTAGAAGCATCAACATCATAACTTGTTCTAATAATAGAATCAAAAGGCAACTTCATTCTCTTTCTAGGGAAGTGTTCCATACCTTTCTTGAGAGGAAATTGATATTTAATATTACCTTCCCTCATATCAATAACAGCACCAACGGTTCGAAGAAAAGGTCTTCCCAATACAATAGGACAAGATGCATTGCATTCGATATCCAAGACAACAAAATCAACGGGGACAAGGTTATTGTTAACCGTAATGTGCACATTATCAATCCTCCCCAAAGGTTTCTTTTTAACATTATCGCAAAGATTAACATCCAAATAACAATTCTTCAATGGTGGCAAGTCAAGCATATCATAAATCTTTTTAGGCATAACAGAAATACTTGCACCAAGATCACATAAAGCATTACATTCAAAGTCATTGAATTTCATTTTAATGATGGGCTCCCAACCATCTTCTAGCTTTCTAGGAATAGAAGTTTCAAGTTTTAGTTTCTCTTCTCTAGCTTTTATGAGAGCATTTGTAATATGTTTTGTAAAGGCTAAATTTATAGCACTAGCATTGGGACTTTTAGCAAGTTTTTGTAAGAACTTTATAACTTCAGAGATGTGACAATCATCAAAATCTAAATCATTATGAGCTACAGCAATTGGATCATTGTTCCCAAGGTTGGAAAAAATTTCAGCAGTTTTATCACAAGCAGTTTCAGCAGTTTTAGCAATTTCAGGCAGTTTTGTTCGCTTTGCACTAGGAGTAGAAACATTGCCAACACCAATTATTTTACCATTGATAGTAGGAGGTGCAGCAACATGTGAAGAATTAGCATTACTAGTGGTGGTAATAGTCCAAACTTTAGCTACATTATTCTCTTTAGCTAGTTTTTCATTTTCTTCTCTATCCCACCTAGCACGCAATTCAGCCATTAATCTTATATTCTCATTAATTCTAACTTGGATGGCATTTGCTGTAGTAGTAATATTATTATCAATATCATTATTAGGCATAACTTTCAATTTTAAAAGATTAACATCAGAGGCAAGTCTATCAACTCTAGAAGCAATAGTATCAATTTTATCAAGCTTTTCCTCAACAGATTTGTTAAAAGCAGTTTGTGTACTAATAAATTCTTTAAGCATGGCTTCAAGACCAGAGGGTACACTCTTATTATTGTTGTAAGAATTCCCATAAGAATTACCATAACCATTACCATTAGCAGAAGGATATGGCCTATAGTTATTACCAGGGTTGTTCCTATAAGCATTGTTGTTGAAATTATTATTTTTAATGAAATTCACATCAACATTTTCTTCTTGAGCAACCAATGAAGCTAAAGGAACATTATTTGGATCAACATTAGATCTACCATTCACAAGCATAGACATAATCACATCAATCTTATCACTCAAGGAAGAGGTTTCCTCAACAGAATTTACCTTCTTACCTTGTGGAGCTCTTTCCGTGTGCCATTCAGAGTAATTTATCATCATATCATCAAGAAGTTTTGTAGCCGCCCCAATGTGACATAAAGGTACCTCCAGCAGCTGAATCCAATAAATTCCGCGAAGAAAAATTTAGTCCTGCATAGAAGGTTTGGATGATCATCCAAGTAGTCAGTCCATGGGTTGGGCAATTCTTTACCAAAGTTTTCATTCTCTCCCATGCTTGAGCAACATGTTCAGTATCTAATTGCTTAAAATTCATTATGCTACTTCTCAAAGATATAATTTTAGCGGGAGGATAATATCTACCAATAAAAGCATCCTTGCATTTAGTCCATGAATCAATACTATTCTTAGGCAAAGATAGCAACCAATCTTTAGCTCTTCCTCTTAATGAGAAAGGAAACACTTTCAATTTAATAATATCACCATCTACATCCTTATACTTTTGCATTTCACATAGTTCAACAAAATTATTGAGATGGGCAGCAGCATCATCAGAACTAACACCAGAAAATTGATCTCTCATGACAAGATTTAGTAAACAGGTTTAATTTCAAAGAATTCTGCTGTAGTAGCAGGTGGAGCAATAGGTGTGCATAGGAAATCATTATTATTTGCATTTGTGAAGTCACACAACTTAGTATTTTCAGGGGTATTCATTTTAGCAACAGTAAATAAAACAAACTAGATAAAGTAAATGCAAGTAACTAATTTTTTTTGTGTTTTCGATATAGAGAGCAAGACAGTAAATAAAGTAAAACTAGCAACTAATTTTTTTGTGTTTTGTTTAGGTGCAGCAAACAAAGTAGTAAATAAAATAAAGCAAGACAAAAACAAAGTAAAGAGATTGAGAAGTGGAGACTCCCCTTGCAGCGTGTCTTGATCTCCCGGCAACGGCGCCAGAAAGAGCTTGATGCGCGTAGATGTACACGTCCGTTGGGAACCCGAAGAGGAAGGTATGATGCGCACGGTGGCAAGTTTCCCTCAGAAAGAAACCAAGTTTAATCGAACCAGGAGGAGCCAAGAAGCACGTTGAAGGTTGATGGTGGCGAAATGTGATGCGGCGCAACACCAGGGATTCCGCGCCAACGTGGAATGCACAACAAAACAAAGTACTTTGCCCCAACGAAACAGTGAGGTTGTCAATCTCACGGCTTGCTGTAACAAAGGATTAAACGTATCGAGTGGAAGATGATTGTTTGCAAGAAAACAGTAAAACACAATTGCAGTAGATTGTATGCTATGAAAAGAATAGGACCGGGGTCCACAGTTCACTAGAGGTGTCTCTCCCATAAGATAAAAGCATGTTGGGTGAACAAATTACAGTCGGGCAATTGACAAATAGAGAAGGGCATAACAATGCATATACATTATATGATAAATATAGTGAGATTTAATTGGGCATTACGACAAAGTACATAGACCGCCATCCAACCTGCATCTATGCCTAAAAAGTCCACCTTCAGGTTATCATCCGAACCCCATTCAGTATTAAGTTGCTAAGCAACAGACAATTGCATTAAGTATGGTGCGTAATGTAATTGACAACTACATCCTTAGACATAGAATCAATGTTTTATCCCTAGTGGCAACAGCACATCACAACCTTAGAACTTTCTGTCACTGTCCCAGGTGTCAATGAAGGCATGAACCCACTATCGAGCATAAATACTCCCTCTTGGAGTTAAGAGCAAAAACTTGGCCAGAGCCTCTACTAATAACGGAGAGCATGCAAGATCATAAACAACACATAAACAATAGATTGATAATCACCATAACATAGTATTCTCTATCCATCGGATCCCGACAAACACAACATATAGTATTACAGATAGATGATCTTGATCATGTTAGGCAGCTCACAAGATCCAACAATGAAGCACAACAAGGAGAAGACGACCATCTAGCTACTGCTATGGACCCATGGTCCAGGGGTGAACTACTCACTCATCACTCCGGAGGCGATCATGGCGATGAAGAGTCCTCCGGGAGATGAATCCCCTCTCCGGCAGGGTGCCGGAGGCGATCTCCTGAATCCCCGAGATGGGATTCGCGGTGGCGCGTCTCTGGAAGGTTTTCCGTATCGTGGCTCGATCTGGGGTTTTCGCGACGGAGGCTTTAAGTAGGCGGAAGGGCAACGTGGGGGGCCACACGAGGGCCCACACCATAGGTCGGCGCGGCCAGGGCCTGGGCCGCGCCGCCCTATGGTGGGGCCCTCGTGGCCCCCTCTTCTCTTCGGGAAGCTCCGTGCAAAAATAGGACCCTGGGCGAAGATTTCGTCCAATTCCGAGAATATTTCCTTACTAGGATTTCTGAAACCAAAAACAGCCAGAAAACACAATTGGCTCTTCGGCATCTTGTTAATATTATTCATGAAAATGATGATATGAATATAAGGTATCATAAATGTGGTATCATCAATAAAGTAGCCATAAGAAAGAGCCATACGATTGGAGAGGAGGGAGAGTCATCGGAGTCATCATCTTGAGTTGTTCTTGCCATGAAGGAAGAACCAACATCATTCTCCGTGGAGTAATCCTTGGAGTAGTCATATGTGAAGAGTGACCCGGGCTTAGAGAAAGCCAAACCGGCCACTCCGGCCTCCTTCTCCTCATCTTCCTCTTCTTCATCGGACAAGTACTCGGCCCCAACAAAGGCTCTTCCCTTGTTCCTCTTGTATCGATCGTTGATTGGGTTTGGCTTCAATCTTGGCTTGACCCCTTTGATGAACTTTGGCTTGTCTACCCTTTTCTCATAAGGGCACTCATTTGCAAAGTGGCTCTCTTCGTCACAATTGTAGCAAGTTCTCTTCTTCTTCTTGTCATTGAGGAGCATTGGCAACTTTCCCTTGTACTTCTTGGCAAAGAAGGCAAAGTCGGTAGCGATGTCACTAGTTGAAGTCATCTCCTCATCTTCTTCAATTTCATATTCTTCTTCTCCTCCATGGTCAGCTCTAGCTTTGAGAGCAAGGTTGTGTGACGCTTCATGGTTGTGTGAGGCTTCATCAACACGGTTCATTGCCATGAGCCTTTTTCCTGCCTTGGCCATGTTTTCATTGGCGGCCACATAGGAGACTAGATCATCGGAGTTCAGATCGGCACTCTTGGTCATGATTTGCAAGTTGAGTGCAAGGTTGGTGTCTTCTTGCTTGACAGCAATCATAGCAATGACCTTGGACTTTATGAATCCTTCATTCATCTCGAAGCCGTCATTGTACTTCTCAACTCCAAGTCCCTTGACCCTTACTCTAAGAGCACCAAGCCTTGCATAGGCATCGGCCACGGATTCTCCTTCTCGAATCATGAACTGGTGGGCCTCTTGCTTTGCGGTCTCATAAAGAGCTGATTGGATCAAATCGGTTCCCTCTTGGAGTACTACGATTCGATCCCACAACTCTTTAGCGGAGCCAATGTCATTGACTTGATCAAGGAGCTTGCGATTGATGCCACTTCTAATCTTGTCACGTGCGGAGGCATTGAGTTGACGGTTGTAGAACTCGGTGGAGGTCAACCGAACGGGATCTTGTGGCTCCCGGTATCCATCAACAATGATCTCCCATAGCTCCACACTGCAGCTGCGAATATGAGATTCCATAGAAGATTTCCAATGGGGAAAGTGAGTTCCATCAAAATGGGGAACGGTCCCACTATGGTTTATATGAGGCATGGGTGAAGTGTTTTTGGGATAGTCATGGTTAACTTCATGGAAGGTTTCCTTAGAGGCCGAAGCCCCACTAGGAGCTCCACCAGCAGTTAGGTTCTTAAGCATGGCAGACATTTCTGCCATTTGGCTTTGTAGTTCATCCTCCTTTTTCTTCTTCTCGGCATCATATGCCAAGAGTCTAGATTTCATTTCTTTAACCGAAAGGTTAGAGTCATCATCTAGACCCTCGAATAGTTTTTCCATCTCACTCTTAAGGCGGTGAAGCCCTTAATAAGAGTCCAGGCTCTGATACCAATTGAAAGTTCAGAGATGGTAAACCTAGAGGGGGGGGTGAATAGGTTTCTACAGATTTTAATTCTTTCTTTGCAATATTAGGCTTTGCGGAATATAAAGGTGAGCCTAATGCAAACTAGGTGAAACAACCTATATGAGGATACAACTAACTCGAGCACGAAGGCTCTCACAGGCAGTTAAATCACAAGTAAGGAGTTCGGTTAGAGATAACCGATAGCACGCGGAGATGAGGATGTATTCCCGTGTTCCCTTCCTTTGCAAGAAGGTACGTCACGTTTGGAGGAGTGGAGGTCCCACGAAGGATTCCCCGCGCCACGAAGGCTCACCCTATTCTCCGGAGCCTATCCCACGAAGGAATAGCTCACTCACTTGTGGTAGACTTTGAGGTAGCCTCCAAATGCCATGGGATGGCTTAAGTTGGGGCCGAGTTGGACGCTAGAGGATTCGGGGGAGGGTTTTGGATCGGGTAGGATGAACTTCCGGGTGCTTTCCTCAAGAACTTGGCCAAGGCCAGAGGTAGAAGAAGAGAGACACAAGGATGAACTCCGTTCAGATCTTCTCTATTGCATGAACATAGTTACAAGTGGTTTTCGTACATAAGGATCAGTAGTCTTCTTCGTGCCCGTGAAGGAGCTTACTCCCTCTCCTTATATAGGGGAGAGGGTGGCTTACAGGGGAAGGAACCCTAATAAACCCTAATGGCATCTTTGAACAGACAAACTACTTTATAAAGCTACTTTACAAAGCTACTTTAATCATAGATGACGCCGGTATCTTCTTTAATCAGGGAGGCTGATGTCCTCCGGTTGCTTTGGGCGTCACCTTCGTCTTTTACGTCACGGCTTCGTTTAAAGCTACTTTGCTTAGCTCATCTTTGTCTTCTAGCTCCTGAAGGAATCTTTGACCAGCTTTGCTTATACTGGTAGCCCGGTACCTTCTTAGCTCATTCCGACATGCCTCTCTTTGGGCATACCGGTATAGGCTTCCTTAGCCAAAAGCCTAAGTTCACCGTCCGGAATGAATATCAAACCGGTATCTTGATGGCTCAAACCATCCGGTTTGGCATGCCTTTGGCATACCGGGGGTCATCCCCCCAACATTAGTCCCCGAAGCTGGTATAGTCCGGTGGATTTTATCCGACGGACCATGCCATTTCCTATCTCACAAGGTACCGGTTTGATCTTTTCGGTATTTTGTTCGAAGATGCCTCCTTGCCTTAGCCTTTTACCTTTCTCCGGATTTTTCCTTTTTCTCGGTATCTTTGACATTAAATCCCTCCTCGGCGAGGTCGAGAATTTCTCGGGTGCGCTTGACGAGACATGCGTCTTTGACTGGCTTGTCGTGTCAGTGGTCACTTCCGTTCGGCCTGCGCCAGCATTAAGTGCGCCACCGGATCCTTGTGGCCATTCCGGATCCGTGCGGCGACCCTGTGGCCTCTTAATTTTACGCGTGTATCTTCGTGCCACGTGGCGGCCCACGAGGCGAACCGTCGCGGCCCGGCGGTTTTCAGCCCACTAACTCCTTTTCCTATATAAAGGGGAGCAGTTCCTTCTTCTTCCTCTTCTTCGCTTCACTCCAGAGCACTTCGAGCCCTTCGCCGTTCGTTTCCTCGTCGCCGTCGGTAGCCGCCAGAGCCTCACTCCCGATGAACCTGCGCCGTTCTTCCCGCCGCGGTGAAGCTTTCCACCGCCGGGTTTCTGCGGTGCTTCTTCCCGCCGCTGTCTCAAGCTTTTCCCGGACCTCGCCGCTCTCCGTCGCCAGCCCTCGTCGGCGGCCAGGAGCTCGTCTTTTCTTCCTCGGACCTCTTCCTCGCGCCTTCCGTTGCCTCAGGTGAGCCGCAATACTTGTTTTCTTTCTTTCTCTTGCTTTCCAGATCTTGGGTTGATAGGATATTTACCATCCCTTTTCTTTCGCTTTTCTCTTACTCATAGATCTTCGTTCAAGAGTAGATCTTGGGAAATCTGTTTTCGAGTAGACTCCGGCTTCTCTTTGATTCTTATGTCTAGCGAACAATATCTTTCCGATTCTTCCTCAAATAGCCGCGAGAGTCAAGCTTCCGGCGAGCCCGGATGGAAAGTGATGCCGGTGCAAGTCAAGACGCCCGGCAGCTCTAGCCAGGCTTCCGGAGTCGATCTTTCCGGCGTCACACGCGGGGCCTGAAAGGCTCTGGGGTAACCCAGCATGAAATTGACTGGCTTTACCGGTCTAGAAGGATACCGGAAGGAGTATCCTGCCGGCGTCCTTGACGAGATCGAGCCGGATCTTAAAGACGGTGAGTTCGTCGTTTTCCTTGCGCACTTCGAGCGCGGCTTCGGCCTTCCTGCCTCCGATTTCTTTCGCCGATTTCTTGACTTCTACAAACTCCAACCTCACCATCTTCCTGGCAATGCCATTTTCTACCTCTCTTGTTACGCAACCTTCATGGAGGCCTACATGGGTCTCCGCCCCACTCGCGAGACTTTCGCTCGTTTCTTTTCCCTTCGGATCAACTCCGTTCAGGGCAAGGAAATTCCCAAGCCTAAACCTCCCGTTCAATGCGGGTCTTGTATCATCGGCTCCCGCCAGGGGAGCCCCTTCTTTAAGTTTGCCGGTCTTGACTCATGCCGGGCATGGGAAAGGACCTTCTTTTATGTGAAGAACACCGGCCGCGCTGATCTCATTAACCTGTCAATCCGTGCCCACGAGGGCCAACTGGAGCTATAACCCGAAGGAAACTCACATGAGACCAACCGGATTATACGCTTCATGAAGCAACTCATGAAGGACACCGGCATCTGTCCGGATGATATTGTCCGGACTTTTATATCGCGCCGGGTTCTTCCCCTCCAGCGCCGGGCTCACAAGATGAGCGAGATGTACGGCCCGGCGATCCTACCAAGATCACCGGCCTTCCTCTTAGCAAGAAGGACGTCGTCCTCAAGGCCAGGCACATCTGCCGCCATGCCGCCGGATTGGGAATGGGGCCTTTTGCCTCTCAGCTCCCTCAACCCTCCAACTGAAGAAGTAAGAGATTAGGCGATCCGGGTTGTTTTCCGGTACCAATACATTATTAACTGTCTTTTTCTTTCTCTGTAGGCCAAGCTGAGCTTCCCTCGTATCGAGGCAGATAGGCGAGGCCCTTGCCGGAACCGGGCTTTAGATAAAGAGGACCCGGATCCTTATATCCACTGGGCTGACCTCAAGATGGGCCAGATTCAGATTTCTCGCCCCGGTAACTTTTCCAAGAAAGACTCCGGCTCGGATGATGATGTTGTGGTACTTGAGGTATTTGGCCTTTTCGTTCCCTTACCGGTTATCTTTTTGTAGAAGCTCCCTCAGCCAGCACCGACCCGAAAGTCCACGAGCATGCGGTTCCGCTGCAGGGCGAGGTCGGCCAAGAGTTCCTGGAGAAACTCACCTCCTAGGACAAGAAGAGGAAGGATCCGGAACATAACGCCGGCCGAGCGCGGCTCCCAAGCGCCCCAGAAGCCCTCCAAGAGGCACTTCATGAGGCGGGAGATGCCTACGTCGACGGGTAAGACTCCTCTTTTCCTTTGCTGTTTTGTTGTTCCAACTTTCCCTTCCGGATTCTTTTCCAATCCTCTTTTTTCTATCTTTTTCAGCCCAGCGTTCAAGGTTTCAAAGAGCGCTTCCGGAATTCCTCCGGAAAGCTCTGAAGATCCCGCGAGGTCTTCACCTCCTCCTCGTCAAAGTCCGGTACCATCGGTGCCGGCAACTCTTCTGCCTCCCCTCTGGGGGGCACTACAAGTGCGGGCGCGCGGCCCCTAATTCTCCAGGATCACCGCGCGGAGGAGGACCTTGTCTCCCTCCTGAGAACCAAGATACCGGCGCCAGCAACACCGGCGCCGATCGAAGATGCCGGGCCGGTGGGAACTTTGGTTCCTACCGCGCCCAAGAAAGAAAGAAGATCCGCTTCCTCCTCCGCAAAGTCCTTGCCGGAAACTTCCGCGCCGGCAAAGACTACGCACCGGGCGCTCCCTCCGCCTCCGTGCCGCCCAAGGCTACTTCCATGCCTCCTCCGGCAGGTTCAGCCGGAGGCTCACAACCAAGCCCCCAACGCCGCCGCCAAGCCAGAGCCCGTTGCGGCCAAACAAACCGGCGCCACCGCTAGAGGCGCCAAGCTCCGCGTGCTGGAACCTTTCAAGGGAAAGCAACGGCTTCTGCCCGCAGCCCCTGGTGCTGCACACCGGCCCCGCCGCTGTCGTGGCCGGAGAGAAGGCTACCGGCCTGCTAGGCCGGATCACGAAGCTCAAACGCGGAGGCCGCGAGCTGGTTCACTTGCTTGATTACGCTGAAAAGTGGAATCGGGCAGATGTGTCCTGACTACGCGCGGTGTGGGAGGGACCGGCTTCCTATCGTCGATCCGCCCGGCCCCAAGAGCACTGAAGAACACATCATGCGTCTTAAGCGCGCGGTGAGGGAGTTCGATAATGCGTGGCATGACGCCACCAGCAACGTGGTGGTAAGCTTCACCAAACTCCAACTTCTTTTTTACAAACATGCCGTTTTTTACTCCTTTAAGGTTATGTATATCTTCCCAGTCCCCGAGTTTCGGGTTGAGAGCGTAGCTCTGAGGCGCAACTTTCTTAAAGATACCGCAAACTCCCGGTCCCGAGTTTTGGGTTGAGAGCGCAGCTCTTAGCGCAAAACTTTTTAAATACCGAAAACCGGCATTTCACACTTTTTATTTAAACAGCACGGCGGACGCCGGAAGCAGCTCTTCGAGGAGCTTCTGCAGGAGCACCGGGATCTGCGGAGGCCCACAGCCCTGCCAAGGTCTGTTTTCCTTATATATCCGGCTTCTTTTGTACGGACAAACTTTCCTTCTCAACACTGTGAATTTTTGCATAACAGCCATTCCGGAAGCCTCCATTGAGGCCCTCAAGACCCAGCTCAGCGACATTTTTCTTTGCTTTGCCTTTGTTTGCTTATCTGTTTCATTTTTTGTTAACATTTTCCCTTTCCGGGTTCCAGCCGAAAAGGAGCAGCTCATCCGGAAGCACCAGGAGGCCTTGGACGCCCAGTAGATCTCCAGCAGCTCAAGGAGCAGGCCATCCAGGCCGGTCTCCGGCATGATGAGGAGATGAGGGGCCAAAGCGGCGGTGAGGCCAAACTAGGCTGAGGATGGAGGAACGCCAACGCCGTGCTGATGGCAGAGCTGGAGGAGGAGAGGAAGGCGCGGAAAGGCGGTGGAGCACCGGATTGAGCTTATGGCCACTGATCATAAGGAATATGATCGGCTGGTCATGCAGATCGACGCGCTGGCTCTTAGTAAGCTTCTGCCTTGTTCCTTTTTTCGCTTACAAGCTTTTCTTTTCTTTTTGGGATCGTGCTTGTGTTCTTTTTCCTTCCGGCAGATTGTTTTCTGGTAACTTATCCTTATGTTCTTTCCTTGTGCCTGCAGAGCACTTCCCGGACTCCCAGACGCACGCCGTGAAAAAGGTGATGGAGGACAGGGTGTGATACGTCCAAAACGTATCTACTTTCCCGAACACTTTTGCTATTGTTTTGCCTCTAATTTGTGTATTTTGGATACAACTAACACGGACTAACGCTGTTTTCAGCAGAATTGCTCTGGTGTCTCGTTTTTGTGCAGAAATCCAACTTTCGGGAAAATCCTCGGAATTTCTTCAGATGGCCCTATTTTACCAAAATATTGACGGAGCCAGAAGGGCAAAGGAGGTGGAGGCCCGAGGGCCCCACACCATATGGCGGCGCGGCCCAGGGGGGGCGCGGCCTATGGTGTGGCCCCCTCGGCCGGCCTCCGACGCCCCCCTTTGGACTACTTATCGGGTTCGACCTAAAAACGCACGCAGAAGTCGAAGTCGCCAGAAACCCTCCAGAGAGCCGCCACATCGCGAAACTCCGTCGCGGGAGCCAGAAGTATCCGTTCTGGCACTCCGCCGGGACGGGGAATTGGAGGAGATCTTCACCGCCATCACCGCCAACGCCTCTCCATCAACCAGCAATGTTTCCCCCATCCATGTGTGAGTAATTCCCCCGCTGTAGGCTGAAGGGGATGGTAGGGATTGGATGAGATTGGTCATGTAATAGTCATAAGATTGTTAGGGCATAGTGCCTAGTATCCGTAGATGTCACTTTTATGATATTGTTGCAACTTGTTATGCTTAATGCTTGTCACTAGGGCCCGAGTGCCATGATCTCAGATCTGAACATGTTATTGATTCATGAAGATATTCGTTGTTTATGATCTTACCTGCAAGTTGTATACACATGTCGCTGTCCGGAACCAATGGCCCCGAAGTGACAGAAATCGGGACAACCGGAGGGGATGGTAGTGATGTGAGGATCACATGTGTTCACGGAGTGTTAATGCTTTGCTCCGGTACTCTATTAAAGGAGTACCTTAATATCCAGTAGTTTCCCTAGAGGCCCGGCTGCCACCGGCTGGTAGGACAAAAGATGTTGTGCAAGTTTCTCATTGCGAGCACGTACGACTAAATATGGAACACATGCCTATTGATTGATTAGTACTTGGATACCGTTTTATTATTATCTGCAAATGCCCCTGCTTTGATTGTTACATGAGTTTCTCTCATCCATGCAACGCCCGTTAATCCGTCCCTGTGCCTACAGTATTTTAATCCTGCTGTTTACTATAATCACTACTGCTGTCTTTATTTCACCGCTGCTATTATTTCACTATTTCCACTGCCATAACTACTGATAAACTCTTGCGAGCAAGTCTGTTTCCAGGTGCAGCTGAATTGACAACTCCGCTTTAAGGCTTACAAGTATTCTTTGTCTCCCCTTGTGTCGAATCAATAAATTGGGTAATACTTCCCTCGAAGACTGTTGCGATCCCCTATACTTGTGGGTCATCAAGACTATTTTCTGGCGCCGTTGCCGGGGAGCATAGCTTTATTTGGAAGTTCACTTGGATTGATATTGTTCGCTGCAAATTCTCCATTATGGGTAAACCTCGCGATACTAAGATCGCCATATTACCATCCACTACAAGAAAAGGTACAACTCTGAGTACCTCTGCTGCTCTTGATTCACCATCTGTGATTGATAAACTTGTTTCACCGCCACATGCTTCGCGTGCTGGTACTTCTGTTGAATCTGAAAATTCTCATAATATTGATAATGTTTCTGTTGTGCTTGATGATAGTGGTTCATTGGGATCTTTTCTAGATGCTACAATTGCTAAGTCTAGACAAATTGAAAATACTGAAACTCCTAATGAAAATGTTGCTACACCTGTTAATTCACCTGAGTTTGTTGAATATTCTAGTGATGATCTTGATGAAGATTATGTAGAGCTTGATGATGATTTTATTGAAAAATGCAATGCTACTACTGATGCAAGAAAAATTAAAAAGTTGCTTGCAGAACATGCTGTTAGATATAAACTATCTCCTGATCCTAAATTTGCCACATCTCCTATAAACATTAGGGATAAAGATTATGATTTTTCTCTTGATTTATCTCATATAGCTATTGTTGAGAAAACACCCTTTTGTGGTACTGAAAAAGAAAGTGTTGTTGAACACATGACTGAGTTATCTACTCTTAGTGGCTTGTTTTCTGATGATATTAAGATGCGTACTTATTTTGTCGCTAAAATTTTTCCTTTCTCATTAAAAGATGATGCTAAAACTTGGTATAATAATTTGCCTCCTGGTTCTATTAAAAGTCCAAAAGAATTGCTTGATGTTTTCTTCCGCAAATACTTTCCTGCTAGTGCTCAACATGCTGCTTTGCAGAGAATTTATAATTTTGACCAGGAAGATGGAGAGAAATTGCCTGAGGCTTGGGCTAGATTTTGTTCTCTTATTAGAGCTCAGCCTGACCATGATTTAGAAAAGCATGATTTACTTGATATATTTTATAGTGGACTAACTATTGAGTCTAGGGCATACCTGGATAGTTGTGCTGGTTGTGTTTTCAGGAAAAGAACTCCAGACGACGCTGAAGAATTATTGGCTAAAATAGGCCGGAATCATGATGATTGGTCTACACCTGAACCAACCCCGACACCGATAGTGAAGAAGAGGGGTATGATTAAATTGAATGATGAAGATATGAGGGAAGCCAAGAAGTCTCTTAAGGAGAAGGGTATTAAACCTGAAGATGTGAAGAATTTACCTCCTATAGAAGATATATGTGAGACAATTCCCCCTTCATCCATGATTGAGGTACACTCGCTTCAACACTTTACTAGGGAAGATATTCCGTATTCAAAATCTCCTGCTCAATGCTTAGATGAATTTGATAATTATATTGTTAAGCAAGAAAACTTTAATATGAGAGTAGAGAATCATTTAATGGAAAATTCCCGAGCTATTAGTGAATTGCATGGTATTGTGGAGAGAACCTCCAATGATGTTAAAATACTTGTTAAACATTTTCAAATGGTTCAAACTCAAATTGATCAACTTACTAAAGTGCAAAATGACTTGTTGGGAAATAATTCTAAAGAAAAACATGCTTGTGAGGTAACAACTAGAGGTGGTGCTTCTACCCAGGATCCTCTATATCCTGAAGGGCATCCCAAAAGAGTTGAACAAGATTCTCAACTAATTAAAACTAGTGCTCCATCTAAGAAAAAGAAAAAGAAACATAAGAATGTTGTAGAATCCTCTGAACCTGTTAATGATCCTAATAGTATTTCTATTTCTGATGCTGAAACTGAAAGTGGTAATGAACATGAGGAAGATAATGATAAGAATGATACTCCTGATAAAGAAGAAATTGAAAAAGAACCTGAAAAGCCTGCTAAAAATAAAAAGTACACTAAAGAAGATTTTATTACTGAGAAACATGGTAATGAAAGAGAACCTTGGGTTCAAAAGCAAATGCCTTTTCCTGCTAAGAAACTAAAATCAAAGGAGGAGGAACATTATAATAAATTTTGTGATTGGATGAAACCTTTATTTTTGCAAATCCCTTTGACTGATGCTATTAAATTGCCTCCTTATTCAAAGTATATGAAAGATATTGTTACTAACAAAAGGAAAGTCCCCAATGAGGAAATTTCTACTATGCTCGCTAATTACTCCTTCAATGGTAAGATTCCAAAGAAGTTGGGCGACCCAGGTATACCGACTATTCCTTGTTCCATCAAGAATAATTATGTTAGAACTGCTCTATGTGATTTAGGAGCAGGTGTTAGTGTGATGCCTTTTTCTCTTTATAAGAGACTTGATTTAGATAAATTGATACCAACTGATATATCTTTGCAAATGGCTGATAAATCTACTGCTATTCCTGTTGGTTTATGTGAAAATGTTCCTGTTCAAGTTACTCATCATTGCTTGATATTAACTGATTTCGTTGTGTTGGAAATGCCTGAAGATGATAATATGTCCATTATTCTTGGAAGACCCTTTCTTAATACTGCAGGGGCTGTTATTGATTGCAATAAAGGCATGGTTACTTTCAATGTTGATGATAAAGAACACACTGTCTATTTTCCCAAGAGGATTGATAAAGTATGTGGAGTCAATACAATTTTTAATGTGAAAACTATCAAAGTGGGATCCATTGATTGTCCTATATATGAGCCTAAAGAAGAATATCAAACTCTTGTGATTGGATCCATATCAATTCAATATAAGGTAACATGATTGATTTGAGGTTTATTTCTTCTTATGTCATATAAAATTTATTTGATAGCAAGACTTGATCAACCTTGTTAACAAGTATATTTTATTGCATAAAAGAGCTAAACAACACTTCTTTCTTTCTTTCTCCCTTCACCTATTTTACTTGCTGTAGCACTTTTGTTTTGCAATATGCTTTAGTCATTTAAGATTTTAGAAATCATTTTCCTGCGCAGTAATCATTAATTTAATACCCAGAAATGTGCATTTTTCGAAGTTCTCTAAAAATTACAAAAATTACACCGTTGGTCCTATTTTTCGACGAGGCACCTGGGAGCACCAGAGGATGACCTGTGGGGCACCAGGGGGTGCCACACCATAGGCCGGCGCGGCCAGCAAGGGGGCCGCGCCACCATGTGGTGTGGGCCACCCCTTGCCCCACTTCACCATCTCTTCCTCCCAGCACCTTCTCTCTCCCGAAAAAGCTCGTACCAAGTTTCTCTCACTCGTGTTTCTGCTCAAGAACTCGCGATTTTTCGATCTCCTTGCTCAGCCCAGATTTCTGTCTGAAATTTGGCACATTTACTCCTTGGTATGTGACTCCTTTGATTGTCCAATTAGAATTTCATTTGGTTGAGTATATCTTGAATATTTTGCTGATGTAGATAACATGTTTAGTGAGCTTGCATGCTTGTTCTAAGTGGTAGAAATTAGTTTTGATGCATGTGTAGTACTCTAGCAAGTTCCTATAGTAGTTCCCTTCAATTACACACCTTGAAATCAAATTTTATAATGATTGTTGAAAATTTCAGAAAATGGAAGGAGGTGTGCCCCAATTGAACCAAGAAGAGTTGGAGGTACAGCACGTTATGAGAGTCCATCGTGAAGAGGGAGTATACCCCTCTTATTACCCATGCACGGACTTTATGCGGAATGCAGGAATCCTGCAAGATGTGCAAACACTAATTTCCAATGCAGGATTGGGAAATTTTGCTGTTGGTGAACCTCACCAATATGCTAAACTAACGGTGTCGGTTGTGCAGGATTTCGAGTTTCACCGGTCTCGAACTGACCCCATGGTCCGGTATAAAATTTATAACAAAACCATTGACTTGCCTTTTAGTGATTTTTGCACAGCGATTAGAGTGCCGCAGTGGGGATCCTGCGAGAAGATCAGGGGAACACCGCGGGAGCTCTCAGATCTTTATACAAGGATTTGTAATGGGAGGAGCCTCTCCAATGATGGTGGTAAGATTAGTAGCATTCAACATCCAGCCATCCGCTACTTTGCCTATTTCATTACAAAGTGCGTTCTTGCAAGAAGGACTGGAGGTAAATTATCTGTCCCAGACTTGGCCTTCTTAGCTGCTGCTTTGCAACAGGATAGGACTTATAATTTGGGTGCTTTAATAGCTTGTAGACTTGCTACTAACCGTGAGAAAGGAGGAATTTGTGGAGGTCTTATTGCCTCTCGCTTATTAGCTATGCATGGTGTAGGTCCTCACCATTTAGATATTCCGCTTTCTATAGAGAAACTTGATGTTTTCTCCATGATTAGACATGAGTTTATTTCAGATGCATCTAGTTTGAACAACCTGCATTATAGGATAACTTTGTATAAGAAAAGTTGGAGTATAACTAAGAAAATTGAAAAATTAGTACGCTTGCCTGCACCTGCTTTGTTTAACCTTGATGCCAGGGACGGGTGGTCGATCACAGAAAATGAGCTAAATGCATACATAGAAAGAGAAAGCCGTCGTGCGAGGGAAGATGTGGAGGAGACCGAGGAGCATCCCGACTCTTCATCCGATGCAGCAAGCTCCTCATATCAACATCATGGTCACGTGGAGCCTCCACGATATTCTTCTGCACAGGGGCCCTATTACCACTCCATGTATGATCCACCGGCGTGGAACTCCGACCCTCGTTGGGAATGAACTCCACTTGGGCCAAAAGCCTAAGCTTGGGGGGGGTATACCGGCATCACTCATTCTTTGCATATTATGATTGCTGGATACTTGTACATACTTGTTTAGTCTCTTAGAGTGGTTTTCTAATGAGAGGGAGATGATATTTGGGGAAGTGCTGTCCAAAAACAGATTCTGTGCTGTTACCAAAAAAATTCGTACGCACAGCCAGAACGTTATTTTGAGTTTCCAATTTTTGAGCATGTTCCCCAAGTTGTTATCTAACTTTCATTAGTTGAACACTTTTTGGTCTGAGCAATGGAAGATTTTTGTTAAATTCGATTTCTGTACTGCTGTCAGGATTTGGCAGATTTCTGTCATCCTGCTTTTCTGTGTTTCTGTTAGCTTGCATTCTTTTGTTTTCGCTTTGTTTCTTTCCTAAAACACAAAAAGACCAAAAATATTTCTGTTGTTTCTCTTCACCATTTGTTTATTTGGTACCTTGCTCTTAGTTTGCTTTATTTGCTATCGTTAGTTTGCTATAAGAAAACCCAAAAAGATTTTGCTTTGTTTGCTTGTTTTCTTTCGTGCTTGTTTCTAATTCGAAAACACCAAAAATATTTGCTGTTCTTCTTTGGTTTGTAAAGTTCATCATGAGTTCAATGGTCTTCGGTGGCTGGAGCGTGGTTTTCATTTCATATTATCCAAGCTACACAAGTGAAAAGGCAATAATGACGATCTACGACAATCCTATTGTGGTGAGAGGCTGGTATGAACTCTATTTGCTTTCATTTTTGTACATATACTCATCCATATGAGCATGCTTAGTTGGTTCATGTGAGGTATATGTTATTTGAGAAAGTCTAGTAGCTCATGATCTCTCATGTTTAGTTCCAATTTATTAATATGAGTAGCATGTCATGGATGTTTGCTTGCATTGTTTTATTCATAAGTAAGTATGGCATTGTGGTATCCTCCTCTGAATAATTCATTTATATCGACTTGGCACATGCTCACGCATGCGTATGACTGAACAAAAAGTCAATTAAGCCTCGATGATTTATATTGCTTCAGAGTTCTTGTATCACTTTTATGCCTCCGTTAATTTATTTTGCCGCAAGCATGATTATGACAGTTACTGCTCTCTTGATTTGTCGCTCCCTAGTCTTTTGCTAGCCTTCACTTGTACTGAGCGGTGACGCCGCTCGTGCTTCCAAACACCTGAAAACCAAGTTGTTCCAAAAGTGTCCACCATAAATACCTATGCATGGCATTTCAAACCATTCCAAGTAAATTCTCATGCGCTACCTTTAAAACCTTCAAAATGCTTCTCAATTTGTGTTAATGTTTCATAGCTCATGAAGAAATATGTGGTGTTTAGCTTTCAACCTTGTCATTTACTTTTGACGGACTCTCATATGGACTAGTGGCACATCCGCTTATCCAATAATTTTGCAAAAAGAGCTGGCAATGGGATTCCCAGTCCCAAATTAATTAACTTAAATAGACACTCCTCCATGGTTTGTGATTGTTGGACGGCACCCGAAGGATTCGGTTAGCCATGGCTTGTGTAAGCAAAGGTTGGGGGGAGTGTCATCATCATAATAAAACTTAAATAAAAAGGCACTCCTTCATGGTATGAGATTGTTGGCAGGCACCCGAGGATTCGGTTAGCCATGGTTTGTGAAAGAAAGGTTGGAAGGAGTGCCAACCAAAAATAAATAAAATGGGAGCCGCTCTTGTGAGTCCGGTTGATGAGGTAGTTAGTGTACCCATTACCATTCGTTGACAACAACAAACACCTCTCAAAATAATTTTACTCCTGCTTTACAAATGAAAAGCTCTAGCGCATGTTAATCCCTGCTTCCCTCTGCGAAGGGTCAATCTTTTATTTTTATGTTGTGTCTCCATTCTTTCTTTGAGCACTATCTTGAGAGCACAACTGTCATTCTTAGTATAATATGCTTGTCTCAAAATATGATTGATTGTGGTATAACTTTGATGCTTTTATCTTTGACAATCACTACTTCTAGTCTTTCTATGAACTCAAGAGGTGCCTCGGCATTTATGTTTTGCCGATCAAATACAGGCAAGCGAGATACCACTTTATCATATTCTCTTATGAACATTGCAATCCTGCTTATATACATGATTCATGGTGCTTATTATTAATTGTTGGTACCTCTCCATGATTGACATAGCTGTTGGATGATCTTATTTGCATGTATCTTATTATGAACTGCTTAAGTATTAGCCATAGCATGAGAATATATACATCATATGAGCAAATGTGTTCGTGAAAGTTCTTTTATCGCTCAGTTGTTAACTGAATTGCTTGAGGACAAGCAATAAGCTAAGCTTGGGGGAGTTGATACGTCCAAAACGTATCTACTTTCCCGAACACTTTTGCTATTGTTTTGCCTCTAATTTGTGTATTTTGGATACAACTAACACGGACTAACGCTGTTTTCAGCAGAATTGCTCTGGTGTCTCGTTTTTGTGCAGAAATCCAACTTTCAGGGAAAATCCTCGGAATTTCTTCAGATGGCCCTATTTTACCAAAATATTGACGGAGCCAGAAGGGCAAAGGAGGTGGAGGCCCGAGGGCCCCACACCATATGGCGGCGCGGCCCGGGGGGGCCCGCGCGGCCCTATGGTGTGGCCCCCTCGGCTGGCCTCCGGCTCCCCCTTTGGACTACTTATCGGGTTCGACCTAAAAACGCACAGAGAGAAGTCGAAGTCGCCAGAAACCCTCCAGAGAGCCGCCACATCGCGAAACTCCGTCGCGGGAGCCAGAAGTCTCCGTTCGGCACTCCGCCGGACGGGGAATGGAGGAGATCTTCACCGCCATCACCGCCAACGCCTCTCCATCAACCAGCAATGTTTCCCCCATCCATGTGTGAGTAATTCCCCCGCTGTAGGCTGAAGGGGATGGTAGGGATTGGATGAGATTGGTCATGTAATAGTCATAAGATTGTTAGGGCATAGTGCCTAGTATCCGTAGATGTCACTTTTATGATATTGTTGCAACTTGTTATGCTTAATGCTTGTCACTAGGGCCCGAGTGCCATGATCTCAGATCTGAACATGTTATTGATTCATGAAGATATTCGTTGTTTATGATCTTACCTGCAAGTTGTATACACATGTCGCTGTCCGGAACCAATGGCCCCGAAGTGACAGAAATCGGGACAACCGGAGGGGATGGTAGTGATGTGAGGATCACATGTGTTCACGGAGTGTTAATGCTTTGCTCCGGTACTCTATTAAAAGGAGTACCTTAATATCCAGTAGTTTCCCTAGAGGCCCGGCTGCCACCGGCTGGTAGGACAAAAGATGTTGTGCAAGTTTCTCATTGCGAGCACGTACGACTAAATATGGAACACATGCCTATTGATTGATTAGTACTTGGATACCGTTTTATTATTATCTGCAAATGCCCATGCTTTGATTGTTACATGAGTTTCTCTCATCCATGCAACGCCCGTTAAATCCGTCCCTGTGCCTACAGTATTTTAATCCTGCTGTTTACTATAATCACTACTGCTGTCTTTATTTCACCGCTGCTATTATTTCACTATTTCCACTGCCATAAAACTGTTACTACTGATAAACTCTTGCGAGCAAGTCTGTTTCCAGGTGCAGCTGAATTGACAACTCCGCTGTTAAGGCTTACAAGTATTCTTTGTCTCCCCTTGTGTCGAATCAATAAATTGGGTAATACTTCCCTCGAAGACTGTTGCGATCCCCTATACTTGTGGGTCATCAGGGTGGCGCGAGAGTTCCCGAACATGGACGCGCATTGGGACGGGTACGACTACTTGGTCGCACTTTCCGCCCGAGTGCAACATATGCTCTCCGTGGATCGGAGTCTTGCCGATCTTCCGGATGTCGCCATCCAGATGCAAAGTGCTGTGGCTGGGGGAGGCCATACCAGCCAACGTCATGCTCACCGCCGATCGGCTGAAGGATGCAGGGCGCCGGATCCGCGAGTGGCAATGCTCGGCGGCCGTGGAGCAGACCATGCCTTGCGCATCGCCTGCTCTTGGTACGAGGATCTCGACTTGGACTCCTTCCACAGCCTCCGCCGTGACGCTCCAACGGACACGGATCCAGTCCTCACCGCAAAGCGGAAGGACCGGGCCTACCAGATCGCGGAGTCCGCGCCGATCCGCACCTTCATCCCTCCTCCTCCTGGAGTCATTGACGAAAGAAGAGAGGAGGAGGAAGATGAGGACACCGGAGACGCGCCCCCGGAAGCTCCAGAGGCCGGTGCTGCCCCTCCTGAAGCCCCCGTTGCTTGAACACTATCCTTTGTGCCTGTTATCTCAAAACAATGCCCGTCAAATTCTACCCCGGTATGCCGGGATCTATGATGTAATATAAAACTTAGCCGTTCTTTTGTCGTACAACTTCTATGCCGGTGTCTCTTTAACCGATATGTTACTAAGTTAAGTTTGTTTATCAGTTTATCATATTGCCTTTGTTGTTTGCCTTTTTCTTGCACTGTGAAGATTCCGGAATCGTTTCCGCATCCAATTCGATGCACACTTGGTTCTTTCCCTTTGCCTCTGCCTACCTCTTTTGGGCGTTTTGGCGTATGAGTTACAAAGTTCTTTTGCCAAGCGAACATTTTCTTGAACTTAGGAATAATTCGAAATTTTTCACAAAAAACCGGTAAAACCGGGGTTAGTTAAGCTTTTCCGGATTGTCCGTTCCCACTTCCTCTTTTCGCAGTTCACGTGCTTAATTCCTACCGGTTTATCTTGCTTGCCATGAAGCCGGTTTGCGGACAGCAGCAGAGTCGAAGACTCCGGTAGGTTTAGCACGTTACTAAACCGGAAAGAAAAAATGTTCAACAAGCAACCGGTAAACGGAAAAAATAAACATATTACATGCAAGTTTGATAGAGGCAGTCCCCGAGAAACATTCGAGGTGCCGGAGTCTTTTATTCATAGCATAAGGTACAAAAAAGGAACTTCTTACAGTACAACTTCATGAGTAGAAAGGGCGCAACAATGCTATGTTCCATGGACGCTTGGTCTCATCTCCGGATTTGTCCGCCTTTCCTTCTTTCCATTCCTGTGCGTCAATTAGGTAGTAGGCATCATTGTGCAGTGCTTTGCTTACAATGAATGGCCCTTCCCAAGGAGGTGAAAGTTTATGCCGGCCTTCAGTGCGTTGCACTAGGCGTAGCACCAAATCTCCTTCCCGGAAAACTCTCGGGTTAACCTTCCGGCTGTGATAGCGTCTGAGGTTTTGCTGGTAAATGGCTGTTCTTGCCAAGGCCAGTTCTCTTGCTTCTTCTAGCAAGTCCACATCGTTTTCTCGGGCCTCTTTTACCTCTTGTTCGGTATAGAGTTGCACCCTTGGTGAATCATGGAGAATGTCGGTTGGTATTACCGCTTCTGCTCCGTAAACCATGAAAAATGGAGTGTATCCGGTTGACCGGTTTGGAGTCGTTCTTATGCTCCACAACACCGATGGTAGCTCATCGAGCCAACATCCCGGTGACTTTTCAAGTGGTTCAATGAGCCTTGGTTTTATGCCGGAAAGCACCAGCGCATTGATTCTTTCAACTTGGCCATTGCCTTGTGGGTGTGCCACTGAGCACAAATCCAACCGGATGTTGTTATCCTCACAGAATCGCTTGAATTCTCCTTGGGCAAAGTTTGAGCCGTTGTCAGTTATGATGCTGTGTGGGTATCCATACCGGAGAATAACATCTTTCAGGAATTTTACCGCAGTATGCCCATCACATTTCGCTATAGGTTTACCTCCAACCACTTGGTGAATTTGTCCACCATGACCAAGATGTGGGTCATGTTTCCCCTTGCAGTTTTGAATGGGCCAACCATGTCAAGGCACCATACAGCGAATGGCCAGGTTAACGGTATAGTTTTTAATCCGGATGCTGGTGTATGGTTTTGCTTGGCGTACCTCTGGCACCCGTTGCACTTTCTCACCAAATCCTCAGCATTTTCCAAAGCTGTTGGCCAGTAGAAGCCATGCCGGAACACTTTTGCCACCAGCGCCCTTGATGACGCATGATGCCCACATTCTCCTTGGTGAATCTCCTTGAGCATTTCTTTTCCTTCTTCCGGCTCCACGCATCTTTGCAGGACACCGGTAACACTTCTCTTGTACACCTCTCCATTGATAAAAGTGTATGCTTTGGCTCTCCTCTGGATCCTTCTTGATTCGTTTTCGTCAACCGGCAAGGTGCCGTTGATCAGGAATTCCTTAATAGGTTTAACCCAGGATGGTGCTTCTCGAACCACGAACACCGGCACGTCTATGTCCATGCTATCCACAAACACTGCTTCTTCCGGTATGGGCGTCGCAGTGAGTTTACCAGAGCAGTCCCGAGGCTGGAGTAGTCCCCGAGTGTGCCGGAACAGTCCCCGGGTTTCCTTCTCCCATTGGCACCACATGTGACTCCGGTATGAAAATTGATTCTGATTCCGGACTTGGTTTGATTGATGGAACTCTTAAGTGTGCTAAGGCTATTCCGGGAGGAATTTCTTGATGAGCCCAGCTTAGATAAAGCATCCGCGGCTTCATTTTCAGCCCGCGGCACATGATGAAACTCACAGCCTTCGAAGAAGCCGGCAATCTTTTGCACATGAAACCGGTATGAAGCCATGTTGGCATCTTTTGCATCCCAATCTCCAGAACACTGCTGCACCACCAGATCTGAATCGCCGTAGCAAATGATCCGGTGTACTCCGATTTCTTTTGCGACTTTCAGCCCATGAATCAGAGCCTCATATTCAGCGACATTGTTTGACGCCCTGAAATGCACTTGCAAAACATACCGGAGGTGATCTCCCTTAGGTGAGGTAAGTACCACCCCGGCACCTAGGCCCTCTTTCAGCTTGGATCCGTCAAAGTGCATTTTCCAGTATTCCAGCCTTTGTTCTGGTGGCTTATATTGCATTTCCGCCCAATCGACCAGGAAATCAGCCAAAGCTTGTGACTTTATGGCATCCCTTCTTTCATATACCGGCACGTATGGTGACAACTGAATTGCCCATTTTGCAATCCTGCCGCTGGCATCTTTGTTGCCCATGATATCTGAGATAGGTGCTTCACTCACCACTTTCATGGGGTGTTCTTCAAAGTAATGCTTGAGTTTTGTGGCGGCCATGAACACGCCATAGGTCATCTTTTGGAAGTGCGGGTAGTTTTGCTTTGAAGAGGAGAGCACCTCGCTCAGGTAGTATACCGGCCTCTGCACGGTTTTTCCTTCCTCTTCTCGTTCTACCACAACCACAACACTCACAACCGGTTGGTTGCTGCTATGTACAACAGCATGGGCTCTCTCTCCAAAGGCGAGGCCAAGATTGGGGCCGTTGCAAGCATGGTTTTCAGCTCTTTAAACGCCGCGTCTGCCTGAGGGGTCCAGACGAAGGTATCGGATTTTCTCATCAAAGCATAGAGTGGTAGGGCTTTTTCTCCCAACCTGCTTATGAACCGGCTTAGCGATGCCAAGCTTCCGGTAAACTTTTGCACATCTTTGAGTTCTTGCGGTATTGTCATTCTTTCAATGGCCCGGATTTTTACCGGATTTACCTCAATGCCCCGGCTTGAAACAAGAAAGTGCAGCTTACCGGCAGGGACACCGAAGGTACATTTTGCCGGATTAAGTTTCATCCGGAACCTTCTTAAGTTGTCGAATGTTTGCCGGATGTCATCGATTAAGGTGTCTTTTACTTTAGTTTTTATCACGATATCGTCTACATAGACTTGCACATTCTTTCCGATTTGATCAAACAAGCATTTTTGCATACAGCGCTGGTACGTTGCACCAGCGTTGCGCAAACCAAAAGGCATAGTGACATAGCAATAAGCCCCGTGCGGGGTAATGAACGCAGTTTTTATTTGATCTTCCTTTTTCAGGGGAATCTGGTGGAAACCGGAATATGCATCCAGAAAAGACAACAACTCACACCCAGCAGTAGAATCAATCACCTGATCGATCCGGGGTAGAGGGAAAGGATCTCTCAGGCAAGCTTTGTTGAGGTTGGTGTAGTCGATGCACATGCGCCACAACTTTGGAGCTTTTGCCTCCAGGTTCTCATCTTTCTTCTTTTCAACCATTACTGGATTGGCCAGCCACTCAGTATGTGTGACTTCCACTATGAAACCGGCAACAAGCAGCTTGGTAACTTCTTCTCCAATGATTTTCCTCCTGTCTTCAGCGAACCGGCGTAAAGGTTGTCGCACCGGCTTGGCATCCTTCCGGACGTTTAGAGAGTGCTCAGCCAGCTCCCTCGGAACACCTACCAAGTCATCAGTAGACCAGGCAAAGATATTCCGATTCTCACGGAGGAAGCTAAGCGCTTTCCTATGCTTGGCTCAGGCCGGCACCGATACGAACGGTGCACTATGGGTAAGCCGGATCCAGCACAATGTCCTTTGTTTCATTCGTCGGCACCGATACGAACATTTTCCACCTGGCAATTGTCACGTCCTCCGAATGACACATCTACCCGGACTTTTCCTACCGGTGCACAGGACAGGCCCGGAACGATCCCATGGAACGTTGTGTGAGTTGGCTGGAGCATGTTTTCTGTTATGCCCAGTGTACGCATTGTATGCTTGTACATGATGTTTATGCTGCTTCCATTGTCTATCAGCACTTTGCTGAACTTGACTCGAGTTTCTGGCCCTCGCATGATTGGGTCCACAACAAGAGCATAACCACCCGGATTCGGCATGATCTTGGGGTGATCCTTGAATGACCAGGTGATTTCCTGATCTGACCATAGCATGTATCTGGGTACTGCCGGCATCACGCGTTCACTTCCATGGAACGGCGATGCTTTGCCTGTCGGTTGGCTCGGTGACAAAGACAACACAGCACAAATGTGGGTCCTCGTAAACATTCCGGCCTAAAGGTGCCGGTGGAGGTGGTTGATCACGATTCTCCTCCACCCGGTTAACTTGCTGGTGTGGTTGTACCGGTATGGTATTGGCTCCGGTAAGATGTGGTGGTGGTGGCAATGGATGTTGGTGCAACATGTCATGTGAGGGTTGCAGTATTGTGGAACAGCCTTGCGCTTGCGCCTCTTTCACTGCGCCTCTCAGCATCAAGTGCTTGATCCAGGAGCAATCTTTTGTCAAATGGTTCGCCGGCTTCGATGGGTGTGGAGTATGAAGCTTGCACGGCTGGTCCATTGCCGCTTCCAAGGTGTACCTCATATGTTCTTGCCAATCTTTTTTCTGTCCCCATTTTTCCTTTTCAACCCACTTCTTTTTAGGACCCGCCCACGGCTGCGATCCGGTTTTTTGTCTTTGGCTTCCGCTGGGGCTGGAATTTTCCTGCACCGCGGCTACTTGCTGTGGACCATACCTTCGATCCGGAAACTCTTCCCTTCTCTTGTTATGCCGGTTATCCCGGTGTTGATCTTGCCGGGGTTGGCTTGATTGCGCCGGTTCAGCTTGCACAGCCGGTTGCAGTGGGTCTCCCAACGCATAGTTTTCCGCCACTCGCATCATTTCAGCAAGTGTGCTTGGCATGTTTCTCTGTAGCCTTTGCCACAGTGGTGACCCTCTCCGGCATCCTTGACTGAACCAAGCAATTGCTTGTGCTTCAATCACTCCTTCACATGTATTTCTCATTGAGTTCCACCGGGTGAGATAATCCCGGTCTGTTTCACCTGCACGCTGGCATAAAGCAAGCTGTTGGGGCCGGTTTGGCCTCTTGTAAGTGCTGTTGAAGTTGCTCACAAAGGCTTCCTCAAAGTCCAACCATCCATTTATGCTTCCTGCCGGCAAGTTGTTAAGCCAGATACGCGCAGGTCCCACCAGGTAGGATGGTATAATTCTTACGGCCCAACGCCGGTTTACTCCGCCGCCAGCGACATAAACAGCCGTGACATAGTCCGCCAGCCAATCTTCCGGCTTGGTTGTGCCGTCGTATGTTTTTGTATCCCGGGGCAATTGGAAATTGCGCACCGGTGGTTCTTCTCTCATGATCCACGGGCCAAAGCACTTTGGGCCAGGAGGACCCTCGGATTCAATCATTTCGGAAAGATACACTCTATCCAGCCTGTGCCTCGCATCCTGGCCTGGTAGGCATCTTTCCCCCAGTCGTTCCCCCAAAGGGTTCCGGCGGGCTTTGGTTCGTTCCACCTCGGAATCTGCCTCATCATATCTTTCCGGTTCCGCGGCTCTTGCCTGCCGGTACCTTGGTGGTGGCATTTCCTCTTCAACATACGCCCCTTGCAGCTCGATAATTTTGCCCGGTCTCGTGTCTACCGGCATGATTGTTTCCGGCATAGCCATCACTTTTTCTTCCGGCATCATGTGGCCCGGCTTTTTGTTTTCCGGCAAGAACCGGATCGTACACGGTCATTTGCCGCGCATTCATTTCTTTTTCTCTTCTTTTATCCGGATGGGGGGACGATGCCTGCCCATGGGATTTGCTTCCGGCAACTTTCGTCGACCGGGCTGATTTTGACTCGAGCGCTGCTTTATTCATTCTAGCAAGCTCATCATTTTGTGCCTGTATCACATCAAGCAACTCTCTAACTCTATCCTGCTGCTTTGCTAATTCATCTCCGGATAACGACTCACACATCTCCATTACGGCCTTAGCAGCTTTTATAGTTTTATCCGGCCTACTGTACTTAGGCTTCTCTACGATGCTTACAGATACAGAGGTACTTTTGCCGGCAAGAACTTCCTTACGCAGATCCTGTTCTAGGTTGCGAGCTTTAAGCCGGTTCTCCGGTATCCTAGCAGCCTGAGCACTAACGGAAGCAAAGCCATGGGCAGCATTATACTCACGTAGGGTTAGGTTCAGCTCGCGCTGAGCCCGGATGATGTCTGCGCCACCGGTAAGCAGCGCCTTGCGCGTGGCCTCCAGCTCCGCCTGAGCCTTTGCCGGGTCGATGTTCTGTGCGATGGGCGTTGCCAGCGTGTGCATCGCCGCTTGGAGAGGAGTTTCTGGTGGCGCTGAAGATGCTCCCGCAGCGCCCACGTCACGCTCCAGCGGTGGCTTTGCCGCGTGGGTCGATGCCGTACGCCCAGCTCCTTCTTCCACAGCTTCTTTGCCGGCGCCGACCGCGCCAGCCATCATAACCTCCACGCTGCCGGCGGCACGGCCAGCACATAGCCACCTTGGCGGATCCGGCGCCACCAGCACCGGCGAGAGGTACTGGCGCACAGGGACGGTGCCGAAGTAGACGCGGTGGCTGCCGAACTCGATGGTGCGGCCGTTCTGCGGGAACTTGCCGCCATTGGCGAAGCAGCCGCGTTGTCGTTGATGAAGTCCATGTTGTAGATACGCTGCACGAGCGCGGACACCGTGCGCTCACCGTTGTCGAGGAGGCCCGCCCGAATATGAACTCCAGCAAGCGCCACTTCTTGCCCCACGGTGGGCGCCAACTGTCGTCGTGGTGAACAGACAGATGCCATGGGATGGCTTAAGTTGGGGCCGAGTTGGACGCTAGAGGATTCGGGGGAGGGTTTTGGATCGGGTAGGATGAACTTCCGGGTGCTTTCCTCAAGAACTTGGCCAAGGCCAGAGGTAGAAGAAGAGAGACACAAGGATGAACTCCGTTCAGATCTTCTCTATTGCATGAACATGGTTACAAGTGGTTTTCGTACATAAGGATAGTAGTCTCGTGCCCGTGAATGGAGCTACCTCCTCTCCTTATATAGGGGAGAGGGTGGCTTACAGGGGAAGGAACCCTAATAAACCCTAATGGCATCTTTGAACAGACAAACTACTTTATAAAGCTACTTTACAAAGCTACTTTAATCATAAGTGACGCCGGTATCTTCTTTAATCAGGGAGGCTGATGTCTTCCGGTTGCTTTGGGCGTCACCTTCGTCTTTTACGTCACGGCTTCGTTTAAAGCTACTTTGCTTAGCTCATCTTTGTCTTCTAGCTCCTGAAGGAATCTTTGACCAGCTTTGCTTATACCGGTAGTCCGGTATCTTCTTAGCTCATTCCGGCATGCCTCTCTTTGGGCATACCGGTATAAACTCCCTTAGCCAAAAGCCTAAGTTCAAACCGGTATCCTGATGGCTCAAACCATCCGGTTTGGCATGCCTTTGGCATACCGGGGGTCATCCCCCCAACATTAGTCCCCGAAGCTGGTAGAGTCAGGCGGATGCTTCCGGACCACTCTTGCCCACCTAGGGTTTCCAAGGAACCCTAGAGAGCAAGCTTCTTGATGAATACAAGGGGGAATGAGATTTGGCTTGGTAGAACAGTAGATCGGGTCCTCCTCTATCGTTTCCCCGGAGGGATTTGAGTTTGGGTGGAGGAGGAGGGAGATCTGAGGCTTTTGGTGTTTCTAGCAATGGAGTATGAGAGAGAGAGCTCAAGAACAGTTTGTAGTGTAGTGCCTAGCTGTTCAGAGGTAGGAGAAGGGCTATTTATAGTGTTCTTCGAAATATGGCCGTTGGTCACTTGCCACCTCAGCTTTTCTCCCGACAAACCCGGTCAACCGGACCAAGGACCGGATTTCCCGGTGCAGAGGCCGGTCGGACCGGACCAGGGACCGGAGTCACTTTGCGTCGTCCAGGAGCTCCTCCGGTTGGCGACCGGTCGACCGGACAGCACGCCGGGCCCGCCGGTCTGTAGGCCGGCAGACCGGGCGCAGACCGGATCAGTTAGGCGCCCGGTTGGCGACCGGTTGGCGATCGGTTGACCGGACTGCGCGCCGGACTGGCTGGTTGGGTGGCCGGCTGACCGGGCGGCAGACCGGATTTCTGCTGTAGACCCCTTTTCGATTGTTGTTGAAGTGGGGGGTCTCCTTTAGCCTTCTTGTTCCTTTGATACACCATTTATGCCTCTTTGCCTAATACCTGAGATTATCCTTATAAACGTATTAGGCCAAATACTCTAGCACGGTGTCATTGTTACCAAAATAATGGATAAGGGTAAAATACCCTTACACTATGACACCTCGCTACTTAGTTTATTAGTTTGTTCAATTCTTTTTTGTCGGAAGAGGTTAGAGTGTTCATACTTTGTGGCGGTCTTTATGTAATTTCTACTTCTATTGTTCTTATGTAATTATGTTTTTCTTTGTGTAATTTCTACTTCTATTGTTCTTATGTAATTATGTTTTCTAAAGTAAGTTCTCTCATGCAGGTTATCTACTGATGTACAACTACGCTTTATACATGGTCACCTCTATAGCATGTGGAGCATCGCGGTCTTTTTATGAAGATGTCTACATGGTTGGAGAACGCGGCGATGGATACTTTGTCCCAACATGGATGACAACATAATCTTCGGATAGGCCCTATGTCACCTTAATTACCAGCCTCACAATTTTCAATCTTTGATATCTATTTGCCTGTTGAGTTTGTACTTTTGACTTGGATCGGCTGTGTGCATCCTAACTATGCAGAAGCTGGGTGTAATGGTTAATTTTTTAAAATAATAAAGCACCATTTATCAAAATAAAGTATTCATATTTTATTGTATGTTAGAACTAGCTAACGTGGGCTTAAAATGAACAAGATAGAACATTAAAAGCACTAGTCGATAACCCATGCATTTTCACATAATAGTATTAAAACTAATTCATTTTCTTGGTGTGCTCCTATTATTATAGATGCATGTAAATTGTACATAACTAGCTGAGTTGCCCGCGCGTTTGCGCGTCTAGCAATAATATTATGTGTTTCTTTATATATATATATATCGTATTTTTCTTATCAATTTGGAATAATTTGAGATAAATAATGTGAAAACCCGTATGAATGATTTAGCTTCCCTATTGCTCTCTTTTTTCCTTAATGTGATAAACTTTTGTACATGATATATATGCTAAACTGGAGTAACTTCATTATTTAGGCAAGTCTTTTACTTCTTTTCATTATCACTTACTTAGGTATCATAAGTACACAAGTGATGTTCAAAATGTATCTTTTTCTAGTAATTTATCAAAAGCTTTAGGTGTAAATTGTGTAAAATTTGTCATTCCTAAAGGTCAACACAGAAGATTTCTGAATATTCTAAATTAGTATGTATACATAAGGAGGTATTGTACTCAATCCATTGTGCACCACATTTTTCAGTAAAGATCTACTTTAAAATGATCTATTGATTTGAGCAAACAAAAGAAATGCAAGAAGTAAACACTACCTGGCATTCGCCCAAAAGAATTAACTAAAATCGTATTGTATTGTACTCCAGAAATCATTATCTTAAAGGATCTGAAACCAGCAAAAATAAAGAACAAATAAAATAATCTTTAGCTTTGTTTTCGGAGGAGATCGCAAGCAGATTAGTAGGAATTTTATGCTCTCTTGCCAAAATGATCGGCAGTAGTTGCCACTGAGCCATGTGCAAGTATGGTATTTTTCTGTGCAACATAGCTGTCATCATCCATGGAGGGATTTAAATATGGAAGAAATGTAATATGTGTAATAAGAACGTTAAATTCATGCTTACCCAATTGGTGGAGCAGAATACTCGCACAAATTTGCAGCTCACCATCACAACAACGTAGAAACCTGATCGAATAAATAATCAGAACTTACCACTATTTATAAATTTTGTTTCCAGGGTACATATTCATCCCTTGTTATTTTCAATTCTTCAGGCAAACAGGGCAGCATAATATGGCTGTATACCAATTTAAACTGAAACTGTTAAATCCTAACAATTTTTTAGCAAATATCAAAAGTAATGCAAAAATTCATGCTTAATAGACCAGGTAATCACCTTATTTCACCTACCTATGGGTCTTCCGCTACGATTTTTTTACCTACTTATGGTGCACCTAAAAGGTTTTTTTTCAATTTGATGCTTCATGCCGGACTGACCATGCGACAATAACTCGATAGTCAAACAAAAGGGGGTCACTTTTCTTTCAGGAGTTCTGCTCTCCAAGTCAATACCATACTTGCAGATGGCTCAGTGGCAAGAACAAAGCTCAGAATAGAAATTGAATTCATGCAAGGGCAGAGATACACAATCTGCAGGATGATAAGGAAAACGCAGAAAAACTAAAAGCTCATCCACTAACAGGGATGAAACATTATCAAACTTAAGAGTGGCAGAGAATAGTCTTGCGAACTTAAAAGGAAAAAAATGATTATTAACTACGTGGTGTGGATCTGAGAATGAAGCTGCATCTCCACCTCGTGTGCAGAGAACTTCTACCTGATAGAATACGATCACGTGTGACTGAGGTTAGTCAGAGATTGATTAGAGTTGTATATCCGCTACTTTTCTCCAGGGCGTGCCCGATGATGATCATGCCTATTATCCTGCATCGGTGCATAATTAAATCTGCCGTCCGTAAATTGTGTTGCCGCTGGCAGCCGGCTATGACCAATCAAAAGAATCGATTGTCCCTGGATCCATCCACTGCGGCGACAACAATCGATTAATCTAAGCTCCGGCCGATCGATGCATACATCCGGGGATAGGATCCTTGAAGATGCCGTTGCTGCTGCTTAGGCGCATGATGACGTGATGGATTAACCTGATGGATTTCAGTTTGCCAGATTAGAGTTGTGTTGGTATGCAAGGTGAGCTACCAGATCCCCGTAGGAGAGAAGTTTACAAATTACCTGGCATGGTTTACTCTCAGAGCAGGGCATGCGCTGTGTTGGCCGATGACATCACCCGAAACTGCAAAAACGATGGCTGTAGTGCACGTCCGTTCATCATGTAAACTAACCTGACTGACCGCGACATTGCTCTGGACGGCCGCTTGGAAGTTTTACGCCATCCTATGATGTGCGCTTCTTCGTGACTTTGATACATCGACTGCGAGGTATCACGGCTCCTTGCGGCCGAAGACAACGGAGACTACTCTTGTCAAACCGCCGGCTTTCTTCTTTCTTGAGTTTCACGGTTCATTGGATCTGTTATCTGTATGTCTTGCTGGTGCTCGAGATCATACGCGAAGCTCGTCTCCATGGAGACGAAAAAGATGAGGATAATGATACGTGGGATTTAGGACTTTTAGCTTTCCACGTTATGTGCGCAATACAAACTCAATAACTGCCTGGTTATATCTCCTATTTTCTCGTTCACGCTGTATATTAGCAAATCTATAAATCCATCGATACGTGACTGTTTAGCAACTTAATCTTGGTCGTTGGTATTGATTTGATTATGGGTAGCTAATCTACACCATTGGTTGTTTGTTGTTTTAATAATATAATAGATAGATAGATAGATAGATTGGTGGAGGTGAAAACAGCCCTGAATTTGCATATACGACAAACATAGCTAACCAACAGTTGCATATATCTCGTAAAAGAGGTAAGGCACCACACTATGACATCATGGATGCCGGCTATATGTTTTCTAGTAATTCTATTATTATTTCTATTTATAGACATTGCCTACAATGTAGGCACCTTCACCACCACACCCGCACACTAACACAATTTCTATGTAATATCGAGTTACCTCGGATCTAAGTAACCAAGGGCCCCTCGCTACCGACAGAAACACCTCCCACTGAACAAGTATTTCACTTTGATGAGACACACATGGTGCTAAATCTCGAGTTTGATCCCTTGTGAACTACGTGCACTACGGGAACCCGCCGACGTGCCGACGGCCAGAATATGTGCCGACGGCCGCCGTCGGCACAGCCTCGCTCGCCGTCAGCCCAGCAAAGTAGCCGTCGGCACAGCCTGGCCGTCGGCACGGAACCACCAGAGCCGACGGCCGCCGTCGGCACACTGGCCGTCGGCACAAACCAAGTCTGTGCCGACGGCACGTAGCCTAGCCGTCGGCACATGGACATATGGTGGGGCCACAGACAGCCACCGACAACGGCGTCAGCAGGTGGCAAACGGCGTGATGTGGGCCGACGGCCAGGCCGTCGGCACAGCTTCCCCGCCAAATTTTCCTTCCTCGCGCCATTTTTTCGCGCCACTTCCTATGTAGGCCGACGGCCAGGCCGTCGGCACAGGTTCCCGCCATTTTTCCCCGCTCCTTCCCTCCCGCCATTCTTCTCGCGCCCATTCTCTCCCGCCAATTATTCCCGCCGTTTCAGCCCTCGTCGTCCTATATATAGCCATGTCTTCTCAACACTAACATCACCAGCAACATTTCTCTCCTCATCAACTCTCTCATCCAAAAAACACCACAGAATCCTCTGAGCTCAGCTGCCGTCGAGATGGCTCCTCGTCGCCGTAGCAACACGGGCTTCATCGGCGTTCGCCAGCGGGCTGCGGGCCATTTCGCGTCCGAAATCTCCGCCGGTGGTGTGCGTGTGTGGCTCGGCACCTTCTACACGAAGGAGGCTGCTGCCCGCGCATACGACGTTGCGGCTTGGAGGTTTGGCCGGTCGCGCCACGAATTGAACTTCCCGGAGGTCAGGTCTCTGACGGAAGCCGAGACTCTCTAGAGCCGCTACTTCGAGAGCGCGCAGCGGTTCAGAGATGGCCAGCGGCGGATTGATACCACCGAGGCGGACGAGCAGTTCATGGCACAGTGGCGCAGAGACCATCCCGGAGACGTCGCGGCCACGCGCGCATTCTGGAAGGAGAAGCAGGCGTACAGGAGAGAGAGGAGGGCGGGAAAGCGGCAGAGGAGGGCCGAATATGACGCGGAGTACGCCAAAGGAGAGGCGTCGACATGGGGGGAAAATGATGAACGGTGGTTTTCGTACCTCTCAAGTACCGCTTCAGAGGACACCCCTAGCGAGGACGAAGATTTCGAGAACTGATTAGTATGTGTGTGTGTCGAGTCCGTGTGTCTAACGGGTCATGTGTCGACCCAGTGTTAAGTGCTTTGTTCATGTGTGGGTTTAGTTTTTTAAGTGTTTTGGTTTGTGTGTTAGTAGTGTAGTTTTTAAGTGCTTTGCTTCGTGTGTGGGTGTAGTTCTTTAAGTGCTTTGGTTTGTGTGTGGTCTAGTTCTTTAAGTGTTTTGGTTTGTGTGTGGGTCTAGTTATTTAAGTGCTTTGTAACGTGTGTGGGTCTCAAGTTCTTAAGTGTATCATTATTGTGTGTCGTCAGAAATCGAGCATCGGAGGGTGGGAATGGTCCCAAAACTCAGGCAGATTATAGACTGTAGGGGTAAAATCCAGGATCTGTATGTGGAAACTCCTGGTAAGCCCAACCTATGGTTTCCCATGTACATATGTGCTAAACAAACCAAAGCAAATAAAAAAATCCATTGTTACACCGTCACACGGAGAAAGCTATAGGGGTAGATCTGCGGGGTCCCCGCCCTAGGGTTTCCGAAGATACAGATCAGCGGAGCGTCGGAACCGCTTAAAAACTTGCATATGTCCGTAGCATATGTGCACAAGTGTGATGTAGGGTTTGGCTAACCTTGCATGTACCCGGCGTTGACGATTTTCGCAGACATGGGCCAGCACTTGGTGAAAATCCAGGATCTGTATGTGCAAACTCCTGGTACGGCTAAAATGGAGCCTATTTTATGGTAAAGTAAGCCCAACCTATGGTTTCCCATGTACATATGTCCTAAACAAACCAAAGCAAATAAAAAAATCCATTGTTACACCGTCACACGGAGAAAGCTATAGGGGTAGATCTGCGGGGTCCCCGCCCTAGGGTTTCCGAAGATACAGATCAGCGGAGCGTCGGAACCGCTTAAAAACTTGCATATGTCCCTAGCATATGTGCACAAGTGTGATGTAGGGTTTGGCTAACCTTGCATGTACCCGGCGTTGACGATTTTCGCAGACATGGGCCAGCACTTGGTGAAAATCCAGGATCTGTATGTGCAAACTCCTGGTACGGCTAAAATGGAGCCTATTTTATGGTAAAGTAAGCCCAACCTATGGTTTCCCATGTACATATGTCCTAAACAAACCAAAGCAAATAAAAAAATCCATTGTTACACCGTCACACGGAGAAAGCTATAGGGGTAGATCTGCGGGGTCCCCGCCCTAGGGTTTCCGAAGATACAGATCAGCGGAGCGTCGGAACCGCTTAAAAACTTGCATATGTCCGTAGCATATGTGCACAAGTGTGATGTAGGGTTTGGCTAACCTTGCATGTACCCGGCGTTGACGATTTTCGCAGACATGGGCCAGCACTTGGTGAAAATCCAGGATCTGTATGTGCAAACTCCTGGTACGGCTAAAATGGAGCCTATTTTATGGTAAAGTAAGCCCAACCTATGGTTTCCCATGTACATATGTCCTAAACAAACCAAAGCAAATAAAAAAATCCATTGTTACACCGTCACACGGAGAAAGCTATAGGGGTAGATCTGCGGGGTCCCCGCCCTAGGGTTTCCGAAGATACAGATCAGCGGAGCGTCGGAACCGCTTAAAAACTTGCATATGTCCCTAGCATATGTGCACAAGTGTGATGTAGGGTTTGGCTAACCTTGCATGTACCCGGCGTTGACGATTTTCGCAGACATGGGCCAGCACTTGGTGAAAATCCAGGATCTGTATGTGCAAACTCCTGGTACGGCTAAAATGGAGCCTATTTTATGGTAAAGTAAGCCCAACCTATGGTTTCCCATGTACATATGTCCTAAACAAACCAAAGCAAATAAAAAAATCCATTGTTACACCGTCACACGGAGAAAGCTATAGGGGTAGATCTGCGGGGTCCCCGCCCTAGGGTTTCCGAAGATACAGATCAGCGGAGCGTCGGAACCGCTTAAAAACTTGCATATGTCCGTAGCATATGTGCACAAGTGTGATGTAGGGTTTGGCTAACCTTGCATGTACCCGGCGTTGACGATTTTCGCAGACATGGGAAACTGACCGGATTTGAACTGGGGCGACACTTTCCTTCGCTCAATAAATGGAGGGAAAAATGGTTTTAGGTCCATGACGCGTCATTTTATGTGCTAAATGTTTTCCGTTTCGCGCGTTGGCGGACGGGTGCAACCGCGCGCCCGGTACGGCCATACCGCATGTCCCGGCGGCCCCGTTTTGCGTAGTTGGCGAAGCAAACGGAGCCAAACACTACAAGAAAAGTTCTGATAGACAACGTCCCAAAATCGTCAACTAAGGGGCATTTTTCGTCGCCTATGGGCCTAACCCGACGATATGGGTTCCGTTGTCTGCGTCAGCAAAGTCCAACGACGATTTTTTCGGTCTCGCGCGGCGCCCTTCCGCCACGGAAAATCGGACCGTTGCGGAAGTGTTTTCGGGAGCCCGTTGACTGCGACGTCATGCAAACGACACGTGGCGGACGCCGTTAACGCCGCTAACGGCGTTAACCGGCTGAAACCCCGTGGTAGATGGTAGGCCCACACGAGGCTGCCACGTCTTAAGCGGGCCGGGCCAGATGACATAGTTTGACCGGTCAACTATATAGCTGGGCCGGTCCATTAGTTATGTGGGCCGGGCCTAACCTCTAATGTTGACTGGTCAAAAGTTAAATGGGCGACCCATTTAACATGTGGGGTCCACCTTACAACTGGGCCGGCCCAAGAAGCAAGTGGGCCGGGCCAAAACACAGGTGGGTCCCACTTTCCTGTTAAAAGGCCGGCCCATTTAGTGTGTGGGGCCGTATAGCAAGTGGGCCGGCCCAACAAGCTAGTGGGCCGGGCCAAAAACACAGGTGGGTCCCACTTTCTGTTAAAGGGCCGCCCATTTAGTGTGTGGGGTCCACCATATATCAAGTGGGCCGGCCCAACAAGATAGTGCGGGCCAAAACACAGTGGGACCCATCTTCCTTAAAGGGCGGCCCATTTAGTATGTGGGGTCCACAATATAGCAAGTGGGCTGGCCCACCAAGATAGTGGGCCGGGCCAAAAACACATGTGGGTCCCACATTCCTGTTAATGGGGCCCATTTGGTATGTGGGGTCCACCATGTAAGTGGGCCGGCCCAACGAGATAGTGGGCCGGGCCAAAACACAGGTGGGTCCCACCATCCTATTAAAGGGCGGCCCATTTGGTGTGTGGGGTCCACCATATAGAAAGTGGGCCGGCCCATTTGGTATGTGGGGTCCACCATCTAGAAAGTGGGCCGGCCCAACAAGATAGTGGGCCGGGTCAAAACACAGGTGGGTCCCACCTTCCTATTAAAGGGCCGGCCCATTTACCATGTGGGACCACCATAGAGCAAGTGGGCCGGCCCAATAAGCATGTGGAGCCCATTATCGTGTAACCGGGCCGGCCTACTAAAGAAGTGGGCCGGCCCAAAATGAAAGTGGGTCCCACACTACTGTAAGTGGGCCGGCCCAATCTGTTGTAGGGCCCTACTTGTTTGACTAGTCAACTTGCATTAAATTTCATGAGCCTAAAATCTGATTTCAATGATACACACAATTACATACACAAATAAAACAAATAGGAAAATTACAAGGCAATTAATGTGCCCAAATAAAAAAATTACATAGAATCATTGAGGACTTCTATTAGCATCATCAATAACACGTTGACATTTGGCAATCGCCTTGATTGAATCTTGTGTACTCTTTGTCAACATATCAGCTACAGATCTTAAAGCAGCAATACCATGTCTTTTATAAAGTACAGCCTTGAGATATTTACTGTCTGATGAAAGAAATGGTCTAGGTTGACGGCTATGAGAAGATGCATCAGAAGAAAGATCAGAACTTTTTGTGGGCCTCACTGGTAATGAAGATTGCTTCATCACAACTGCATTCTGATAATAATGCAAAAAGAGTTAAACGATGAACTATGCAAACATTTATTATGCAATGTAGATATAAGATAATAACTAGTTGCATATTCCTTAGTTGTACTCAGTTTTCCCCAGCTCCTTAGTTTTTCCTCAGTTTTACCCAAACTTTTGTCTGAAACCATCACACGTGATGTAACGGCCGGTTGCCCGACGGTTGACCGTTATCTTCTGACTAGTGGGGCCACGTAGAGCCCGCAAAGACACGTCAGACCATCCATCTTTGTTTGACCGTAAGCATCGCTGTATCCCTGACCAAAACGCGAACGAGTGGGGCTTCGGTATATCGAATGACAAGTGGGGCCATGACGCTGATACAAGGGGCAATACACGGGTAGGATTAGATTTTTAAATGGAGCTCTACAGCGATGGCACGGAGGAGGTGGCATGCGGGGTGCCGAGATGAGATCGACGTCCACAATGAACTGCATGAGGCGAGACCAGACGCATTAGATAGATATGAACTAGACGCGTTTAACCATGCAAAGAAGAGAAGAAATGGTCGACGACATCGAAGACTACGTCAAAACTTTGACTGACCGTGTCGGACACGAACACGAGCAATGTAGAGAAAACTAGTGTCTCTCCTTTCTGGCGTGTATAGGTGGGTGCTAGGAGAGTGTGGTGGCGAAGGGAAAGACCTCGCGGCGGTCTGTGGCGTCCAGCATAGCGGGTCGGCGTGGCCGTGCCCACAGCGGCGTGCATGCATGTTCGGCATTGGCATCAGCATGTACGTTCGGCATTGGCCTCGGCGGTATCTCTGGTGTGTCAGTGATCGAATGAGGGGACGGGATTGAGGGTGCATCCCGACGTTGACCTAGCAGTGGCGGCGAGCATAGCCGTTCTGACCATGCCGATATCGGCATCGGCATCGTTTGGAGGCTGTGGTGCTCGAATCAAGTTGGGATTTGTTTCTCGTAGGCCAAAATGAATTTGAAACAAGTTTCATGTTGAAGGTTAGGTAACGAAAGTTTGTAACTATCCCAAAATTATACTAGCGCCATGGTGAGGTTCTTTTTGATAGAGCTATACGGTTGGGCAAACTTTTTTGACACTTTTTAGATAGGGTTCCTTGTTGTTACACGTATGGCATCATGTATGGAAAATTTGTGGTCATTTGGAGATGTTCGAAAAAATCACTTTGCTTAAGCGCATGCCGTTTCGTCTCGCTGAAACCAGCTTTTCTAACAAGGTGATTTTTTCTACCTTCTCTAAATAACCTCAAATTTCATACAGCTGATCTTCTATACATAGATAGATAGATTGTTTCCCTAGATTGTTTCGTTTTTACATTTTTCGAACTTTTTATTTCCCTTTATAATACCCAATTGATTTTCAGGTCAAAACCTCGAAAAACAGCATCATGTATGGCATCATTTCACCCTAAATTTCAAATTTTCTGAAACTTTCCCTTTTAGATATTCCTTGTTGTTATAGGTATGCCATCATGTATGCCAAACTTGGTTAGGTCTCACTGAAACCAGCTTTTGTAACAAATTAGGTGATGGTTTATCATTTTTTTTGCGTGAAAAGTAATGGCTACAACAAATTGTTGATGGTTTATCATTTTTTGCGTGAAAAGTAATGGCAACAACAAATCGGTGATGGTTTATCATTTTTTTGCGTGAAAAGTAATGGCTACAACAAATTGTTGATGGTTTATCATTTTTTGCGTGAAAAGTAATGGCAACAACAAATCGGTGATGGTTTATCATTTTTTTGCGTGAAAAGTAATGGCTACAACAAATTGTTGATGGTTTATCATTTTTTGCGTGAAAAGTAATGGCAACAACAAATCGGTGATGGTTTATCATTTTTTGCGTGAAAAGTAATGGCAACAACAAATCGGTGATGGTTTATCATTTTTTTGCGTGAAAAGTAATGGCTACAACAAATTGTTGATGGTTTATCATTTTTTGCGTGAAAAGTAATGGCAACAACAAATCGGTGATGGTTTATCATTTTTTTGCGTGAAAAGTAATGGCTACAACAAATTGTTGATGGTTTATCATTTTTTTGCGTGAAAAGTAACGCCTAAAATAGTTTATAATTTTTAGCGCGTGAAAAATAATACAGAAAACCGCCCTTCAGCATACTTAGAGGGTGGAAGCTAATTAACCGCCAACAGAGAGAGAGAGAGAGGGGTTATCCTGCCCGTTCCCTATATCATACGATCAACGGTCGGCGGGCACGATCCGCGTGACATGGGCTAGACCAATCAGGGCGATGATGCACGTCTGCGAGAATTTGTGAAGAGAGAGGGCAAAACTGAGTACTATCAAGAAACCAAGGGCACCTGAGTAGTAAACAGACTAAGGGATTCAAATTTGAGATTTGAAAAATGGAAAATGTGTGTTTTGTACAATGAAACCCATCTTGGCCTACCTCAAACTATTTGCAATACCAATATACATCAGTGTGAGAATTGTGGCCTCATTTAGACAAAGTATGATTTGGGGGAAGCTGTTTTGGGAAGGGCTTGTTGTGGAAAACCATGCACCTTCATAGCTACTAGGTGATTTGAGAAGTGGCAATTTGTGGTAAAACTTGATTTATCTATGATTTATCTATGATTTGAGAAGTGGCAATTTGTGGTAAAGACTCCATGAGTAAGTGCCACTCTTTTTAGGATTTTTTTGCACATTAAATGACTCATTTAACTAGTTAATCCCATTTGTTGACTCTCTGTTGACCAGCCACTTGAGGGTAAAACTGAGTATATTGCACTAGCCAGTATTAGCACTCGAGGGGAAAATTGAGCACACAAAAAATGCTAGTATAAGACTCGAGGGTATACCTGAGTATATCTAAATTTCCAGGGTTAGACTCGAGGACACGTGCAATTGTTGACGCGTAGACGCGGGTCGCGGTGGAGAAGTCGAGACGTGCAATCGTGGACGCGTGTCGCGTTGCAGAAGTCCAAGACGTGCAGACGTGCACCGGTGCACGCGTAGGACGCGGGTCGCATTAACCACCCCTCGCCTTTATAGACGCCTCCTCGCACTCTCTCTGTCACTCTCACTCGCTCACGCATCGCCAACTCTCTCACGTCCCATCATCTTCTCCAAAGCAAAAAACCCTCTCCCTCTCCCTCTTCCTCTTCCTCCGCCGTAGAGATGGACAAGGAGAATGCCAATCCCATCGTCGAGGTGGGCTCAAAGCGCGACGCCTCCATCTTCGGCGCCGTCCCCTCTACGGACGACGACGCCTCCGCCGCCGCCGCCGTCGCCGGTGCATCGGACGCTGCTGCCGCCGGTGGCAGTCAGATCCCGGCGGGATGGGTCGACCCCTACGACCCCGTGCCGTACGTCCCGCCCCCGAACCCCTACGACACCTCCCTGGAGGACCCATGGAACGAGGTAACTACGGTTTGCTTCCTTTTTTGTTCCCCATTCCTTTTTGAACCCTATTTTTGCTGGTGTAGATGGATCTGTAGATGGATGAGTATTGGGCTAATATTTGCGCCGATTTTATTCCATTTTGTTTTGATCACTTCTTGATTTCGTTTAAGATTTGGGGTTCGGCTGTTCGGTTAATTTATGCAAGTAATATTGGATCTCAATCAGTTAATTTATGCAAGTAATCATGGGATCTCAATCAGTTATTTTATGCACTAATCAAAAGATATCAACCGTTTAATTTTGCAAATAATCTCGAATGTGTTCAAGTTTAGATCTAGTTCAGATCTAGAATCTGTTTCTTTGCCTATGATGAATGGTTGGGCACAAATTTTTACAGGGAGGGTTCAGCGAACCATTGCTGTGTACAAATCTGTTGTGCATGAGCTTTAGTTCGCTAACACCTTCCCTGTAGATATATAATCATGTCCACTCTAACTGAGGCTGACTCTGTTTTTCTTAACTTTGTTATCATGTACGTTAGTCATCGTTGCAACTCATTCACTAGTTTCTGTTTGATATGGATCAGATGTCTGGCAGCGACGTCGGCAGCGACGAAGAGGAGGAGGACGTCAAGACTCGCCAGGTGCTGCGGAGGCTGCAGGTCGGCCAGTACATCTCCTACTTCGCCAAGGAGGTGTACAGGTGCCCCTTCTGCACCAGGAGACTCGGCGCCACGGACTTCAACTGCCTCGTCACGCATGCTGAGAACATCAGCAACACCTTCCCCAACGTCGGCACGACGGTGAACGTCCACTCCTTCCGCGCCAAGCACAGGGCGCTCGGCATGCACCTCCGCAGCTTGCAGCGGGTGGAGATCTCCGCCGGCCGCATGCCTCCGCTCAAGCCCAAGGCTCCCAAGGGGAGCAAGAGCAACAAGTGGAGGCAGAGCCAGATGGGGTAGGCGGAGTCCTGGACGTGTGCTGCTGCTGCTGCTGCCTCCTAGTTTGTTGTTGGGATCCCTTTGTTGTTAGCTAGGGATCCCTTGTTGTTATGTTAGTATGATGGTGCTGTGAAGAACCTGTTACTATGTTGGCTGCTGTGTATGCAGCCTATTATCTATCCATATTATCTAGGGATTATCTATCCCTAGTCTACTATATTTTGTTGGCCGTACTTAGTTTTCTTGATTTACTATGACTGTGAATTTATCGTACATTATCCTGGAGATTTGCTTCTAGATTTAACTACATACATATGGACCAGAGGGAGTACTAGATTTGCTGCCATATTGGGCAAACAACGAGGGCCAAAAGGCACAAATAATTGAAGAAAGTCAGAAATGCAAGCTTCTCTAGATTTTATACTAATTTGGTGAAAAGGACAGAGAGAAAGAGGGGAAAAAGGTGCACTTAATAATGCCAATTTTGGGCCGAGAGAGACAGAACCCAGCTCCTGCTCACGTGCAACCAAACGCTTCTCGTCCTGTCCCACGCGGTCCCTTTCTACCAGCCCCACGCGACGCGGGCCCACACGACGCGGCCCCACACGACGCGGCCCCACACGTGACAGAACGGTCAACTAAACGGGAATCCTGCCGTCTGAGTTGCTTCTGCGGGTTTCAGACAAACGTTTGGGGGTAATGCAGGAAAAACTAAGGAGCTGAAAACTATGCAAACTATTTATTATGCAATGTAGATATAAGATAATAACAAGTTGCATAAATAAGACATGTATGGAACTTGTACTAAGCACAAACTTACATCATAATGTTGCACAGGGTCGCTACAGATCCTTTTTTGGCGACTATCTTCTAATGATGACTGCTTCATTAAAACAGCATTCTGGTAACATTGTAAACATAGTTACAACAATTAACTATTCAAACATGTATTACGCAATGTAGAGATCAGATAACAGCATGTAGCAGAAATAAGCACAAGATAAGATAAGATGCATGTACTAAGCACATACTGGCTCACTGCAGGTCCTTCTCTTGCGTGCACTAGTCGTGGTCAACATGCCTATCATTTTAGGTTCAGCCATCAAGTGAAATGCTAATCCTCCTGCTCCATTGTCCTTAATCTGTGTTTAGATATCACATTTAAGACCAAGTCAGCTGGTTTCAAATAACAAAAAACTTGAGCTGCCAAATGAATAAGCCAATAGTTACCAGATATCAAATTAAAACCAACTAGATGTTGCTTTGCATGAGATACGAATTTCAGACATTCAGATTTAGAGTAGGGTAATGCCAAGGTTTTACACATAAAGTAAACTGGCATTAAGAATGACCAAATGTCAGGTTCAAATCACCCTCGAAGTTTCTCCAAGACAAGCATATCAAATAGGCAGAAACATAGTAAAGCATGAATGGCATTGCTATGGCAGGGTTCCAAGTGTTAATCTCTTGCATAAGGAACAATGCATATAGGTTATAGATAATAACGGAAGTAAACTGCCAAAATTACCAACCACGAACTCAGATTCCAACCTTACCTAGCGTCCCCGCTGTTAATGTTGGATGTTCTAATAAGTGGTTCGCATGATCAATCCCAAGGAAAAATAACATTGACAAGTCAGTCTACGATAATACAAAGACCAGACATGCACGCAGCAATAACTATATAAGCTAAAGACGAGGTATAAGAGCAAGCAGATTGGAAATGCACATAGCATGATTATAAAAGCAGTGTGAGAATAGCAGACACGAGAAAACAGCTAGCGGTGAGCTAATGACGTGGTATAAGAACAAGCAGATTGGAAATGCCCATAGCACGACTATAAAAGCAGTGCGACAATAGCATGCAGTACAAAAACAGTTGGCAGCAAATGAATGGGTACAAGGCTATAAATATGTGGATGCACACAGGTGTCAGTAGAATGAACAGGATGGTAGCGACCGGATAATGCTTTTGTACTGTACAACATTTAAACAAACTTCATGCGAAGCAACACATCAAGAAAGTTAACGGCATATGAGATCTGCAAATAACTACACAAAACATGGCTAAAGAAACACCGCGATCTAACGGGCCAGCGTACTAACCAAGCTGCGGCGGGGTGGACGGGGGCGGCAACTTGCATTCCAGCGGCGGCGAACGCGGGAGACGATGAATCGACCATGTTTCAGTAGAAGCGGGCGTTAGTGAAGCAGATCTGGTTGGCTGGCAAGGTATTCGGTGAAGTTGATACAGCCGCTGCGGCGAGGTAGTCGGTGGCGAGGTCGGCGGTGAAGCAGATCCGTCGGTGGCGAGGTCGGCGGTGAAGCAGATCCGTCGGTGGCGAGGTCGGCGGTGAAGCAGATCCGTCGGTGACGAGGGCGGCGGGGGAGCGGATCAGGTGGGTGGACAGCCAACACGATCAAGGCTACGCTGTGGAGGAGTATGCCGGCGGCGAAGCAGATCTAGTACTGTAGAGAGTCAGAGCTTTGGCGTGTGAGAGTATTTTTGAGCTAATGGGGCGAATGGTTGGTGGGTGGGTGTGGGCCTGTGGGGAGGGTTCGGGATCTAGGCAAGATATTTCATTGTTACCGAATGAGCCCTCCATGGTCGGTGGGTTGTAGCTTCCGGACCAGGGTTAAAAGGGTAAAACTGGTCACGGGATTTTCGAATGGATGCGGCGGGATGATTTGGCGCGTGGCCGAAATTTTCAGTTTCAAGCTACGAGCAGAACGACAAAAATAATGTTCTTCCCCAGGGAGCTCTCATTTCTTCCTCTTCTCTTTCTCTCTCGAGTCTCTCCCACTCCCCCGGCTCCTCTCCCCCTTCTCTCCGGCGGCCTCGCCGGCCGGAGACGAGGCCGACTTCTCTCTGTATATTGTACACCCTCCGAACTAAATTAATTGATTCAACTTTCCTTAGACGTGTATGTATCTAGAGTAAAAACATGTGTGGATACATCCATATTTAGATAAGCAAAGTTGAGTCAGCTAATTTGGATCCGAGGGAGTTAGTGTTGTTGTAAGCTTAGATCCAGTGTTTCCCATGAGCAGAATGGCGCAATGGAGTCGGGGATCTCGTCATCGGCTTCAGATCTGGCCTATGGTGAATCTGGCGGATCTTGCCGGCCAAACCCCGATCTGGTGCCATCAATGTGATGGCGCTAACGGTGAGGCTTGCTTTGGTCAGTGCTTCAGATCTGGCCAATGGGGAAGTCAAGCTGCTAAAGTTCACAAGCTCGGGGCATACGACGGCGTCATCCGTCTTGCCCGTGCACATCTTGGACTTTCAGCGACCCTTCTCAGAGCCAATATGCCGTTGCTGAGGCCCTTCTTCTCCTTCGTCCTGGCGACTACCGGCGACACCGTCCCAAGTGGTGCGTCCCCGGCGACGGAGTTGCTGGAAAGGATGCGGAGCAGAGATCTGATGTGCGGTCGAGAAGGACTCGATTGATTTTCTTCTATATGTTTTGGGGTCCTTTTTGTAAAGTTGCAGGTTCTATTAGTTATTGTCTAGTACTTTTGGTCCTCTATGTAATTTTTTGGACTAGTTTCCATTGGCACTGATAAACTTGAATTTTGACAAGTTCACGAGGAAAAAAATTCCTTTGCACATATGGCCTATCATGTATAAACATTCTTGAGATTTAAACTATATGTAATGTGCCATGCATTAACCCTAAACCATATATATGTAACTAACCCTAGCTGATCAAACCCTACTTAATTAAAACAAATAACCCTAAACTATACGCATGCACTTTATGCGCAAAGGCGCGGGTGCCTCTAATAATGTGTGTGCGCACTCGATCGATGATCCCTAAACCTTATACAACCCTGAAACCCTAATCCCTAATCCCTAAACCCTAAACACCCTAAACACTAAACCCTAGACCCTAAACCCTAACCCTAACCCTAAACCCTAATTAAACCCTATATATAGGCCAACGACACTTAATTGTGCATCAAGCAGGCCAGGGGTGCCTCGCGGTCCTCTAATTAAATTAAATGTGCCATGCATTAACCCTAAACCATATATATGTAACTAACCATAGCTAATCAACCCTACTTAATGAAAACACATAACCCTAAACTATACTAGCTATAACCCGATCTAATAAAAACATGCTCTATATATAGCAGCTAGCTAGCAAACCGTAGATTAACACCAATTAATATATACATGGCCTATATCGATCATGTTGTATAACATATCCCTGAGATTCATTAATTAATTATATAATTATCGTGATAAATTAATTAACTTTAATTTTGACAAGTTCTCTCGAATGAAAACACATTTGATTAAGTTGCCTCATAATATATATATATAATTAGTGTGCATGCATGGCCTACCATGCATTCGTGCATATATTTTAATGTATATTTGAACATATTCTTGGGGATTTCAATCTCTCTCTCTCGATCATCTATATATCGTTGGTGGCCAAAAAACACACATATATATATATGCATGCAATTTATGCGTAAAGGCGCGGGTGCCTCTAATAATGTGTGTGCGCACTCGATCGATGATCCCTAAACCTTAAACAACCCTAAAACCCCTAAATCCCTAATCCCTAAACCCTAAACACCCTAAACACTAAACCCTAAACCCTAGACCCTAAACGTACCCTAACCCTAACCCTAACCCTAACCCTAACCCTAAACCCTAGCTAATCCTAAACCCCAATTAAACCCTATGTATAGGCCAACGACACTTAATTGTGCATCGATCGAGCGGGTCATGGGTGCCTCGCGATCCTCTAATAAAATTAAATGTGCCATGCATTAACCATAAACCATATATATGTAACTAACCCTAGCTAATCAACCCTACTTAATTAAAACACATAACCCTAAACTATACTAGATATAACCCGATCTAATAAAAACATGCTCTATATATAGCAGCTAGCTAGCAAACCGTAGATTAACACCAATTAAAATATACATGGCCTATATCGATCATGTTGTATAACATATCCCTGAGATTCATTAATTAATTATATAATTATCGTGATAAATTAATTAACTTGAACTTTGACAAGTTCTCTCGAATGAAAACACATTTGATTAAGTTGCCTCATAATATATATATATAATTAGTGTGCATGCATGGCCTACAATGCATTCGTGCATATATTTTAATGTATATTTGAACATATTCTTGGGGATTTCAATCTCTCTCTCTCTCGATCATCTATATATCGTTGGTGGCCCAAAAAACACACATATATATGCATGCAATTTATGCGTAAAGGCGCGGGTGCCTCTAATAATATAATGTGTGTGCGCACTCGATCGATGATCCCTAAACCTTAAACAACCCTAAAACCTTAAAATCCCTAATCCCTAAACCCTAAACACCCTAAACACTAAACCCTAAACCCTAGACCCTAAACATACCCTAACCCTAACCCTAACCCTAACCCTAACCCTAAACCCTAGCTAATCCTAAACCCCAATTAAACCCTCTGTATAGGCCAACGACACTTAATTGTGCATCGATCGAGCGGGTCATGGGTGCCTCGTGATCCTCTAATAAAATTAAATGTGCCGTGCATTAACCCTAAACCATATATATGTAACTAACCCTAGCTAATCAACCCTACTTAATTAAAACACATAACCCTAAACTATACTAGCTAGCTATAACCCGATCTAATAAAAACATGCTCTATATATAGCAGCTAGCTAGCAAACCGTAGATTAACACCAATTAAAATATACATGGCCTATATCGATCATGTTGCATAACATATCCCTGAGATTCATTAATTAATTATATAATTATCGTGATAAATTAATTAACTTGAACTTTGACAAGTTCTCTCGAATGAAAACACATTTGATTAAGTTGCCTCATAATATATATATAATTAGTGTGCATGCATGGCCTACAATGCATTCGTGCATATATTTTAATGTATATTTGAACATATTCTTGGGGATTTCAATCTCTCTCTCTCTCTCGATCATCTATATATCGTTGGTGGCCCAAAAAACACACATATATATGCATGCAATTTATGCGTAAAGGCGCGGGTGCCTCTAATAATGTGTGTGCGCACTCGATCGATGATCCCTAAACCTTAAACAACCCTAAAACCTTAAATCCCTAATCCCTAAACCCTAAACACTAAACCCTAAACCCTAGACCCTAAACGTACCCTAACCCTAACCCTAAACCCTAGCTAATCCTAAACCCCAATTAAACCCTATGTATAGGCCAACGACACTTAATTGTGCATCGATCGAGTGGGTCATGGGTGCCTCGTGATCCTCTAATAAAATTAAATGTGCCATGCATTAACCCTAAACCATATATATGTAACTAACCCTAGCTAATCAACCCTACTTAATTAACACACATAACCCTAAACTATACTAGCTAGCTATAACCCGATCTAATAAAAACATGCTCTATATATAGCAGCTAGCTAGCAAACCGTAGATTAACACCAATTAAAATATACATGGCCTATATCGATCATGTTGTATAACATATCCCTGAGAATCATTAATTAATTATATAATTATCGTGATAAATTAATTAACTTGAACTTTGACAAGTTCTCTCGAATGAAAACACATTTGATTAAGTTGCCTCATAATATATATATAATTAGTGTGCATGCATGGCCTACAATGCATTCGTGCATATATTTTAATGTATATTTGAACATATTCTTGGGGATTTCAATCTCTCTCTCTCTCTCGATCATCTATATATCGTTGGTGGCCCAAAAAACACACATATATACGCATGCACTTGATGCGTAAAGGCGCGGGTGCCTCTAATAATGTGTGTGCGCACTCGATCGATGATCCCTAAACCTTAAACAACCCTAAAACCCTAATCCCTAATCCCCTAAACCCTAAACACCCTAAACACACTAAACCCTAGACCCTAAACACCCTAAACACTAAACCCTAAACCCTAGACCCTAAACACCGTAAACCCTAAACCATAAACCCTAAACCCTAAACCTAAACCCTAAACCCTAAACCCTAAACCCTAAACCCTAAACCCTAAACCCTAAACACTAAACCCTAAACCCTATAAACACCCTAAACACTAATTAAAACCTAAACCCTAGACCCTAAACACTAAACCCTAAACCCTAGACCCTAAACACCGTAAACACTAAACCCTAAACCCTAAACACCCTAAACACTAATTAAACCCTAAACCATAGACCCTAAACACTAGACCCTAAACCCTAGACCCTAAACACCCTAAACACTAAACCCTAGACCCTCTAAACACAGTAAACACTAAACCCTAAACCCTAGACCCTAGCTAAACACCCAAAACACTAAACCCTAAACCCAGCTAGCTAACCCTAAACCCTAATTAAACCCTATATATATAGGCCAACGACACTTAATTGTGCATCAAGCAGGCCAGGGGTGCCTCGCGGTCCTCTAGTTAAATTAAATGTGACATGCATTAACCCTAAACCATATATATATAACTAACCCCTAGCTAATCAAACCCTAGTTAATTAAAACACATAACCCTAAACTATACTAGCTATAACCCGATCTAATAAAAACATGCTCTATATATAGCATGCAGCTAGCTAGCAAAAACGGTAGATTAAAACCAATTAATATATACATGGCCTATATATCGATCATATGTTGTATAACATCTCCCTGAGATTCATTAATTAATTATATAATTATCGATGATAAATTAATTAACTTGAATTTTGACAAGTTCTCTCGAATGAAAACACATTTGATTAAGTTTCCTCATAATATATATATAATTAGTGTGCATGCATGGCCTACCATGCATGCATTAATTCGTGCATATATTTTAATATATATTTGAACATATTCTTGGGGGATTTCAATCTCTCTCTCTCGATCATCTATATGTCGTTGGTGGCCAAAAAACACACACATATACGCATGCACTTTATGCGCAAAGGCGCGTGTGCCTCTAATAATGTGTGTGTGCGCACTCGATCGATGATCCCTAAACCTTAAACAACCCTAAAACCCTAATCCCTAATCCCCTAAACCCTAAACACCCTAAACACACTAAACCCTAGACCCTAAACACCCTAAACACTAAACCCTAAACCCTAGACCCTAAACACCGTAAACCCTAAACCATAAACCCTAAACCCTAAACCCTAAACCCTAAACCCTAAAACCCTAAACCCTAAACCCTAAACCCTATAAACACCCTAAACACTAATTAAACCCTAAACCCTAGACCCTAAACACTAAACCCTAAACCCTAGACCCTAAACACCGTAAACACTAAACCCTAAACCCTAAACACCCTAAACACTAATTAAACCCTAAACCATAGACCCTAAACACTAGACCCTAAACCCTAGACCCTAAACACCCTAAACACTAAACCCTAGACCCTCTAAACACAGTAAACACTAAACCCTAAACCCTAGACCCTAGCTAAACACCCAAAACACTAAACCCTAAACCCAGCTAGCTAACCCTAAACCCTAATTAAACCCTATATATATAGGCCAACGACACTTAATTGTGCATCAAGCAGGCCAGGGGTGCCTCGCGGTCCTCTAGTTAAATTAAATGTGACATGCATTAACCCTAAACCATATATATATAACTAACCCCTAGCTAATCAAACCCTAGTTAATTAAAACACATAACCCTAAACTATACTAGCTATAACCCGATCTAATAAAAACATGCTCTATATATAGCATGCAGCTAGCTAGCAAAAACGGTAGATTAAAACCAATTAATATATACATGGCCTATATATCGATCATATGTTGTATAACATCTCCCTGAGATTCATTAATTAATTATATAATTATCGATGATAAATTAATTAACTTGAATTTTGACAAGTTCTCTCGAATGAAAACACATTTGATTAAGTTTCCTCATAATATATATATAATTAGTGTGCATGCATGGCCTACCATGCATGCATTAATTCGTGCATATATTTTAATATATATTTGAACATATTCTTGGGGGATTTCAATCTCTCTCTCTCGATCATCTATATGTCGTTGGTGGCCAAAAAACACACACATATACGCATGCACTTTATGCGCAAAGGCGCGTGTGCCTCTAATAATGTGTGTGTGCGCACTCGATCGATGATCCCTAAACCTTAAACCCTAAATAAACCCTAATCCCTAATCCCTAAACCCTAAACACCATAAACATTAAACCCTAAACCCTAACCTCCTAACCCTAAACCCTAAACCCTAATTAAACCCTATATATATAGGCCAATGACACTTAATTATGCATCAAGCAGGCCAGGGGTGCCTCGCGGTCCTCTAATTAAATTAAATGTGCCATGCATATATATGTGTTTAATTTGGGGATTTCAATCGCTCTCTCGTATGTAGCTCTCTCTACCTCTATCTCTCTCTCTCTCTCTCTCTCTCTCTCTCTCTCGTTGGTGGCCAACAACACACACATGCACTTTGTGCGCAAAGGCATGCGCCTCTAATAATGTGTGCGCAGTCGATCGATCTAGTTTTGATTAATCATAGCACACAAATAAAGAAGTTGTATTTGAATCCACACAACCTATTAAAACACATAACCCCTAACATGGCCTAATTAATTAACCCTTCTCGATCTCTACCTAATTAGTGGAAATTGCACAAAATCAAAAGGGGTCCCTCACTAATTATGCATATCTGCTAGATTGTGATAAACTTTTGCCACATATATATTTGGTGGATGGGTGCATCTTGGCATGTAAACAATTAGTGTTTGCAAATGGCGTTGTCAAAATTTATGTACAAATGATTTCTTTCCATCCAAAGTGCATAAAATGGGAGTTTTAATGAAGAAAGTACAAATAAAACAGCTCAACATGCTTCCACACCCCGATTTTCACACGAAGTAGAGCATATTTAAAGGATAATTCCAGAGTTTTACTATTTTTCAAGCAACTTTGCTAATTTTCCCCCACTCACATGACTTTATGTCGATTTAACGAAAATATGGCGAATTTAAACTACATGGGCGGGATAGTTTGAATTGTGCGCGCGGCAAAGGGAACCGCCTATTCCTCAACCTTGTGCACGGCAAATTACACACGCAACTCCATTAAACGCCACCTACCAACCTTAATTATCACCCCGGCGGCCCGGCCGCATGACCCCCCACCCACCCGTACACAACTTATCCCCGTCCGTGCGAAGAGCTTCCCCTCCCCGTCCCGTCCGTGCGAAGAAGAAGCTTCTCCTCCCCGTCGTTCTTCTCGAGACGCACCGGCGGTCAAGTTGATCCACGGTAGGGCTGCTATCTCTAGCTCAATCATGTATCGGGCAAGACAGCCTAACGATTTATATTTTCTTGATGCTGCTAAAAAAATTCGTCAGTATGCTCGAACTAATTGGCACTTTATAGTTTTCCGCTCGATTTGTCATCGATCAATTTGTTCATTTGCGTGGGCATATAGAGTCAGTTCTGCACTCGATCCGTTAATTTGCTGAAATGCCATGGCAGAGTTTTGTACACGATCTGTTTGCTAAAATGTCGATGGGCATTTTTTGTTTTGTACTCGACATGATTGCTGAAATGCATAATCATGTAGTATAGTTTTGTACTCGATGGATATACATTTCCTACTTCGCCTTAAATTAATCACCAACCACTGTATCTCATAATTAAACAGATGGACAGAACTTGGAAACTGCATGGACACTTATGTTCCCCTTCATATATAAATGGTGTTCAACCCTTTATGGGGTTTATTAGAGCTCATGATGGTCACAACCTGGACGTGTATTGCCCGCGCTGCACATGTATGAATGGTGAGAAGAGGCCTCACCCTGTAGTGGCAGATCATTTACACATTTTTGGGATGGACCGCACATATGTTAGGCGGGTTTAGCATGGTGAACCATATAATGATCCTTTAGCAGGAGAAGCAGATCTTGCTCACACTGTATGTGTGCTGGCATATGTAGTTAATTATTTATATTGATGCTGCCGCTGTTTCAATCAATAGTTTGCATTGCTGTGCAAGGTTCTGTACTCAAATTTAACTTGTTGCAGATGGATGGACGGGAAGGAGAGAAAAAGCGCTTGCTTCAGGAAACGGGTTTCAGCTCTGGGACATGTGCTGTGCCAGATGAGAAGGTAAATATGTAAAACGGCATTTGTTCAGGTTGCATCCCTTAGATGTTTGTCTAATCGGTTGATGTACTAATTGCAGAAGCATAGAGTTAAAGAGGTCTCTCAGTTTGATGGGAGATTTGAAGATGAATCTCAGTTTGATGCACCTGTGGATGGTACTGATGACGAGCCTTTCATAGACGAAGGTCCTGCACCTGAGATTATCCAGTCTACAGAAGGAGGCCGTGGACCGAGTACACAGCTTTGCGTTGAAGTGGATGCACGCCCGGAGATCATCACGGGCGTCCGGGTAGTCTCAAGACCACCCAGCCCTGATGCACCTGTGGATGGTACTGATGACGAGCCTCTCATAGACGAAGGTCCTGCACCTGAGATTATCCAGCCTACAGAAGGAGGCCGTGGACCGAGTACACAGCTTTGCGTTGAAGAGGATGCACACCCGGAGATCATCAGGGGCGTCCCGGTAGTCTCAGGACCACCCAGCCCTGATGCAAAATGTTGAGCTACTTTATGATTCGTACTCTTATGTTCTGGTGCTGTAGTATGTTATGATTTGTACGCCTTTGGCGCTAGATTAAGCATTCAGTGGATGATCGCGTTGCAAAATTCGACACCCACACAATCAGTTCATCGTACAAGTAGTAGCACAATTACTTCTACAGCGATTCCTGCCAGCGCATTAGTTGGTAGCATGAAACACTTTCAGGTACTCCCCTCTGATTCATATTAATGGACTCAATTCTGTCTAGATATGGATGTATCTAGATGCATTTGTTAACTAGACTAACAAACTTGAGTCAGTTAATATGAATCCGTGTAAACCGCCCAAGTCCTCGAGCAGCTAGTTTATTGACTCTGGACTCCAAGCCTCTCGCGGCAAGCCATCGACGAAGCTTTGACCAGATCTTGGCCCGCAATTTTTTTGTGTGTGGCGAATAGCAAAGCTTTGACCAGTTCCTCTCGGGATACAGCACGCCGGTGAGCTTGCACGGTTGCCATGAGCACTTTCCGGCGGAACTTCCTCTTCAGCGCCCTCAAGCCGCTGCTGCGAGACAGCACGCAGTGCCTCGAGGTGGACGGAATTCTGGATCTCAGGGCGGGTGGTCCGCATCGTCCGGGAACGATCTCCAGCGGGTTAACGAGGACATGCATGGCGGCCAGGGGATTTGTTTTTTGTTTTTTTTTTGGTTTGAGCTTGGGATTTGGGGTTTTTTCGGATAGGGGAGGAGGAACCGAGGAAGAGGAAGGAACAGCCGCGTGCTTGGCGCGTGGCGGTGTGCTTGAATTTCGAATTTTTGTGAAATGTTTCATTTCCCCGCTACAATTCGGGGGTTTCTTGACGCGCCAATGCGTCCCGCCGGGCAGCTTCAAGTAAATTTGGGGTGCCACACTATGGGCCCTAGTTTCAGTGAGACATGTAATGACTAGTCACATCAGTAAGTTCACTGTGTAATAAAATATGTTACCCCTCCCCTTTATGTAGCACCCCTTCTCTCCCGATCGAGTGCCGATTGCCGACGGATGCAAGCCGCTAGCTCGATCCCCTCCTTTCGCCTCCACCGTCCAGGCATCCAGCTTGGAGGGGCAAGCTGCATCTAGCCCAAGCGGATTAGGTAGGACTAGTAATGTTCTCTCCTTTCTCGAGATCGGTTCTTTTTTCCTCTCCTCGATATCTTGCGCATCTCTTTCCTATTCTGGGCAAAGGGGTGTCTTTCTGGTCACCCTCGAGCTGGGAGTGATTGATGGGGGTGGGGGCGGGGGCTACCTTTGCTTGGATTGGGGTGTTCTTCCTTTATTTGTCGACATTTGCAACCTTTGTAGTTTCTGCTGATCCTCACTGTATCTTTTGTCAGCTTGTACAGGAAAGGCAAGACCTCGGCGGTGGGGGCAATGGAGCGTAAGGCCACCACGCATGTGGGCAGTTGGCTGAGCCTGAGCTGCGTCCCCAGCCCCGCGAAGCAGGTACTCCGTTTGCTTATCCACTCTTTACCTTTTAAGTGTCTCTCTGGTCTCTGCATCCTCAATCTGTTCCTGTTCTGGAATATGCTTAAAGTAGCACATGTCTTCAGCTGTTTGTGCGTAAAGCCTCTGTGACACCATGCTCTATATTCTCTGTATCAGGTTGGTACCTCCAGGTTCCGTGCTGAGGCTATGGGGAACGAGAATAGCGCCCCACCTGCTGCAGGAGCATGGCCCGATCTGCAGCACAAGAAGCGAAATGCCACTGCCGAGCTGGGCAGGGACCGCCCAGGGGTAATTTTTTTAACCAACTTACCATGATGTAGTCTGAATCTGATACTCCCTCAGATCCAAATTAATTGACTCAACTATCTGTAGATACGGATGTATCTAGATGTGTTTTAGCTCTAGATACTACTGCCTCCATCCCAAAGCTTTGGGCTTATATTATTTTTAGAAAGTCAAACTATACCATGTTTGACTAAGCTTTTACCAAAAATCAGTAACATGCAAAATACAAAATTAATATCATTAAATAGATAATAAAATATATTTTCCTACGGTATCTACACAGTATTATATTTGTTGATAGAATGTTCTAAAATTTTGGTCAAACTTTGCTTGTTTTGATTTCTCAAAAATAAATAAGGCTTAAGCTTTTGGATGGTGGTAGTACATTCATATCTAGACAAAGCTGAGTTAACTAGTTTTTTTGTCTGTCCATAGCTAGTGTTCACGCTGCAAAAGGCTAAGAGCATCCACTATATGCATCAGTCTATCTCATACAGTAATTCAATATCACTGCTGAGGTCTGCCTTTTGTTTTGCTATTCATATGCAGACTGAAACTTTAGGGCCTTTACTCAAAAGGAAGATCAAAACTGCGGCTGATCAGGCTGCCAGTATGTTGATGCCGCCCCCATCTTCTAAATGCCTCTACAAGCACAAGGCCACGCACCAGCTGGGTGGTGATCTTTTAATGAATATGGTATATTTTCTTAATCCACAAAACATGCCTTGATTTTTCTCTGTTTATTGTCGGTTTTTTCTATGCTTGCCAAAAGTTTACAACAACAACAACAACAACAACCAAGCCTTTCAGTCCCAAACAAGTTGGGGTAGGCTAGAGTTGAAACCCATAAGATCTCGAAGCCAAAAGTTTAGAAACACCAAATTCGTTTGCTTACAATCATCATACAGTAATGTTCATCTACTCCAGTTCCCCTAACCCAACATAAAATGATGTTAATTTCGATTTTTAGATTAAAAGAGCACCATTAGGCGCTGTTAATTACGACTTTGAGATTAAAATGTCATTTGCAATTGTTAATTACAATTTTGAGACAATTGGTTAGTTTAACCTCGATCTCTTCTGCTCTCCATTTTTCCCAACCGAACAAAAATGTAACCATTCCATTCCTCTGAAATGGAACCATTCCATTCCATTCCACGCTGTTTCAGAACCGAACACACCCTTGCATTGTTGTGAACTGTTGTCCATACACGGCCATACCCTTCCACTTACATCTAGCACTATATGCATCAGTCTGTCTCAGAGTCATTCAATATCACTGCTGAGATCTGTTCCCATTCTTATGCAGGCTGAAACTGCTGCGCCTTTACTCAAGTGGATGCAAAATGGGGCTAATGAGGCTGCTGTGAGGACGATGGTGCCGGCACCATCTTCCGAAAACCTCTACAAGCACGAGGCCATGGGCCAGCTGGGTGGTGACCTTTTAATGAATCTGGTATATTTTCTTAATCCACATACATGATTTCATTATTATCTGTTTAATTACTGTTGGCTTTGTCTAATGCTTACCAAAAGTTCAGAAACACTGCGTTTGCTTACAATCATCATACACTAATTTTTCACTTTTCAGTCTGTCTCATCCAGTATATAAACTGTTGATTTCCATTGGCTTCTTTTGTAATCATTTGCATTGTTGTCAACTGTTCTCTATGCACAACCCTATTCTTCCACTTACACCCGCACTATTTGCATCAGTCTATCTCATAGATTTATTAAATATCAATGATGAGTTCTGTTGCTATTCATATGCAGGATGAAACTTCTGTTCCTCTACTCAAATGGATAAAAAATGATCCTGATGAGGCTGCTGTGAAGACGATGGTGCTGCCACCATCTTCTGAAAACCTCCTCAAGCACAAGGCCACGGGCCAGCTGGGTGGTACCCTTTTCAGTAAGCAGGTATATTTTCTTAATCCTCATACATGATTTGATTTTTGTCTGTTTATTGCCGGCTTTGTCTAATGCTTACCAATAGTTCAGAAACACACACACCTATTCTTCCACTTACATCCAGCACTATATGCATCAGTGTCTCATAGATTCATTTTATATATCACTGCTGATGTCTGTTGCTCTTCAATTTTTATATGCAGACTGAAACTGCTAAGCCTTCATTGGTCAAAAGGATTGCAACTGCTGCTGATGAGGCATCTGCAGAGGCTGCCACCAAGTTACTGTCAGCCCCACCTTCTGGATGCTTATATAAGCTCAAGTCCAAGGATCAGCCGGGCCGTAACCATCCAAGGGTTCGGGTATATTTTCTTAAGCCACATATACATGCCATGATTTATGTCTGATATTATCACTGGCTCTGTCTAATGCTTTTTGGAATTCGGAAACACCAAATTAGCATGCTTATATTCATCATACACTAATTTTTCACTGTTCAGTTTGTAACATAGTGTTATGCACTTGCTTGTCAACATTTGCATTGCTCTGAACTATGCACTTTACACAACCTAATTCTTCCACTTACGTTCAGCGCTACGCACCAGTAGTACCTCCCATGTTTCCTTCACCATCCCGATGCCGAGCTTGCGGGAATATGGCGGGCCCATGTACATACCCCGCATATAACACCTCCTATGGCTCTATCTACCTTTCTAGTAGCTCCTTCACAGAGTTACAGGTATGTATTCTCAGTGGTTTAGCATGAATTGGCATATAGTAAAGTCTTGTTTTTAGTCTTCCTGCTTCTTACATTTGTATCAATTTTCACATGCAGACTGTACCTTGTGAACTTCGTCCAATGATTAACCAGATGTGTCCGCATGAAGGATCTTTCACTATGCATGGCAATGGCAAATTGATGAACACCTACACGGTCTATGAGGTGTATGTCTACAAGACGCAGGCCATCACATATTTGTATGGACATGATTGGAGAAAGTTTGCTTTTGACTACGGTCTGAAGAAGGGCGACGAGCTGAGGATCAGAAACTCAAACGGGCAGATATACGTAACTGCTTACAGAGTTGGAGACACTTCCAAATATATAATATGTAACTTTTTTCTACTCATATCTTTTGATAACTGCATTCTGAGCAGTTGTTCTAAACCATTCCCTCTGTTCTAGCTTGCTGGGTTTAACATGATCAAAGCTGCAGATCCCCTGACGGAACAGGAGCGGATGTCACAAAGGGCAACCACACCAGCACCGGCACCGGCTTCCCACTCTCCTGCATCAGCACCGGTTCCTGTACCAGCTCCGTTTACTGCATCTACCCAGCAGTCCCCTACATCAGCATTGGTTCCTGTAGAGGCCCCATATACTACACATGCCCAGCAGGCTCCTGCATCAGCACTGGTTCCTCTAGCTGCACCGTTTACTGCACCTGCCCAACAGTCTCCTGCATCAGCACCGGTTCCTCTAGAGGCACCGTTTACTGCACCTGCCCAGCAGTCTCCTGCATCAGCACCAGCTCGTGTACCAGCCCAGGCTCATGCACCTGCCCCAGCCAGATCACCGAGGTCTCAGCTCATTGCTGTGGCCACCCGTGTGGTGACCAGGACGCATCTGAAGGCTATGTTCGTGAGTATATGACAGCATAACTGCTCTTATCTTGATGTCTTCTCTGCTCAAAGTCTCACATGGTTCAGTGCATTGGTGCCATTGACTAATTTTTGGTGGTATCTCTTGCTTTGAATCAGAAATTGCCTAAAAGTATCTCCAAGGATCTCAATGCTGGCCGAAGGGGCAAGATATCCCTCGTCATGGAGAGTGAAGGTCTCACCGTGGAGGGACGGTACTCTGTCAGTCCCACAGATGGCCGCTTGGCTGTTACTTCCAGGTGGAAAAAGTTCATTGACGGTGCCAAACTTCGCATTGGATCAAAGTTGAAGGTCAAGATCTTTCGATGCCGCTGTGACATGCTGGTCATAAAGTTCGCGGTTGTCTAGTTCTGTTGTCCCATGAGCCCTTAGCAAATGCATTTGTAGTTATACTTATATAAGGTTATCTTATCTGAACTGCTAATTAATTGTATGGGTGGTAAAACTCTGGCAAGCTTTTGCTCTTAGCAAGTATGTATGTATGATCAGCTATTATGATAACTAATGTTTGTGTTCATCTTAATTTGCATTTCCCTTTTAGAAAAAAACTTAATTTCTATTTTGGCTGACCTGTTAGAGAACTATCAGATTGAACCCACAACATGATTCATATAGATTCATTACACTGAGCCACATGTCTTGACCTTGCGATACACTACTTCCATTAATTAGTGCAAGAAGGCTTACCTGAGCTGCCTGAACCATGGCAGATTCGAATCCACCTTATCTATCTAGAAATACAACCTTTGCAGAAAGAGGATTTGCAGTATGGGGAGGCTGACATTGGGGACCCATGAGCCAGCAGCGTCGTCAACGTTTTAAAGGTGGCAGGAGATCGAAAGAAAAAATAAGCCAAAAATCAGTTGGTAAACAAATTCAAGAAAAGAAACATTTACCTTTCTGAGAGTATGACATGCGGGACCCATGAGGCAGCAGCATCCTCAACTATTTCAAGGCGGCAGGGGATCAAAATAAAAAAGGAAATAGCCAGAAATTAATTAGGGTAAAAATAAATCCATCAAAGGAAACTTTTATTGTTCATAGAGGATGACATGTGGGACCGACTTGCCAGCTGCGTCGTCATCGTTTCAAAGGGGGCAGGGGATCAAAAGAAAAAGACAAATAGCCAGAAATTAGGGGAAAAAATAAATCCAACAAAGAAAACTTTTATTGTTCATAGAGGATGACATGCGGGACCCATGAGCCAGCAGCTTCCTCAACGTTTCAAAGTCGGCATGAGATTGAAAGAAAAAGTCAAGTGACATAATATCAGGAGCCAAAAATAATCCAAGAAAAGAAACTTTATTGTACATAGAGGATGACATGCGGGTCCCATTTTGTAGCAGCGGTCTCAACGCTTCCAAGGCGGCACAGGACCGAAAGAAAAATGAAGTAGCCAGAAATCAGGGTGTGAAAAAAATCCAAGAAAAGAAAGATTTTAATTGGGCTGTATCTGGACATCTGGGCCTTCGAACTATCTGCTGGGCCTTTTGACTCGTACAATTTCAGCCCACTCCAAAACAGGAAAGGTCGGATTTTTCTCAAAAAAAACAGGAAAGTCCTATGCTTCGCAAAAACAAAAAACAAGGAGATTCAACATATAAGTTTGTTTATGTAGATATAAAGATTTAATTTATCCGTTTGCAATAGCTCAGAGCGAAATACAACGTTTATTGTCTGCAAAATAAAATATCACATGTTTCTTGTACGGGGAGGCTGACATCGGGGACCCATGAGCCAGCAGCGGAGTCAACGTTTCAAAGGCGGCAGGGGATCGAAAATAAAAAAAGCCAAAAATCAGTTGGTAAAAAAATACAAGAAAAGAAAACATTTATCGTTCTGAGAGGATGACATGCGGGACCCATGAGGCAGCAGCATCCTCAACGTTTCAAAGTCGGCATGAGATCGAAAGAAAAAGGCAAGTGACATAATATCAGGAGCCAAAAATAATCCAAGAAAAGAAACTTTATTGTACATAGAGGATGACATGCGGGTCCCATTTTGTAGCAGCGGTCTCAACGTTTCCAAGGCGGCACAGGACCAAAAGAAAAATGAGGCAGCAGCATTCTCAACAATTCCAAGGCGGCAGGGGATCAAAAGAAAAATAAAGGAAATAGCCAGAAATTAATTAGGGGTCAAAAATAAATCCACCAAAGGAAACTTTTATTGTTCATAGAGGATGACATGTGGGACCGACCTGCCAACAGCGTCCTCATCGTTTCAACGGGGCAGGGGATCAAAAGAAAAAGGCAAATAGCCAGAAATTAGGGGTAAAAAATAACTCCAAGAAAGGAAACTTTTATTGTTCGTAGAGGATGACATGCGGGACCCATGAGCCAGCAGCTTACTCAACGTTTCAAAGGCGGCATGAGATCGAAAGAAAAAGGCAAGTGACCAAATATCAGGAGCCAAAAATAATCCAAGATTTATTGTACATAGAGGATGACATGTGGGTCCCATTTTGCAGCAGCGGTCTCAATGTTTGTAATGCGGCTTGAGATCAAAAGAAAAAGAAAGTAGCTAGTAATTAGGGGGTGAAAAAAAATCCAAGAAAAGAAAGTTGATGGACATAGAGGATGACATGCGGGTCCCTTGAGCCAACAGCTTACTCAACGTTTCAAAGGGGGCAGGGGATCAAAAGAAAAAGGCAAGCCAAAAATCAGAGGGTGAAAAAAAATCCAACAAAGGAAACTTTTATAGCACATAGAGGATGACATGCGGGTCCCATGAGCCAGCAGGTTCCTCAACGTTTCAAACGTGGCATGAGATCGAAAGAAAAAGGCAAGTGCCCAAATATGAGGAGCCAAAAATAATTCAAGAAAAGAAAGTTTTATAGTACATAGAGGATGACATGCGGGTCCCATTTAGCAGCAGCGGTATCACCGTTTGAGAGGCAGCAGGGGATCGAAAGAAAAAGTCAAGTGACCAAATATGAGGTGCCAAAAAAATCCAAGAAAAGAAAGTTTTATAGTACATAGAGGATGACATGCGGGTCCCATTTAGCAGCAGCGGTATCACGTTTGAGAGGCAGCAGGGGATCGAAAGAAAAAGTCAAGTGACCAAATATGAGGTGCCAAAAAATCCAAGAAAAGAAAGTTTTATAGTACATAGAGGATGACATGCGGGTCCCATTTAGCAGCAGCGGTATCACGTTTGAGAGGCAGCAGGTGATCGAAAGAAAAAGTCAAGTGACGAAATATGAGGTGCCAAAAAAATCCAAGAAAAGAAAGTTTTATAGTACATAGAGGATGACATGCGGGTCCCATTTAGCAGCAGCGGTATCACCGTTTGAGAGGCGGCAGGGGATCGAAAGAAAAAGGTAAGTGACCAAATATGAGGTGCCAAAAATAATTCAAGAAAAGAAAGTTTTATAGTACATAGAGGATGACATGCGGGTCCCATTAGCAGCAGCGGTATCACCGTTTGAGAGGCGGCAGGGGATCGAAAGAAAAAGGCAAGTGACCAAATTTGAGGTGCCAAAAATAATCCAGAAAAGAAAGTTTTATAGTACATAGAGGATGACATGCGGGTCCCTTAGCAGCAGCGGTATCACCGTTTGAGAGGCGGCAGGGGATCGAAAGAAAAAGGCAAGTGACCAAATTTGAGGTGCCAAAAATAATCCAGGAAAAGAAAGTTTTATAGTACATTGAGGATGACATGCGGGTCCCGTTAGCAGCAGCGGTATCACCGTTTGAGAGGCAGGGGGATCGAAAGAAAAAGGTAAGTGACCAAATATGAGGTGCCAAAAATAATTCAAGAAAAGAAAGTTTTATAGTACATAGAGGATGACATGCGGGTCCCGTTAGCAGCAGCGGTATCACCGTTTGAGAGGCGGCAGGGGATCGAAAGAAAAGGCAAGTGACCAAATTTGAGGTGCCAAAAAAAACTCCAAGAAAAGAAAGTTGATTTCACATAGAGGATGACATGCGGGTCCCATTTAGCAGCAGCGGTCTCAACGTTTCCAAGGCGGCAAGGGATCAAAAGAAAAAGGAAGTAGCCAGAAATCAGGGGGTCAAAAAAATCCAAGAATAGAAAGAATTTTGGTTCATAGAGGATGACATGCGGGACCCATGATCCTGCATCGTAAACGGCTCGATCGGAGAACGTTGAACGAGATGGCGCGATGTAGAAAAAAACAATGCCAGAGAGGCTGCCATCTGGGCCCTACATCCCTCGGCGGTGCGGATTTGCGTTGACTCGGCCGGCGAACCCGAGATTTCGAGATGCACCACGTCCCGGGCCACCATACGCCACGTTTTGGCCGCTTTCGTCGGGCTAGGTGGCCTCAAAAACGAGAGAAAAAAAGTTTTGACATGCACCACGGAGGGACCAAAATCGTCGGCCATGGTACACCAGCAACCACGGCGCGACTTCAACTTCGTCGGCCATGGCAACTTTTCTTGTAGTGAAAAAATCGAGCGGAGCCGCGTGGCGTCATTTTATGTGTCCTAGCAACCACTGCAAAAGACGGAACTGGGATACGGCAATTATCTTGGAGAACCCTTCACGAACAGGGCTATCTCGTCCGGAGTTCTATGGCTTTTAGGGGAAATGAGTAGGAAACGGCCCGTTTCACCACATAGTTTGTCGGAACGAGGCCATATTTGGCACGTGCGTGGGCCTTAGGATGGGAAGCAAGGCCCCGGTCGCGGATTTCCAATCCGAACCACGGGCGACGGTTTTTCCATTTTCGGGGTGCCGGAAGGGCTTTTTTTTGTGAAGCAGCTACATGGTGCGCATTTCAGTATCGCGCGGGACCTCCGCGCAGCGGTAGGATACCTCCTACGCACCACCTATCACATGCCATATGCGCGCGGAAGCCATCTGGGAATCCCACCCGCTTCCTGCGGTGCCCCGCCGAATCCGCTGGAAACTGACCGGATTTGAACTGGGGCGACACTTTCCTTCGCTCAATAAATGGAGGGAAAAATGGTTTTAGGTCCATGACGCGTCATTTTATGTGCTAAATGTTTTCCGTTTCGCGCGTTGGCGGACGGGTGCAACCGCGCGCCCGGTACGGCCATACCGCATGTCCCGGCGGCCCCGTTTTGCGCAGTTGGCAAAGCAAACGGAGCCAAAAAATCGAGCGGAGCCGCGTGGCGTCATTTTATGTGTCCTAGCAACCACTGCAAAAGACGGAACTGGGATACGGCAATTATCTTGGAGAACCCTTCACGAACAGGGCTATCTCGTCCGGAGTTCTATGGCTTTTAGGGGAAATGAGTAGGAAACGGCCCGTTTCACCACATAGTTTGTCGGAACGAGGCCATATTTGGCACGTGCGTGGGCCTTAGGATGGGAAGCAAGGCCCCGGTCGCGGATTTCCAATCCGAACCACGGGCGACGGTTTTTCCATTTTCGGGGTGCCGGAAGGGCTTTTTTTTGTGAAGCAGCTACATGGTGCGCATTTCAGTATCGCGCGGGACCTCCGCGCAGCGGTAGGATACCTCCTACGCACCACCTATCACATGCCATATGCGCGCGGAAGCCATCTGGGAATCCCACCCGCTTCCTGCGGTGCCCCGCCGAATCCGCTGGAAACTGACCGGATTTGAACTGGGGCGACACTTTCCTTCGCTCAATAAATGGAGGGAAAAATGGTTTTAGGTCCATGACGCGTCATTTTATGTGCTAAATGTTTTCCGTTTCGCGCGTTGGCGGACGGGTGCAACCGCGCGCCCGGTACGGCCATACCGCATGTCCCGGCGGCCCCGTTTTGCGCAGTTGGCAAAGCAAACGGAGCCAAAAAATCGAGCGGAGCCGCGTGGCGTCATTTTATGTGTCCTAGCAACCACTGCAAAAGACGGAACTGGGATACGGCAATTATCTTGGAGAACCCTTCACGAACAGGGCTATCTCGTCCGGAGTTCTATGGCTTTTAGGGGAAATGAGTAGGAAACGGCCCGTTTCACCACATAGTTTGTCGGAACGAGGCCATATTTGGCACGTGCGTGGGCCTTAGGATGGGAAGCAAGGCCCCGGTCGCGGATTTCCAATCCGAACCACGGGCGACGGTTTTTCCATTTTCGGGGTGCCGGAAGGGCTTTTTTTGTGAAGCAGCTACATGGTGCGCATTTCAGTATCGCGCGGGACCTCCGCGCAGCGGTAGGATACCTCCTACGCACCACCTATCACATGCCATATGCGCGCGGAAGCCATCTGGGAATCCCACCCGCTTCCTGCGGTGCCCCGCCGAATCCGCTGGAAACTGACCGGATTTGAACTGGGGCGACACTTTCCTTCGCTCAATAAATGGAGGGAAAAATGTTTTTAGGTCTAGGACGCGTCATTTTATGTGCTAAATGTTTTCCGTTTCGCGCGTTGGCGGACGGGTGCAACCGCGCGCGCCGGTACGGCCATACCGCATGTCCCGGCGGCCCCGTTTTGCGCAGTTGGCAAAGCAAACGGAGCCAAAAAATCGAGCGGAGCCGCGTGGCGTCATTTTATGTGTCCTAGTAACCACTGCAAAAGACGGAACTGGGATACGGCAATTATCTTGGAGAACCCTTCACGAACAGGGCTATCTCGTCCGGAGTTCTATGGCTTTTAGGGGAAATGAGTAGGAAACGGCCCGTTTCACCACATAGTTTGTCGGAACGAGGCCATATTTGGCACGTGCGTGGGCCTTAGGATGGGAAGCAAGGCCCCGGTCGCGGATTTCCAATCCGAACCACGGGCGACGGTTTTTCCATTTTCGGGGTGCCGGAAGGGCTTTTTTTTGTGAAGCAGCTACATGGTGCGCATTTCAGTATCGCGCGGGACCTCCGCGCAGCGGTAGGATACCTCCTACGCACCACCTATCACATGCCATATGCGCGCGGAAGCCATCTGGGAATCCCACCCGCTTCCTGCGGTGCCCCGCCGAATCCGCTGGAAACTGACCGGATTTGAACTGGGGCGACACTTTCCTTCGCTCAATAAATGGAGGGAAAAATGGTTTTAGGTCCATGACGCGTCATTTTATGTGCTAAATGTTTTCCGTTTCGCGCGTTGGCGGACGGGTGCAACCGCGCGCCCGGTACGGCCATACCGCATGTCCCGGCGGCCCCGTTTTGCGCAGTTGGCAAAGCAAACGGAGCCAAAAAATCGAGCGGAGCCGCGTGGCGTCATTTTATGTGTCCTAGTAACCACTGCAAAAGACGGAACTGGGATACGGCAATTATCTTGGAGAACCCTTCACGAACAGGGCTATCTCGTCCGGAGTTCTATGGCTTTTAGGGGAAATGAGTAGGAAACGGCCCGTTTCACCACATAGTTTGTCGGAACGAGGCCATATTTGGCACGTGCGTGGGCCTTAGGATGGGAAGCAAGGCCCCGGTCGCGGATTTCCAATCCGAACCACGGGCGACGGTTTTTCCATTTTCGGGGTGCCGGAAGGGCTTTTTTTGTGAAGCAGCTACATGGTGCGCATTTCAGTATCGCGCGGGACCTCCGCGCAGCGGTAGGATACCTCCTACGCACCACCTATCACATGCCATATGCGCGCGGAAGCCATCTGGGAATCCCACCCGCTTCCTGCGGTGCCCCGCCGAATCCGCTGGAAACTGACCGGATTTGAACTGGGGCGACACTTTCCTTCGCTCAATAAATGGAGGGAAAAATGGTTTTAGGTCCATGACGCGTCATTTTATGTGCTAAATGTTTTCCGTTTCGCGCGTTGGCGGACGGGTGCACGCGCGCGCCCGGTACGGCCATACCGCATGTCCCGGCGGCCCCGTTTTGCGCAGTTGGCAAAGCAAACGGAGCCAAAAAATCGAGCGGAGCCGCGTGGCGTCATTTTATGTGTCCTAGCAACCACTGCAAAAGAAAAAAAAAAAAGAAAAAAGAAATAGAAATAAAAACCGCGTGGCGTCATTTTATGTGTCGCCACCCTCGGCTCCTCCACCCCGCGCTCCTCCTAGCAACAAAAAGTAAATAAAGAAATAAAAAGGAAAGAAAAAGAAAAAGAAAAATAGAAAGAAAAAAATAGAAATAGAAATAGAAATAGAAATAAAAAATGAAAAAATGAAAAAAAGGTGTCACGGCTGGCGTTTCACAGTAGGGTTAGGTGGGTTTGACTTAACCCCTCCAGCTCGTGCACTGTCACACACCGCCCCAACCCGCGCCGCCTCCACCTCTGCCCCGCCGCGCGCCTGCCGCCGCTCCTCCCCGCCGCTCCCCCGCTCCTCCCCGCCGCCGCTCCTCCCCTGCCGCTCCTCCCCGCCGCTCCTCCCCGCCGCCGCGACTCCCCGGCCGCCGCCGCTCCTCCCCGCGCGCTCCTCCCGGCCGCCGCGCGCTGCCGCCCCTCCCCGCGCCTCCCCTGCCGCCTCCTGCCTCTCGGCCGCCTCCTCCCCTCCCCCCCGGCCGCCTCCGCCCCTGCTCCTCCACCGCCTCCGCCCCTGCTCCTCCCCGGCCGCCGACAGCCCCCTCCTCCCCCGGCCGCCTCCGCCCCGCGCCTCCCCTGCTCCTCCACTAGGTAATTGTTGCAATTTTATTTTTCATTTTAGTAATAGTAATTGTTGCAATTTGAAAATAGCAAATAGAAACAAAAATGGAAAATAGCACATAGAAACAAAGATGGAAAATAGCAAATAGCAAATAGCAAATAGAAATGAAAAATTGAAAATAGGAAAATAACAATTTGAATTTGTTGTTGTCTAAACTAGGCCGATGGCGTGACGACCCCGGGTCCCTGCTGCTTGACGCGATTCGAGACGGTCGCCGACATCGCCGAGGGTGAGCTAAAACTCCACCTCCTCCATATTTTTACATCACTAGATTCATTTTTCAAGTAAAGTTGCGTAACCTAGGTGTCACTTCCCGTCCGCGAGCGTTACGCGGATAAATATGCATTAGTGGTCGGCATATTTTCAACCGTAACGCTTGCGGCATTTACGGGACAGTCGGCGGATGCGTAGTTGTCTACGTTTTCCATGTTCTACTCCGGTCCGAGTCAGGATTTCGGCGGCGCCTCCCCGTTGTTCTCCGGATGCACATCCTCTCGGCTTTTTGCCGAGACGTGTATCGGGAGAGCAGCGGGGAGGTGCTGCCGAAATTCTGACTTGGACCGGGGTAGAGCATGGAGAACGTAGCCAACTACGGATCCGGCGGCTGCTAGGAGCCCACCTAGTAGAGATGTAGGTTGATGCATGCGTTTCGCCCGGTAAAATAAATAAAAATATGATGCATTTAATTTCATGGTACTATTTGTTGTTTGTCTCCCAATCAAGCAGAGGATGGCTGATAATGGGTGGATGTACAGTGGCCGTGCTAGTTCGACTGAAATGACAGAAGAGTGGGTATGGAAGACCAATTTATTAGTGAAGGAGTTAGCGCGTGGTTCAAAGTCAGGCGTTCGTCCAAGTTGCCCTTGCGCTCGTTGCAAGAGGCGTCATCGTCACGGAAAGGATGATATGACTAAACATCTTTGGTTGAATGGGTATATGCCTGATTACGTCACGTGTGTCGACTTTGCTCAGTACGAACGTGACAGAGGTGAGGTGATGAGGCAGCGAATCGATGGCAATGAGGACGATGGGATTAGATACTTGCTAGATGATCTCCACGATGCCTACATGCCAGAATCGCCAGAACAGGAGGAACCGCCAGAACCGGAGGGACCGCCAGAACCGGAGGAACCGCCAGAACCGGAGGAACCCGAGCCTACCGCAAAGGCCTTCTATGATATGATGGCTGCGGCTAAGAGGCCTCTATACGAGGGTGCAAAAATTTCTCAGCTCGATGCCATCGCGCAAGTACTAGCCGACAAGGCCCAGTTCGACAGCACCCGTGCATGCTTTGAAAAAAATCTGGTAACAGTTGGTAACATGTTGCCCGAAGGCCATTGTCTGCCTAAAACCATGTATGCAGCAAAGAAAATGTTGAAAGCGCTCAGCATGGATTATGTGAAGTATGATTGTTGTCCCAAAAACTGTCTTTTGTTTTGGAAAGAGTTTGCGGATGACAAATATTGTAGCAAGTGTGGGTCCTCTAGGTATCATGAGATAACCAGAGCTAATGGTGAGAAGGTGCAGACAAAAGTCGCCGTGAAGATTCTTCGTTATCTCCCGTTCATAAAAAGAATCCAACGGCTTTACATGTCCGAGGAGTCAGCCAAACAGATGACGTGGCATAAGAACGGGTTGAGATTCAAGGACGAGGAGGGACGACTAAACATGGGGCACCCATCTGATGGTAAAGCATGGCAGAACTTCGATGCAAAACACCCTGATAAGGCAAATGATGCTCGGAATGTCAGAATTGCGATAGCAACCGATGGATTCAATCCATATGGTATGTCAGCATCCGCGTACAGCTGTTGGCCCGTGTTTGTTATTCCGCTCAATCTCCCTCCCGGAGTCCTTATGCAAAGGAAGACCATATTCCTGTCGATGATCATTCCAGGGCCTGATTACCCGGGGAAGAATTTGAGTGTATTCATGCAACCGCTTGTGGATGATTTGCACCACTCTTGGCACCATGGGACCTTGACATACGACCGAGCAACGAAGACAAACTTTGTCATGAAAGTTTGGTTCCAATATTCCATGCACGACCTACCTGGGTACGCTCTATTTTGCGGGCATTGTACAGCTGGTAGGTTTCCATGCCCAGTGTGCAGGCACCGATTGGAGTTCATTTGGCTGAATGCGGGTCGCAAATATGTCGCATTTGACAAACATCGAAAGTACCTCAAAAGAGGGCATCGGTTCAGAGGAGACAAAAAGAACTTCACAAAGGGCAAAGTTGTGCGTGAAGAAGAAACGATACCAAAGTTCAATGGTGAAACTGTTGATGGTGAGCTACGTGCTCTCCAGCGTAGTAAAGAACCCGGCAAAACATATGTGGGATATGGTGAGACACACAACTGGACTCACGTGCCAGGCTTAACGCAGCTCGAGTATTACAAGGATCTCGAACTTCCCCATAACATCGATATGATGCACACCGAAAAGAATGTGGGGGAGTCCGTTTTTAACACCGTCCTGAACATTCCTGACAAGACAAAGGATAATGTCAAGGCTAGAGTCGATGTTGAGAATCTGTGTGACAGGCAAAGACTACACATGCATCCTCCTGAGGGCAATAGAAAAAATTGGGTCAAGCCGCATGCCAACTACGTGCTTGATAGTCTCCAGAAGAAGGAGGCAATGATGTGGCTGAAATACGCCGTTATGTTCCCAGATGGCTATTGTTCGAATATGAGTAAGGGAGTCAATCTTACAACAGGAAAAGTAAACGGGCTCAAGAGTCACGACTATCATATATGGATTGAGCGGCTGATGCCGGTGATGGTTCGAGGGTATCTCCCCGAGCATGTCTGGCGAGTGCTTGCGGAGTTGAGCCATTTCTTCCGCACGGTCTGTGCTAAGCAGATATGTGAGTCGGTGATTGCGAAGTTGCATGATCAAGTGCCGGAGTTGTTATGCAAGTTAGAGATGATCTTTCCACCAGGTTTCTTTACTCCGATGTTACATCTCATTGTGCATCTTGCGAACGAGGCACTCTTGGGTGGACCGGTGCAGTATCGTTGGCAGTTTTGTATTGAGAGAGAGTTCAAGTATATTCGAAACAAATGTGGCAACAAAAATAAGATTGAAGCATGCATAGCTGAGGCAACTATCCTCCGGGAGATGGCAGACGCCACGACAACGTACTATGCGGATGATGTTCCCACTATGCATAACCCGATATCTCGGTACAATATCGACGAGCCCAAGCATGACCCCAAGCTCCTCCTCTTCAAATGTCACGGTGGCAAGGCTGGTGCCTCTAAAAAGGGCATCTTGACAAAGGAAGAGAAAGATTGCATAATGTTTTATGTGGTTACGAACATGCAAGAAGTGCTCAAATTCATAAGGTAAAATGGTGAACAAATTACTTTGCAATTAGTAACTCGATTTTGGTCTAATACGTTTTTTCTCCCTTTTAGCCAATACAAGGATGAATATTGGACGAGATCGACGGATCCCTCTGATGCGGAGATGGAGATTCTTTTGAAAGAGAGTCGTCCCGGAAAGAAAAAATTCCTGGATTGGTTCTACGAAAAAGTAATTTCTAACAAGTCCCTTTTAGCCAATACTTTTGCAATCCGTGACTTGTCCCTCTTATTACACGTAACTAATGCAAAGAAACAATTTGAACTGAATTTGTAGGGAGGTGATCCCAACGTTGAGATGACGGATGAGCTGAGATGTGTTTCCCAGGGTTGCAACCGTAGAATCTCAATGTATGAGAAGTACGATGTGAATGGGTATCGCTTCCATACAGAGTATCACCAGAAGAATCGGCCTAACCCAAAAACTATAAATACTGGGGTCTTCACCAAAGGATCCGATGACATAGAATACTACGGAAGGTTAGAGAATGTATACGAGCTGACATTCAATAGGACAAACATACAACTCAATCTCGTTGTGTTCAAATGCCACTGGTTCGACCCACAAGTTGGACAGAGAAGCACTCCTTCCATTGGGTTAGTTGAAGTTAGGCCTTCAACCTGCTATAGCGGAGCCGATGTCTTTGTTGTGGCTCACCAAGCCAAGCAAGTTTATTATTTGCCCTACCCATGTCAAAAGGAGTACCTCAAAGGCTGGGAAGTCGTGTTCAAGGTATCACCACATGGTAAGCTACCCATGCCCTCCGACGAGGATTACAACAACATTGACCCTGTAACATACGAGGGAATTTTTTATCAAGAGCAAGAGAACTTTGGGGATTTCGAAATAGAAATTGGTCTTGAGGACCTCGAGAACGAGGCACATCTTCATGGTGAAACAGTGGTGGACCTAAAGGACATACAAATGCTCACCAAGTTACATGAGGGCAATGGGTTCAATGATGAGCCTCCACCGGACATTCCCACCCAACCTCATTACTCACATGATACTGATAGTGATAGTGAAAATGAGAACCCAATGCCTCGTTATGAGAACCCAATGCCTCATTATGATAGTGATGATTCGAGGTGAGGGTCCTTTATGCCTTTATGCTTAGTATCTATTTTTCCATATGCTTCTTATACTTAGTATTTATTTTTCAATATGCTTCTTATGCTTAGTATCTATTTTTCAATATGCTTCTTATGCTTAGTATCTATTTTTCAATATGCTTCTTATGCTTAGTATCTATTTTTCAACATGCTTCGCCATATGTTTTTTTTGCTTAGTGTCTACATTTTATTAAGGCATGAATGCTTACTTGTTTACTCTTTGTCAATGCAGGTGATTGATCAATATGAGCGGAAGCAAGGAATCCATGAACTCCCTGCTGAAGACCATGAGGACCCAGAAGTTCACCGGGACCACTAGAAGTGGAAGACCAACGCGTGCCAGCTCGCGTTACGCGGACGATGACACGGGTGGAGTTGGAGGTGGAGGTGTAGGTGGAGGTGGAGGACGTGGTGGAGGTGGAGGTGGAGGTGGAGGTGGAGGTGGAGGTGGAGGACGTGGTGGAGGTGGAGGACGAGGTGGAGGTGGAGGACGAGCTGGAGGACGAGGCGGAGGCGGAGGTGGAGGACGAGGACGAGGTGGAGGTGGAGGACGAGGACGAGGTGGAGGTGGACCTTTCCTTGGTGACATACCCTCTGCTTCTGGCGACGTGGCTTCCCAGTCCGCTCACACACAGTCTACTGAGGGGGAGATGGAGGTGGAGATGGAGGTGGAGGGGCAGGACGAGGAGGCGGAGAGGGAGATGGCGCCGAAGAAGTTGCGCATTCGTGGTGAAGCGCAAGTCCCTGATGAGAGGAGGGAGCCTACTAGCCAGGATGCGAAAGCCCTCATCATCCCGAACGAAAAAGAGTAAGTTTAATTTTGAACATTTAGATTCATTTTGCTATGTACTAATGTTTTCATTATTGTGCATAACTGATTGGCATACTAATGTTTTGATTATTGTGCAGCAATTGGACATATGACAAGGGGGTTCGCCAGCCGTCGAGCATGATTGGAGCTCTTATTAGGCAGTACTGGCCGGGTGACATAGGCATCCCAAATGGGCCTGCCGAAGATAGTACCCGGAGTTTACTGAAGGCCCACTATCCGAAGAATAAGAAGATTCGAGAGTCCAAGATATATTAAGGAAAGCTAGAGTTGTAATAGGAAGAGTTATTTGTAATCTGGCGGGATGAGTTAGAAACCGTCCCGGACTCTGTAACTTGTACAAAACGAAACCCTCGGCTCCACCTCCTATATAAGGGGGACAAAGAAAGGATCGAATCTACTGTCAACATAACCCTAGTTTTCATAATCGTCGAGTACTTTTCGCCTAAACCTTCGAGATCTACTTGCCCTCTACTTCTAGCAAAACCCTAGTCTACAATCTGTAGGCATTGACAAGTTAATCCTTTGTCAATTGGCGCCGTCTGTGGGAATTAGAGGCTGCAAGGATCTGATCTCGATGGCACGTTCAAGATCTTCGACTTCATCAACAGCAAGCAACGCGATGGATCGAGGTAACAAGGGAAAAACTGATCTATTCAATTTTATTCCTCACCCGCCCTCCCGTATGGATGCATGTGCCTATCTGGAGGAGCCCATCATCATGACGTTCGGAGAATTCCGATTTGGCGTCAACAAGGAAGGATCCTACCGTCTCGAAGTTCCGATCTCGTCGGAATTTTCAGCGGTCGATTCTAACTTTTCGTCGAGTGACGAGGAGTTTTCGTCGCCATACTTCGTCGACAACAAGGCAAGCGGAAAGCTCGCCAAGATCTTCAGCAACACATCCTTCGAGTCGTCTGCGGACTCCTTTATAAGCAGCGACTCCGACAGCGTCGACAGCTTCAACTTCATCGACAAGTCTGCTGCCATCGGAAAGGTCTTCACCACTCTATACGATGGTGTCACCAATCCTGATAAAAATCAATGCGCAAAATATCATCAGATCTATGTGGTAGAAGGGGCAGGCACATCAGACCCGCAAACATCAGAGGCTTTCGACGAGTTGGGAAATCCATACGTCGATCCCGCTGATCTCAGACATGGCTTAGGCACTAAATATCCTGGATCCTCAACTCGCGCAAGAGTACAGCTCCCGCAAGAAGCGTGGGATAGGGCCGCAAAAGCCATGGATGGTTCAGAACCTATGACCACCACTGCTACTGTACAAGAACTTCAAGCATATCAATATAGACTTGCTCGAGTAAGCAGAGAGTTGGAAAAACAGACAGCATCCCTGAATAGGAGAAAAGAAGCAGCTTCTGCATCAAGCAGACGCCGAGCAGATTTAAGTCGACAATCTAGAACTTCGGGAGATAGTCACAGAGAAGCTCGGAGGAGAGCAATGTCTCGGCTGCAAAACATACCCGAAGCAGAGAGAGGAAACATAATCCAAAATCTCGACATGTCCTTTATGTCGATTGATGAAAGAGGAAATATCATCCCAAAAACGCCAGAAGCAGGTTACATGGCAACACAAGCATATATCCTTGCGTCGAGACCACCTGCTGGGGACCCGAGAGAACCATTATTCAATATGGCGATGGCTGGAGTAGGAGTTATGGGAACAGCGTTTGCAACAACGCCTCCCGAAGAAAATCCTAGGCAAAATAGTCCACGACCCACTGCAGCAGTTCAAGACCCACCAAGAGCAAGTGGAGCAAGAGACACAGCAGTCCAAGTAAGGGTGGACAGAGCGCGACAAGAAAGAAGGGACCGTCAGCACTCGCCAGAGCTTGCCGACGAAGATATGTGTGGGCTCCAGGGCTTTACAAGAAGAGTTCGAAAAACTCGAGTACCGAAAGGGTTCAAGTTACCCGAGAATTTCAAGAAGTTCGACGGCCTGCAAGATCCCGAGGATTGGCTCGTAGATTATCTCGAGATGGTAAAACTGGTAGGAGGAACCAGAGCAACAGCTATGCAAAGTATCCAAGTTCACCTGAGTGGTGCCGCAAGATCTTGGATAAAGAAACTCCCCTTAAATTCCATCGACAGCTGGGAGACCTTTGAGGACATCTTCGTGAAAAACTTCCGATCCACGTGCAAGAAACCTGCATCGTTGGAAGAGCTGAGGGCATGCCGACAAAAACACGACGAGTCGATGAGGAAGTATATACAGCGGTGGAACATCATAAAAAACTCGGCAGAAGATATATCTGACGAGAGGGCAATAGATGCGTTTGTGGCAGGAGTTCGCCGAGCAGATTTCATCGAGGACTTAGGGAGAACTAACCCTAAGACCATAGCAGCACTCATGGAAATAGCCAATAAATGGGCAGATGGTGAAGACGCAATATACAACAAGCGACACAGGTCGCCAGAAGAGGATCGTGGTCGAAATTATCAAAATAGAAGGCGATTTTCTCGCCAGTTCTACAACAACGATGCTCCCGGCCATATATCGGCTGGTTTTCGGGAAATCCTGGAGGAAACAGTCGAGATGATTATCAAAGGAGCAACGAGCAACAAGGCGACAATAGAGGTGATTTTCGCGGCAACAGGCAAAATAGTGGACCAAGGATTCAAAGACCTTACGTGTCTCCCGAGGAGATGATGAACGGTCCATGTCAAATGCACTTTTACCTCGACAACAATGGAAAGAGACAGTCAGGACATCTTCAGAAAGACTGCCGTAATTTTCAGGCAATGCTGCGAGCCGCAGGAATCGCCCAAGCAAAGCAGAAATCCTCGGGAGCCAAGGAGCGAGATCCACCTTCCACCTCCTCCCGCAATTACCGACGAAAATCGACACCAGCTTAGAATTGCGGCAGCACCACACCCACCTCCATATGTTGACCCCAACTCTAACGGTGTGGTCTCGATGATTCAGAAAGCTAGGCCGTCCAACAGGGCGCAGAAGGTAATATCTCGACAAGTGTTCATGGCAGAGAAGATGCCTCCACCAACAGTCGAGTACTTAAATTGGTCGGGGCAAGATATCGGCTTCACAATCGCAGACCATCCGCAGCAAGTCCCTCGACCAGGACAATCGGCACTCATCTTACCCGCTGTAATCGCTGGTTTTGACGTGTCGAGAGTTTTCATAGATGGCGGCAGCAGCTTAAATCTTATGTATGCAGATACATTGAGGAAGATGAACATATCCCTAGCAAATCTGAAACCAACTGACACACGTTTCCACGGGATTACACCAGAGAAGCCAAGTTACCCATTGGGCAAGATCAACCTCGACGTTCAGTTCGGAACCCGAGAAAACTACAGGATAGAGAATCTGGAGTTTGAAGTGGTGGATTTCCCGTCACAGTACCATGCTTTGTTGGGACGACCAGCATATGCTAGGTTCATGGCAGTGCCGCATTATACATATCTGTTGTGGAGGTTGCCTGGGCCCAAGGGACCTATCACAATCAAAGGAAGTTTCGCGTTATCCGATAAATGCGACAAAGATTTTCATCGACTGTCAGAAACTTTCGGGATGCAAGCAGAATATGCGGCACCAAGGTTCACTGATTATGATGTGCTGCCAGAGGTAGGAAGATCTTCTAAGGAGCCAACTTTCAATATAAACAAAGATTCAAAAGAGGTACAGATCCACCCGACAGATCCAAAGAAAACGACGTCCATTGCCGCAAACATGGATGTCGCATAGGAAAGCGCGCTCGTCGAGTTCCTCCGTGAGCACTGGAAAATCTTCGCATGGTGTCCAGCTGACATGCCAGGAGTACCCAGGGAACTTGCCGAGCACCACCTTAATTTGGATCCTCTCGCACGACCAGTAAAGCAACCTTTGCGGCGTTTTTCGGAACCTAGCCGCAAAGCCATGTTATCAGAAATAGATCGACTCAAAGATGCTGGGTTCATCAGAGAAATATCTACAGAAGCCACATGGGTAGCTAACCCAGTGATGGTGCCGAAGAAACACACAATAGTCCTTCGCATGTGCGTCGACTTCACGTGTCTCAATAAACATTGTCCCAAGGATCACTTTCCCCTCCCAAGGATCGATCAAATCATCGACTCCACGGCAGGATGCGAACGTCTTTCCTTCTTGGATGCATACTCTGGTTATAACCAGATCAGATTAAAAGAAGAAGATGAAGCCAAGACAGCGTTCATCACACCTTATGGCGTGTTTTGCTACAAAACAATGCCCTTTGGTCTGAAAAACGCGGGAGCAACATATCAGCGGATGATGCAGAAGTGCCTAGCAACACAGATCGGGAAAAATGTACAAGTCTACATTGACGATGTCGTCATAACATCAAAGAAAGGGTCGACTTTGATCGAAGATTTAAAAGAAACCTTCGACAACCTCGACAAGTTCTGCCTCAAGTTGAACCCGACAAAATGCTCTTTTGGAGTTCCCGCTGGAGAACTTCTCGGGTTCTTAGTATCAGCAAGAGGGATTGAAGCTAATCCCGAAAAAATACAGGCTATCGTTACTATGAGAAAGCCAACAAAGTTAAAAGAAATACAACAGCTAACGGGGCGAGTCGCAGCTTTAAGCAGATTCGTCGCCAGGCTAGGAGAAAAGGCGCTGCCGTTCTATGCATTGATCAAGCAGAGGGAAAAATTTCAATGGAACGAGGAAGCAGACAGAGCTTTCGAGAATCTCAAGCGAGCAATTTCGACACCACCGATATTGGTGGCGCCAAAAGAGAAAGAACCTCTCCTCTTGTATATCGCAGCTACACCTCAGGTGGTCAGCACGGCCCTAGTGGTCGAGAGAGAAGAAGAAGGCAAGCTTCATGGAGTTCAAAGGCCAGTATATTTCATCAGCGAAGTACTGTCGCCGTCAAAACAGCGGTACCCGCAATATCAAAAGCTAGCATATGGAGTATTCACGACAGCAAGAAAATTGCGACACTATTTTTCGGCGCACCCGATAATAGTGGTCAACGAGGCTCCTTTATCAAATATACTGAACAACCCAGAAGCTACGGGTCGTGTCTCCCTTTGGGGAATAGAACTTTCCCCTCGGGACATCACGTATGAAAAAAGAAAAGCAATAAAATCGCAGGTCTTACCAGATTTCATTGCAGAGTGGATGGAGCTACAAAACACGGGACCCCCAGATTTATCGAGAACTTGGACCATGAACTTCGACGGGTCCAAAAGATTGGAAGGTGCTGGAGCAGGCGTGATATTAGTATCACCTGAAGGCGACAAGTTGAAGTATGTTCTGCGGATGACGTTCCCAAACGCATCTAACAATGAAGCAGAATATGAAGCTCTCATACACGGGATGAAGATGGCGAAAGCTTGTGGTGCAACCCGACTGAAAATTTTCGGCGACTCACAATTGGTAGCACAGCAAGTCATGAACCAATGCGATGCAGTCAACGAAAGTATGATAGCATACAAAGAGGTGTACAATGAGCTGGAAAAGTTATTCGATGGTTGTGAGGTAAACCACATCAGCAGGATGAGCAACGATGAAGCCGACGTTCTCGCAAACATCGGGTCACAATGCCTCGCGATTCCTCCAGGTGTATTCTGGGAAGAGATTAGCGAGAGATCAACAAAGCCAGCAAAAACAAAAAAGGAGAAGAAAGAGAAAACCTCGACTATCACCAAGGACACAGCAGAAGAAGAAGAAGAGCAAGAGCTAGTCATGATGGTGCAAGTTCCTTGGATGCAGGCTTACATATCCTATATCCTAAGGAAAACGTTACCCGACGATCCAGTTGAAGCAAGGCGAATAATCAGGAGATCAAAAGCTTTCACTGTGGTAAAAGGGGAACTGTACAAACGCAGTATTTCGGGTGTGCTACAACGGTGTGTTACACCCGAAGAAGGAAGGATCATCCTAAAGGACGTGCATGAAGGAATATGCGGGCATCACGCAAGTAGCCGAGCCATCGCGGCTAAGGTTTTCAGAGCAGGATTTTACTGGCTCACAGCAATCGAGGATGCGAAGGAAATAGTGCGAACCTGCGATGCGTGCCAAAGATTTGCGGCAAGACCTCACTCGCCAGCAGCAGAACTTATGCCAATCCCACTATCTTGGCCCTTTGCTCAATGGGGTCTCGACATGGTGGGTAAATTGCACAAAGCTTCGCCAGGAGGTTATGAGTATATGCTTGTTGCTGTCGACAAGTTTACAAAATGGATCGAAGCAAAGCCGATAAATTCACCGGACGGCGCGTCAGCGATTAAGTTCGTGAAAAGCATCGTCTTTAGATTTGGAGTTCCTCACAGTATTGTGACAGACAACGGCAGCAATTTTACGTCCAAAGAGTTCAAAGCATACTGCGCAGAAGTGGGCATTAAATTGAGTTTTGCGTCTGTCGCGCATCCTCAGACCAATGGACAAGTCGAGAAGGCCAATGGCATCATCTGCAATGGCATCAAGAAACGCCTGCTAGGCCCATTGGAAAAAGCTCGGCATACTTGGCCGGAGGAGTTACAAAGCGTATTGTGGAGTATCCGAACAACACCAAATACGGCGACACAGGAAACACCGTTTTTTCTGGTTCATGGCGCCGAAGCAGTCCTGCCGATAGAAATAGAGCACGATTCTCCAAGAGTCACAGAATATGACGAAGAAACTTCGAGAAAAGCTTTGGAGGATGATGTCGATGCACTCGATGAAGCTCGAGACGAAGTCCTGTCACGAGTCGCCAAATATCAGCAGGACCTGAAAAACTATCACAGTCGACGATTGCGGCCAAGGTCTTTTCAAGTTGGTGACTTAGTTCTGCGGCTCAACCAAAAAAGTCACGAAAAACTCGAATCACCATGGCTTGGACCCTACATCGTCACAGAAGTAATCGAAGGAGGAGCATACAGAATCAAAGACAAGAAGACAGGGATTGACGAGCCAAATCCCTGGAACGTGGCACAGCTCAGGCGTTTCTACGCCTAGATGTCGAAAATATAGTCTCCCTTTGTAAAGCTACAATGTACTGAAACGCCCGCGAGTTTTCAGACGCACTCTTTTCCTTTTTCGGGGCACCGAGTGGGGCCGGAGAAGGTTTTTAATGAGGCGGACTCGCGGTGCTGCAATATAATAAAGATAGTGGAATTATATATCTTCTTCCCGACAAGATCAGGGGTTTTTCCCTACATGATACAATATACATAAACATAGTGTCGACAAACGCAAAAGAAGCATCTTGCCTTGGTAAAAATACCTCGCCAAAATAAAAAGAGATACAGACAAAATAGTGATCAACAAAAGACTCGGGGGCTTACACCCACAAAAATAGTATACAGTGTATATTATCTTGCCTTGGTTTAAAACCTCGCATTATACAAATACAGCGAGTAGCCACCGAAAAATACTCGGGGGCTAGACAAAATATAGAAATATAATGTTTATCTCACAACAGTCATGTTCATGATTTACAAGGAAAAATTATCTACCAAGAGAAAAAATCAGTCTTGATTCAATATATCATCAAGGGTAACTCTGTTTTCCTCAGGAGCAGCACCAAGAAAATCAGCATAATGACCGTCTGCAAAAAAGTCGGCATCCATCCGAAGAAGGTCTTCAATCATTTCTTCGGCTATGGGTGAAACCTTCGTGTTAATACGATCAATACCAACTCTTCGGCGCCGTACCTTCTCGTGAACCTTCTCAACAACTTGGGTCAGATCAAGTTTTGAATGGCAGATCTGAAGCATTATAAGGGCAAATCTGGCGCCAGCTACCAGTTGAGCTCTGACAAAGTGATGGATCCTGTGGGCATCCTTGAACTTCTCCATTAACTCGGGAAGAGTTTTTGGTTGAATATTCCGAGGAAACATAGAGTTATAAACCATAGAGAGGGTCTTGGTACAGAAGTCAAGATACCCGCGAACCTGAAGCGCGCGATCTTGAAACCTCACGATTTGGCGAGTCCGTTCAGGCGTACCCCAAAAAGTCGACCCATGTTCACGTGCAAGTCGAAGAAGGACATTGGAACGAGCCTCGACACGTTCATTTTCAGTTGCAGTATCCAAAAAAGCACCTATTGTTTCATAAAACAAGTCAGAGGAGAGTAAAAAGGCAAGCAGCAAAGGAAAAGAAGAAGCAAGGCGAAGACAATGAAACTTACCCGCCATATCCAAACTAGCATCTATCAATAGTTGAAGCATAGAGTTTTCTCGAGACGTAGCCGCAGCAGCTTCAGCAACAGCGGCGTCCTTTTCAGTCATGGCATCCTGAGTTTGTTGGAGTGCAAGTTTCTCCTTTCGAGAAGATTCTCGAGATTGCTCCATAAGCATAAGCGACTGTTTCTTCACGGACTGAAGTTGTTGTCGAAGTTCTTGCAAGTCTTCCGACAAAGGTGTGCTTGAGGGACCTTCACGGAAATTGTCATCGGTTTCTACTTTCTTCGACAAGGAAGATGCAGGAGCAGCATTGGGAGAGCAAGGATTGGTCGAATAATTGTCAAATATTAACTGGAAAATAAAATCTTCGGATCAATGACAGCACCAAGAGGAATTTCATTACTTCTAAAAAGTTTACACCATCATTACAAAAGAAGTTCTCTCAAGGGACTAGCAGGGTAATTGTCGCCAAGGCTAAAGTGACGACAATAGCAAAAGAAGTAAAGAAAGCAAAAAATAGAAAAGACAGAGGCATGCAACTAGACCTCCGGCCTCGATGAACTTGGAGTCGAAGCCGGCTTGACCCCAAGATACGCCAGGATTTTCTTCGTCACTAGTAGGAAAAGCCTCATCAGTGGCGCACCAAAAATTGATTCTGTGGCGCATGGGCGGTGCGCCACAGAATTCTCGCCACAAAAATAAGCTTTCGTGGCGCATCGGCCCATGCGCCACAGAAATAAGATTTCGCACCTGGGTGGTGCGCCATAGAAACTTATTTCTGGCGCACCGACGATGGCGCCGAAATTTTTTGAAATTCAAAAAAAATGGCGGCCAGATCTAGATCTAGATCTAGATCTGGCCGATTTTATTTTTAATTTCATAGAATCTGCTTCGGGAGGAGGTGGAGGTGGTGGTGGTGGTGGAGGAGGTGGTGGAGGTGGTGGTGGTGGTGGAGGTGGTGGAGGTGGAGGTGGTGGAGGTGGTGGTGGTGGAGGAGGTGGTGGAGGAAGAAGAGGTGGTGGTGGTCACCGGAGGAGGAGGAGAAGGTGGTCGTCGCCGGAGTAGGTCGCCGGAGTAGGAGGAGGAGGAGGTCGGCCGGAGGAGGAGGTCGCCGGAGTAGGAGGCCGGCCCCGGAGGAGGAGGTGGTGGTGGTGGAGGAGGCCGGCCGGAGGAGGAGGTGGTGGTGGTGGTGGAGGAGGCCGGCCGGAGGAGGAGGTGGTGGTGGTGGTGGTGGTGGTAGGAGGAGGAGGAGAAGTGGAGGAGAAGTCCAAGGAGGAGAAGTGAGGAGAAGTGGAGGAGAAGTGAGGAGAAGTGGAGGAGAAGTGGAGGAGGGCGGCAGAAATTTCAAATTTCGGAGCTTAATTCTGTGGCGCATGGGCAATTGGGTGCGCCACAGAATTTTTTTTTCTTTTTTTGTATTTTGCAGCAAAAAATCTTTAACTGCCCGTAACTTTTTACTCTTTTCGAATTTGGCAACCGGGCAAGCCCGGGTGAATTCGGATGTAGAATTTTCGTGGGAACATTTTGATATATTGTGCGTTTTTTTCGAGTTCGTATGCAACCAGAAATCCAGTTTGATGATTTTCCCACGCAATTTTGCAAAAAAAGTCAAAATTCATGTTTGTTAAATTTCAGTGGTGCTAGATGACATAATATATGGGAATCTCGAAGGATTTTATTTTTTGAAATTTCTATCTATTTCTTTTATTTTTTACAAAGGTAAAAAGGCGATCCACGGGGGGGTGGAGTTGCGTGGGAGCCAAAAAATGTTCTGTGGCGCATGGAACTCATGTGCGCCACAGAAATGTGTAGTTTCTGTGGCGCACCATCCCACATGCGCCATAGAATGACTTAATTTTGTGGCGCACTGGTCCTATGCGCCACAGAATGTCTTATTTCTGTGGCGCACATGGTACCGTGCGCCACAAAAATAGCGAAACCAATGATTGGGTGTGGTCCCCACCTTATTTCTGTGGCGCATTAGCTTGTGGTGCGCCACAGAAATAAGCTATTTTTGTGGCGCACCGGGTCTGGTGCGCCACAGAAACAATTTCTGTGGCGCATTTTTGGTGGTGCGCCACAGAAATAAGATCCGCCTATAAGGCTTTTCCTACTAGTGCGTGCCGGGTTTCGCCGCCTTGACCAAGGATCGCCACTTGAGTTGCTCAATCTGATCTGTGTCGCCAACTTTGGTCCAGTCAATAGTTTGTTGACTGTCAGCGACCAGGGCAACGGTGCTCTCAACGGCAACCTTCTGGTTTTCATGGCGCATCTTCAGTCCGAGATCTTCGGGAGGATTAAAGCACTTGGCTAGATTCAGGAAAGTTGCAGGTGCCTCTTTCTTTGGGAAGAAATAGGGGAAGAGCCGCAACAGTCCTGCTTTAGCTTCGTCGATACCTTCACGTGCTTCCGTCCCGTGAAACTCGAGGAATGAAACGGCGTCAAGCAGAGGATCATTATCGGGATCTTCAAGCTCATATTCTTGAGCCGTTCTAGCTGCAACAATGAACATCCATTTAGCAACAAACGAGTAAAGGAAAGAAGATCCAAAAGATTTGAATTGGAGTAGATACTTACCGACAAAGCGACGATTTTGGGTCCTTATGCGCTTAAGGATGGCTTCTTCGCGAGCAGATTGAGCAGTTATATGTTCACTCAGCGAAGTTTCGGCATCATGAAGTCTCTTCCGGAGATCTTCGACACCAGCAGCATCAGCCTTGGCCTTATCAGCCTCTGCTCGAGCACCAACAGCATCTAACTCAGCCTTTTTGCGAGCCTTTTCACTTTGCTCTAATTGTTGAGCAAGTGTGTTGGCACGTTCATTGGCTTCCGCCAGTTTTTCTACCAAGGAAGATAAATATAGTTAAAAATCTCGACAACAAAGGAGCAAAAGAAAAGAAGCAGGAGTAAAGCATTACCTTCAGCTTTACTAGCATATTCACGGTACCCGACAAATTGGGTACCAATGCGAAGAAGATCCTTTATCAAAAAATGTTAAAAAAAAGGGGGGATAAAAGGAAATGGCGGTATGAGAAAAATATAATGGTGCATAGAAACCAACAAAGAAAACATAAACAATGACAAGGAAGTTAAGAACTTACATCCTCCAAGAGAGGGTTAGAGGAGCTACTCAATTGAGGAGTAGGCTCCGGGATGATCTCCGTCCTCGCCCTTTTCGACAAAGGGGCTCGGGGGCTTGAAGGAGGAGTAGCAGTGTCGACGTTCTGTCGAGGAGGCGAAGTTTCTTCTCCTTCAACTGGCGTCTCCGAGGCAACTAATGTATGTGACGTACTCGTTCGAGCAGCCACATCAGCGGTTGGTACCTCTTCTTCCTCATCACTACAAGTAAAATGTCGACAATATAAACAGCAAGATAGACACGAATGTTCAAATACAAAAAAAGATAGAAAAAGGACTTACGAACTGATGAGGGTCCCGAGATACGGATCATAAGCTGCCTTCTGCGACGAAGGATCAGCTTCTTCGGGTTTAGAAGTCCCGGAATCTTCGACATCATCCCTCTTCCTTTTGTTCTTTGGAGAAACAGCAAGAGGAGGAGATTGGGCCGATGCAGTGCCTTCAGAGGCAGCGTCCTTTTCAGCAGATCCCGCAGATTTTCGAGAATCTGCGGGTTCATTCACAAAAGAGGGGGCCTCTTGGTTATCATCAGAGATAACGGCCCTTTCTTCGACTTCCCCACCTTCAGGAAGAGGAGGAAGTGAAACAAGATTTGGGTGGTCCTGTATAAAAAGAGGGAAGGATATCAGGAAGGAGCACACAATGCAAAAAGCAAGGCAATAAGAAATTACGCGACAATGTTTACCTTAGGAAGTGCATGGGCGGCGCTGTATGGTTTCACGCGACAAGAAGAAGGGATAGAATCTTTTTTGCTGAGGGAGGTGATTTTTCGGACAAGTTTTTCCAAGTCCTTCACCTCCAAATCTGTCGACAGCCGATCCACGTCTTCGTCGCCAGTATATTTCCAAAGAGGAAATTTGCGAGCTTGAAGAGGCTGAACTCTACTCTTAAGGAAATACACTATAATCTGGATACCTGACAACTCTTTGCCGCGAGTATTTTGCAACTCGCGGATGCGAGTCATCAAGGCCTCAGTCGAAGCTCTTTCTTCTTCGGTAGCCTCCGCATCCCAAGAACGGCGACGAAGAATTTTCTCGTCACCATCGAACGGAGGGATGTTGTCCTCTGCGCATCCATGGTTTTCCTCACGAATGTACAACCACCTCTTACGCCACCCTTGAACGGAGTCAGGGAGTTTGACATCGAAGTAATTGGCAGTGGAGCGGATAGAGATAACAACGCCGCCTATATTATAGGCGACATTGTGAGAGCCATTGCGGCGACAGAAGAAAATGCGCTTCCATAGCGCCCAATTGGGCGAGACGCCAAGGAAGGCTTCGCAGAGAGTAATGAAAATGGAAATATGGAGGATTGAGTTTGGCGTGAGGTGGTGAAGTTGAAGACCGTAGACAAAAAGCAATCCACGGAGAAAAGGATGAATGGGGGCGGATAAACCACGGATGAGATGGTCGACAAAACTTACCCGGTACCCCATTGGAGGGGCTGGGTAGCTTTCTTCCTTAGGGAAGCAAACCGCTTTGGGTTTCTTGGTGATCCCCAGCTTCTTCAGAGATTCAGGTCCTGGTTCGTGACCTTGGACCTCTCCCACTCCACGGCTCCTAGATCCGCGGCGGCCATTGATGAATCAGGCGTGCTGTGGCGAGTGAGACGCGTGCGTGGTGGCATCAACGGCAGTGGACAAAGCAATGCTTGGGCGTGCGGAAGATCAAACAGAGTTGGGCGCAGGGGAAGTTTTTGCAGAGGGGAACAGATGTGCGGCGCAAGCGAAGGACTGGACCGAGGTTGAAGAAAGGTTTATATAGGATTCGGACGAAGCAGTGCACCGTTGGATGAAGAAATCGTGTGGTGAAAAAGGATCTCGTAGATACAAGGGTAAAAAGGTATTTTTACTGGGAAGGAATGGAACAGGCGTTACCGTACGTGCGCCAGGAAAAGCGGAGGACGTGTGTCCCCCACTTGCACGACGTGTCAACGTGGTGGAAACAATGGACCCACAAGGCAGAAAAAATCCCAATTATTGATAGAGATGAAGAGAATTTGACAAAGGAGAATATGTCGACAAGAAAAATAAAAAGAGAATGGCGACAGGGTAAATCATTTGAATACTCTTGGAGCCTTTGATCAAATACAAGTTTTTGCCCAAACGCTCGGGGGCTACTTTGGAAAAATAGAAAATTTCGAGTATGACAATATAGCAATGGCGAGAGCCTATGACCAAATTCAAGAATTTGTTCATAGCCTCGGGGGCTACTCCCATCGGGAGCGCTGGTCGCGCACCCGAAAATATAAAAATATCGAGAAGGTTATAAATATAGCGGCAAAGGATACTAATCTGTGGAGCCTACACCCAAGCACAAGTTCTTGGTTGTAGCCTCGGGGGCTACTCCCATCGGGAACGCTGTTCGCGTGCCCGATGAATTTTTTCAAAAATAGAGAAACAGAAGTGAGTATATTTCGAGTTACACAGATAACTCTACATATACTCCCATCGGGAAGACAAAATAAAGTCATCAAATATGACTCGATAAAATGTGCTATTCCAAAGGCGAAAAGCACTCGACAATATATTCTCAGAACGCCAAAGTTGCGATCAATTTCTGAATGCCGCAAATTTGCGAAGGTAAGACCCCAGATCCGTTCTGCTGGGCGTGGCATCGCCAAAGACTGCGCTCTGCTACTTTTATCCGTATCAACAGATACGAAGAAAAATCCTAACGGACGCGTTAGGTACCCGATAAATTTGACTGGGACTCGACAGAATGGTAAGACCTTAAGCGGCACCTGTCGAAGTTTACACCAGTATCCCGAGATCATGTCCAGGGACGTGATCTTGAAGTAGGTTTTTGCGGATTGCCACTAGAGCAGTTAACTAGTACCTGATCCGTCAGATGAACTAGCCCCAACTACCGTTATCCCTGTACAATATAGAATTTTATGTGAAGAAGCATAAATAAAAGCTCTCGAAAAAATATAAACAGATGAGATTTCCCTTGACTCTACGATTCAAGCAAAATCTCGGGGGCTACTGACATAGGCATCCCAAATGGGCCTGCCGAAGATAGTACCCGGAGTTTACTGAAGGCCCACTATCCGAAGAATAAGAAGATTCGAGAGTCCAAGATATATTAAGGAAAGCTAGAGTTGTAATAGGAAGAGTTATTTGTAATCTGGCGGGATGAGTTAGAAACCGTCCCGGACTCTGTAACTTGTACAAAACGAAACCCTCGGCTCCACCTCCTATATAAGGGGGAGTCTCGAATTCGACATCTACACACCATAACCCTAGTTTTCATAATCGTAGTACTTTTCGCCTACCTTCCCTCTACTTCCTACTTCCAAAAATCTCAAGTTGTCCGCCCCTTTCACTCCCCGGAGAAGAAGCTAGCCGAGACTTGGGCGGACTATGAGGCAGCTCCTTGCCCGGGCTTCAGCTTCTGACCAACCCAAACATAAAGATCCTTCATAGTTGATGACTATGCTAACTCATGTCTCTCTCACAATTATTCTTATGCATGATTGGGACAAGGGAGGTTGAGATGGTGAGCAAGGGAAAGGCAGGTTTGACCGGGGCTTAGCATCACACTTCACAGGCTCAGAGCAGGGCAACTCGAGGGTCAAGAAAGCTGACAATCACTACAAGAAAAGTTCTGATAGACAACGTCCCAAAATCGTCAACTAAGGGGCATTTTTCGTCGCCTATGGGCCTAACCCGACGATATGGGTTCCGTTGTCGAAACTGCGTCAGGCAAAGTCCAACGACGATTTTTTCGGTCCGTCGCGCTTGGGCGCCCTTCCGCCACGGAAAATCGGACCGTTGCGGAAGTGTTTTCGGGAGCCCGTTGACTGCTGACGTCATGCAAACTGACACGTGGCAGACGCCGTTAACTGCCAGTTAACGGCGTTAACCGGCTGAAACCCCGTGGTAGATGGTAGGCCCACACGAGGCCTGCCACGTCTTAAGCGGGCCGGGCCAGATGACATAGTTTGACCGGTCAACTATATAGCTGGGCTGGTCCATTAGTTACGTGGGCCGGGCCTAACCTCTAAGGTTGACTGGTCAAAACTTAAATGGGCCGGCCCATTTAACATGTGGGGTCCACCTTACAGCAATGGGCCGGCCCAAGAAGCAAGTGGGCCGGGCCAAAACACAGTGGGTCCCACTTTCTGTTAAAAGGCCGGCCCATTTAGTGTGTGGGGTCCACCGTATAGCAAGTGGGCCGGCCCAACAAGCTAGTGGGCCGGGCCAAAAACACAGTGGGTCCCACTTTCCAGTTAAAGGATCGGCCCATTTAGTTTGTGTGGTCCACCATATAGCAAGTGGGCCGGCCCAACAAAATAGTGGGCCGGGCCAAAAACACAGTGTCCCACTTTCTGTTAAAGGGCCCCCATTTAGTATGTGGGGCCCACCATATAGCTGGGGCCCAAGAATAGTGGTGGGCCAAAAACACAGGTGGGTCCCACATTCTGTTAATGGGAGCCCATTTGGTATGTGGGGTCCACCATATAGAAAGTGCAAAATAGTGGGCCGGGCAAAAACACAGGTGGGTCCCACCTTCCACTTAAAGGGCCGGCCCATTTACCATGTGGGACCACCATAGAGCAAGTGGGCGCCCAACAAGATAGTGGGCCGGCCCAATAAGCACTGGTGGGCCCCACTTTCCTGTTAAAGGGCCGGCCCAACTAGTATGTGGGGTCCACCATATAGCAAGTGGCCGGCCCAACAAGATAGTGGGCCGGGCCAAAAACACAGGTGGGTCCCACTTTCCTCTTAAAGGGCCGCCCATTTATTATGTGGGGTCCTCCAAAAAAGCAAATGGGCTGGCCCAACTAACTAGTGGGCCGGCCCAGTAGTTGGTGGGGTCCACCTTAAAGCAAGTGGGCCAGCCCAATTAGTGTGTGGGGTCCACCGTAAATCAAATGGGCTGGCCCAAGAAGTAAGTGGGCCAGCCCGTTTAGTTGCTGTTTATATGCCGGCATAATATGCGCTTTAGGATTTTGCGGGCAGGCACATATGTGATTTCGCTTAATTGGGCCGTTTAAGGGATGGGAATTCGTGATTTAGATACTGAGAATATTTACGCAGCATTGATTTCTGTCGAATAGCCTCACTTACCACAAGCACCAAAGAAAAAATGCGCGAAAGAACTATAAAAACTAACTAAATATTACATCAGCTGCAAGGCATTGAAAAAAATATTACAGAACCCAGAGAAATTGAATGGTAATTAAACCTAGCAATACAATGAAGCGATCCGGCAATCTTTTAAGTTGTCCATGCAGCACCTATATCTGAAACAAAGACATTACAAGTTAAGACAGCAACAATGGAAAGGCAAAGACACTACAATATTGTTTGGCAAAGAATTTGGAACTCATCATTTCGTCGTTATAACAAGATCATTGTAATGCGCACAATAAGCAAACAAAGAGTGCATGCCGCATACCAACAGCCAATATAACAGAGCATGTTAGAATGAAACAGCAGACTTACTACTGTCGAGTCCCATGCAAACCAACATGTTCAGGGAGTACAAAATTGGCATGAACAACATAGTAGCAGGCTATAAATTTTGTAACAACGACTGAGCAAGATGAAGTTATGATGGCTACATCTACAGAGCAGGGAATGTAAACCAAAAATAGAAGTTACGATGGCAAAAGCTAAAGAGGAGGGAATGTGAACCAACATGTGCCAAGTGCAATTACTTCATTTTGGCCGTGAACTAAATAATACTCCTGAACTTATAGTGAAGGGGATGCAAATCAAGATGTTTCGGGATATAAACTTGTAATGAGCAACACATGGAGGATAGTTAATGCTGGAGCTTAGGATGGACCAGATACAGAATATAGTGGGATCACCTGTGAACTTGTATAAGAGGGAATGCAAACCAATATGTTCAGCTTTCCATATGTGAGCGTCATGCCAAGTCAGAGAAACAAGTCAATAATGCAGCTTTTGAAGAACAAGATGGCACGCAAAATTATTATCTAGTAGTATGACAAGTTTATTTGTACTACAGGCTAGATAGCAGAGTGATAGCATGCCAAACTAAGTCCTTACTTTGTTAGCTTACAATGAACTAGATACAAAACAATGGCATCACCTGTAGTACAGGGAATGCAAGCCAACATGTTCATGGAGTAAAAAATTGGCACAAACAACATAGTAGCAGGCCATAATTTTTGTAACAACGACTGAGCAAGATAAAGTTATGATGGCTAGATCTACAGAGCAGGGAATGTAAACCAAATATAGAAGTTACGATGCCAAAAGCTATAGAGCAGGGAATGCGAACCAACATGTGCAATTACTTAAAATTGGCCATGAACTAAATAATAGCAGGATGTTACTATAATACCTACAGTATAATTTTTGTAACAACGACTGAGCAAGATAGAAGTTATGATGGCTACATCTACAGAGCAGGGAATGCAAACCAAAATGTTCAATCGCTTAAAGTTAGCAATGAAGTAGAAAATAGCAACGTGTTACGGTCATAGCTAGGAATGAACTAAAAGAGCTTCAGACAAACAAGCATCTGAACCCAGAACATGGCGCTAAAACAAGGGACTTACATTAGGAGAAGCACTCTGTGGGAGTCACAGCAGATCTTCCTGGGGTTGATAGATCCGGTGATGAAGTACGCTACATGTGCTACTTGGGGTTGGAGAGACGGCCATTACACTTCATGGTTACTCATCTCATCTGCAAAAACGTAACGGCGCGTCGTTAGCACAAACAGGTTCCCCCAAGATTAAACAAGAACTTGCAGGCAAGCAATAGAAAAGCGACAGTAGAAGAGTTTAGATCATGCACGGCGCCGGTGAAGCAGATCCGGTTCATGCACAGCGGTGTCGGTGAGCAAGATACGATGCGGTGGACGACGGATCCGGCGAAGCGGCTCCGGTGGGGTGGACGATACCGCAGCTGAAGCGACTGCGGTAGACTGCTGGATGAGCATATGGTTTCGAGGTTCGGCGGGGATGATCCGGTCCGGTTGATGACGGCGTCGATGAAGCGGCTCCGGCAGGCAGCCGGATGACGAGGATCGCGAGGGCTCGGGTAGGCCAGGGAAGTCCGGCGGGGATGTTCCGGTGCGGTGGTCGTGGAGGTGGGAGAGAGGGACTTGGGAAGTTCCGGTGGGTGGTCTGAGGGAAATGAATTTTTTTGGGAGGGTTTCCGGGGCTAGGGAGGTGGTGATCCAAAAAATGACGGGCAGACCCCCCCACCAACCGACTTTGCTGTCATCTCCACAGGGGTAGAATGGGAATTTGGAAGCGTGTGAAATTTTTGTATTTTGTAGGCGGGAAGTTTTGCCGCTATGAGATTTTGAATTTCGCTAAGGTCCAAGTATAATGATAAAAAATTGTGAGACCGTACTAGTACCTCTGTTCAAGGCCGAGTGCAAAATCAAATCATCATCATCTTGAATATTGGTCACTACCATGGTCATGATCTATCTCTGAAATTAGCGTATCCGCTATATCAAAGTATAATGATAAAAAAAATTGTGAGACCGTACTAGTACTTCTATTCTAGGCCGAGTGCAACATCAAATCATCATCACGTTGAAAATTTGTTACCATGATCATGATCTATCTCTGAAATTGGCGCATCCGCTATATCTTTCAAAGTATAATTATAATAAAAATTGTGAGACCATACTAGTACTTCTGTTCAAGTTCGAGTGCAACATCAAATCATCATCACGTTGAAAATTTGTTACCATGATCATGATCTACCTCTGAAAATGGGCGCATCCGCTAAAACTTGCAAAGTATAATGATACAAAATTGTGAGACCGTACTAGTACTTATGTTCAAGGTCGAGTGCAACATCAAATCATCATTACATTGAAAAGTGTGTTACCATGATCACGATCTATCTCTGAATTTGGCGCATCCGCTAAATCTCGCAAAGTATAATGATAAAAAAATTGTGAGATTGTACTAGTACTTCTGTTCAAGTTCGAGTGCAACATCAAATCATCATCACGTTGAAAATTTGTTACCATGATCATGATCTATCTCTGAATTTGGCGCATCTGCTAAATCTTGCAAAGTATAATGATAAAGAAATTGTAAGACAGTAGTAGTACTTCTGTTCAAGGTCGAGTGCAACATCAAATCATCATCACGTTGAAAATTTGTTACCATGATCCTCTGAAAATAGGCGCATCCGCTAAAACTTGCAAAGTATAATGATACAAAATTGTGAGACCGTACTAGTACTTATGTTCAAGGTCTAGTGCAACATCAAATCATCATTACATTGAAAATTGTGTTACCATGATCATGATCTATCTCTGAATTTGGCGCATCCGCTAAATCTCGCAAAGTATAATGATAAAAAAATTGTGAGACTGTACTAGTACTTATGTTCAAGGCCGAGTGCAGGATCAAATCATCATCATGTTGAAATTTGTTACAACGATCATGACATATCTCTAAAATTGGCGCATCCGCTAAATCTTGCACGTGGCGCATCTCGGTGCGGAGCAACAAGCCGGTGCTATCAAGGTTGAGGCGTCGGTAGCGTCATCGGGCTCTCCTCTTTTGATAGATCTTCTACATGGCGTGGCGCACCGCCCACCGAGAAGCAGTCACATGTGAGATCGAGGTGGAGACGTCGCCGGCATCCTCGAGGCGCGACCGCCCTTCTACGAGCCAGAGTCGACTCAAGGTATGAATCCATGCGCTGTCGCGTCCCTTCTGCATATGAAGTGGAATGCCTTAGATTTATTGTTCTTCTCTTACGATTATTTGCCGGACATGTGTGCTCTTTCTCTGAATATATTGCTTGAAAAGCTAACCAAGTTACTTAAATTCACTTCGTTCTTAATCTTGCGTGCTAATTTTGTTATTTTTGCTGACAGTGGTGCGCGCAAGGAAATTTATTTCTGGGTGTGCTGAGCTGTTAGGCCTAAGTCGAAATCCTCAGCTAAACAAGGCCTCAGCTTAACACATAAAAAGGTGTTCAATCTCGCCCACAATGTCCTCTTCTTTCCTCTTCCTTTATTGGAACTTGTTTTGCAGACAAGGAAAGTGGCACGTGTAATGTGAGTAAAACCCTCTTAGCCAAAATCAGCTACGAGCAAGATTTTATGTATTGTAGATTCCCCAATTGACTCTCATCCCCAATGTAGTCTTTTTTATGTCAGTATAGACTTCTTTACTGGATGTATACTATCGTACATGGCATGCATTTGCCTAATGAGGAGCATTGTATTGCCATTCTAGCCAACCTGATCGATCTGTCAAGCTTCATGCACGAGATGCCATGTTTAATTTACTCCCTCGCTCCGATCCATATTTATTGGTGTAAAATGAATGTGAATCGGAGGGAGTACTCTTCTTAGATAGTACTATACCAGTTCAAAAAAAAGTACTGTACTACTACATCACAAATGCATCAAAAGAGTACTACATCACAAGACCACCACGGTTGTACTAGTAGAGTTTAATGCTTAACTTCCAAAGGGAATAAGATTACACATATGAACTTTAAACAGGCGCTGTCCGATGTCTGCTTGTTTGGGAGCACAACATAAATAATACTACCCCCGTCCATACATAAGTGACTAAACTTTGTCTGAAGATGTTTCATCTATATATGTTTTTAGTGTGTAGATACATCCGTATCTTGAAGGAAAAAGGTGAGCCGCTAACTTTTTGAATAGAGTGAGTAATACAATTCGGATAAACAATGGTGTAGTAAAACAAATACTCCTGCCCATCATAAAACAAAACACAGACTGACTCAAATATATGTACAGATCACAAAAAAGGTTTCATCAGAACCCGAACATATACATGCAGAGATGACCGTTTGATCACATAAAACAAAGGTTTCGTGGCATATTTATGCCCCCAAAACAAGCAGACGTAGGACAGCGCCAACGTACTAGCAGCTAGCACTATGGAGCTGCAGTACAAACAAATGGTGCAGCGACATTTCCACCAGAACGAAAACTAAAAGACATCAGACCAAACAAAAGCTGGGCTATCACTTCTTGCCCAAACAAGCCTTGCTCCTTCATATGCGACTTCCTTTTCTCTTATGGATGTTGAACTTTGAATTAGATGGGTTCCTGACAGCGCGTTCTTTTTCGTGTCCTTGATGTTGCACTCTGGATCAGGTCGGTTACTGTCAGGAAATGAACAAATTGATCAGCAAAAGTCATATGTAAATGAATGCAAAGGTTACATATGAATGACTAACCCGGTCTAACTGAGTAGGGATGTAAAGTGCACCAACGTCTAGCAGAATTGTACTTTCTCCACTGCCAGTTGCTCATATCTAATTGGAATACTCCCTCCTTTGCCCGTACAACCAGCTCATTTTTGTCCTCAAATACGCAGAGTAACCTTACTGCATGTTTCCAATTGTATGGAAATGATGTGTCAAGGCCAAAAAAAGTATCCAATTCAAAATTTATATGACATGTCCATGACTCGTGATCGCCTGTTGATGATCTTGTACTGGTCCATGTTTGTAGGGTGAAGTCTCTTATAACAGCAAGGGCAACATCTCCATTATGTCCCTTGAAGATGTGAATGTTAAGCATGAATATATCATGCGTCTCATGAGGGCACTGAATATATTTCAGAGCCTTCTTTGCATGGTCAAGCTCAATGATATATCTAGACTTCGTTGGCCAGTACAAAATACCCCCTATGAGAGTTGCCGGTCTACGGTCAATCTCTGACAGCATCGGAGTTGATCGAGCTAGAAACTCCCATTCTTTTGAATCTGGTGAGTAGATATGAGCCTGTGCATCGTAACGTTTAGTTGTTATCCAAACAACCGAGAACTTGCCACAATGTGTAAACGGTTCAGAGTTGTTTCTCGAACAGAGAATTGAGCCGCTGCTTTCAATTGTGTGATTGCGCCACAATGGTGGTTCTGGTATCGCTGTGAGAACTTGCCTAATTGGATCCCAGACTGATATATACCCTCTGGATACATTAGAATGGAGTAGCACCATACCATCGCGGCATCCCAGGACATAGATTTTGGGACCGTTCACTTGAGACGGGATTGCCAGCATCTTCAAGATGGCCGGGTGAAGATCATGCTCTGTGATGAATCGATTGTCCTCGGAGTTGTTGGTGAAAAACCCTAGCAACGGGTTTCCTCCGTTGTGTGACACAGTTAGCTTTCTGAAATAATTGCTTCCCATACATTGCCTCCATGCTTTCTTGGTGCCTGATGCAGCTAGTAAGCAGGTTGGATGGGGAGGAAGCCTGACAAGAATCTGAGAGACTACATCTCCAGGCAGATCGTTGATTGTTGTGGGTGTCCTTCGACTGAAGCTGGTAGGATTATGCAAATCGCACGATGCATCGTCAAAATTATGTAAACAGCACACTGCATCATCTATTTTTTAAAACAAAATGCAACATCTAATTTGACTAAGCAGCAAAATGCATCATCTAATTCATCATCAAAGTTTCCTAAACTGCACGGTGCATCAGCAAAATCAAAATAGTGTAAACAGCACAATGCATCAGCAAAATCAAAATAATGTAAACAGGACAATGCATCAGCAAAATCAAAATAATGTGAACAGCACAATGCATCAGCAAAATCAAAATATTGTAAACAGGACAATGCAATTGTAATCCTGTTGCATAATCAATGAAGCCCTTAATTTGCAAAAAAAAAACACCACAAAAATAGGACGCACCAACGGAAGGCAATCTCGCATATACAGTAATAATTGCTAACGTGTCAACACGATTGGAGGAAAAAGAGACCTCTACAGGACCCAAAACGCTGTGGTAACATCAGATGGGGTTAGCTTTGATATAGGTAATAAAATGTAAACAGCACAATACATCATCTAAGTTGACAGCAAAATTCTTCATCGAAATTTCCCACACTGTTCAAGGAATCAGAAAAATTACCTAAAAGGCTAAAAGAGCAAAATGCATCATCAGAGTAAAATATATGTAAACAGTACAATGCATCATCCAACTTTTGGCTAAACAGCAGAGAGCATTAGCTAGGTTGACAGAAAAACAAAAACAAAAAAAACCATGAAAAATTCCTGAAGAGGTGAGTGCATCAGAAAAATTACTACCTAAAAAGCATAATGAATCACCCAAATTACAAAAGAAGCAGAATGCATCATCAAAAATACAAAAACATCTCAATGCATCATCACGTCTGGTTTGGGCAAAAAACCCAATCCACCAGATCTAACCTCATTGCAGTTGGGGAAGGTAGAACTTACAAAGGGGTTGACGAGTCACGATCATATGCAACAAGCGCCGCCTTAGATGAAGTCACCATCCAAGCTCTCGACGCGTTCAAAGCAGCCAGCTTCGAAGCCTCCGACGGTTCTCCCGGCTGCGCCGCCAAAACTCTCGAAGCACGCGCCAAGACTTTCCAACAAAATGCAGCTTCGATACGAGCATTTGCCAGCGCCACAGCGCCCGGGCCCGTCCTAGCCACCGCCTTCGCCTTTGCCTCCGCATCCGCTTTACATGTCTCCGCCGATGCATGCAGAGCATCCGTCTCCGCTTTCCATGTATCCGCCGACGCAGTGTAGGCATCGAGCGACGCCGTTTTCATTTCCTAGAAAACCCAGTAAGTTACTCACATTGCAATCCCCAAATTAAGGTTATATCGAACACAATGACCGATGAACCTCTGTACTCGCCGGAGGTTGGAGATGTACATACCTGCGAAGATCGGTCCGGTGGTGCTTGACGGTGGTGCGTCGGGGACGGGGGAGAACTCGGCGGGGAGAATGGTGGCGCGGCCCAAGACGGCGGCGCGGAGAGGGGCGACGGTGCGGTCATCGAACCTCGGCAGACAGTATTTTGTATATATATATGAGAAGAAGAATAAAGTCTGGTCGAATGAGGCAGCGCGACCGGCAGAGTACAACCGAAGGCTACTAGTGCTACCTTGGAGTATTGTAGTAATACTATAACATAATAAAAATAATGGCCTTGTTTAAACCACTCTTGTCAGTGTGGCATCGCGTCCAAATTTAATGCATTCTGTGGAAATCGGAATAATGCTGTAAAAACTCTCATACTAGTGTGGTATATAGCATGCACCGACACTTTTCAACAAAATGTCGTCTCCATTTCATAGGAGACTGCTTGCACACTGGGATACGATGCTGACATGACGAAGGGCGCAGAAGTATTTTGGAGTATTTCATTCGAGCAGATCGGGGCGACGGTGCGTCTTTGGAGGGAATACCGTGTGGTGTGTCTTTGGAGGGAATACCGTACGTACTTAGGAGTATTTCATTCGAGCAGACTGCTTGCACACTGGGATACGATGCTGACATGACGAAGGGCGCAGAAGTTTGCGAAAATGGTTGTACTACCATCCGACCATTAGTATAATCGAGCAGCCTAGTATAATCATTGCGCGATAGCTTACACGAGAAGGAAAAGAGCCGAACAGCTGTGGATAATAAAAGCATTTGGCTCTTCGAGGATCCTTCTTCTACTGCCTTCTCAAAGGAGTACTACTATTGTAATCTTTTTTTGTTTTTCTGGGACCTTCGGGTCCCTTCCCCGTTGAAAAGTGAAGTGTTTCGAATACATTCATATGCCTATGTTTCTATTTTTACAAGCAAATAAATAACAAAGGATGACTCAATGCACAAGTTGATCTCATTTTGAATTTTTTTTAAACTTCTTCTATTGTATTCAAATTTGATTAGAAGGAGTCGATCGATTGTACATGCCAATCGTATAGCTTGGTGGGTGGATTGGCATTTGAAGTTTGGTCATTGTGTTCTTGTTTGTTACCACCCTCGCAAGGCACGTCCAAGTATTTCCTGTCAGAATTTATGGCATGTATGTAGTTAAATAACCTACATTATTTTAATTATGAGTTTAATTACTAGGCAAAAGCTTAAAAATCCATATATAGTTGCAGATTAAGATGAACAAATCCTTGAACCTATATCTACAAAATTGATGGCACTAACACATCCTACCAAGCGGAAAGCATGTCTACCCTACTGCTTCCAAATGGTGGAATTATGACAATAATGTGCAACTGTTAAAATTTGGTAGCCCTCCTTCACAATTAACACACATCTAGCCATTTTTGTACAGTAATAAAAAAGGGAAATCATTCTTTCATGCATGCATATAATTGTTAGAATCTCTTGTTTGTGAAGTTGCTTAAAATACGATCTCTTCCAAACTTGAGGTCATATGATAACTAAAAAGTTTTGTATGGCGGGATTTTGCATCAAAGTACATGCGCACAATACTCACTTGTGGGCAGAAAGCCAAACAAACTCATATTACTAGGTTTGTATTAATGTGTTCTAGAAATTTCACCATCACACATGATTTTGTGCTTGCGTTAATTTTACTTTAAAAACTTCTTCCAAATTCAAATTTTCTTCAAACATGCCAACGGTACATGTCTACCAATTAATAATTAAGGGTACACCACACGTACTGCCTCGTAGGGTACATAAAAAATTACTATATTTTATGGCATGTACTAATTTCACATAATCTACAACTCAATGTTGAGTTTAATGATCAGCCCAGAACTAGAAAACAAATATACATATAGTTGCAAATTAACCTAGAAAAGCTCTAGTATCCTTTAAAACCCTAGAAAATGGCCATGCATGCATGCATCCTACTCATAATAATTAATTAAGGTCTCGATCTCTATACTGCTCACGAAGTTTGGAATTCTGGCAAATATGCAACTTGTTTCATTAATTTACCATGGCGAGATAGATGCATGCACATCGATCACTTAAAAAATATAAAGTTTGTAAAGGATTTGGCATCCATATATGCTCACCGGATATATAGATAAGGCCAAGCAAACACATCGAATATTTGTGAAGAAATGTTTTTGCTAGAACCTTCAAATTTTTAGATTTACATCACACACAAAGAACACACCTTTAATTTCGCCAGGTTTGTGCACTAATAAAGTACTCCTACAGTACTAGAAATTGGATTGTTCTACTCCGGAGTGATATGCTCACCGGAGTATTTTTGGATCTTAGCTGGAGCGGCGTTTGGCGGTTGCACGAAGCCGTGCTGGATGTTAAGCCTGTCGAGGCACGCCTGGTGGAAAGCGTGCGCCACCTTAGCCTCATCGGCGCGCCGCTGCAATGCTGCGTCCCTGGGATTTGCAGCCGCCGCATTCTTAGCCTGCACGAAAGCTTGCAGAGCATCCCGGCATCTATAGAGTGCCGGGAACATCACGTTATATACGAGCTCCTTGGCGGTGTTGCTCCTGCAAAGGGCGTCGCCGTGATGCGCTTCGAAAGAACGGCCTGGCTCCACGGCCGGCACCGCCTGAAGTGCGGTCGGATTAGGCGGCTGGCCACGGGAGCTCCCTGCCTCCGCATCGTTCGCGCCGGCCGGGAAGGGGATCTCACCTGCTGGCAAAGAAAACCATGCGGCATGCGCGGGCGGAAAAGCCGGCCAGGGCCGAGCGGGCGTCGCATGCGGGGTTGCGTGGGAGATCCCTGCCTCTGCATCCATCGGCCCGCACGGGAAGCGGCTGGCGAGGGGCTCCACGGCCAGCGCCGCCGCCGCGGGCTGAACAACCGGCCAGTGCAGAGCGGGCGGGTTATGCCTTGGTGCGCGATGGACGAAGCGAAGGCGGCGCTGATGCTCCGCTTCCTCGTCGGTGGTAGGACTACGCGCGCGGCGACCAGAGCCAAGTCGGAAGGCCATAGATATGTCGATTGGTCACTTAAGCTGGAGAGGTTCTCTTACCATTTCGGAGAAGCGGAGTAAGAGGAAGTTGTTGCTTATACGGGTTCACTGCCACGTTGGGTTAAGAGGGGCAAAGTTGGTCAATGCCTAGGAAGTTGGAATCGTTTTGGCCCCAATTTTTTAATTACCTTGCGGTTCATCTCTCGGTCTCTCCCACCTCTTCACTATCCCTCCCCTTGCCTCCTTTCATGCTTCATCGTAGTGCATCTTGTTTTTCTAGCACCTTCACAAAAATCATACACATTTGGCCGATTCTGTCATTGTGTGCACTAATAAAGTAAAAAATCCATTATATGTGAATAAACGTTTAATACACTAGCTCGCAAAGATGTTTCTCAAGGCGATATGCACAATGCCTGCCAAAAATGGGTCATGATAACTAAATTTCGTGTTAATTTTTGCATGACATGTACTCACTTGTGTATGAAGCCAAGCAAACTCATAATCTATACCAAAAAAATGTGAAAGAGTTCTTTTTAGTATCCTTCATACATGGGGTTCCTATTTTTACTTTCTATTTTTACTAGTTACAAGTACTCATGCATGAAAACTTTTGAAAATATGTGCATTTTGGGCTGTGTGGAGACATGGTACAATAATATATTCAAGTTGATATACAAAGTCTAGACATATTCAAACTAGACAAATAATGTATCTAACCCCCTAACCCTAAACTCTGTCTTATGAAGTCAAGCATGCATGAAGAGAACTGGTTTTGGGTTTCAAACATGGAAATTTCAAAATCATCCCAAAAGCTTCATTTTAGAGCGACTAAGAAGGATCGATGCTTACCTTTTCATTTCCATGTTTTAAACTTATTTAAATCTTGGTCAAACCTAGCTAGGATTTGACCAAGATTCAAATGGGCATAAAAATTCAGACAAAAAATCTAAAGAATGAAAAACCAAAGCACATAGCCTTCTTAATTATGTCATATAGTAAACACTCAAGTTGATAAACAAGGTCTAGACATATTCAAACCAGAAAAATCATGTGTATATCTACCCCTAACCCTAAACTCTGTCTTGTGAAGTCAATCTCTAGGATTTGACCAAGATTCAAATGGGCATAAAATAAAAAAACAGAAAAATGAAAAACCAAAGCGCACATAGTCTTCTTATATGTCATATAGTAAGCATTAAAGTTGATAAACAAGGTCTGGACATATTCAAACTAGCTAGACAAATCATGTATCTACCCCCTAACCCCTAAACTCTGTCTTATGACGAAGTCAAGCATGAAGATAAGTGGTTTTGGGTTTCAAACATGGAAATTTCAAAAACCTCCCAAAAACTTCATTTTAGGGTGACTAAGAAGGATACAGGCTTCCATTTTCATTTTCATACTTGTTTAAATCTTGGTCAAACCTAGGATTTGACCAAGATTCAAATGTGCATCAAAATTCCAAAAAATCAGAAAAATGAAAAACCAAAGCACATAGTTTTCTTATGTCACATACATATATATAGTAAGCATTCAAAAGTTGATAAACAAGGTCTAGCTAGACATATTCAAATAAGACAAATCATGTATCTACCCCTCTAAAACCATAAATAACTCTGTCTTATGAAGTCAAGCATGAAGAGAAGTGGTTTTTGGTTTCAAACATGGAAATTTCAAAAACCTCCCAAAATTAAAGCTTCGTTTTAGAGTGACTAGTTAAGAAGGATCCAGGCTTACCTTTTCATTTTCATGTTTTAAACTTGTTTAAATCTTGGTCAAACCTAGGATTTGACCAATATTCAAATGGGCATAAAATAAAAAAATAGATAAAATAAAAAACCAAAGCACATATTCTTCTTATGTCATATAGTAAGCATTCAAAAGTTCATAAACAAGGTCTAGACATATTCAAACCAGACAAATCATGTACCCCCTAACCCTAAACTTTGTCTTAATTATATATGAAGTCAAGCATGAAGCAGAGAAGTGTGGTTTTGGGTTTCAAACATGGAAATTTCAAAAACCTCCCAAAAAGCTTCATTTTAATTAGACCGGCTGGTTAATTAAGAAGGATCCATGATTAATTACCTTTTCATTGTCATGTTTTAAACTTGTTTAAATCTTGGTCGAACCTAGGATTTGACCAAGATTCAAATGGGCATAACAATTCAGAAAAAAATCGAAAGAATGAAAAACAAAAGCACATAGCCTTCTTATGTCATATAGTAAGCATTCAAATTGATAAACATGGTCTAGACATATTCAAACTAGAAAAATCATGTATCTACCCCTAACCCTAAACTCTGTCTTATGAAGTCAAGCATGAACAGAAGTACGGTGGTTTTGGGTTTCAAACATGGTAAATTCAAGAACCTCCCAAAAGCTTCATTTTAGAGTTACTAAGAGAAAGATCCAGACTTAATTACCTTATCATTTTCACATGTTAAACTTGTTTAAATCTTGCTCAACAAACCTAGGATTTTACCAAGATTCTCAAATGGGCATAAAAATCAAAAAATGAAATACCAATGCACATAGTCCTCTTAAGTCATAAAGTAAGCATTCAAGTTGATAAACAAGGTCTAGACATATTCAAACAAGACAAATCATGTATCTACCCCCTATCGACCCTAAACTTCGTCTTATGAAGTCAAGCATGAAGAGAAGTGGTTTTGGGTTTCAAACATGGAAATTTCAAAAACCTCCCAAAATTCAGCTTCATTTTAGAGCGACTAAGAAGGATCGATGCTTACCTTTTCATTTCCATGTTTTAAACTTATTTAAATCTTGGTCAAACCTAGCTAGGATTTGACCAAGATTCAAATGGGCATAAAAATTCAGACAAAAAATCTAAAGAATGAAAAACCAAAGCACATAGCCTTCTTAATTATGTCATATAGTAAACACTCAAGTTGATAAACAAGCTAGGTCTAGACATATTCAAACCAGAAAAATCATGTGTATATCTACCCCTAACCCTAAACTCTGTCTTATGAAGTCAATCATGAAGAGAATTGGTTTTGGGTTTCAAACATGGAAATTTCAAGTACGTCCCAAAAGCTTCATATATTTTAGAGTGACTAATTAAGAAGGATCTTGGCTTACGTTTTCATTTTCATGCTTGAAACTTGTTTAAATCTTGGTTGAACCTAGGATTTGACCAGAATCAAATGTGCATAAAATTCTTAAAAAAATAGAAAAATGAAAAACAAAAGCACATGGTCTTCTTATGTCATATAGTAAGCATTCAAGTTGATAAACAAGGTTTAGACATATTCAAACCAGACAAATCATGTATCTACCCCCTAACCCTAAACTCGGTCTTATGAAGTCTAGCATGAGGAGAAGTCGTTTTGGGTTTCAAACGTTTAAGCCAAAAGCCCCATTTCAAATATTTCAAACTTATTCAAATTTGGTTCAAATTTGAAAGACACACAAGTTATAGCACACATAGTGCATACATTCTCACACATACTGCACTAGATGCTAACCCGGCCTATAGTTTGAGGCCATTGGATGAGGTCGAAAAAAATCTTGGATTAGAAATGGGGTTGTTCGAACCCCGTAGTTGGATTTTTTGAACCTTGATCTGTAGTACTGGGCAAAACCCTAGTTTAACCTATTTAATTATAGATTCGTAGGTCGATTTTTCTACCTTTTTATTATTACTATGCAGCACATGTGTGTTTGCCCGTCGAGTGAAACTCGGAGGAAGAGGGATCACTCGGAAGGAGAGAAGAAGGGAGAGAATTATGGTGTCTCCCCTTTTTCGGGTGATGATGTTGACTTTTGTGCAGGGTTTGTCAGTGAGCAGGAGGTGGAGCGAGCGAGCGAGCGAGTCGAGCGAGGCCGAGAATGAGAGAGATTTGTTTTTTTTTGTGAGAGGGACGACCGAAGGATCCAGAAGGACCCACAGACTTCCAATACGCATCCTGATGCGTCTTCTCTTGACAAAGAAAATGGCTGGGAGTTTGCGTACCTATTGCACGTGACTTGTGCTCACTGAAGTGTGGGACCTCACGCATGGGCACCACACGTAAGTGACAGACCTGTTGGTGTAAAAACTCGGTTGATTATTATAGTGCATTAGAACAAAGTTTCCTATGGATTCAAGGGTAGGAAATCCAAGTTAACTCATTTACATGACATTATTTTTTCCATGAAGCAAAGTTAACGCACCTATCAATTGGTACATTTTGGAGTGACTAAGAAGGATCCAGGCTTACTTATTCGTTTTCACGTGTAAAACTTGTCTAAATCTTGGTCAAACAAAATTGGCAGAAAATTCAAAAAAAAAACAGAAAAATTGAAAAACCAAAGCACATAGTCTTCTTATGTCATGTAGTAAGCATTAAAGTTGATAAACAAGGTCTAGACATATTCAAACCATACAAATCATGTATCTACCCGCTAACCCCTAAACTATGTCTTAAGAAGTCAAGAATGAAGAGAAGTGGTTTTGGGTTTCAAACATGGAAATTTCAAAAACCTCCCAAAACTTCATTTTAGGGTGACTAAGAAGGATACAGGCTTCCCTTTTCATTTTCATGTTCTATACTTGTTTAAATCTTGGTCAAACCTATGATTTGACCAAGATTCAAATGGGCACAAAAAAATAAAAAAAGCACATAGTGTTCTTATGTCATATCGTAAGCATTCAAGTTGATAAACAAGGTCTAGACATATACAAATTAACCAGACAAATCATGTATCTACCCCCTATCGACCCTAAACTTCGTCTTATGAAGTCAAGCATGAAGAGAAGTGGTTTTGGGTTTCAAACATGGAAATTTCAAAAACCTCCCAAAATTCAGCTTCATTTTAGAGCGACTAAGAAGGATCGATGCTTACCTTTTCATTTCCATGTTTTAAACTTATTTAAATCTTGGTCAAACCTAGCTAGGATTTGACCAAGATTCAAATGGGCATAAAAATTCAGACAAAAAATCTAAAGAATGAAAAACCAAAGCACATAGCCTTCTTAATTATGTCATATAGTAAACACTCAAGTTGATAAACAAGGTCTAGACATATTCAAACCAGAAAAATCATGTGTATATCTACCCCTAACCCTAAACTCTGTCTTGTGAAGTCAATCTCTAGGATTTGACCAAGATTCAAATGGGCATAAAATAAAAAAACAGAAAAATGAAAAACCAAAGCGCACATAGTCTTCTTATATGTCATATAGTAAGCATTAAAGTTGATAAACAAGGTCTGGACATATTCAAACTAGCTAGACAAATCATGTATCTACCCCCTAACCCCTAAACTCTGTCTTATGACGAAGTCAAGCATGAAGATAAGTGGTTTTGGGTTTCAAACATGGAAATTTCAAAAACCTCCCAAAAACTTCATTTTAGGGTGACTAAGAAGGATACAGGCTTCCATTTTCATTTTCATGATCTATACTTGTTTAAATCTTGGTCAAACCTAGGATTTGACCAAGATTCAAATGTGCATCAAAATTCCAAAAAAATCAGAAAAATGAAAAACCAAAGCACATAGTTTTCTTATGTCACATACATATATATAGTAAGCATTCAAAAGTTGATAAACAAGGTCTAGCTAGACATATTCAAATAAGACAAATCATGTATCTACCCCTCTAAAACCATAAATAACTCTGTCTTATGAAGTCAAGCATGAAGAGAAGTGGTTTTTGGTTTCAAACATGGAAATTTCAAAAACCTCCCAAAATTAAAGCTTCGTTTTAGAGTGACTAGTTAAGAAGGATCCAGGCTTACCTTTTCATTTTCATGTTTTAAACTTGTTTAAATCTTGGTCAAACCTAGGATTTGACCAATATTCAAATGGGCATAAAATAAAAAAAATAGATAAAATAAAAAACCAAAGCACATATTCTTCTTATGTCATATAGTAAGCATTCAAAAGTTCATAAACAAGGTCTAGACATATTCAAACCAGACAAATCATGTACCCCTAACCCTAAACTTTGTCTTAATTATATATGAAGTCAAGCATGAAGCAGAGAAGTGTGGTTTTGGGTTTCAAACATGGAAATTTCAAAAACCTCCCAAAAAGCTTCATTTTAATTAGACCGGCTGGTTAATTAAGAAGGATCCATGATTAATTACCTTTTCATTGTCATGTTTTAAACTTGTTTAAATCTTGGTCGAACCTAGGATTTGACCAAGATTCAAATGGGCATAACAATTCAGAAAAAAATCGAAAGAATGAAAAACAAAAGCACATAGCCTTCTTATGTCATATAGTAAGCATTCAAATTGATAAACATGGTCTAGACATATTCAAACTAGAAAAATCATGTATCTACCCCTAACCCTAAACTCTGTCTTATGAAGTCAAGCATGAACAGAAGTACGGTGGTTTTGGGTTTCAAACATGGTAAATTCAAGAACCTCCCAAAAGCTTCATTTTAGAGTTACTAAGAGAAAGATCCAGACTTAATTACCTTATCATTTTCACATGTTAAACTTGTTTAAATCTTGCTCAACAAACCTAGGATTTTACCAAGATTCTCAAATGGGCATAAAAATCAAAAAATGAAATACCAATGCACATAGTCCTCTTAAGTCATAAAGTAAGCATTCAAGTTGATAAACAAGGTCTAGACATATTCAAACAAGACAAATCATGTATCTACCCCCTATCGACCCTAAACTTCGTCTTATGAAGTCAAGCATGAAGAGAAGTGGTTTTGGGTTTCAAACATGGAAATTTCAAAAACCTCCCAAAATTCAGCTTCATTTTAGAGCGACTAAGAAGGATCGATGCTTACCTTTTCATTTCCATGTTTTAAACTTATTTAAATCTTGGTCAAACCTAGCTAGGATTTGACCAAGATTCAAATGGGCATAAAAATTCAGACAAAAAATCTAAAGAATGAAAAACCAAAGCACATAGCCTTCTTAATTATGTCATATAGTAAACACTCAAGTTGATAAACAAGCTAGGTCTAGACATATTCAAACCAGAAAAATCATGTGTATATCTACCCCTAACCCTAAACTCTGTCTTATGAAGTCAATCATGAAGAGAATTGGTTTTGGGTTTCAAACATGGAAATTTCAAGTACGTCCCAAAAGCTTCATATATTTTAGAGTGACTAATTAAGAAGGATCTTGGCTTACGTTTTCATTTTCATGCTTGAAACTTGTTTAAATCTTGGTTGAACCTAGGATTTGACCAGAATCAAATGTGCATAAAATTCTTAAAAAAAAATAGAAAAATGAAAAACAAAAGCACATGGTCTTCTTATGTCATATAGTAAGCATTCAAGTTGATAAACAAGGTTTAGACATATTCAAACCAGACAAATCATGTATCTACCCCCTAACCCTAAACTCGGTCTTATGAAGTCTAGCATGAGGAGAAGTCGTTTTGGGTTTCAAACGTTTAAGCCAAAAGCCCCATTTCAAATATTTCAAACTTATTCAAATTTGGTTCAAATTTGAAAGACACACAAGTTATAGCACACATAGTGCATACATTCTCACACATACTGCACTAGATGCTAACCCGGCCTATAGTTTGAGGCCATTGGATGAGGTCGAAAAAAATCTTGGATTAGAAATGGGGTTGTTCGAACCCCGTAGTTGGATTTTTTGAACCTTGATCTGTAGTACTGGGCAAAACCCTAGTTTAACCTATTTAATTATAGATTCGTAGGTCGATTTTTCTACCTTTTTATTATTACTATGCAGCACATGTGTGTTTGCCCGTCGAGTGAAACTCGGAGGAAGAGGGATCACTCGGAAGGAGAGAAGAAGGGAGAGAATTATGGTGTCTCCCCTTTTTCGGGTGATGATGTTGACTTTTGTGCAGGGTTTGTCAGTGAGCAGGAGGTGCGAGCGAGCGAGCGAGTCGAGCGAGGCCGAGAATGAGAGAGATTTGTTTTTTTTGTGAGAGACCGAAGGATCCAGAAGGACCCACAGACTTCCAATACGCATCCTGATGCGTCTTCTCTTGACAAAGAAAATGGCTGGGAGTTTGCGTACCTATTGCACGTGACTTGTGCTCACTGAAGTGTGGGACCTCACGCATGGGCACCACACGTAAGTGACAGACCTGTTGGTGTAAAAACTCGGTTGATTATTATAGTGCATTAGAACAAAGTTTCCTATGGATTCAAGGGTAGGAAATCCAAGTTAACTCATTTACATGACATTATTTTTTCCATGAAGCAAAGTTAACGCACCTATCAATTGGTACATTTTGGAGTGACTAAGAAGGATCCAGGCTTACTTATTCGTTTTCACGTGTAAAACTTGTCTAAATCTTGGTCAAACAAAATTGGCAGAAAATTCAAAAAAAAACAGAAAAATGAAAAACCAAAGCACATAGTCTTCTTATGTCATGTAGTAAGCATTAAAGTTGATAAACAAGGTCTAGACATATTCAAACCATACAAATCATGTATCTACCCGCTAACCCCTAAACTATGTCTTAAGAAGTCAAGAATGAAGAGAAGTGGTTTTGGGTTTCAAACATGGAAATTTCAAAAACCTCCCAAAACTTCATTTTAGGGTGACTAAGAAGGATACAGGCTTCCCTTTTCATTTTCATGTTCTATACTTGTTTAAATCTTGGTCAAACCTATGATTTGACCAAGATTCAAATGGGCACAAAAAAATAAAAAAAGCACATAGTGTTCTTATGTCATATCGTAAGCATTCAAGTTGATAAACAAGGTCTAGACATATCCAAATTAACCAGACAAATCATGTATCTACCCCCTATCGACCCTAAACTTTGTCTTATGAAGTCAAGCATGAAGAGAAGTGGTTTTGGGTTTCAAACATGGAAATTTCAAAAACCTCCCAAAATTCAGCTTCATTTTAGAGCGACTAAGAAGGATCGATGCTTACCTTTTCATTTCCATGTTTTAAACTTATTTAAATCTTGGTCAAACCTAGCTAGGATTTGACCAAGATTCAAATGGGCATAAAAATTCAGACAAAAAATCTAAAGAATGAAAAACCAAAGCACATAGCCTTCTTAATTATGTCATATAGTAAACACTCAAGTTGATAAACAAGGTCTAGACATATTCAAACCAGAAAAATCATGTGTATATCTACCCCTAACCCTAAACTCTGTCTTGTGAAGTCAATCTCTAGGATTTGACCAAGATTCAAATGGGCATAAAATAAAAAAACAGAAAAATGAAAAACCAAAGCGCACATAGTCTTCTTATATGTCATATAGTAAGCATTAAAGTTGATAAACAAGGTCTGGACATATTCAAACTAGCTAGACAAATCATGTATCTACCCCCTAACCCCTAAACTCTGTCTTATGACGAAGTCAAGCATGAAGATAAGTGGTTTTGGGTTTCAAACATGGAAATTTCAAAAACCTCCCAAAAACTTCATTTTAGGGTGACTAAGAAGGATACAGGCTTCCATTTTCATTTTCATGATCTATACTTGTTTAAATCTTGGTCAAACCTAGGATTTGACCAAGATTCAAATGTGCATCAAAATTCCAAAAAAATCAGAAAAATGAAAAACCAAAGCACATAGTTTTCTTATGTCACATACATATATATAGTAAGCATTCAAAAGTTGATAAACAAGGTCTAGCTAGACATATTCAAATAAGACAAATCATGTATCTACCCCTCTAAAACCATAAATAACTCTGTCTTATGAAGTCAAGCATGAAGAGAAGTGGTTTTTGGTTTCAAACATGGAAATTTCAAAAACCTCCCAAAATTAAAGCTTCGTTTTAGAGTGACTAGTTAAGAAGGATCCAGGCTTACCTTTTCATTTTCATGTTTTAAACTTGTTTAAATCTTGGTCAAACCTAGGATTTGACCAATATTCAAATGGGCATAAAATAAAAAAAATAGATAAAATAAAAAACCAAAGCACATATTCTTCTTATGTCATATAGTAAGCATTCAAAAGTTCATAAACAAGGTCTAGACATATTCAAACCAGACAAATCATGTACCCCTAACCCTAAACTTTGTCTTAATTATATATGAAGTCAAGCATGAAGCAGAGAAGTGTGGTTTTGGGTTTCAAACATGGAAATTTCAAAAACCTCCCAAAAAGCTTCATTTTAATTAGACTGGCTGGTTAATTAAGAAGGATCCATGATTAATTACCTTTTCATTGTCATGTTTTAAACTTGTTTAAATCTTGGTCGAACCTAGGATTTGACCAAGATTCAAATGGGCATAACAATTCAGAAAAAAATCGAAAGAATGAAAAACAAAAGCACATAGCCTTCTTATGTCATATAGTAAGCATTCAAATTGATAAACATGGTCTAGACATATTCAAACTAGAAAAATCATGTATCTACCCCTAACCCTAAACTCTGTCTTATGAAGTCAAGCATGAACAGAAGTACGGTGGTTTTGGGTTTCAAACATGGTAAATTCAAGAACCTCCCAAAAGCTTCATTTTAGAGTTACTAAGAGAAAGATCCAGACTTAATTACCTTATCATTTTCACATGTTAAACTTGTTTAAATCTTGCTCAACAAACCTAGGATTTTACCAAGATTCTCAAATGGGCATAAAAATCAAAAAATGAAATACCAATGCACATAGTCCTCTTAAGTCATAAAGTAAGCATTCAAGTTGATAAACAAGGTCTAGACATATTCAAACAAGACAAATCATGTATCTACCCCCTATCGACCCTAAACTTCGTCTTATGAAGTCAAGCATGAAGAGAAGTGGTTTTGGGTTTCAAACATGGAAATTTCAAAAACCTCCCAAAATTCAGCTTCATTTTAGAGCGACTAAGAAGGATCGATGCTTACCTTTTCATTTCCATGTTTTAAACTTATTTAAATCTTGGTCAAACCTAGCTAGGATTTGACCAAGATTCAAATGGGCATAAAAATTCAGACAAAAAATCTAAAGAATGAAAAACCAAAGCACATAGCCTTCTTAATTATGTCATATAGTAAACACTCAAGTTGATAAACAAGCTAGGTCTAGACATATTCAAACCAGAAAAATCATGTGTATATCTACCCCTAACCCTAAACTCTGTCTTATGAAGTCAATCATGAAGAGAATTGGTTTTGGGTTTCAAACATGGAAATTTCAAGTACGTCCCAAAAGCTTCATATATTTTAGAGTGACTAATTAAGAAGGATCTTGGCTTACGTTTTCATTTTCATGCTTGAAACTTGTTTAAATCTTGGTTGAACCTAGGATTTGACCAGAATCAAATGTGCATAAAATTCTTAAAAAAATAGAAAAATGAAAAACAAAAGCACATGGTCTTCTTATGTCATATAGTAAGCATTCAAGTTGATAAACAAGGTTTAGACATATTCAAACCAGACAAATCATGTATCTACCCCCTAACCCTAAACTCGGTCTTATGAAGTCTAGCATGAGGAGAAGTCGTTTTGGGTTTCAAACGTTTAAGCCAAAAGCCCCATTTCAAATATTTCAAACTTATTCAAATTTGGTTCAAATTTGAAAGACACACAAGTTATAGCACACATAGTGCATACATTCTCACACATACTGCACTAGATGCTAACCCGGCCTATAGTTTGAGGCCATTGGATGAGGTCGAAAAAAATCTTGGATTAGAAATGGGGTTGTTCGAACCCCGTAGTTGGATTTTTTGAACCTTGATCTGTAGTACTGGGCAAAACCCTAGTTTAACCTATTTAATTATAGATTCGTAGGTCGATTTTTCTACCTTTTTATTATTACTATGCAGCACATGTGTGTTTGCCCGTCGAGTGAAACTCGGAGGAAGAGGGATCACTCGGAAGGAGAGAAGAAGGGAGAGAATTATGGTGTCTCCCCTTTTTCGGGTGATGATGTTGACTTTTGTGCAGGGTTTGTCAGTGAGCAGGAGGTGCGAGCGAGTCGAGCGAGGCCGAGAATGAGAGAGATTTGTTTTTTTTGTGAGAGGGACGACCGAAGGATCCAGAAGGACCCACAGACTTCCAATACGCATCCTGATGCGTCTTCTCTTGACAAAGAAAATGGCTGGGAGTTTGCGTACCTATTGCACGTGACTTGTGCTCACTGAAGTGTGGGACCTCACGCATGGGCACCACACGTAAGTGACAGACCTGTTGGTGTAAAAACTCGGTTGATTATTATAGTGCATTAGAACAAAGTTTCCTATGGATTCAAGGGTAGGAAATCCAAGTTAACTCATTTACATGACATTATTTTTTCCATGAAGCAAAGTTAACGCACCTATCAATTGGTACATTTTGGAGTGACTAAGAAGGATCCAGGCTTACTTATTCGTTTTCACGTGTAAAACTTGTCTAAATCTTGGTCAAACAAAATTGGCAGAAAATTCAAAAAAAAAACAGAAAAATGAAAAACCAAAGCACATAGTCTTCTTATGTCATGTAGTAAGCATTAAAGTTGATAAACAAGGTCTAGACATATTCAAACCATACAAATCATGTATCTACCCGCTAACCCCTAAACTATGTCTTAAGAAGTCAAGAATGAAGAGAAGTGGTTTTGGGTTTCAAACATGGAAATTTCAAAAACCTCCCAAAACTTCATTTTAGGGTGACTAAGAAGGATACAGGCTTCCCTTTTCATTTTCATGTTCTATACTTGTTTAAATCTTGGTCAAACCTATGATTTGACCAAGATTCAAATGGGCACAAAAAAATAAAAAAAAGCACATAGTGTTCTTATGTCATATCGTAAGCATTCAAGTTGATAAACAAGGTCTAGACATATCCAAATTAACCAGACAAATCATGTATCTACCCCTATCGACCCTAAACTTCGTCTTATGAAGTCAAGCATGAAGAGAAGTGGTTTTGGGTTTCAAACATGGAAATTTCAAAAACCTCCCAAAATTCAGCTTCATTTTAGAGCGACTAAGAAGGATCGATGCTTACCTTTTCATTTCCATGTTTTAAACTTATTTAAATCTTGGTCAAACCTAGCTAGGATTTGACCAAGATTCAAATGGGCATAAAAATTCAGACAAAAAATCTAAAGAATGAAAAACCAAAGCACATAGCCTTCTTAATTATGTCATATAGTAAACACTCAAGTTGATAAACAAGGTCTAGACATATTCAAACCAGAAAAATCATGTGTATATCTACCCCTAACCCTAAACTCTGTCTTGTGAAGTCAATCTCTAGGATTTGACCAAGATTCAAATGGGCATAAAATAAAAAAACAGAAAAATGAAAAACCAAAGCGCACATAGTCTTCTTATATGTCATATAGTAAGCATTAAAGTTGATAAACAAGGTCTGGACATATTCAAACTAGCTAGACAAATCATGTATCTACCCCCTAACCCCTAAACTCTGTCTTATGACGAAGTCAAGCATGAAGATAAGTGGTTTTGGGTTTCAAACATGGAAATTTCAAAAACTCCCAAAAACTTCATTTTAGGGTGACTAAGAAGGATACAGGCTTCCATTTTCATTTTCATGATCTATACTTGTTTAAATCTTGGTCAAACCTAGGATTTGACCAAGATTCAAATGTGCATCAAAATTCCAAAAAAATCAGAAAAATGAAAAACCAAAGCACATAGTTTTCTTATGTCACATACATATATATAGTAAGCATTCAAAAGTTGATAAACAAGGTCTAGCTAGACATATTCAAATAAGACAAATCATGTATCTACCCCTCTAAAACCATAAATAACTCTGTCTTATGAAGTCAAGCATGAAGAGAAGTGGTTTTTGGTTTCAAACATGGAAATTTCAAAAACCTCCCAAAATTAAAGCTTCGTTTTAGAGTGACTAGTTAAGAAGGATCCAGGCTTACCTTTTCATTTTCATGTTTTAAACTTGTTTAAATCTTGGTCAAACCTAGGATTTGACCAATATTCAAATGGGCATAAAATAAAAAAATAGATAAAATAAAAAACCAAAGCACATATTCTTCTTATGTCATATAGTAAGCATTCAAAAGTTCATAAACAAGGTCTAGACATATTCAAACCAGACAAATCATGTACCCCCTAACCCTAAACTTTGTCTTAATTATATATGAAGTCAAGCATGAAGCAGAGAAGTGTGGTTTTGGGTTTCAAACATGGAAATTTCAAAAACCTCCCAAAAAGCTTCATTTTAATTAGACCGGCTGGTTAATTAAGAAGGATCCATGATTAATTACCTTTTCATTGTCATGTTTTAAACTTGTTTAAATCTTGGTCGAACCTAGGATTTGACCAAGATTCAAATGGGCATAAAAATTCAGAAAAAATCGAAAGAATGAAAAACCAAAGCACATAGCCTTCTTATGTCATATAGTAAGCATTCAAATTGATAAACATGGTCTAGACATATTCAAACTAGAAAAATCATGTATCTACCCCTAACCCTAAACTCTGTCTTATGAAGTCAAGCATGAACAGAAGTACGGTGGTTTTGGGTTTCAAACATGGTAAATTCAAGAACCTCCCAAAAGCTTCATTTTAGAGTTACTAAGAGAAAGATCCAGACTTAATTACCTTATCATTTTCACATGTTAAACTTGTTTAAATCTTGCTCAACAAACCTAGGATTTTACCAAGATTCTCAAATGGGCATAAAAATCAAAAAATGAAATACCAATGCACATAGTCCTCTTAAGTCATAAAGTAAGCATTCAAGTTGATAAACAAGGTCTAGACATATTCAAACAAGACAAATCATGTATCTACCCCCTATCGACCCTAAACTTCGTCTTATGAAGTCAAGCATGAAGAGAAGTGGTTTTGGGTTTCAAACATGGAAATTTCAAAAACCTCCCAAAATTCAGCTTCATTTTAGAGCGACTAAGAAGGATCGATGCTTACCTTTTCATTTCCATGTTTTAAACTTATTTAAATCTTGGTCAAACCTAGCTAGGATTTGACCAAGATTCAAATGGGCATAAAAATTCAGACAAAAAATCTAAAGAATGAAAAACCAAAGCACATAGCCTTCTTAATTATGTCATATAGTAAACACTCAAGTTGATAAACAAGCTAGGTCTAGACATATTCAAACCAGAAAAATCATGTGTATATCTACCCCTAACCCTAAACTCTGTCTTATGAAGTCAATCATGAAGAGAATTGGTTTTGGGTTTCAAACATGGAAATTTCAAGTACGTCCCAAAAGCTTCATATATTTTAGAGTGACTAATTAAGAAGGATCTTGGCTTACGTTTTCATTTTCATGCTTGAAACTTGTTTAAATCTTGGTTGAACCTAGGATTTGACCAGAATCAAATGTGCATAAAATTCTTAAAAAATAGAAAAATGAAAAACAAAAGCACATGGTCTTCTTATGTCATATAGTAAGCATTCAAGTTGATAAACAAGGTTTAGACATATTCAAACCAGACAAATCATGTATCTACCCCCTAACCCTAAACTCGGTCTTATGAAGTCTAGCATGAGGAGAAGTCGTTTTGGGTTTCAAACGTTTAAGCCAAAAGCCCCATTTCAAATATTTCAAACTTATTCAAATTTGGTTCAAATTTGAAAGACACACAAGTTATAGCACACATAGTGCATACATTCTCACACATACTGCACTAGATGCTAACCCGGCCTATAGTTTGAGGCCATTGGATGAGGTCGAAAAAATCTTGGATTAGAAATGGGGTTGTTCGAACCCCGTAGTTGGATTTTTTGAACCTTGATCTGTAGTACTGGGCAAAACCCTAGTTTAACCTATTTAATTATAGATTCGTAGGTCGATTTTTCTACCTTTTTATTATTACTATGCAGCACATGTGTGTTTGCCCGTCGAGTGAAACTCGGAGGAAGAGGGATCACTCGGAAGGAGAGAAGAAGGGAGAGAATTATGGTGTCTCCCCTTTTTCGGGTGATGATGTTGACTTTTGTGCAGGGTTTGTCAGTGAGCAGGAGGCGAGCGAGTCGAGCGAGGCCGAGAATGAGAGAGATTTGTTTTTTTTGTGAGAGGGACGACCGAAGGATCCAGAAGGACCCACAGACTTCCAATACGCATCCTGATGCGTCTTCTCTTGACAAAGAAAATGGCTGGGAGTTTGCGTACCTATTGCACGTGACTTGTGCTCACTGAAGTGTGGGACCTCACGCATGGGCACCACACGTAAGTGACAGACCTGTTGGTGTAAAAACTCGGTTGATTATTATAGTGCATTAGAACAAAGTTTCCTATGGATTCAAGGGTAGGAAATCCAAGTTAACTCATTTACATGACATTATTTTTTCCATGAAGCAAAGTTAACGCACCTATCAATTGGTACATTTTGGAGTGACTAAGAAGGATCCAGGCTTACTTATTCGTTTTCACGTGTAAAACTTGTCTAAATCTTGGTCAAACAAAATTGGCAGAAAATTCAAAAAAAAACAGAAAAATGAAAAACCAAAGCACATAGTCTTCTTATGTCATGTAGTAAGCATTAAAGTTGATAAACAAGGTCTAGACATATTCAAACCATACAAATCATGTATCTACCCGCTAACCCCTAAACTATGTCTTAAGAAGTCAAGAATGAAGAGAAGTGGTTTTGGGTTTCAAACATGGAAATTTCAAAAACCTCCCAAAACTTCATTTTAGGGTGACTAAGAAGGATACAGGCTTCCCTTTTCATTTTCATGTTCTATACTTGTTTAAATCTTGGTCAAACCTATGATTTGACCAAGATTCAAATGGGCACAAAAAAATAAAAAAAGCACATAGTGTTCTTATGTCATATCGTAAGCATTCAAGTTGATAAACAAGGTCTAGATATATCCAAATTAACCAGACAAATCATGTATCTACCCCCTATCGACCCTAAACTTCGTCTTATGAAGTCAAGCATGAAGAGAAGTGGTTTTGGGTTTCAAACATGGAAATTTCAAAAACCTCCCAAAATTCAGCTTCATTTTAGAGCGACTAAGAAGGATCGATGCTTACCTTTTCATTTCCATGTTTTAAACTTATTTAAATCTTGGTCAAACCTAGCTAGGATTTGACCAAGATTCAAATGGGCATAAAAATTCAGACAAAAAATCTAAAGAATGAAAAACCAAAGCACATAGCCTTCTTAATTATGTCATATAGTAAACACTCAAGTTGATAAACAAGGTCTAGACATATTCAAACCAGAAAAATCATGTGTATATCTACCCCTAACCCTAAACTCTGTCTTGTGAAGTCAATCTCTAGGATTTGACCAAGATTCAAATGGGCATAAAATAAAAAAACAGAAAAATGAAAAACCAAAGCGCACATAGTCTTCTTATATGTCATATAGTAAGCATTAAAGTTGATAAACAAGGTCTGGACATATTCAAACTAGCTAGACAAATCATGTATCTACCCCCTAACCCCTAAACTCTGTCTTATGACGAAGTCAAGCATGAAGATAAGTGGTTTTGGGTTTCAAACATGGAAATTTCAAAAACCTCCCAAAAACTTCATTTTAGGGTGACTAAGAAGGATACAGGCTTCCATTTTCATTTTCATGATCTATACTTGTTTAAATCTTGGTCAAACCTAGGATTTGACCAAGATTCAAATGTGCATCAAAATTCCAAAAAAAATCATGAAAAACCAAAGCACATAGTTTTCTTATGTCACATACATATATATAGTAAGCATTCAAAAGTTGATAAACAAGGTCTAGCTAGACATATTCAAATAAGACAAATCATGTATCTACCCCTCTAAAACCATAAATAACTCTGTCTTATGAAGTCAAGCATGAAGAGAAGTGGTTTTTGGTTTCAAACATGGAAATTTCAAAAACCTCCCAAAATTAAAGCTTCATTTTAGAGTGACTAGTTAAGAAGGATCCAGGCTTACCTTTTCATTTTCATGTTTTAAACTTGTTTAAATCTTGGTCAAACCTAGGATTTGACCAATATTCAAATGGGCATAAAATAAAAAAATAGATAAAATAAAAAACCAAAGCACATATTCTTCTTATGTCATATAGTAAGCATTCAAAAGTTCATAAACAAGGTCTAGACATATTCAAACCAGACAAATCATGTACCCCCTAACCCTAAACTTTGTCTTAATTATATATGAAGTCAAGCATGAAGCAGAGAAGTGTGGTTTTGGGTTTCAAACATGGAAATTTCAAAAACCTCCCAAAAAGCTTCATTTTAATTAGACCGGCTGGTTAATTAAGAAGGATCCATGATTAATTACCTTTTCATTGTCATGTTTTAAACTTGTTTAAATCTTGGTCGAACCTAGGATTTGACCAAGATTCAAATGGGCATAACAATTCAGAAAAAAATCGAAAGAATGAAAAACAAAAGCACATAGCCTTCTTATGTCATATAGTAAGCATTCAAATTGATAAACATGGTCTAGACATATTCAAACTAGAAAAATCATGTATCTACCCCTAACCCTAAACTCTGTCTTATGAAGTCAAGCATGAACAGAAGTACGGTGGTTTTGGGTTTCAAACATGGTAAATTCAAGAACCTCCCAAAAGCTTCATTTTAGAGTTACTAAGAGAAAGATCCAGACTTAATTACCTTATCATTTTCACATGTTAAACTTGTTTAAATCTTGCTCAACAAACCTAGGATTTTACCAAGATTCTCAAATGGGCATTGATACGTCCAATTTGCATCACTATTTTGTATCATAATTTGCTGTTATTCATTGATATATTTCATATTGGGATACAATACTTATGTTATTTCATCTATTTTGCATGTTTCATCATCATTGGAGGATCAAGCACCGGAGCCAGGATTCTGCTGGAAAAAGCACCGTCAGAACGCAATATTTCGGAAGATCAACTGTGGAAGGGAATTTCACGAAAATTCCTATTTTTCCAGATGACGGAGGGAGCCAGAAGGGGAAGAAGAGAGGGGCCACTGTGGGCCCAGACCATAGGGCGGCGCGGCCCAGGCCCTGGCCGCGCCACCCTATGCTCTGGGGGGCCCACGACCCTTTTCGCCTCCTTTTCTTCGCGTACTCCTTCGTCCCGAAAACCTAAGCCACAGAGAGGACCTCACGAAGGGTTACAGCCGCCTCTGCGGGGCGGAGAACACCAGAGAGAAAAGAGCTCTCCGGCGGGCAGGAATCCGCCGGGGAAATTCCCTCCCGGAGGGGGAAATCGACGCCATCGCCATCGTCATCGAGCGGGACATCATCTCCATCATCATCATCATCATCATCTCCACCATCTACACCGCCATCACCACCGCTGCACCTCGTCACCGCTGTAGCAATTCGGGTTAAATCTTGATTGTTTGATAGGGGAAACTCTCCCGGTGTTATTCTATACTTGTTGTAGATGCTATTGAGTGAAACCATTGAACCAAGGTTTATGTTCAGATTGTTATTCATCATCATATCACCTCTGATTGTATTCCATATGATGTCTCGTGAGTAGTTCGTTTAGTTCTTGAGGACATGGGTGAAGTCTAAATGCTAGTAGTGAATTATGGTTGAGTAATATTCAATGTTATGATATTTAAGTTGTGGTGTCATTCTTCTAGTGGTGTCGTGTGAACGTCGACTACACGACACTTCACCATTTATGGGCCTAGGGGAGTGCATCTTGTATTCGGTTGCTAATTGCGGGGTTGCCGGAGTGACAGAAACCTGAGCCCCCGTTAGTATATCGATGCAGGAGGGATCGCAGGATCTCAGAGTTTAAGGCTGTGGTTAGATTTATCTTAATTACTTTCTTGTAGTTGCGGATGCTTGCAAGGGGTATAATCACAAGTATGTATTAGTCCTAGGAAGGGCGGTGCATTAGCATAGGTTCACCCACACAACACTTATCAAAACAATGAAGATTATTAAACCACATGAAGCGAAAGTACTAGACTAAAATCCCCGTGTGTCCTCAGGAACGTTTGGTCATTATAAGTAAACAAACCGGCTTGTCCTTTGTGCTAAAAAGGATTGGGCCACTCGCTGCAATTATTTCTCTCGCATTTTATTTACTTGTACTTTATTTATCTGCAATATCAAAACCCCCTGAATACTTGTCTGTGAGCATTTACAGTGAATCCTCCATCGAAACTGCTGCCAACACCTTCTGCTCCTCGTTGGGATCGACATTCTTACTTATCGAAGATACTACGATACACCCCCTATACTTGTGGGTCATCAAGACTATTTTCTGGCGCCGTTGCCGGGGAGTGAAGCGCTATTGGTAAGTGGAATTGGTAAGGAAATTTACTGTTTGTGCTGATTTTATTTCTGCCTGCTGCTATAAATCATTATGGAGAGATCTTCTCTTCAATTTCTATTTGGGAAATCTACTACTACTGCAACGGTAGTGGATGAAGCGCCAGGTGAGGAAGTAGTACCATATAAAATACCTATGAAAATTATTGAACGTGTTATGGATAACCGCTATGAAGGGGATGGAACTGTCCATCCTGGTGATCATTTACTGTTTTTGCATGAATTATGCGGGTTATTCAAATGTGCAGGTATTTCTATGAATGAAGTTAGAAAGAAACTATTCACTATATCGCTGTCTGGTAAAGCGGCGCATTGGTATAAATTGCTGAAGAATGGTGATTCTATTGATTGGGAGGACATTGTGCCTTTATTTTATTCCAAATTTTATCCTCCAAGTGAAATTCACAAAGATCGGAACCGCATATATAATTTCTGGCCTCATGATGGAGAAAGTATTGCCCAAGCTTGGGGGAGATTGAAGTCTTTAATGCTCAAATGCCCCATTCATGAGCTTCCTGGTAATGTTATTATTGATAATTTCTATGCAAGACTTTCTTTTCAAGACAAGACCTTGCTGGATACTTCTTGTTCTGGATCATTTACACGCAACAAAGAAGAGTTTAAAAGGGACCTTCTTGATCGGATCCAAGAAAATACTGAAGGATGGGAGAATGATAAAGATAGAGAATCAGGTATAATTTATGATTATAAATGCATTGAAGCTTTTATGGATACTGATAAATTTCGTAATATGAGTGCTACATATGGTCTTGATTCCCAAGTTGTTGCAAATCTTTATAGAGCTTTTGCCTCTCATTATGAACTGCCTAAGAAGAATTTTGATAAGTATCATGAACCGTATAAAGATAAAATTGATTCATCTGTAAACAAATGTGTAGTGGTTGAAACTGTTGATAATGTTATTCCTGAAGCTTATATTGAAAAAACTCCTTTCCCTGCTAAAATGAAGGAGTACTCTGTCATATCTAGTGCGGTTAATAAAAGTGAAAAGAAACCTAAAGAACCTGAAGAACAAATTAAAATTGAACCTGCTGTTGCTATAGTTAAAGATCTTGTGACTGAAAATGTGGAGGATGGTCATATTATTTTCTGTGAAGATGCTTCTAATATTGTTTCACATCCTAATAAATCCAAACAAGTTAGTGTTCCTATGCTATCTGTTAGAATTGGTGATCATTGCTATTATGGTTTATGTGATATTGGTGCAAGTGTTAGTGCTATTCCTTATGAACTTTACACGGAGATTATGCACGAAATTGGTTCTTGTGAACTTGAAGATATTGATGTGGTTATTCATTTGGCTAATAGAGAAACTATTTCTCCGATTGGTATTGTTCGAGATGTGGAAGTTCTATGTGGTAAGATTAAATATCCTGCTGACTTTTTGGTACTTGGTTCTGCTGCTAGTGATCATTGTCCTATCATTTTTGGTAGACCTTTTCTAAATACTTGTGGAGCTATTATAGATTGTAAGAAAGAGAAAATTTTGACTAGATTTGCTGGTGAACCTTATGAATTTAACTTTTCTAAATTTACCAAAACTCCTTATAAAGCTGACTTGCCTAGTAATGATTTTAAAATGGAGCAGTGTGCATCTATTGTTCTTGTTCCTAATAACCCTTTGCAGCAACATTTGGAGAATAGTGAAAGTGAAGCTTTTAGGAAAGAAAGAGATGAGCTTGAGGAAATTTTTCGTCGCCAACCTATTCTCAAGCATGATTTACCGGTGGAAGATTTGGGTACAACACCGCCACCAAAGGAAGATCCTGTTTTTGATCTAAAGCCTTTACCTGATAATCTTAAATATGCTCATATTGATGATAAGAAAATATATCCTGTTATTATTAGTTCTAAGCTTTCAGAAATTGAGGAAGAAAGGTTATTGGAAATATTGAAGAAACACCGAGGAGCTATTGGCTATACTCTTGATGATTTGAAAGGGATTTCTCCTTCTATTTGCCAACATGCTATTAATATGGAAGAAGATGCAAAGCCTGTTGTTGAACATCAACGTCGTCTAATTCCGAAGATGAAGGAAGTGGTAAGGAACGAGGTATTAAAACTCCTTGAAGCTGGTATTATATATCCTATTGCTGATAGTAGATGGGTTAGTCCTGTTCATTGTGTTCCTAAGAAAGGAGGAATGACTGTTGTGCCTAATGATAATGATGAGCTTATTCCTCAAAGAATAGTTGTAGGTTATAGAATGTGCATTGATTTTCGAAAAGTTAATAAAGTTACTAAGAAAGATCATTACCCTTTACCCTTTATTGATCAAATGTTAGAGAGGTTGTCTAAAAATACTCATTTTTGCTTTCTTGATGGTTATTCTGGGTTTTCACAAATTGCTGTTAAAGCTAAAGATCAAGAGAAAACCACTTTTACTTGTCCTTATGGAACTTATGCTTATAGGCGTATGCCTTTTGGTTTATGTAATGCTCCTGCTACTTTTCAAAGATGCATGTCTGCTATTTTTCATGGTTTTTGCGAAAGTATTGTAGAGGTGTTCATGGATGATTTTTCTGTCTATGGGAATTCTTTTGATAATTGCCTGCGAAACCTCGATAAAGTTTTGCAGAGATGTGAAGAAACTAACCTTGTTCTTAATTGGGAGAAATGCCATTTTATGGTTAATGAAGGAATTGTATTGGGACATAAAATTTCCGAGAGAGGTATTGAAGTTGATAGAGCTAAAGTTGAAGCAATTGAGAAGATGCCCTATCCGAGGGATGTTAAAGGTATTCGTAGTGTTCTTGGTCATGCTGGGTTTTATAGGAGATTTATTAAAGATTTCTCTAAAATTTCAAAGCCTCTTACTAATCTTCTTCAAAAAGATGTACCTTTTGTTTTTGATGATGATTGTAAGGAAGCTTTTGAAACTCTAAAGAAAGCCTTAACAACTGCTCCTGTAGTCGAACCTCCTGATTGGAATTTGCCTTTTGAAATTATGTGTGATGCTAGTGATTTTGCTGTAGGCGCTGTTCTTGGACAGCGGGTAGATAAAAAGTTAAATGTTATTCATTATGCTAGTAAGACTCTTGATGCTGCTCAAAGAAATTATGCTACAACTGAAAAAGAATTGTTAGCTGTAGTCTTTGCTTGTGATAAGTTTAGACCTTATATTGTTGATTCAAAAGTTACAATTCATACTGATCATGCTGCAATTAGATACCTTATGACAAAGAAAGATGCTAAGCCAAGGCTTATTAGATGGGTACTTCTGTTGCAAGAATTTGATTTACATATTATAGATAGGAAAGGTGCTGATAATCCTGTTGCTGATAATTTGTCTAGATTGGAAAATATTGCTTATGATCCTGTTCCTGTTAATGATAGTTTTCCAAATGAACAATTGGCTGTAATAAAGGTGAGCTCGCGAGAGAGCCCTTGGTATGCAGATTATGCTAACTTTATTGTTTCGAAGTATTTGCCTCCAACCTTTTCAGCTCAGCAAAGGAGGAAATTCTTTTATGACTTGAGGCATTATTTTTGGGATGACCCACACTTATATAAAGAAGGAGTGGATGGTATTATGCGAAGATGTGTTCCTGAATATGAACAACAGGAGATATTGAATAAATGTCATGGAAGTGTTTATGGAGGACATCACGCTGGAGATAGAACCGCGCAGAAGGTTCTACAATCAGGTTTTTATTGGCCAACACTCTTCAAAGATGCAAGGAAATTTATTTTATCTTGTGATGAATGTCAAAGAGTTGGTAATATCTCTAGACGCAATGAGATGCCTATGAATTATACTCTTGTTATTGAACCATTCGATTGTTGGGGATTCGACTTCATGGGACCTTTCCCTTCTTCAGACGGTAACACTCATATACTTGTCGCTGTTGATTATGTTACTAAATGGGTAGAAGCTATACCTACAAAAAGTGCTGATGGTGAGACCTCTATAAAAATGCTTGTAGATATTATATTTCCTAGATTTGGAGTACCTAGATATATTATGACTGATGGAGGTTCTCATTTTATTCATGGAGGTTTTAGAAAAACTCTTGCTAAGTATGGTATTAATCATAGAATTGCTTCTGCTTATCACCCTCAAACTAGCGGTCAAGTAGAATTATCAAATAGAGAGATTAAAGCTATCTTAGGTAAGACTGTTAATAAATCTAGAAAGAATTGGCCTAGCAAATTGAAAGAAGCGTTATGGGCTTATAGAACTGCTTATAAAAATCCTATGGGAATGTCACCTTATAAAATGGTTTATGGAAAAGCTTGTCATTTACCTCTAGAACTAGAGCACAAAGCTTATTGGGCTGTTAGAGAACTAAATAAAGATCCTAAATTAGCCGGTAATAAGAGGTTGTTGCAATTAAGTTCTCTAGATGAATGGAGAAGTGAAGCTTATGAAAATGCTAAACTCTTTAAAGAAAAAGTTAAGAAATGGCATGATAGAAGGATCATCAAAAGAGAATTTAATGTTGGAGATCAAGTTCTATTGTATCGGTCTCGTCTCAGATTCTTTGCAGGGAAATTACTCTCGAAGTGGGAAGGACCATATGTTGTTGAGGAGGTGTATCGTTCAGGAGCAATTAAAATTAGCTCTCTCCAAGGCAATGCCACACAAGTGGTGAATGGACAAAGACTCAAGCATTATATCTCGGGCGATTCTTATAATGTTGATGTTGATATTATTCAAGTGGAAACACCGGAGGCCTTCATCAAAGGACAAATTGACAGTCCGCCAGAACTGGACTTTGAATAGGTAACAGTATAGGTAATAAAAAGTCCGCGTTTACCTTTCCGAACATTATTTCTGCTGTTTTTAGAAAATATGAAAAATTACGGAATCGAAACGGAGTGGAAAAGACGCACGAGGGCGTGCCACCATAGGCCGGCGCGGGCCCCACCTGGCCGCGCCGACCTATGGTCTGGCCGCCTCGTTGCCCCTTTCCGACTCGTTTTCGACCTGGAACCTTCCTTGTCGTAAAAATATTTGCTATATAATCCCCCGGACCCCTGGAGGTCCGTAATATCGTTTTCTCGTCGTGTTTTGTTTCGAGCTGTTTTCTGCCAGATTTGTTTTGATCTAGAAGCACCATGGTCTCCAACAACAAGGACAAGGAACCTTTGAAGGAAAATATTCAAGACCCGGAGCTGAAGAAAGAAGATGCAAGAGAGGATGAAGAAGTGGAGGAAGCTCCGCAGGAACGCCAACAAGCCACCGTCGCAAGTATTGGCGTGATATCAAGTCCATCCAACATCAAGAGGAGTGCACGAATCGCTACCGGAGGAGCGGTTCCACGTCACTACTTGGCTCCAAGGACATCTTATCCGAGCCATTACAACCCTTACCGCAATCTAATCTACGATCGTCAAACTGAAAGGACCCCCAAGGTAGTGTTGCCAAGTAATTGGGATATAAATCGTTCTGACACTGCAGGAGAGAAGGAGCCTGAGGCTGAAGAGTGGGGAAATAACTCCAAGAGTTGGGACTCACCGTCGGACAGACTCCTTAACCGCGTCGAGCACAATTCAGAGATGATTCGCAATCTCATATACAGGATTGACGAGCTCCAGGAGCTTATTGAGAAGCTTGTCAGGAATTCATCACCACCATCGCCGAAGGAGTAATTCATCATCGGTATTGGCATCCCCTTGGTTTGTTCCAAGCTTGGGGGAGTGCCGCGGTATCACATCACCACCTTTATCTTTTACTATCAAGTAGTGTCATATCATGAGTAGGGAAGTTATCATATGGAATAGTATGCAATGTGGAAGTATCTCTCTTAGTTAGTTATCTATGTATCCGTTGGTGTGAGTTATCGTTATGAAATATTAATGAGAAGTCTTATCATTTACTTTTTGCACACCTTATTTTAGTTTGCAATCTCCATTATATGATTACTCTTGACATGAGTATTGATATCACTTTGGGAGCATCAAGTAAATCTATTTGGTTTTGGCAAACTTAGCATTGGTCAATAGCAACAACATCTTGATGTTTAATGAAGGAGAGAAATACACTTAGATACATTATTCTATTATCTCTATGCTTAGTATTCTAAAGTTAAAATTGCTTGTGCTTATGAGAAAGATGCATGATTGTTTCTATCATATGTATATTTGTTTGTTTCCCTCAACCTTTATGCTTGCTATCAAACCTTGCTAGCCAAAGACCTGTATCGAGAGGGAATGCTTCTCATACATCCATAACCTTAGACCAAACCTATGCCATTTGTGTCCACCATACCTACCTACTACATGGTATTTTCTGCCATTCCAAGTAAATACTTCATGTGCTACCTTTAAATTATTCAAACTATACTACTCCTTATTTGTGTCAATGTTTTATAGCTCATGAGGAAGTATGTGGTGTTTTATCTTTCAATCTTGTTGGGCGGACTTTCACCAATGGACTAGCGGCACATCCGCTTATCCAATAACTTTGCAATAAGAGCTGGCAACGGGGTTCCCAGCCCCAATTAATAACTTTCATTAATAATTCTCTTCACATGTTTTGCTCTGACTTATCAGTAAGCAACTTAATTTTGCAATAGACACTCCTCCATGGTATGTGAATGTTGGAAGGCACCCGAGGATTCGGTTAGCCATGGATTGAGAAAGCCAAGGTTGGGGGGAGTGTCACCCATAATAAAACTAAAATACATGTGTAAACAAAAGAGAAGGGGGATGATCTACCTTGCTGGTAGAGATACCGTCCCTCATGGGAGCCGCTCTTTGAAGGTTCGTTTGGCAAGGGGGTTAGAGTGCCCGCTACCATTCGTTGACAACAACAAACACCGCTCAAAATCTTACTTTTATGCTCTTTATATGATTTCAAAACTTGAAAAGCTCTAGCACATGATTTAATCCCTGCTTCCCTCTGCGAAGGGCCTATCTTTTACTTTTATGTTGAGTCAGTAAACCTATTTCCCTCTATCTCAAGCAAGCAATTGAGTTGTTGTGAACCAATCATTTATGCTGTGATCCAGTTAATCATGTCTTTTATACTTTCTTGTTTAGTACCAATTTTATCTGAATGAATATGACTTTGAAGTTATCAATGATTATGAAGAGATTGTTATGCTTAAATATGAAGGCTCAGCTATAAAATCTAATATGAAAGCTTTGCTTAGAAGTACAATCCGTTAGTAGTTCTCTGACCAAGAACAAAGTTTGCCATCACCAATTATGATTTCTTATGCACCTTTACTTGTGATTTCTCTTTACTTATTTCAAGATGAGTTATATGAGGAAGTTGTTTACTAGAATGTCTTGTGTGAATGAATATGATGCTTCTTGTCCGTATTTTATTTATCGACTCTTCACTCCATAAACATGTGGTCTTGTTTATCGAGCTCAGTTTCGCTTGGGGACAAGCGAGGTCTAAGCTTGGGGGGAGTTGATACGTCCAATTTGCATCACTATTTTGTATCATAATTTGCTGTTATTCATTGATATATTTCATATTGGGATACAATACTTATGTTATTTCATCTATTTTGCATGTTTCATCATCATTGGAGGATCAAGCACCGGAGCCAGGATTCTGCTGGAAAAAGCACCGTCAGAACGCAATATTTCGGAAGATCAACTGTGGAAGGGAATTTCACGAAAATTCCTATTTTTCCAGATGACGGAGGGAGCCAGAAGGGGAAGAAGAGAGGGGCCACTGTGGGCCCAGACCATAGGGCGGCGCGGCCCAGGCCCTGGCCGCGCCACCCTATGCTCTGGGGGGCCCACGACCCTTTTCGCCTCCTTTTCTTCGCGTACTCCTTCGTCCCGAAAACCTAAGCCACAGAGAGGACCTCACGAAGGGTTACAGCCGCCTCTGCGGGGCGGAGAACACCAGAGAGAAAAGAGCTCTCCGGCGGGCAGGAATCCGCCGGGGAAATTCCCTCCCGGAGGGGGAAATCGACGCCATCGCCATCGTCATCGAGCGGGACATCATCTCCATCATCATCATCATCATCTCCACCATCTACACCGCCATCACCACCGCTGCACCTCGTCACCGCTGTAGCAATTCGGGTTAAATCTTGATTGTTTGATAGGGGAAACTCTCCCGGTGTTATTCTATACTTGTTGTAGATGCTATTGAGTGAAACCATTGAACCAAGGTTTATGTTCAGATTGTTATTTATCATCATATCACCTCTGATTGTATTCCATATGATGTCTCGTGAGTAGTTCGTTTAGTTCTTGAGGACATGGGTGAAGTCTAAATGCTAGTAGTGAATTATGGTTGAGTAATATTCAATGTTATGATATTTAAGTTGTGGTGTCATTCTTCTAGTGGTGTCATGTGAACGTCGACTACACGTCGACTACACGACACTTCACCATTTATGGGCCTAGGGGAGTGCATCTTGTATTCGGTTGCTAATTGCGGGGTTGCCGGAGTGACAGAAACCTAAGCCCCCGTTAGTATATCGATGCAGGAGGGATCGCAGGATCTCAGAGTTTAAGGCTGTGGTTAGATTTATCTTAATTACTTTCTTGTAGTTGCGGATGCTTGCAAGGGGTATAATCACAAGTATGTATTAGTCCTAGGAAGGGCGGTGCATTAGCATAGGTTCACCCACACAACACTTATCAAAACAATGAAGATTATTAAACCACATGAAGCGAAAGTACTAGACTAAAATCCCCGTGTGTCCTCAAGAACGTTTGGTCATTATAAGTAAACAAACCGGCTTGTCCTTTGTGCTAAAAAGGATTGGGCCACTCGCTGCAATTATTTCTCTCGCATTTTATTTACTTGTACTTTATTTATCTGCAATATCAAAACCCCCTGAATACTTGTCTGTGAGCATTTACAGTGAATCCTCCATCGAAACTGCTGCCAACACCTTCTGCTCCTCGTTGGGATCGACATTCTTACTTATCGAAGATACTACGATACACCCCCTATACTTGTCAAATGGGCATAAAAATCAAAAAATGAAATACCAATGCACATAGTCCTCTTAAGTCATAAAGTAAGCATTCAAGTTGATAAACAAGGTCTAGACATATTCAAACAAGACAAATCATGTATCTACCCCCTATCGACCCTAAACTTCGTCTTATGAAGTCAAGCATGAAGAGAAGTGGTTTTGGGTTTCAAACATGGAAATTTCAAAAACCTCCCAAAATTCAGCTTCATTTTAGAGCGACTAAGAAGGATCGATGCTTACCTTTTCATTTCCATGTTTTAAACTTATTTAAATCTTGGTCAAACCTAGCTAGGATTTGACCAAGATTCAAATGGGCATAAAAATTCAGACAAAAAATCTAAAGAATGAAAAACCAAAGCACATAGCCTTCTTAATTATGTCATATAGTAAACACTCAAGTTGATAAACAAGCTAGGTCTAGACATATTCAAACCAGAAAAATCATGTGTATATCTACCCCTAACCCTAAACTCTGTCTTATGAAGTCAATCATGAAGAGAATTGGTTTTGGGTTTCAAACATGGAAATTTCAAGTACGTCCCAAAAGCTTCATATATTTTAGAGTGACTAATTAAGAAGGATCTTGGCTTACGTTTTCATTTTCATGCTTGAAACTTGTTTAAATCTTGGTTGAACCTAGGATTTGACCAGAATCAAATGTGCATAAAATTCTTTAAAAAAATAGAAAAATGAAAAACAAAAGCACATGGTCTTCTTATGTCATATAGTAAGCATTCAAGTTGATAAACAAGGTTTAGACATATTCAAACCAGACAAATCATGTATCTACCCCCTAACCCTAAACTCGGTCTTATGAAGTCTAGCATGAGGAGAAGTCGTTTTGGGTTTCAAACGTTTAAGCCAAAAGCCCCATTTCAAATATTTCAAACTTATTCAAATTTGGTTCAAATTTGAAAGACACACAAGTTATAGCACACATAGTGCATACATTCTCACACATACTGCACTAGATGCTAACCCGGCCTATAGTTTGAGGCCATTGGATGAGGTCGAAAAAAATCTTGGATTAGAAATGGGGTTGTTCGAACCCCGTAGTTGGATTTTTTGAACCTTGATCTGTAGTACTGGGCAAAACCCTAGTTTAACCTATTTAATTATAGATTCGTAGGTCGATTTTTCTACCTTTTTATTATTACTATGCAGCACATGTGTGTTTGCCCGTCGAGTGAAACTCGGAGGAAGAGGGATCACTCGGAAGGAGAGAAGAAGGGAGAGAATTATGGTGTCTCCCCTTTTTCGGGTGATGATGTTGACTTTTGTGCAGGGTTTGTCAGTGAGCAGGAGGTGCGAGCGAGCGAGTCGAGCGAGGCCGAGAATGAGAGAGATTTGTTTTTTTTTGTGAGAGGGACAACCGAAGGATCCAGAAGGACCCACAGACTTCCAATACGCATCCTGATGCGTCTTCTCTTGACAAAGAAAATGGCTGGGAGTTTGCGTACCTATTGCACGTGACTTGTGCTCACTGAAGTGTGGGACCTCACGCATGGGCACCACACGTAAGTGACAGACCTGTTGGTGTAAAAACTCGGTTGATTATTATAGTGCATTAGAACAAAGTTTCCTATGGATTCAAGGGTAGGAAATCCAAGTTAACTCATTTACATGACATTATTTTTTCCATGAAGCAAAGTTAACGCACCTATCAATTGGTACATTTTGGAGTGACTAAGAAGGATCCAGGCTTACTTATTCGTTTTCACGTGTAAAACTTGTCTAAATCTTGGTCAAACAAAATTGGCAGAAAATTCAAAAAAAAACAGAAAAATGAAAAACCAAAGCACATAGTCTTCTTATGTCATGTAGTAAGCATTAAAGTTGATAAACAAGGTCTAGACATATTCAAACCATACAAATCATGTATCTACCCGCTAACCCCTAAACTATGTCTTAAGAAGTCAAGAATGAAGAGAAGTGGTTTTGGGTTTCAAACATGGAAATTTCAAAAACCTCCCAAAACTTCATTTTAGGGTGACTAAGAAGGATACAGGCTTCCCTTTTCATTTTCATGTTCTATACTTGTTTAAATCTTGGTCAAACCTATGATTTGACCAAGATTCAAATGGGCACAAAAAAATAAAAAAAGCACATAGTGTTCTTATGTCATATCGTAAGCATTCAAGTTGATAAACAAGGTCTAGATATATCCAAATTAACCAGACAAATCATGTATCTACCCCCTATCGACCCTAAACTTCGTCTTATGAAGTCAAGCATGAAGAGAAGTGGTTTTGGGTTTCAAACATGGAAATTTCAAAAACCTCCCAAAATTCAGCTTCATTTTAGAGCGACTAAGAAGGATCGATGCTTACCTTTTCATTTCCATGTTTTAAACTTATTTAAATCTTGGTCAAACCTAGCTAGGATTTGACCAAGATTCAAATGGGCATAAAAATTCAGACAAAAAATCTAAAGAATGAAAAACCAAAGCACATAGCCTTCTTAATTATGTCATATAGTAAACACTCAAGTTGATAAACAAGGTCTAGACATATTCAAACCAGAAAAATCATGTGTATATCTACCCCTAACCCTAAACTCTGTCTTGTGAAGTCAATCTCTAGGATTTGACCAAGATTCAAATGGGCATAAAATAAAAAAACAGAAAAATGAAAAACCAAAGCGCACATAGTCTTCTTATATGTCATATAGTAAGCATTAAAGTTGATAAACAAGGTCTGGACATATTCAAACTAGCTAGACAAATCATGTATCTACCCCCTAACCCCTAAACTCTGTCTTATGACGAAGTCAAGCATGAAGATAAGTGGTTTTGGGTTTCAAACATGGAAATTTCAAAAACCTCCCAAAAACTTCATTTTAGGGTGACTAAGAAGGATACAGGCTTCCATTTTCATTTTCATGATCTATACTTGTTTAAATCTTGGTCAAACCTAGGATTTGACCAAGATTCAAATGTGCATCAAAATTCCAAAAAAATCAGAAAAATGAAAAACCAAAGCACATAGTTTTCTTATGTCACATACATATATATAGTAAGCATTCAAAAGTTGATAAACAAGGTCTAGCTAGACATATTCAAATAAGACAAATCATGTATCTACCCCTCTAAAACCATAAATAACTCTGTCTTATGAAGTCAAGCATGAAGAGAAGTGGTTTTTGGTTTCAAACATGGAAATTTCAAAAACCTCCCAAAATTAAAGCTTCATTTTAGAGTGACTAGTTAAGAAGGATCCAGGCTTACCTTTTCATTTTCATGTTTTAAACTTGTTTAAATCTTGGTCAAACCTAGGATTTGACCAATATTCAAATGGGCATAAAATAAAAAAATAGATAAAATAAAAAACCAAAGCACATATTCTTCTTATGTCATATAGTAAGCATTCAAAAGTTCATAAACAAGGTCTAGACATATTCAAACCAGACAAATCATGTACCCCCTAACCCTAAACTTTGTCTTAATTATATATGAAGTCAAGCATGAAGCAGAGAAGTGTGGTTTTGGGTTTCAAACATGGAAATTTCAAAAACCTCCCAAAAAGCTTCATTTTAATTAGACCGGCTGGTTAATTAAGAAGGATCCATGATTAATTACCTTTTCATTGTCATGTTTTAAACTTGTTTAAATCTTGGTCGAACCTAGGATTTGACCAAGATTCAAATGGGCATAACAATTCAGAAAAAAATCGAAAGAATGAAAAACAAAAGCACATAGCCTTCTTATGTCATATAGTAAGCATTCAAATTGATAAACATGGTCTAGACATATTCAAACTAGAAAAATCATGTATCTACCCCTAACCCTAAACTCTGTCTTATGAAGTCAAGCATGAACAGAAGTACGGTGGTTTTGGGTTTCAAACATGGTAAATTCAAGAACCTCCCAAAAGCTTCATTTTAGAGTTACTAAGAGAAAGATCCAGACTTAATTACCTTATCATTTTCACATGTTAAACTTGTTTAAATCTTGCTCAACAAACCTAGGATTTTACCAAGATTCTCAAATGGGCATAAAAATCAAAAAATGAAATACCAATGCACATAGTCCTCTTAAGTCATAAAGTAAGCATTCAAGTTGATAAACAAGGTCTAGACATATTCAAACAAGACAAATCATGTATCTACCCCCTATCGACCCTAAACTTCGTCTTATGAAGTCAAGCATGAAGAGAAGTGGTTTTGGGTTTCAAACATGGAAATTTCAAAAACCTCCCAAAATTCAGCTTCATTTTAGAGCGACTAAGAAGGATCGATGCTTACCTTTTCATTTCCATGTTTTAAACTTATTTAAATCTTGGTCAAACCTAGCTAGGATTTGACCAAGATTCAAATGGGCATAAAAATTCAGACAAAAAATCTAAAGAATGAAAAACCAAAGCACATAGCCTTCTTAATTATGTCATATAGTAAACACTCAAGTTGATAAACAAGCTAGGTCTAGACATATTCAAACCAGAAAAATCATGTGTATATCTACCCCTAACCCTAAACTCTGTCTTATGAAGTCAATCATGAAGAGAATTGGTTTTGGGTTTCAAACATGGAAATTTCAAGTACGTCCCAAAAGCTTCATATATTTTAGAGTGACTAATTAAGAAGGATCTTGGCTTACGTTTTCATTTTCATGCTTGAAACTTGTTTAAATCTTGGTTGAACCTAGGATTTGACCAGAATCAAATGTGCATAAAATTCTTAAAAAAATAGAAAAATGAAAAACAAAAGCACATGGTCTTCTTATGTCATATAGTAAGCATTCAAGTTGATAAACAAGGTTTAGACATATTCAAACCAGACAAATCATGTATCTACCCCCTAACCCTAAACTCGGTCTTATGAAGTCTAGCATGAGGAGAAGTCGTTTTGGGTTTCAAACGTTTAAGCCAAAAGCCCCATTTCAAATATTTCAAACTTATTCAAATTTGGTTCAAATTTGAAAGACACACAAGTTATAGCACACATAGTGCATACATTCTCACACATACTGCACTAGATGCTAACCCGGCCTATAGTTTGAGGCCATTGGATGAGGTCGAAAAAAATCTTGGATTAGAAATGGGGTTGTTCGAACCCCGTAGTTGGATTTTTTGAACCTTGATCTGTAGTACTGGGCAAAACCCTAGTTTAACCTATTTAATTATAGATTCGTAGGTCGATTTTTCTACCTTTTTATTATTACTATGCAGCACATGTGTGTTTGCCCGTCGAGTGAAACTCGGAGGAAGAGGGATCACTCGGAAGGAGAGAAGAAGGGAGAGAATTATGGTGTCTCCCCTTTTTCGGGTGATGATGTTGACTTTTGTGCAGGGTTTGTCAGTGAGCAGGAGGTGCGAGCGAGTCGAGCGAGGCCGAGAATGAGAGAGATTTGTTTTTTTTGTGAGAGGGACGACCGAAGGATCCAGAAGGACCCACAGACTTCCAATACGCATCCTGATGCGTCTTCTCTTGACAAAGAAAATGGCTGGGAGTTTGCGTACCTATTGCACGTGACTTGTGCTCACTGAAGTGTGGGACCTCACGCATGGGCACCACACGTAAGTGACAGACCTGTTGGTGTAAAAACTCGGTTGATTATTATAGTGCATTAGAACAAAGTTTCCTATGGATTCAAGGGTAGGAAATCCAAGTTAACTCATTTACATGACATTATTTTTTCCATGAAGCAAAGTTAACGCACCTATCAATTGGTACATTTTGGAGTGACTAAGAAGGATCCAGGCTTACTTATTCGTTTTCACGTGTAAAACTTGTCTAAATCTTGGTCAAACAAAATTGGCAGAAAATTCAAAAAAAAACAGAAAATTGAAAAACCAAAGCACATAGTCTTCTTATGTCATGTAGTAAGCATTAAAGTTGATAAACAAGGTCTAGACATATTCAAACCATACAAATCATGTATCTACCCGCTAACCCCTAAACTATGTCTTAAGAAGTCAAGAATGAAGAGAAGTGGTTTTGGGTTTCAAACATGGAAATTTCAAAAACCTCCCAAAACTTCATTTTAGGGTGACTAAGAAGGATACAGGCTTCCCTTTTCATTTTCATGTTCTATACTTGTTTAAATCTTGGTCAAACCTATGATTTGACCAAGATTCAAATGGGCACAAAAAAATAAAAAAAGCACATAGTGTTCTTATGTCATATCGTAAGCATTCAAGTTGATAAACAAGGTCTAGATATATCCAAATTAACCAGACAAATCATGTATCTACCCCCTATCGACCCTAAACTTCGTCTTATGAAGTCAAGCATGAAGAGAAGTGGTTTTGGGTTTCAAACATGGAAATTTCAAAAACCTCCCAAAATTCAGCTTCATTTTAGAGCGACTAAGAAGGATCGATGCTTACCTTTTCATTTCCATGTTTTAAACTTATTTAAATCTTGGTCAAACCTAGCTAGGATTTGACCAAGATTCAAATGGGCATAAAAATTCAGACAAAAAATCTAAAGAATGAAAAACCAAAGCACATAGCCTTCTTAATTATGTCATATAGTAAACACTCAAGTTGATAAACAAGGTCTAGACATATTCAAACCAGAAAAATCATGTGTATATCTACCCCTAACCCTAAACTCTGTCTTGTGAAGTCAATCTCTAGGATTTGACCAAGATTCAAATGGGCATAAAATAAAAAAACAGAAAAATGAAAAACCAAAGCGCACATAGTCTTCTTATATGTCATATAGTAAGCATTAAAGTTGATAAACAAGGTCTGGACATATTCAAACTAGCTAGACAAATCATGTATCTACCCCCTAACCCCTAAACTCTGTCTTATGACGAAGTCAAGCATGAAGATAAGTGGTTTTGGGTTTCAAACATGAAATTTCAAAACCTTGTTTACCAACTTGAGTGCTTACTATATGACATAAGAAGGCTATATGCTTTGGTTTTTCATTTTTTTGAAATTTTATGCCCATTTGAATCTTGATCAAATCCTAGGTACGGTTTGACCAAGATTTGAACAATTTTAAAACATGAAAATAAAAGGTAAGCCCAACCTGGATCCTTTAGTCACTCTAAAATGAAGCTTTTGGGGGGTTCTTGAAATTTCCAAGTTTGAAACCCAAAACCACTTCTCTTCATGCTTGACTACATAAGACAGAGTTTAGGGTTAGGGGTAGATACATGATTTTTCTTGTTTGAATATATCTAGACCTTGTTTATATCAACTTTAATGCTAACTATATGACATAAGAAAACTATGTGCTTTGGTTTTTAATTTTTCTGATTTTTTTATTTTGATGCACATTTGAATCTTTGTCAAATCCTAGGTTTGACCAAGATTTAAACAAGTATAAAACATGAAAATGAAAAGGGAAGCCTGTATCCTTTCTTAGTCACTCTAAAATGAAGTTTTTGGGATGTTCTTGAAATTTTCATGTTTGAAACCCAAAACCACTTCTCTTCATGCTTGACTTCATAAGATAGAGTTTAGGGGCTAGGGGATAGATACATGATTTGCCTAGGTTTGAATATGCATGTCCAAACCTTGTTTATCAACTTGAATGCTTACTATATGACATAAGAAGACTATATGCTTTTGTTTTTCATTTTTCTGATTTTTTTTAAATTTTATGCCCATTTGAATCTTTTGGTCAAATCCTTGGTTTAATTTGACACGGATTTAAACAAGTTTAAAATATGAAAATGAAAAGGTGGTAAGCAGGCATGGATCCTTCTTATATATATTAGTCACTCTAAAATGAAGCTTTTGGGAGGTTTTTGAAATTTCCATGTTTGAAACCCAAAACCACTTCTCTTCATGTTGTTGACTTCATAAGATAGAGTTTAGGGGTTAGGGGTATAGATACATGATTTGTCTTGTTTGAATATGTGTCTAGACCTTGTTTATCAACTTTAATGCTTACTATATGACATAAGAACACTATGTGCTTTAATTTGGTTTTTATTTTTTTTAAATTTTGATGCACATTTTGAATCTTGGTCAAATCCTAGGTTTGACCGAGATTTGAACAAGTTTAAAACAAGAAAATAAAAGGTAAGCCCGCCAGACTGGATCCTTCTTAGTCACTCTATAATGAAGCTTTTAGGGGGGTTGTTGAAAATGTAAGCATGTATCCTTCTTAGTACGTCACACCACAATGCTTTTGGGAGGGTTTTTGAAATGTCCATGTTTGAAACCCAAAACGACTTCTCTTCGTGCTTGACTTCATAATTAAGACAAAGTTTAGGGTTAGGGGTAGATACATGATTTTTCTGGTTTGAATATGTCTAGACTTTGTTTATCAACTAGCTTGAGTGCTTACTATATGGCATATATAAGAAGCTAGGCTATGTGCTTTGGTTTTTCATTTTTTTTTTGAATTTTTATGCCCATTTGAATCTTGGTCAAATCCTAGGTACGTACGGTTTGACCAAGATTTGAACATGTTTAAAACATGAAAATAAAAGGTAAGCATGGATCCTTCTTAGTCACTCTAAAATGAAGCTTTTGGGAGGTTTTTGAAATTTCCATGTTTGAAACCCAAAACCACTTCTCTTCATGCTTGGCTTCGTAAGATAGAGTTTAGGGTTTGGGGTAGATACGTACATGATTTTTCTAAGTATTTTTACGCCCATTTGAATCTTCGTCAAATCCTAAGTTTGACCAAGATTTGAACAAGTTTAAAAACATGAAAATGAAAAGGGTAAGCCTGGATCCTTGTTTAGGGTTAGGGGGTAGATACATGATTTTTGTGGTTTGAATATGTCAGACCTTGTTTATCACCTTGATATATGACATAGGAAGACGGTGTGCTTTTGTTTTTCTTTTTTTTGAATTTTTATGCCCATTTGAATCTTGGTCAAGTCATAGGTTTGACCAAGATTTAAACATGTTTAAAACATGAAAATGAAAAGGTAAGCCTGGATCCTTCTTAGTCACTCCAAAATGTACCAATTGATAAATGAGTTAACTTGGCTTCATGGAAAAAATAATGTCATGTAAATGATTTAACTTGGCTTTCGTACCCTTGAATCCATAGGAAACTTTGTATAAATGTAGTAGTATAATAATCAACCGAGTTTTTACATCAACAGGTCTGTCACTTACGTGTGGTGCCCATGCGTGAGGTCCCACACTTCAGTGAGCACAAGTCACGTGCAATAGGTACGCAAACTCCCAGACGCATCAGGATGCGTATTGGAAGTATGTGGGTCCTTCTGGATCCTTCGGTTGTCCCTCTCACAAAAAAACAAATCTCTCTCATTCTCGGCCTCGCTCGACTCGCTCGCTCGCTCGCACCTCCTGCTCACTGACAAACCCTGCACAAAAGTCAACATCATCACCCGAAAAAGGGGAGACACCATAATTCTCTCCCTTCTTCTCTCCTTCCGAGTGATCCCTCTTCCTCCGAGTTTCACTCGACGGGCAAACACACATGTGCTGCATAGTAATAATAAAAAAGTAGAAAAATCGACCTACGAATCTATGATTAAATAGGTTAAACTAGGGTTTTGCCCACTACTACAGATCAAGTTCAAAAATATCCAACTACTAGTTCGATTTTGGGCTACTAATATAAAATTAAAATAAGTTGAACTAGTATTCCTCTAAAAAATCATTTTGGTATGCATTGTTTGATACTTTTCATAGCTATAGTGCATCACAAATTTATGATTTCATGCTTTGCTTTGCCAATTTCGATTTTTTCTAACCACCTTCTCTTTGATTTCAAATTTAGGTCAAACTATCGATGCCTACTATGTGTTCTACTTGAATTGGATGCAGCGTGCGCACATGTTTTGCCATTGTTCTGGGCTTCCACACATCTTTGGGGCATCCAAGTATTTAAGTTACCTTGTTTTTTGAATTGTAATTCATACCCTTCCTCCCAATTTTTATGCCCATTTGAATCTTGGTCAAATCCTAAGTTTGACCAAGATTTGAACAAGTTTAAAACATGAAAATGAAAAGGTAAGCCTGAATCCTTCTTAGTCACTCAAAAATGAGAAGCTTTTGGGAGTTTTTTGAAATTTCCATGTTTCAAACCCAAAACCACTTCTCTTCATGCTTGACTTCATAAGACAGAGTTTAGGGTTAGGGGGTAGATACATGATTTGTCTAGTTTGTTGTTTAGACCTTGTTTATCAACTTGAATGCTTACTATATGACATAATAATACTATGTGCTTTGGTTTTCATTTTTTTGATTTTTTCTGAATTTTTATGCCCATTTGATCTTGGTCAAATCCTAGGCTTAACCAATATTTAAACAAGTTTAAAACATGAAAATGAAAAGGTAAGCCTGTATCCTTCTTAGTCACTCCAAAATGAAGCTTTTGGGAAGGTTTTTGAAATTTCCATGTTTGAAATCCAAAACGACTTCTCTTCGTGCTTGACTTCATAAGACAAAGTTTAGGGCTAGGGGTAGAAACATGATTTTTCTGGTTTGAATATGTCTAGACCTTGTTTACCAACTTGAGTGCTTACTATATGACATAAGAAGGCTATATGCTTTGGTTTTTCATTTTTTTTGAAATTTTATGCCCATTTGAATCTTGATCAAATCCTAGGTACGGTTTGACCAAGATTTGAACAATTTTAAAACATGAAAATAAAAGGTAAGCCCAACCTGGATCCTTTAGTCACTCTAAAATGAAGCTTTTGGGGGGTTCTTGAAATTTCCAAGTTTGAAACCCAAAACCACTTCTCTTCATGCTTGACTACATAAGACAGAGTTTAGGGTTAGGGGTAGATACATGATTTTTCTTGTTTGAATATATCTAGACCTTGTTTATATCAACTTTAATGCTAACTATATGACATAAGAAAACTATGTGCTTTGGTTTTTAATTTTTCTGATTTTTTATTTTGATGCACATTTGAATCTTTGTCAAATCCTAGGTTTGACCAAGATTTAAACAAGTATAAAACATGAAAATGAAAAGGGAAGCCTGTATCCTTTCTTAGTCACTCTAAAATGAAGTTTTTGGGATGTTCTTGAAATTTTCATGTTTGAAACCCAAAACCACTTCTCTTCATGCTTGACTTCATAAGATAGAGTTTAGGGGCTAGGGGATAGATACATGATTTGCCTAGGTTTGAATATGCATGTCCAAACCTTGTTTATCAACTTGAATGCTTACTATATGACATAAGAAGACTATATGCTTTTGTTTTTCATTTTTCTGATTTTTTTTAAATTTTATGCCCATTTGAATCTTTTGGTCAAATCCTTGGTTTAATTTGACACGGATTTAAACAAGTTTAAAATATGAAAATGAAAAGGTGGTAAGCAGGCATGGATCCTTCTTATATATATTAGTCACTCTAAAATGAAGCTTTTGGGAGGTTTTTGAAATTTCCATGTTTGAAACCCAAAACCACTTCTCTTCATGTTGTTGACTTCATAAGATAGAGTTTAGGGGTTAGGGGTATAGATACATGATTTGTCTTGTTTGAATATGTGTCTAGACCTTGTTTATCAACTTTAATGCTTACTATATGACATAAGAACACTATGTGCTTTAATTTGGTTTTTATTTTTTTTAAATTTTGATGCACATTTTGAATCTTGGTCAAATCCTAGGTTTGACCGAGATTTGAACAAGTTTAAAACAAGAAAATAAAAGGTAAGCCCGCCAGACTGGATCCTTCTTAGTCACTCTATAATGAAGCTTTTAGGGGGGTTGTTGAAAATGTAAGCATGTATCCTTCTTAGTACGTCACACCACAATGCTTTTGGGAGGGTTTTTGAAATGTCCATGTTTGAAACCCAAAACGACTTCTCTTCGTGCTTGACTTCATAATTAAGACAAAGTTTAGGGTTAGGGGTAGATACATGATTTTTCTGGTTTGAATATGTCTAGACTTTGTTTATCAACTAGCTTGAGTTTTGGGTTTCAAACATGGAAATTTCAAGAACCTCCCAAAAGCTTCATTTTAGAGTGACTAAGAAGGATCCAGGCTTACCTTTTCATTTTCATGTTTTAAACTTGTTTAAATCCTGGTCAAACCTAGGATTTGACAAAGATTCAAATATATGGGCATAAAATTCAAAAAAAATAGAAAAATGAAAAACCAAAGCACATAATCTTCTTATGTCATATAGTAAGCATTAAAGTTGACAAAAAAGGTCTAGACATATGCAAACTAGACAAATCATGTATCTACCCCCTAACCCCTAAACTCTGTCTTATGAAGTCAAGCATGAAGAGAAGTCGTTTTGGGTTTCAAACATGGAAATTTCAAGAACATCCCAAAAGCTTCATTTTAGAGTGACTAAGAAGGATCCATGATTACCTTTTCATTTTCATGTTTTAAACTTGTTTAATCTTGGTCAAACCTAGGATTTGACCAAGATTCAAATGGGCACAAAATTTAAAAAATCAGAAAAATGAAAAACCAAAGTACATAGTCTTCTTATGTCATGTAGTAAGCATTCAAGTTGATAAAATGGTTCATGCAGGCGTCTTAGCTCCTAAAAAAAATTATACACCAATTGATTTGACGAATTGATGATTTACTCTAGTCTGCTTCTAGACCATGCAGCTAGCGAGTATTCATATGTACTGCATGGAGCCCCCAACTTTTGACTTCCCGTGTCGGAAAAGGCCTGTCTAATAATGTGGGGCAGTGAGGTATCCCGAAGTATCTAGAGGGTTCCAGTGTTTCAGGCTTTCAGCATCGCCAGTCCAAGGGAAGGATGGGTGACGAATCCGTGCATTCACAGCCGTTTAGATCTGAAGAGTCCTTGTATGATGAGCGGTAGATAGCACCTCTAAGCTGCAAATCAACAGCTTCAATTACTTCAAATGAGCATTGGCCGGAAGGCTGACAGAGTGAAAAAATTCAATTTCAAAAACTCATGTATAGAATAGAAAAAAAATAAAAAACATGTAGATAGAATAGAGGTATAGATAGATTAGCCCAAAAAAGAAGAGGACGGGGAAATTTCGAACGCTCGCCTTTAACTCAGCACAGCAGACACCTCCCTCGCGCACCTAAACTTTCGAACGCGCGCCCAATATTTCGAACGCTCGCCTTTAACTCAGCACCCAGCCCACCTTGTTCTTCTCTAGACACCTCCTTCGGCGCCCTGTTCTTCTCTAGACACACCCTCGGTGAACCAGGCCGCGCACCAAAACTTCCCCACGCTGTCTATCAGCCGCGTCAGCCGGCGACTGCTGGTGGCGCCGTTCTTCTCCAGCCGCACCGGCAGGCGCGGTCAGCTGGTAGATCCTCACGGTATGCATGCTATCTTCAGGCCTGGGCAAGTACGATTCATTATAGCTCAATCGAAGTCAGTCGCCGTCGCCCAGCCCTTATAAGTTCGTTAGTTCGTTCGAATCGATCGGTTGATATTGTTTTCCTCTCGATGTGTTTGTTTGACATTGTTTTCCGCTTTACCTATTTGCTCGAATTCGTTCGTACTGTACACTGTACTGCTCACCATTGCCCAATGTCTGTAGTCGTCGCTTGGTGCCAGTCCTCTATGGACCTGTTTGTAATCTTATTACTTCTGGGTTCTTTGCACTGCTAATACATCGGTGGATTTACGGCCAAAAAGAAGAAAGAATTTGTTGGTATTATATTGCTTTCGATTGATCTGTTCGCCCCCAAGCTTTTACAGAAGCCGCAAGAGATTCAAGGATGAAATGGCTCTCCTTGTTTGCGGTGGCGGATCTACAGGGTATGCCGTATATGCCACGGCATACCCTGCGTCCAAGCCGTGCAAGATCTTTGATAGTTTAATGAGCTGAGCAATTAATCAAGATGAGTGATGTATATGTATACATGCGGTGCTAATACATGTGGCGTGCAGCCATGCGAACACTGAGCTAGTGCATGTAACCGATTGATTAGACATCCGATTGATTTGGCCAAAATCCGGTGATAACACATGCCCCCCTGGTTTTGGTAATGATAATATCAAAACCATCTGTTTTTCCTTCGAGGGGTCATGTCGTGGCAGAGCAGAACCGTCGCAGTATTCTTCATCATGACGCCTTGCCTTCTCAACTTCTCTGCACGATTTGACAGTTTTGAATATTTTATGATTTGCCACACTTTTCTTAAAAGTGTCTATTATTTGCCACATGACCACCACATGTCTCTTTTTATTTAACCGCATCGAACAGTTCACTTCTTCATCCTCCTGCTTCAAACCAGCCATCGGCCCAAAAACCCTCCTCCTCTGTAACCATGTCTTCCTCTTCCTCCTCCCAATCCTTTTCCTCGAGTGAGCTGGAGCCAGAGGTCAGCCAGATGGAAGCGTACAATAGGCGCGCTCCCAAGCATTGGGACGAGCAAGAGTTCGACTTCGACTTCGTACCAGAGGGTCGACCCGAGGACCTCGTCTGGTCGGATGGCGACATGCCCCTGACTGACGGGGAAGATGACCTCCGATTCCTGATTGACGGAGAACTGGAGGCGGAGAGCGACGACGACGACCCTCTCTTCCGGGGTAAATTCACTTCCTCCACCAAAGAAGAAGAAGAAGAAGAAGAGGACGACGAAGACGAAGACATCTCCTCCGACACGAAGAAGGAACCAGAGGACGACACCTCCTCCGATGAACCGCCACCAAAGCGCATCCGTGGCTGGGCCTGGTCCGATGAGGAGGATGATGATGAAGAGGAAGAGGCCTCCGCTGAAGGTCACAGTAGCAGCGACGAGGAATTCGTCGACAGTAGCAATGACGGCAGCTACCCCAGCGACGACGAAGACGGCAACAGCCCTTAGAGTAGGGATTTACTAGCATAAGACTAGCCGTAGCAATCTGTTCCCCTTTTGTTGAGCAATCAGCTTCTCCTTGTAAGAAATCCCCTTTTAAATCAATGAAGATGGATAGATTCTTCCTTTTGAGGGCAATCAGCTCTTCTATGTAAGAAATCTGATCATCGATGAAGAATTTCCTCTAATTTGACTTTGTCGATTTTCTTCAAATTGATTTAGCCGATTTTCCCTCAATACTCCACTATAATAAATATAGCATATCTATGATAGTACTCTATGATACCACCCACTATGCACCCATGTTCCAAACACCACTCCCGCTGACTGTACCTTATTGTATCGAGCGATAAGCTTGATGAGCAACCCAAACAAACAAACAAAAAGACTGTACCTTATTGTACTTGCTCTTACCCGTATCTTCTCTTTCTCTTTCATCGCGAGTGCAGCTAATTCAGTTAGTCTTCCAATGAATATTAATATTTTGTCTCAATGATGTCATGTTTCGACTAACAATTAGCACTTTGAATTCTTAGATTGCTTTTTCACACGATGCACTTCTTTTAATTTATTTTACCACATTTCAATGTGAACCTTGACCAAATAAATAGGACAACAATATCACGATCATATAATACATAAGCAGCATTGTTAGAATCGTGTTGGAAAATACTTTCTAATGATACCAGTTTTATATCAATTTTTTTATATACTTCATCCTGAAAAATATGTTTCAACTTCATCAAAACTTGCATGTATCTGCAAACTAAACTCATCTAAATACATGTATATCTACATAAAATTGAAACATCATTTTTAAATAGAGAGATATAGATTAATATTTTTTCGAAGATAAAATACGAAAAACAAGGGTGCATTGTTTATTGAAATGGAGTGAGTAGTATATATAAATCATTTTAGTTGCCAATGATCATGTTGAGGGCCTCTATTTCTTGTTTTGCTCAGGCCCTCCGTATTCTCAGGTACGGCCCTGGTGGTCTATGAACCTGTATGTAATCTTATTACTTTTGGCTTCTTTGCACTGCTAATAGATCGGCGGAATTACGGCAAAAAAGAAGAAAGAATGTGTTGGTATTGTATTGCTTTCGATAGATCTGTTCGCCCCTCCCCCCCAAGCATTTATAGATGGCACAAGAGATTCAAGGATGAAATTGCTCTCCTTGTTCATAAGGCAAAGAGGAAATCATATCATGGGTAGAACATTTTATATATATTTTGCTGCTTGGGATCTATGATCCTTTTAGTTGCTGCTCTCCAGCAACTTTTGTACATATTTCCCTCTTTTTATTAATAAAAAAATACAAAGTGGGGAAACCCAGTGGTCAGCCTAAAAAAATCTGTTCGCTAGGTAGCCGTAGTTTTGCACTCAGTTTGTTTGCTGAAATCGGCTCAAATAATGTAGCATTTATAGTTTTATATTCGACCTGTTTGCTCAGGTATGCTTGCTTACATTCGTAGGTGACCTGTTTGTTGAAATAGCTTATCGCTTCTCTGACCATCTATCTCCTCAACAGATGGACAGAACTTGGATATTATTTCACTCATTAACCACACCAACATATTTGAGTGGTATTGAAGACTTCATGAAGCACGTTAGTGATTTTACTGACGGCGACAAGACAAAGGAAGTGATTTGTCCATGCCGTGTATGTTTGAATATTGGGTCCAAGCCTCAACATGTAGTCTCAGATCATTTATTCGTTTATGGGATGGACCAGACATATATCAGGTGGATTAACCATGGTGAACACTATGATCAGCCTGACATTATTGATCCTCTTTATTCTGATGGTTATCAGCCTGAAGATCTCGTCCAGGATGAGGCTACTGCTAATTTGTTACGGGATCTGTATCCATATGCAAGCCAACAGCCCCATGGTTATCACAAAAAGCCTCTTTTCCATGACCTGATAGAAGATGCTAAGCGCTTAGTGGCCCCTGGTTCTGTTGTGTCAAGATTCGAATTAATTGTGAAATTACTTCATGACAAGTCATACCAGGGGATTACCAATAAAGCGTTCAATGCAGTTGCGAAGACATACAGCGATGCACTCCCTGGGGCTGGACTGCCAAAATCCTTTTATGAGGTGAAGCAGTACATCAAGGTACTGGGACTTGGATATGAGAAGATTGATTTTTGCAAAAATAACTGTGCACTGTTTTGGATGGAGTATAATGACCTCGATGAATGTCCAGTATGTAAGGAATCAAGATGGAAACATGATGGAGCTGGTGGTAAGAAAAAGATTCCTTGGAAGGTTCTGAGATACTTTCCACTTGTACAAAGATTGCAGAGGTTGTTTGCTTCAGAACAAACATCTCGGGAAACAAGATGGCACAAAGAGATTCTCACGCCCGACCCTGATTTACTGAGGCATCCTGCTGATGGCGATGAATGGAAGCAATTCGACCTGGATCATCCAGATTTTGCTGCAGATCCAAGGAACCTGAGACTTGGCCTTGCTACAGATGGATTCAACCCATTTGGCAACATGAGCAACTCGTATAGCATGTGGCCAGTACTAGTTACACCTTACAACCAGGCTCCCTGGACATGCACCGATCAGTCGAACTGTATGATGGCCTTACTCATCCCAGGTCCCAAATCTCCTGGGAAGGATTTTGATGTGTTCATGCAGCCTCTTATTAGAGACTTGCAAACATTATGGGAGGGTGTCCCTACACGGGATGTGTGTCAACCTAAAGAACAAAATTTTCTATTACGTGCTGCTGTACTGTATTGCACCCATGATTATCCAGCTTTGGGCACTATGTCAGGCAGAGTAACATCAGGTTATAATGCATGTGTTCACTGTGATACTGATCAGCTGGCAGTGAGGATAATAAACAAGATATGCTATATGGGCCATCGCCGTTTCCTTCCATTAGATCACAGTTTCCGAAAAAATAGAAAAAAATTGCAATTTATTGGTGATCAGGCCTGTAAAAAGACTAAACCGCAGCACTTTAAGAGTCACGAGTTGGAGGCGCACCTAGAAGCGGTCAGAAATGTTAAACCAGGAAAACCACCAGCCGCCACAGCAGGTACAGCAGAGAAGAATACAGAAGATGCAGCAGCAGTAGTAGCAGATAGAAAAAGGAAGAAGAGAGGAGATGAACTGAGTCTAGCAGCTACCAAAAGGAAGATGGGAGGTGAAATAGCAGCATGTACCAAGAGGAAGGAAATGGAAAATGATAGACCGAGAATATTTTATAAGCGCAGGACCACTCTTTGGGACTTGCCGTATTGGGCTGGTAAGAAGCTTCGGCATAATATTGATATCATGCACATGGAGAAGAATATATGTGACAGCATTGTCGGCACATTACTCAACATTCCATCCAAGACAAAAGATAGCTCAAATGCTAGGATTGATTGTGCAACATTGAATGTTAACAGGCACTTGCAACTGGATCGTAATGACAAAGTGAACAAAGGCAAGGAAAAACATTATAAATTTCGAGGCGCGGAATTCACATTGCCGATGCCTAAAAGGAGATTATTTTGTGAGTACCTCCGAGGTGTGATGTTCCCGTTCGGATTTGCTTCCAACATTGCAAATTGTCTCAATGCTGAAGGAAACAAGCTCCAAGGGTTGAAAACTCACGATTGTCACATCCTGCTGCAAAGGCTTTTAGCTATTGGCATTAAAGATTTAGTGAAGCCAAATATGTACAACGTGATTGCAGAGTTGGGAAGGTTCTTTAGGGAAATATGTAGTAAAACTCTAAGCAGAGCTGTTGTAGAACGTCTTAAGGTGGACATAGCAGTAATCCTGTGCAAGCTGGAGCTGATATATCCTCCAGCCTTCTTTGATGTGATGGTGCATTTGGCTGTTCATCTACCTGATGAGGCACTTTTAAGAGGTCCGGTACAGTATGGATGGATGTACCCTATAGAACGTCGACTGTGCACTTTCAAGAATACAGTTAGGAACAAAGCTAGACCGGAGGCTTGCATTGCAGTGGCGTATATTGCTGCTGAAGCATATACATTTGCCTCAAGATATATTCCTGATATTGAGACCAGATTCAATCGGGGTCGCAGAATTTTGGAAGTTGGAGGATCTGTTTTTAAACATGGTGTTGAGCTAATAGGAAAGAGGACCGAAAAAACATTAGAGCAGTCTGAATTTGAACAGCTGTCTTGGTATGTGCTGAATAATGCTACAGAGGCTGATGAATATGTTAAGTGAGTACTATGCACACGAACTACTCAGTTCCTCGCATATACTATGAACTTGTATCAAAATGAAATATATTCAGCTGACTTGGCTATGTTTTGCAGGTTGTACATGGAAACGAATGGAAAGCTATCGGCACGTGGGAGTGGGTTTCAGGACTGGTTTGAGAAATATGTAAGATGTTCAATTGCACTCTGACTTGTCTATGTGTTTTCACATGAGATGACCTCTTGTCTATTTTGTAATCGTAGATCTCGAAACTCCATGCGGAGAATCCAGGCGCTGTTAGTGCTGATCTCCTTGTCCTATCACGTGGTCCAGATAAGAGGGTGTTGGTAGCTGCAGCTTGCAATGCCAATGGTGTCCATTACAGCTCCTATGAGCGTGAACAACATTTGAAGACACGAAATAGTGGCATCACAACCAGTGGAGATCACTTGACAACCAGAAAAAAGAGATCAGAGTCATTTGACCATTATGGTCACATAGAAGAGGTTATTCAGTTGTTCTATAGTGATAAGGTTACTGTCCGATCTGTGGTTCTATTTAAGTGTTATTGGTACAACCAAGATCCAAACAAGGGCAAAGGTGCCAGAAATGATGGGTATTTCATATCAGTCGATACTACTGCTCAGTGGTACAAGGATGATCCTTATATTTTGGTACCTCAAGCGGCCAAGGTACTTTTCTTGGAAGACAGATCTAGAAAAGGATGGCAGTATGTGCAAAAGTTTGTGGCAAGGAACATATATGATTTGGATGAGAATGCGGATCCAATAATTGGTGCCCAGCAAGATGATTTCGCTGGTTGTATGCAAACTAAAGTTGCTGACATTGATGAAACCTCGTTGGATACAGGTATCCCTGCACATGATGGAGAAGTAGATTTCACTGTTGAGGTTAGCATAGTCGACAAAGAGATGGATAAACTGAAGCTACCTGGTGAATCTCAGGAGGAGAATGGACAGGACGAGCAGGATGAGACCATGCACGAATATCAGAATGAAGACGGAGGTGATGATGATGATGATGATGATGATGATGATTGAGACTCTTGTCTCTGTATCATGCTGTGAGATGAAGAACCATGATTTGTTTTGATTTTTCTATTTGGAAAATGTATGAGTCCTGAAGACAATTATCTGTTGGATTGTAATCCCATGATGACTAATTATTTATGTTTGTTGTCCTACTAAAAGTTGGTCAAACTTAATTGTGTGGAAGTAATCCCATGCTGTTTGATTCATAGGGTCATATCCCATAGGAAAATAGAATGATAATAGATCAAACTAATGCAGAATATCTTATAACCACAATCAAATAGAATTTCTCTTGACATAGGATTCAAGTTGGCATGGCATCCCTATCATACAGGGTTTTTATTCATACTATGCTACAAATCGAAAATAAGATGGGTCAGCACTTTATCGCGGCAGATAGGGCAGCTGGCGTTCGTTACAAACCAGGAGAAGATGCACTTCCTATGGAACGGGTGTTTGCATCCCCGGAGACGCACCGTTGTGCGCTGCGACAGCCCCAGCATGCATATGCTGCAGTGGCCGTCCTCCGGCGCAACTAGGACCCAACTGTCCTGCAGCGCCGGCAAGTTGACGATGAGCCGGTGGTCCACCCTAAGGGTGAGGTCGAAGTGGAGGCCACCGAGCCGACGACACGCCTGCTGCCACATCAGGTGCATAACATCGTAAGGCATGATGATGTCCCACTCCTCCTCCGTGAGGTTCAGGTTCTTGAGCAGCCATACACGGGCAAGAATCTCGCGCATAGTTCGCACGACATTGCCCCCACTACGCAGCTTCCTCGGAGGCAAGCCAAGATCCAGCACCACCTCTTCGCAGGGTGTAGTGGTGATATCGTCCTCATCCAGTGGGGCAGGGAGGGGGCCGGCCATCCTCCTGAGCTCGTACGTCCTCGAGAAGAAGATGTGCACTGTCATAGTGTACGGGGACGCCTCGCCCTCGCCCACGGCCGGCGGCTCGCCGACGGAGAAGTCGGTCGTGCTTGCCGACACACGGCAGGCACGGAAGACATGTGGGCCAGACTCGATGATGCGCTCGCGTGAGGAGCGCTCTAGTAGGGGCGTCGCCGCCATTGGGGATTCTTCGGAGGGCTGTAGACTGGCGGCTAGTCGACGGTGAGGTGGTTGGTGTGAGATCTCTGGGATGAGGCCAGGGGAAGTGGGCGAAGTGCTCGGGACTAGGGACTGCCCTCAACTTTCCGCAGTAGTATGATAATAATTGGTGGACGAGGGAGACTAGTCCAGAGACTACCCAAAGTTGATAAATCATGTTCGAGGGAAAATGCCCAAGATTTATTATCAAAATTCAAGCTAATTTCGCCGATTTTGTTCTGCCGTTCATTAGACATCATCCAACGGCCTTTGGTCTCTGGGATTCGCTGCTACAGTGTCATCTACTATTTTCTACCCAATTCCAGAAACATCCATAAAGCTAGTAGATAGCTTTCCTGCTTGTTGGCCCCACCCCATTTTTTTAATCTTTTCTTCCTTATCCCCTTCGCTCATGCTAGCAGCTACTTGCAGCCATTGCTACACCAGCGAGGTGATCTCTATATGATAGGCACGGTTTTAGTAAGACAGCAAGTTGTAGATAGCTAACCATGAGACACATGCCTCTCTGGTTGAGACTGAGCTCGCTATTGTGATTGGGCTCCAATGGTCGAGGTGAGTCACAGCTGCAATGACAGAGGTTTGTGCTGAATTAATTAGCACAGAGGCGTAACTAGCACTAGATGGAGAAGGCATAGTACACATATCGGACACGAAGTCGCGTCTGGCGAGCAGCTCGCATTCACTTGCATCAGTGCGGTACAACAAAGATGATGAAGAAGGATTGGAGCTTTGAAGGTAGTCAGAAAAGTTACAAAAAATAATACGTGCAAAACTTAACCTGTATAAACGCACAAGTTTCATAAGTTTACATTTCTCGAAGAGGAAGAGGTCAAAGATATCCCTCTCATGCAACCCTGCAACCACAAAGCAAGAAGTCTCTTGTGTCCCCAACACACCAAATAGGTGCACTAGTTCGGCGAAGAGATAGTGAAATACAGGTGGTATGAATATATATGAGCAGTAGGTGCCAGAAAATAGCTTGGGCGTGTAGTTGATGGTGGTAGTATTGCAGCAGTAGTAACACAGTAAAACAGTAAACAAGCAGTAACTCAGCAGTATTTAGGAACAAGGCCTAGGGATTACACTTTCACTAGTGGACACTCTCAACATTGATCACATAACAGAATAGATAAATGCATACTCTACACTTTTGTTGGATGATGAACACATTGCGTAGGATTACACGAACCCTCAATGCCGGAGTTAACAAGCTCCACAATAATGCTCATATTTTAGTAACCTTTAGTGTAAGATAGATCAAAAGACTAAACCAAGTACTAGCATAGCATGCACACTGTCACCTTCATGCATATGTAGGAGGAATAGATCACATCAATATTATCATAGCAATAGTTAACTTCGCAATCTACAAGAGATCATGATCATAGCATAAACCAAGTACTAACACGGTGCACACACTGTCACCTTTACACACGTGCAGGAGGAATAAAACTACTTTAATAACTTTGCTAGAGTAGCACATAGATAGTAGTGATACAAAACTCATATGAATCTCAATCATGTAAAGCAGCTCATGAGATCATTGTATTGAAGTACATAGTAGAGAGATTAACCACATAGCTACCGGTACAGCCCCGAGCCTCGATGGAGAACTACTCCCTCTTCATGGGAGCAGCAGCGGTGATGAAGATGGCGGTGAAGATGGCAGCGGTGTCGATGGAGAAGCCTTCCGGGGGCACTTCCCCGCTCCGGCAGGGTGCCGGAACAGAGACTCCTGTCCCCCGATCTTGGCTTCGCGATGACGGCGGCTCTGGAACTTTTCTCGTATCGTGGCTTCCAGGGTTTTCGATGCAGGGGCTTTATATAGGCGAAGAGGCGGCGCAGGAGGGTCAACGAGGCGACGACACCCTAGGGTGGCGCGGGCCCAGCCCTGGCCGCGCCACCATGTCATCTGGGCCCACAGGGCCCCCCTCTGGCGGCTCTCGGGTGTTACGGATGCTTCGGGCAAAATAGGAACTGGGCGTTGATTTCGTCCAATTCCGAGAATATTTCGTTACTAGGATTTCTGAAACCAAAAACAGCAGAAAACAGGAACTGGCACTTCGGCATCTTGTTAATAGGTTAGTTCCAGAAAATGCATAAATATGACATATAATGTGTATAAAACATGTAGATATCATCAATAAAGTGGCATGGAACATAAGAAATTATCGATACGTTGGAGACGTATCAGCATCCCCAAGCTCGTCCCGAGCAGGTAAAACGATAACAAAGATAATTTCTTAAGTGACATGCCATCATAATCTTGATCATACTATTTGTAAACATATGTAATGAATGCAGCGATCAAAACAATGGTAATGACATGAGTAAACAACTGAATCATAAAGCAATGACTTTTCATGAATAGTACTTCAAGACAAGCATCAATAAGTCTTGCATAAAAGTTAACTCATAAAGCAATAATTCAAAGTAGAGGTATTGAAGCAACACAATGGAAGATTAAGTTTCAGCGGTTGCTTTCAACTTGTAACATGTATATCTCATGGATAATTGTCAACATAGAGTAATATAACAAGTGCAATATGCAAGTATGTAGGAATCAATGCACAGTTCACACAAGTGTTTGCTTCTTAAGGTGGAGAGAAATAGGTGAACTGACTCGAACATAAAAAGTAAAAGAATGGCCCTTCAAAGAGGAAAGCATCGATTGCTGTATTTGTGCTAGAGCTTTGGTTTTGAAAACATCAAGAGAGTATAAAAGTAAAGTTTTGAGAGGTGTTTGTTGTTGTCAACGAATGGTAGCGGGTACTCTAACTACCTCATCAACCAGACTTTCAAGAGCGGCTCCCATGAAGGACGTTATCTCTACCAGCAAGGTAGATCATCCCTCTTCTCTTTTGTTTACACATGTACTTTAGTTTAGTTTTTCTTTATTTATGGATGACACTCCTCCCAACCTTTTGCTTACACAAGCCATGGCTAACCGAATCCTCGGGTGCCTTCCAACATTCACATACCATGGAGGAGTGTCTATTTGCAAAATTAAGTTGCTTACTGATGAATCAGAGCAAAACATGTGAAGAGAATTATTAATGCAAGTTAATTAATTGAGGCTGGGAACCTCATTGCCAGCTCTTTTTGCAAAATTATTGGATAAGCGGATGAAGCCACTAGTCCATTGTGAAAGTCTGTCAAAAGTAAATGACAAGATCGAAAGATAAAACACCACATACTTCCTCATGAGCTATAAAACATTGACACAAATAAGAGGTGATAAATTTTGAATTGTTTAAAGGTAGCACTCAAGCAATTTACTTTGGAATGGCGGAAAAATACCATGTAGTAGGTAGGTATGGTGGACACAAATGGCATAGTAGTTGGCTCAAGGATTTTGGATGCATGAGAAGTATTCCCTCTCGATACAAGGTTTAGGCTAGCAAGGTTATTTGAAGCAAACTCAAGGATGAACAAGTGCAGCAAAACTCACATAAAAGACATATTGTAAACATTATAAGACTCTACACCGTCTTCCTTGTTGTTCAAACTCAATACTAGAAATTATCTAGACCTTAGAGAGACCAATTATGCAAACCAAATTTTAGCATGCTCTATGTATTTCTTCACTAATAGGTGCAAAGTATATGATGCAAGAGCTTAAACATGAGCACAACAATTGCCAAGTATCACATTATCCAAGACATTTTACCAATTACTACATGTAGCATTTTCCAATTCCAACCATATAACAATTTAACGAAGAAGAAACTTCGCCATGAATATTATGAGCTAAGAACACATGTGTTCATACGAACCAGCGGAGCGTGTCTCTCTCCCACACAAGGATGAACTTATTCAGAGAACTAAGATAACAAAACAAAAACAAAAATAAAAGCACACAGACGCTCCAAGTAAAATACATAGGATGTGACTGAATAAAAATATAGTTTCACTAGAAGAAACCTGATAAGTTGTCGATGAAGAAGGGGATGCCTTGGGCATCCCCAAGCTTAGATGCTTGAGTCTTCTTGAAATATGCAGGGGTGAACCACGGGGGCATCCCCAAGCTTAGAGCTTTCACTCTTCTTGATCATAGTATATCATTCTCCTCTCTTGACCCTTGAAAACTTCCTTCACACCAAACTTCAAGCAAACTCATTAGAGGGTTAGTGCACAATTAATAATTCACTCATTCAGAGGTGACACAATCATTATTTTCACTTCTGGACATTGCATAATGCTACTGGACATTAGTGGATCAAAGAAATAAATCCAACATAGCAAAAGAGGCAATGCGAAATAAAAGGCAGAATCTGTCAAAAACAGAACAGTCCGTAAAGACGAATTTAGAAATGGCACCAGACTTGCTCAAATGGAAAAACTCAAAACTAATGAAAGTTGCGTACATATCTGAGGATCACGCTCGTAAATTGGCAGATTTTTTCGAATTTTCTACAGAGAATTGTGCCCAGATTCGTGACAGACAGCAATGCTGTTTCTGCGCAGCGATCCCAAATATAACATCAACTTTGACATAGAAACTTTACTTGGCACAAAAACATGATAAGGAGAGGTTGCTACAGTAGTAAACAACTTCCAAGACACAAATATAAAACAAAGTACTGTAGAAAAATAACACATGGGTTATCTCCCAAGAAGTTCTTTCTTTATAGCCATTAAGATGGGCTCAGCAATTTTGGTGATGCACCCGCAAGAAATAGTATTTGAAGCAAAAGAGAGCTTCAAGAGGCAATTCAAAACACATTTGAGCCTAACATGCTTCCTATGCATAGGAATCTTGTAAATAAACAAGTTCATGAAGAGCAAAGTAACAAGCATAGGAAGATAAAACAAGTGTAGCTTCAAAAATTTCAGCACATAGAGAGGTGTTTTAGTAACATGAAAATTTTTACAACCATATTTTCCTCTCTCATAATAACTTTCAGTAGCATCATGAGCAAACTCAACAATATAACTATCACATAAAGCATTCTTATCATGAGTCTCATGCATAAAATAATTACTACTCCCAACATAAGCATAATCAATTTTATTAGTTGTAGTGGGAGCAAATTCAACAAAGTAGCTATCAAATATAGGAGGTATATTGTAATCATAATCAAATTTATCCTCCATAACAGGTGGTAACAAAAGACTACTATCATTATAATCATCATAAATAGGAGGCAAAGTATCATCAAAGTAAATTTTCTCCTCAATGCTTGGGGGACTAAAAATATCATGCTCATCAAAGCCAGCTTCCCCAAGCTTAGAATTTTCCATAGCATTAGCAACAATGGTGTTCAAAGCATTCATATTAATATGTTCCATGGGTTTTTTAATTTTCGCATCAAACCATCCATGTCTTAAATCAGGAAATAGAATAAAAAGGTCATTGTTGTCCATTATGCCTAACTAGTGTAAACAAGAAACCAAATGTCGCAATTGCAGAGTCTAAAGGAAATAGCTTCGAGTACTTACAATGGCGCCGGAAAATAGCTTAGTAGCCGAGATCCGGAGTGTGAGTACCTTTTACCTTTCCTCCCCGGCAACGGCGCCAGAAAAGTGCTTGGCGCGTAGTTGACGAGGGAGGAAAAGTGCTTAGTTGTCGGGCTTGCCAATGTGTGAGTGCCGTTTACCTTCCCTCCCCGGCAACGGCGCCAGAAAAGTGCTTGATGTCTACGTTCCCCCTCCTTTCCTGTAGACAGTGTTGGGCCTCCAAGTGCAGAGGTTTGTAGAACAGCAAGTTTTCCCTTAAGTGGATCACCCAAGGTTTATCGAACTCGGGGAGGAAGAGGTCAAAGATATCCCTCTCATGCAACCCTGCAACCACAAAGCAAGAAGTCTCTTGTGTCCCCAACACACCAAATAGGTGCACTAGTTCGGCGAAGAGATAGTGAAATACAGGTGGTATGAATATATATGAGCAGTAGCAGTGCCAGAAAATAACTTGCTGGCGTGTAGTTGATGGTGGTAGTATTGCAGAAGTAACACAGTAAAACAGTAAACAAGCAGTAGTAACTCAGCAGTATTTAGGAACAAGGCCTAGGGATTACACTTTCACTAGTGGACACTCTCAACATTGATCACATAACAGAATAGATAAATGCATACTCTACACTTTTGTTGGATGATGAACACATTGCGTAGGATTACACGAACCCTCAATGCCGGAGTTAACAAGCTCCACAATAATGCTCATATTTTAGTAACCTTTAGTGTAAGATAGATCAAAAGACTAAACCAAGTACTAGCATAGCATGCACACTGTCACCTTCATGCATATGTAGGAGGAATAGATCACATCAATATTATCATAGCAATAGTTAACTTCATAATCTACAAGAGATCATGATCATAGCATAAACCAAGTACTAACACGGTGCACACACTGTCACCTTTACACACGTGCAGGAGGAATAAAACTACTTTAATAACTTTGCTAGAGTAGCACATAGATAGTAGTGATACAAAACTCATATGAATCTCAATCATGTAAAGCAGCTCATGAGATCATTGTATTGAAGTACATAGTAGAGAGATTAACCACATAGCTACCGGTACAGCCCCGAGCCTCGATGGAGAACTACTCCCTCTTCATGGGAGCAGCAGCGGTGATGAAGATGGCGGTGAAGATGGCAGCGGTGTCGATGGAGAAGCCTTCCGGGGCACTTCCCGCTCGGCGTGCCGGAACAGAGACTCTGTCCCCCGATCTTGGCTTCGCGATGACGGCGGCTCTGGAACTTTTCTCGTATCGTGGCTTCCTCCGTAAGGGTTTTCGATGCAGGGGCTTTATAGGCGAAGAGGCGGCGCAGGAGGGTCAACGAGGCGACGACACCCTAGGGTGGCGCGGGCCCAGCCCTGGCCGCGCCACCATGTCATCTGGGCCCACAGGGCCCCCTCGCGGCTCTCGGGTGTTGGATGCTTCCGGGCAAAATAGGAACCTGGGCGTTGATTTCGTCCAATTCCGAGAATATTTCGTTACTAGGATTTCTGAAACCAAAAACAGGAAAACAGCACTTCGGCATCTTGTTAATAGGTTAGTTCCAGAAAATGCATAAATATGACATATAATGTGTATAAAACATGTAGATATCATCAATAAAGTGGCATGGAACATAAGAAATTATCGATACGTTGGAGACGTATTGGAGCTTTGAAGGTAGTCAGAAAAGTTACAAAAAATAATACGTGCAAAACTTAACCTGTATAAACGCACATGCATGGATAATTTTACATTTCTGCATGAGAAAGACATGTCAATTTTCAGTACGACATGGTTTGATTTGTCAAATTTGATGCTCCTTAATGCATTTTAAGTGAAAATTACAGGTTTATTCATTATAATTGCCGATTTTTAACGTTACGTGCAGCTGACTAGCAAACTATAAGTGTGTGATTGCTTGCTTCCAAAATAAGGATATGTAATCATTTTGTATAAGGTAGTACCAATTAGTCGTTATATTGCAGAACTTAAAGAGTTTTGAGAGATTCAACTCGTTGCTACTCCATAAGAATGGTCATGTTGACAAATTTGATCCAGTGTTGAACAGAGCCAGAAACATTTCAAAAACTTGAGCATGGAAGAGGCTAGGGGTAAATGCCCCAAGGCCAGCCGAGCCTATCGTAGGTGCCGTCCCGAGGAGGAAGTACCTTAATTTGGGGCGCGCGCGGACGCTGCTGTACCCCGAGCTCGAGACGCCGCCGTACCGGTAGCTCGACCCGCGACGCATGGCGGCGGCATGGCGGCGGCGGCGGAAGGTAAAGCTCCTGCTGACAAACATATTAGGCACAAATGGGCAACCTTCAGTAACCCATGTTCCATTTTTTTTGTCAGGATAACCCCATGTACCACCTTCCCAATAGAAAAAGTACTGTTCAACCTTCCCCTGTTGGGCCCAATATTTCACTTTTGGGTTGCCAAGGAACATCTACATGGTAATTGTTATCGGTCTACTTGCTCCGGCCGTCGAAGCCCAATAACTGCAAATGGGCCTTTCTGCTCATGCAATTTCGGCCCTTTTCTAATGAAACACAGATCCTATGATTGGCAAAAAAAAAAAATACACGGAGATTCTACATAAAAGTTGTTTTTATTTATTTTGAATTATAGGGTTCCAATTTTTGAAACTGCTCATGCCCAATATGAAAATCCTTGATCGCTCCATACCCACATGGATAACGGTATTTTTAAAAATTCATAAAGTGGATTTGAAATTTAAAACATATCCTAATAATTCCTTGATTTAATCTATCAACTTGCAAGATCTTGGAGCCAAAGAGCTTGTATTAGTCTGCGAAAATAATACTGATAAACCTGTCGTTAACAAGAAATGAAGGTTTATCGTTCAGAGAGGATGCCATGTGGGACCCATGAGACAGTGGCCTCAACGTTTCAAAGAAAAAGGCAAGTAGCCCGAAAATAGGGGTAAAAAATAAATCCTACAAAGGAAACATTTATAGTTCATAGAGGCTGACATGTGGGACCGATCTGCCAGCTGCATCCTCATCATTTCGAAGTCGGCAGGGATCAGAAGAAAAAGGCAAATAGCCAGAAATTAGGGGTCAAAAATAAATCCAAAAAGGAAACTTTTATTCTTCATAGAGGATGACATGTGGGACCGACCTGCCAGCAGCGTCCTCATCGTTTCAAAGGCCGCAGGGGATCAAAAGAAAAAGGCAAATAGCCAGAAATTAGGGGTAAAAAATAAATACAACAAAGGAAAGGTTTATTGTTCATAGAGGCTGACTTGTGGGACCCATGAGCCAGCGGCGACCTCAATTTCAAAGGCGGCATATGATCGAAAAGAAAAAGGCAAGTTAGCAAAAATCAGTGGGTAAAAAAAATCTAAGAAATGAAACTTTATTGTACAGTCCCATGAGCCAGCACCTTACTCAACGTTTCAGTGGCGGCATGAGATAGAAAGAAAAAGGAAAGTGACCAAATATCAGGAGCAAAAAATAATCCAAGAAAAGAAACTTTTATTGTACATAGATGATGACATATGGGTCCCACTTATACAAGCTCTTTCGCTCCAAGATCTTGCAAGTTGATTGTACATAGAGGATGACATGCGGGCCCCTTGTGTCAGCAGCTTACTCAACGTTTCCAAGGCGGCAGGGGATCAAAAGAAAAAAGGAAGTAGCCAGAAATTAGCGGTAAACAATAACTCCAAGGAAGGAAACTTTTATTGTTCATAGAGTATGACATGCGGGACCCATGCGCTAGCAGCTTCCTCAACGTTTCAAAGGGGGCATGAGATCGAAAGAAAAAGACAAGTGACCAAATATCAGGAGCCAAAAATAATCCAAGAAAAGAAACTTTATTGTACATAAAAGATGACATGCGGGTCCCATTTTGCAGCAGCGGTGTCAACGTTTCAAATGCGGCTTGAGATCAAAAGAAAAAGAGTAGCCAGAAATTAGGGGTAAAAAAACTCCCAGAAAAGAAAGTTGATTGTACATAGAGGATGGCATGCGGGTCCCATGACCCAGCACCTTACTCAACGTTTCAGAGGCGGCATGAGATCGAAAGAAAAAGGAAAGAGACCAAATACCAGGAGCAAAAAATAATCCAAGAAAAAAAACTTTTATTGTACATAGAGGATGACATATGGGTCCCACTTATACAAGCTCTTCGCCCCAAGATCTTGCAAGTTGATTGTACATAGAGGATGACATGCGGGCCCCTTGTGTCAGCAGCTTAATCAATGTTTCCAAGGCGGCAGGATCAAAAGAAAAAGGAAGCAGCCAAAAATAAGAGGGTGAAAAAAATCCAAGAAAAGAAACTTTTATAGTATCGAGGATGACATGTGGGTCCCATGAGCCAGCAGCTTCTCAACGTTTCAGAGGCTGCATGAGATCGAAAGAAAAAGGCAAGTGACCAAAAATAAGGGGGTAAAAAAAAATCCAAGAAAAGAGACTTGATTGTACATAGAGGATGACATGCGGGTCCCACCAGTCAGCAGCTTACTAACGTTTCCAAGGCGGCAGGGGATGAAAAGAAAAAGGAAATAGCCAAAGATCAGAGGGTGAAAAAAATCAAAGAAAAGAAACTTTTATAGTACATAGAGGATGACATGTGGGTCCCATGGGCCAGCAGGTTCCTCAACGTTTTCAAGGGCGGCATGAGATCGAAAGAAAAAGGCAAGTGACTAAAAATCAGAGGGTGAAAAATAATCCAAAAAAAGAAACTTTGATTGTACATAGAGGATGACATGCTGTCCCAACGTTTCAAATGCGGTTTGAGATCAAAAGAAAAAGAAAGTAGCCAGAAATTAGGGGGTAAAAAAAACTCCAAGAAAAGAAAATTGATTGTACATAGAGGATGACATGCGGGTCCCACGAGTTTGCAGCTTACTCAACGTTTCCAAGGCGGCAGGGGATCAAAAGAAAAAGGAAATAGCCAAAAATCAGAGAGTGAAAAAAAACCCAAGAAAATAAACTTTTGTAGTACATAGAGGATGACATGCGGGTCCCATGAGCCAGCAGGTTCCTCAACGTTTCAAACGTGGCATGGGATCGAAAGAAAAAGGCAAGTGACCAAATATCGGGAGCCAAAAATAATCCAAGAAAAGAAACTTTATTGTACATAGAGGATGACATGCGGGTCCCATTTTGCAGCAGCGGTCCCAACGTTTCAAATGCGGCTTGAGATCAAAAGAAAAAGAAAGTAGCCAGAAATTAGGGGGTCAAAAAAAAACTCCAAGAAAGGAAAGCTTTATCGTTCATACAGGCTGACATGTGGGACCTATGAGCCAGCAGCTTAGTAAACGTTTCAAAGGCGGCAGGGATCAAAAGAAAAAGGAAATAGCCAAAAATCAGAGGGTGAAAAGAAATCCAAGAAATCAAACTTTTATTGTACATGAGGATGACATGCGGGTCCCATGAGCCAGCAGATTCCTCAACGTTTCAAACGTGGCATGAGATCGAAAGAAAAGGCAAGTGACCAAATATCGGAGCCAAAAATAATCCAAGAAAAGAAACTTTATTGTACATAGAGGATGACATGCGGGTCCCATTTTGCAGCAGCGGTCTAAACGTTTCCAAGGCGGCACAGGACCAAAAAAAATGAAGTAGCCAGAAATCGGGGGTGAAAAAAATCCAAGAAAAGAAAGATTTCAATTGGGCTGCATCTGGACATCTGGGCCTTCGAACTATCCTCTGGCCTTTTGACTCGTACAATTTCAGCCCACTCCAGAACATGATAGTTCGGATTTTTCTCAAAAAAAAAAACAGGAAAGTCCTATGCTTCGCCAAAACAAAAATACAGGAGATTCAAGATATATGTTGTAAAAATAAAGATTTAATTTATCCGTTTGCAATAGCTCAGAGCGAAATACACTGTTTATTGTCTGCAAAATAATCAAGATATCACATGTTTCTTGTACGGGGGGCTGACATCGGGGACCCATGAGCCAGCAGCATCGTCAACGTTTCAAAGGCGGCGGGGATCGAAAATAAAAAAAACCAAAAATCAGTTGGTAAAAAAATCCAAGAAAAGAAAACATTTATCGTTCTGAGAGGATGACATGCGGGACCGATGAGGCAGCAGCATCCTCAACGTTTCCAAGGCGGCAGGATCAAAAAAAAAAGGAAATAGCCAGAAATTAATTAGGGGTAAAAAATAAATCCACCAAAGGAAACTTGTATTGTTCATAGAGGATGACATATGGGACCGACCTGCCAACAGCGTCCTCATTGTTTCAAAGGGGGGGGATCAAAAGAAAAAAAGGCAAATAGCCAGAAATTAGGGGTCAAAAATAACTCCAAGAAAATAAACTTTTATAGCACATAGAGGATGACATGCGGGTCCCATGAGCCAGCAGGTTCCTCAACGTTTCAAACGTGGCATGAGATCGAAAGAAAAAGGCAAGTGACGAAATATCAGGAGCCAAAAATAATTCAAGGAAACTTGATTGTACATATAGGATGACATGCGGGTCCCATGAGTAAGCAGCTTACTCAACGTTTCCAAGGCGGCAGGGCATCAAAAGAAAAAGGAAATAGACAAAAATCAGAGAGTGAAAAAAACCATAGAAAATAAACTTTTATAGCACATAGAGGATGACATGCGGGTCCCATGAGCCAGCAGGTTCCTCAAAGTTTCAAACGTGGCATGAGATCGAAAGAAAAAAACGCAAGTGACCAAATATGAGGTGCCAAAAATAATTCAAGAAAAGAAAGTTTTATAGTACATAGAGGATGACATGCGGGTCCCATTTAGCGGCAGCGGTATCACCGTTTGAGAGGCGGGGATCGAAAGAAAAAAAGGCAAGTGACCAAATATCAGGAGCCAAAAATAATCCAAGAAAAGGAAGTTTTATAGTACATAGAGGATGACATGCGGGTCCCATTTAGCGAGCGGTTATCAACGTTTGAGAGGCGGCGGGGGATCAAAGAAAAAGGCAAGTGACCAAATATGAGTTGCCAAAAAAATCCAAGAAAAGAAAGTTTTATAGTACATAGAGGATGACATGCGGGTCCCATTTAGCAGCGCGGTATCACCGTTTGAGAGGCGGCAGGGGATCGAAAGAAAAAGCAAGTGACCAAATATGAGGTGCCAAAAATAATCCAGGAAAAGAAAGTTTTATAGTACATAGAGGATGACATGCGGGTCCCATTTAGCATCAGCGGTATCACCGTTTGAGAGGCGGCAGGGGATCGAAAGAAAAAGGCAAGTGACCAAATATGAGGTGCCAAAAAAACTCAAGAAAAGAAAGTTGATTGCTCATAGAGGATGACATGCGGGTCCCATTTAGCTGCAGCGGTCTCACCGTTTGAGAGGCGGCGGGGATCGAAAGAAAAAGTCAAGTGACCAAATATGAGGTGCCAAAAATAATCCAAAAAAGAAAGTTTTATAGTACATAGAGGATGACATGCGGGTCCCATTTAGCAGCAGCGGTATCACTGTTTGAGAGGCTGCGGGGATCGAAAGAAAAAGTCAAGTTACCAAATATGAGGTGCCAAAAAAATCCAAGAAAAGAAAGTTTTATAGTACATAGAGGATGACATGCGGGTCCCATTTAGCAGCAGCGGTATCACCGTTTGAGAGGCAGCAGGGGATCGAAAGAAAAAGTCAAGTGACCAAATATGAGGTGCCAAAAAAATCCAAGAAAAGAAAGTATTATAGTACATAGAGGATGACATGCGGGTCCCATTTAGCAGCAGCGGTATCACCGTTTGAGAGGCGGCAGGGGATCGAAAGAAAAAGGTAAGTGACCAAATATGAGGTGCCAAAAAAATCCAAGAAAAGAAAGTTTTATAGTACATAGAGGATGACATGCGGGTCCCATTTAGCGGCAGCGGTATCACTGTTTGAGAGGCAGCAGGTGATCGAAAGAAAAAGTCAAGTGACCAAATATGAGTGCCAAAAAAAATCCAAGAAAAGAAAGTTTTATAGTACATAGAGGATGACATGCGGGTCCCATTTAGCAGCAGCGGTATCACCGTATGAGAGGCGGCAGGGGATCGAAAGAAAAAGGTAAGTGACCAAATATGAGGTGCCAAAAATAATTCAAGAAAGAAAGTTTTATAGTACATAGAGGATGACATGCGGGTCCTTAGCAGCAGCGGTATCACCGTTTGAGAGGCGGGGGATCGAAAGAAAAAGGCAAGTGACCAAATTTGAGGTGCCAAAAAAAACTCCAAGAAAAGAAAGTTGATTGCACATAGAGGATGACATGCGGGTCCCATTTAGCAGCAGCGGTCTCAACGTTTCCAAGGCGGCAAGGATCAAAAGAAAAAGGAAGTAGCCAGAAATCAGGGGGTCAAAAAAAATCCAAGAATAGAAAGAATTTTGGTTCATAGAGGATGACATGCGGGACCCATGATCCTGCATCGTAAACGGCTCGATCGGAGAACGTTGAACGAGATGGCGCGATCTAGAAAAAAACAATGCCAGAGAGGCTGCCATCTGGGCCCTACATCCCTCGGCGGTGCGGATTTGCGTTGACTCGGCCGGCGAACCCGAGATTTCGAGATGCACCACGTCCCGGGCCACCATACGCGACGTTTTGGCCGCTTTCGTCGGGCTAGGTGGCCTGTCAAACGAGGTTGACATGGCAACAGTGGTACAATCAGAAGCATACCTGCATCGGGCACTTCAAGGCTGAGCAGGGCACGAGGGTCAAGAAAGCTGACAATATCAGGGACGATCCTCAGCTGACAAAGGAAGATTACTTCAAGGTAAGTAAATATTCAATGAGACTCTATGTTGCTGCATAGTTGGGATTGCATTATGTGTTCTTCAAATGAGTTTTGGTTTTTCAGGTTATGCCCCTATGGTGCGAGAATAAGGAAGACGCATTTGAGGCCTTGGTAGCGAGGTGGGTTGGCGAAGACGCCGACTTCAACGCCAAGAGCGCGCGCAACAAGGCAAACCGGGGCACTGGAGGAACACACAGTGCGGGAAGCCGCAGCACTGAGCGCTACAGGAAGCACAAGGTACATATATACATGGAACAACTTGCATTTATTTCCCCTCATATTACTACTTGATACACATAACATTTATCTTGCTGTGCAGGAGGCGGAACTCGGGGAGCCTCTCACCGAGGTGGGAGGGTGGCAGAAGATGAAGCTGAAGCAGCCCGATCTGAGCCAGCCTCAGCCCTCGCTGCCCGAGTACTTCGGCTTTGCCGAAGAGGAGTTGGAGAAGTACTGCTCGGTGTTCAAGGGTCTTCATCCGGAGGTGGATGATCCTATTGAGCAGGAGACCGACTTGACGGCGATTATGGTGGCGGGGAGCGGCGCGGAGCATGGCCGCACGAAGCTTCTTAGTGGGGTGATCAAGCCGCAGAGGACCCTCACGCAGATCAGGTCTACCCTCACCACCGGCGACCCACCGGTCGCGCCTCCTCGACACCGTCGTACGGATGTAAGTTTTCTCATTTCCATCTTCTTTCCAACATTCATCCCTGAATGGCTAAATTGACATGACTCCTTTTCTTGGAAATTGTAGGCTCACTTTGAGGCCGCCTACGCGGCCGCTTATGAGAAGTATTTGACGGTTGTAGCAGAGTGGGACCTCAAGAGAGCGGCTTGGGAAGAGTACCAGGAGGCGACGAGTCGTGTAAGTTCCAATCTTTTATGGTTCGAAGACATGACAAGTCCCACCTCCCCTTTTTTTATATCTGCGGCGCTTGACATCTAAACTATCTTGCAGGCGGTCAGGACGTTCTTCCAGACTGGAGAGAGGATCGCACTTCCGGAAGAGGAGCCACCTAGGCCGGGGCCGACTCCAGTGTGCCCATCGAGGGAAGCTTTCGCGGCCACATACTACGCACGGACTCCGGTAAGTCCTGTGCCTAACCAGTTCTCACCGCTTTCCTTTCCCATGTGTAAGATGCTAACTCTTGTCAAACATGTAGGGCACGGGAAGTTCGCGGAACCGACCCTCTCCTGGTTCATCGCGCGAGGGCACACCGATGCACCCCGGCCGCCATTCTCCCGGTGCTTCAGGGTTTTCACCTGCTGGCGATGGTTCAGGCCATGGTTCTACTTCGGTCTACCTCGACAAAGGCCGGACGCCTGAATGTACGAGTCGGGAACTTGGTTGGACCCCCTGATCTTAGTTTCCCTTAGCTAGGTGTCTAGCGGGTGTGCGTCGATCGTGTGTGCCATGTGTCGACGATGTATGATGATTGTGTGTGCTACATGACACATATTTGTATCACGATGATGTTGTTGCTACATTTGATGATGATTATGTGCTGTGCAACATTTGTGATGCATTTGAATATATATTACTGCTATATATGCTGTGCGTGCTGTGCTGGGCCAGGAAATGCAGCGGGATACCAAATGGTATGGTCTGTGCAAAGCCGTCGGCACAGCCTGGGCGTGCCAAATGGCACGGGCTGTGCGGTATGCCGTCGGCACAGAAGGTGCGCCCAGCGGCAGCGCGGGCGGGCGGCAGCGCGGCCGGGACGGGCGGCGGCCGTCGGCGGCAGGAAGCGGCGTGGACGCGTGGCAGCCCGTGGTCGTCCGATGGCAGTTGATGGGCCGACGGCTTGCCGTCGGCACAACAACAGGGCGTGGACGCGTGGCGGCCGCTGGTCATCCGATGGCAGTGTGGGCCGCGGCTTGGCCGTCGGCAACCTTCTAACCTAACGTCCGTCGAGGCGCGGGCCCCACGTTGACTGTGCCGACAGCCTCTGTGCCGACGGCGTCGTTTGACCGTCGGGCTGGAGTCGTGCCGACGGCAAAGGCTGGGCGACGGCGAGCCAGTCTGTGGCCGATGTTGTGCCGACGGTGTGCCGGCGGCCGTCGGCACAGACGTGGGCCGACGGCAAGTGATGCTGTGCCGACGGCCGCCGGCCGTCGGCCCCTCGGCTGGTTCCCGTAGTGGTGAGGGCAGCCATCCTCTTAACAATCTAACCACATCTTGGTTCTCAAAATTATTCATATCTTGCAACATATGTCTGCATTTAATAGTTTGTTTTGATATCTTAATTTCATATTACAAATATATGGATATTAGAATTTATGAATATTAGAATTTTATTTGAGTCTTGTTTTAGAATATGACACACTTTCACTTTATTCAAAACCAGAAACGTATAGATGAATGTGAATAGTATTAATAATTGACATACAGTAATTATATTGATCTGAAAAAATTGTGAAAAACCAGGTTCAAATATTTTCCAAAAGTAAATCCTTTTTATGAATATTATTTTCTTTGGAAATAAATAGTACGTAATCTCATTGAAAGACACGTTTAGACAAAAAAAATAAAATATGGTTACCTTTTATTATATCAGAACTGCACAATACAATTTACTACAAATTTGAAGTTATGTGGATTGAAAAATTGACATAATCTTTTTGTATTACGGCATGTTTACAAAAAATTATGTATACATTGTGACAAATAATACTACCTATTTCCATAAAAATACATTGAAAGTTTGTCTAAATTCAAATGTATCTAGATATTTTTTAGTGCATGGATACATCCGAATTTAGATGAACCTATCAACATCTTTTTATGAACGGAGGGAGTAATATTTTACATCTTTTTATCAACATCTTTGAGAGATCTTTTTAGATCATTAAATGATCTTGGTTCCAAGAACCATAGGGCACCCTTCCTGGATACGGACTGAGATCCAGTGCCCCCACGGTCACAGGGGCCTCAATCCACCATCCATTGCCATCCAACGGTTACAAGGCAAAGAGCCCAGAGTCAACCTTCTCCTCCACGCACATCACGGCAGAAACGAATCGAGCGAGCGGGAGCAAAGGCATCACGACCGGGCGGAGCTCTGCTGCCACTCCGGGCGGCTTCCCCGCGCAGCCACTCCGACGGGAGCCTCCGCGCGCCGCGACGGACAAGTTCCGCCGCCACTCGGACTGTCTACTCCATGCGGCCGCGACCGGCAGCTCCGCTCCGCTCCGGCGGCTCTCTCCGTCCCATACGGCGCCCTCCCCTGCGTGCTCTGCCGGCCCCTCCGGTGGGGGAAGATGGCTTGCCAGCGCCGCCGTCTTCTCTGCTCGAGTCCGGCCAGAGCTTGCTCTCTCCTCCCTTCCCGCGGTGCCGCCGGCGGCAGCAGCACAGCTCCGTCCGCGCTTTATTCCTCTTCCCGCTGGAACTCTGTTTTGGCTCGATTCGTTTCTGCTGTGCTATGCATGGAGGAGAAGGGCTCTTTTGCCTTGTGACCGTTGGATGACAATGGATGGTGGATTGAGGCCTCGGGTCACGCTGTTCCCTGTGACCGTGGGGCACCGGATCTCAGTCCCCTGGATACCCAGTTACCCACCCTTCCCTATAGGCTTGTAGGCTATATATGTTATTCTAGCGGCTGGCTATCATTTTTTAACATAATCACTACCATGTTTAAACCAAACTATGATCACAAATCAGAATACATATGATTCGTACAAGCACCTAGTTAATAACTGTTCGTAAAAAAAGTGTTTCATATCAAACAAAAACTTTTTTAGTTATAAAATTAGGAGGACTTTTGGTTCACGGAGTAAAATAATCGTACTGGAAATACTACACTACACATATGCATGCGAGCTAAGGCTGGTGCCAAACTGCCAATGCACCACAATACTCTCACCCACCACGTCAGCTTTTTCCCTCACTCTCACCTCACTCTCATCCCACGGTGCCAATGCACGGGCTATAGTGCCAGCTCTCACTTCTCTCTCCTCCACATCAGCTTTTCTCTCTCCTCGACATCAGCATTTCTTTTTCAGATTACAACATTAAAAATAATGCAAGGAAATTATTTTATTGAACTAAAATTGTTACCGATTACATCATAAAAAGAAATTACATAAAAATTTGAAAAAATTACATAAAAATTTGAAAAAATTACATAATCTAGGCATTAGCCCACACATGCTCAATCAAATCATGCTGGAGCTGTGTATACATCGGTGAGTCCCTCATTTCGTTGTCCATCTGAATCCTGGCTGCTAGGCTTGGTGGTGCATGGTTGTGTATTGCAGGGCCGACATTGGACTCAACGGTCTCATAGGTGTTCTCCAAATTTGTACCACGCTCATCGTCGATGATCATGTTGTGCAGAATGACACATGCACGCATGATCAACCCAAGAGTACGCCTCGAGTAGGAGCGTCCCGGAACTGCTAGAATGTTGAACCTAGCCTTCAGCACTCCAAAGGCACACTCGACATCTTTGCGCCAAGCTGATTGAGCAGCAGTGAACACTCGCTGCTTTTCACTTTGTGGAAGAGTAACACCTTTCATGAACACCGGCCAGGAGGGGTAGATGCCGTCGGCAAGGTAGTAACCATAGTTGTACTCGTGTCCATTCACCGTGAAGTTCACTACGGGTGCTTCTCCCCTAAGCACATCAGTGAACAACGGCGACTGGTTGAGTACATTGAGGTCGTTGTTGGACCCGGCCACTCCAAAAAAGGCATGCCAGATCCAACGATCATACGACGCAACGGCTTCTAAGATTATGGTAGGGTGTTTGATGTCTCCCCTTGTGAATTGACCAGCATAAGCCACTGGGCAGTTCCTCCACTGCCAATGCATGCAATCGATGCTCCCTAACATGCCCGGAAAGCCACGCTCCTCGGCTTTCGCTAACAGACGCTGAGTATCCTCGACAGTTGGTCGACGACAAAACGTCTCCCCGTAACAGGCAATGATGCCTTCACAGAATCTATCTAGACAATCTGATGTAGTTTGTCTAGCTAACTTAAGCCACTCATCTATCGTATCTGCAGAGGCTCCATAAGCTAACAGACGCAAAGCCGCAGTACACTTTTGTAGGGGAGAATGACCAGGACGGTTGAGAGCATCAACTCTTTGGGTGAAATACGGAGAGTATTCACCCAATCTATCCACAATGCGCAGAAAAAGGGATCGCCTCATCCGATACCTTCGCCGAAAGAAGCTCGGAGGATAGTTGCAGTCGTCGGCGAAGTAGTCCTCGAAGAGCCGATCGCTTGCACCCAGACGATCACGTCTGATGAACTCTCGGCGGCGTCGCGGCCGTCTTGGCTCCTCCTCCTCGTTCAGCATCTCCTCCTCATACTCCGCCTGGAATGCATCGATCAGATCACCCTCTATTCCGTCGCTCGAACTGCTGCTGGACGAAGACATGGCGTTGAGAGGAGTGGAAATGGAGAGTGGAGGAGATGAAGTGAGGTGTGGAATGAGTGAAACCATATGGGGGTATTTATAGGGGGTGGGGATGAACTTTTTGGGTTTTTTTCGGATTTTTTGAACCAGCAACGGCTACCCAACGGCTACCCCAACGACCAATCAGAACGCGCCACCTCAGCCCTTCCCTCTCGCCCCCTACCGCGCCGCCCGCCTCTTGCCCCGCTGTCGCCTCGCTCTCGCCCCCAGCACGGGCGGTAGCCGGGCAGCAGCGGGCGATACCGCCCGGCGCCAGCGCCACCGCCCCGCGCAGCCCTCCCGCCCCACTCCCGCCCACCTCCCGCCCCTAGCCGGGCGATACCGCCCCCTCTCCCGCCCCCATTGGCACCAGCCTAAGTCATCTGGTTTGCACCATGGCCATCCATATATAATTGTGTGGCCGTCACTATAAATTTGCGGTTGGTACAACGAACCCAGGTGGCTACCAAGTCAGACAATCGGCCAAATAAACTATCTGGTGACTCCTTCGCGTAAGTTAAATCAGAGCTCGCCATAAGTACAAGTGGAGGAATACATAAGGAACCCTAGAGTTATCATTTTCTTATTTGAATGTAGTTCTTGTACAATTATATCCGAACCATAGACGACTGCATAATCGTAACAGTGTTAATGAATTTTTTTTTTGAACAAGACTGTTAATGAATATGCCCTCCCAAAACACGGGAACATCAGTTACAGAAGAAAAAAAAATGGTCCATGATACTTTGAAACTTGAAATTGAAACTGCTTTAGCTGCTTGACAGGCCAAGCTCAACTATACTTTTTTTTTGCGAATAAGTTCAACTATACTTAGAAGAAATAGAAATAGTTAACATAGATTTATCGTGTTTTTCCCTAATTGATATCCTCCATGTTTGGTCTCGGTTAATTTAGCGGATGGGTAGGGGCTCGCCGTTCCATTCCTTGAGGCATTCGAGCAGCGGGTCAATGTGCTTGCCTTGGTTGATGGCCACGAGCACCTTGTTCAGCTCCTCCCCCGGTGACCGTGTCTTCTCGCCGGTAAGAAAAACGGTTCCGAGCTCCTCACGCACAAACCGGTAAAGAGGGTACGAGCGACACTCGGTGATTCTGTTGGGTGTCGTAGCCGTGCCTCTCTCTACCGCGGTACGTGCGGCCTCGACCGCCATGGGCAGCGCCGTGCGTAGCTCTTCCTCGAACTTGGTGACCTTGGCAAAGACGGAGGTCTCAATGTCGAGCTCAGCAACGCCGTTGGCTAGAGCTCTCTCCACGAGCACACCACGAAGCTTCTTCATCAGTGGGTAGTTTTGGCTGCATGGGTCATCGGCGTAGGCGAAAACCGCCTCACGGTCTATCTCTTGGAGCATGTCCTTCTCGCAGAAGCGAGCGACATGAAGACCACCGGTGGAGTTGGTGCTCAATGTCTTCTTGGCCACTGTCATCACACAACTCTTGACGGCGCTTCGGACGTTCTCCTCGATGTGGCGAAGATCAATGGCCTGGCAAAGGGCAACCAAAAATGTCGAGGACATGAGCTTCAAGATTTCAATGGCCTCCTCGGTCTTCCTCGCAGAGATGAGACCCAACGAGTTCACATCCTGGTTGTGCTGCTCGGCACTCTGGACATGGTTGGTCACCGGGTTGCCCAGGAACTGCAGCTCAGAGCAGTATGAGGCCATGGCGATCTCGGCTCCCTTCAATCCATAGTCCAAGCTCGGGTTGCGGCTGCCGGACAGGTTGGATGGCAGTCCGTTGTTGTAGAAGTCATTCACGAGCTCTGAGAACTGCGCGAACATGAGCTTGCCGATAGCGGCCAGGGCAAGGCGGGTGTTGTCCATGGACACACCAATGGGTGTACCTTGGAAGTTGCCGCCGTGGATCGCCTTGCCGCGGGAGACATCGATCAGTGGGTTGTCGTTGACGGAGTTGATCTCACGCTCGATTGACTTGGTTGCAGCACGAATAACCTCGATTTGAGGACCAAGCCATTGGGGTGACGTGCGGAGTGCATAGCGGTCCTGCTTCGGCTTCATCAGTGGGTCAAGATCGCCAAGCTTCTTTGCAAGCTTCATGTAGGAGCTTCCCTCCAAGATGTGCTCCATGATCGCAGCAGCCTCTATTTGTCCAGGGTGATGCTTGAGCTTGTGAGTCAAGTGGTCGGTGTACTCTGGCTTGCCGTTCATGACCTCACAAAACACGGCGGAGAGGACCTCTGCCATGACGGAAAGAATGTTTGCCTCAAAGAGCACTGTTGAGGCGAGACCCGAACCGACGGCTGTGCCATTCACCATGGCAAGACCTTCCTTTGGCTGCAACTCGAAGAAGCCACCGTTGATGCCGGCAATCTTGAACGCCTCAGCGGCATTCACTTTCCTGCCATCTGGTACAACCGCTACCGAGTTCTGGCGGCCGGTGACGAGACCGGCGATATAGGAGAGCGGAACCAAGTCACCGGAGGCGGTGATGGTGCCTCGGAGTGGCAAACACGGCGTGACGTTGGCATTGAGCAGTTTGGCAACGGCCTCGAGGATCTCGAACCGGATTCCAGAGTAACCCTGGAGGAGGGTGTTTATGCGGACGAGCATGGCCGCGCGCGTCGCTCCAGCAGACAGAACATGGCCGTCGGAGCCGGTGCCGAACGCGCCCGCGTTGAGGAATCTGATGAGCTCCCTCTGCAGGGCGCCGCCCTCCTTGGTCCTCCGGTGGGACGTGGCTCCGAAGCCGGTGGTGACGCCGTAGCTGTCGACGCCGTTGGCCATGCTGTCCATGACCGAGTCGCTGCTGGCCTTGACGCGCGCGCGGGCAGACTCGTCGAGCTGCACCTTGGCCTCGCCGGCCGCGGCCACCGCCGCGACCTTGGCGATGCTGAGGCTGGCGCCCTCGATCGTGACGACGGACTGCCGGTACTCGGCAACCATCCGCTTCACCTCGTCCAGGTGGCTCCCCGTCAGCGACTCCGCGGCCTTCCCCCAGTTGAGCGGGTCGGCGTGCTGGATCGCCGCCGTGCATAGGGCGCCATTATCGCACTCCATTGCAGCCGGCTGAAGAGAAGGAGTTACTGGACGCACTGACTGAATGGGCTGAAGAAGATTAGAGCGCAGTAGCGGAGAAGGATGAGCTAGTGCTGTAGCTCGCTGGACTGGGTAGTGGCTGCTAATCACTTGGAGCGAAATGGATGGGGGTGCCAGGTTTAAATAGGAAGAGGAATGGACTTGGCACGCGCACGAATGCCGGTCAAGGCCAAGACCAACGGTGGTTTCCACCTGCCTGAGACGCGAACAAAAACACGTTCAGCATGGGGTTGGCGCGCGCGCTCAGTGGGCTTAAAAACTAGAAATACTGCATTAGTCATTGCTTGCGGTTGTTGCCTGGTTGGTGCGGTCTGCCCCATGGGGTTGGTGCGGACGCCATGGATCCCATGGCTCGGCTGACCGAGCTTGATGCTACTCTGCGTTTATGCTCCCTTAACTAATTGACTGACTTTTGCTTTGCAGCTCCATTTTGGAGCCCTTGTTTAACGGCTACGATTTGAACGAGACCAGTGTATACATCATTAATAACATGAATCAGTTTTCTTGATGAACTGAAAGGAAAACAATCATCGTCGTCGTCAGGCATGTCAAATTTACATTGTTCCTTTTTCTTCCTCACTTGCAAAATATTGAAATCTGCTACTTATTTCTATACATTTTAACCAAGTCGCCATGCTGAAACTTGCATTGTAAAGGTAGGATTAAGAAAGTGCCACATGAGTCAATTTGCGTATCCATATATAACTCGTGATTTTTTTTTCCGTGTCCATCGACTATTGCTTACGCTTCAACTAATAAGTATGATCCACCATACATAGACTGATTGGACGATGTTTATATACATGATTTTTGTTAATAGGAGATGTTTTGGTATGCTTACAAAATCTATTAGGTGTCATATGTTTATTCTCAGTTACAAAGTATTATCAAATGCAATGCACTCAACGAAGTTCTTTTGGTGACATTCAGTTTCAGAATATTTGTATATATGTTTACGAATAAATCTAACACACCAAAAACCATATGTATCTAGATAATTATGTACCTAGACCCGTTTTACTATATAGATACATAAGAATTTAGATGACTATACGGAATTTTTTGGAACAGAGCGAGTAGTATATATATTCACCAGTTTATATAGTATAATTTATATCATGGTAGAAGTGAAGTGCGGCAAATTTTTGGAACGGAGCCAATTTCAGCTAGCTAGCGAGTACACCAACTATTTTAATATGGACTTGATTATTTGTCGGCATGGCATCATGCTAGCCTTAGTATGCGATCCTCGTCGTGGATACCATGGAAATACGTACATACATATTTCGTGACATCTAACCTTGTCGTGGAACCATGCATGTGTAGAGCTCAGCTTTGCTAGATCGATCGATTCTGGTTGTGCTGCCCGCATTGCGCGTATCAGGGAAGCTTCAATAGGGCCATGCAAACGGATCAAAAGCGTTTGTTTGAGTCTGCCGGATAAAAAACACGCTCCAACGGTTAGACGTAAAATGATCGCAGCGTCAGAACCTTCTGACGTAAACCTAGTCTAAATTCGCTCCAAGGATGTGTCGGTTCGTGAGACCGTTTTAGCCTGCTTAGTCCTTCTCTCTTCTAATTTAATGCATGCACATGTGCTAGCCACTCTTGGCCATATAAAAGACATCTTTTTTTCTCTCTCCTCTCTTGCGGTAAAAAAATGCACATGTGCTAGCCACTTCCAAAATAATTGTCGTCGATTTGTCTTGATCCAAAAGTATCTACATATGCTAAAACACGTCTAGATACATACAATTGTAGATAATATGCCATATTTATTTCAAAACAGAGGGTGTAGCATATCACTTTGCCAAGATTGGAGTGGATCTGATGTAACGTGCACTCCAAAATATTTTTTCCTGAACCATGCAATTGGGAAGTGAATTCATGTTCTATCTAGTGTTCGAAAGGGAAAAAAAAGATTGATGATGTCATCCAACATCACTCGAATTTAAAAGTGTCATCAAGCACGAATTTTCTAGCCGACATCTTTACTCTCAAGACGGTGAAGTCTAAAATGAGAGATGGGGCTCTGATACCAATTGAAAGGACACATATATCGCCTAGAGGAGGTGGGGGTGTGAATATGCAGTTTAAAACTTTTACGAGATGGGCTTAACAAATGCGGAATAAAACTAACGTTTACTTTGTCAAGCCCAAAACATATATACTATGGTTCACCTGATGGTGCTCCGGTGATGATGCCGGACAATCTTGCTGAGCGTTGTTGTGGAAGCGGTTGGAAAACCCCAAGAGGAAGGTTTGATGAGCACAACAAGTTTTCCCTCAGTCGAAACCAAGAAATCGACTTCTGAAGGTGTTGCTGGCTGACTAGTGGCAGGACGCACTACCGGTGTCAGCACAACGTGGAATCTGCACACAACACCCAAAGTACTTTGGCCCCAACTTGCATTGAGGTTGTCAATCCCACCGGTTTGCTGAACACAAATGATTAGACGTATCGAGTGGAAATAGATGTTTGCAGGTAATTAAAGAGAGCAGAGCTTTGCAGTAAGTAAACATAACAGGATGATTGTATCAGTGTAAAAGAATGGACCGGGGTCCACAGTTCACTAGAGGTGTCTCTCAATAAAGATAAATAGCATATTGGGTGAACAAATTATAGCTAAGCAATTGACAGAATATTGACCATACATGACAAGATGATTACTATGAGATTTGATTGGCATTACAACATAATACATAGACCGTAATCCAACTGCGACTATGACTAATAATCCACCTTCCGTTTATCGTTCGAACCCCTTCCAGTATTAAGGTCCAAGCAACAGATTATCGCATTAAGCAATGTGTTTAAAGTAAACAATAGAATTACCCTTGGATAAAACATTGTTGTTTTCTCCCTAGTAGCAACAGCACATCTACAATCTTAGAATTTACTGTCACTCTCCCAGATTACTAGAGGCATGAACCTACTATCGAGCATAAATACACCCTCTTGGAGTCACAAGCATCTACTTGGCCAGAGTATCTACTAGCAACGGAGAGCATGCAAGCTCACAAATAACATATGACATGAATATATAATCGACCTCAACATAGTATACAATATTCATCGGATCCTAACAAACACAACATGTAGGATTACATAAGGATGATCTTGATCATGTAGGGCAGCTCACAAGATCTATACATGAAGCACAAATTGGAGAAAACAACCATCTACCTACTGCTATGGACCCATAGCCCAGGGATGAACTACTCATGCATCACTTCGGAGGTGGGCATGGCGATGTAGATGCCTCCGGCGATGATTTCCCCCTCCGACAGGGTGGGAAGAGCTTCAGAACCCGAGATGGGTTCTGATGGCGACCGCGACGGAACTTTTCGTGGATGGAGGCTCGGATATCCAGGGTTTTCCCGAGATCGTGAATAAACAGGCGGAGGAGGCGAGGTCGGTGGCCACCTGGGATTCCCACACCACCCATAGGCGCGGGCCACTGATGTCTACGCACGCTTCTATTCTTGTAGACAGTGTTGGGCCTCCAAGTGCAGAGGTTTGTAGAACAACATCAAGTTTCCCTTAAGTGGACCACCCAAGGTTTATCGAACTCATGAAGGTAGAGGTCAAAGATACGCCTCTCAAACAACCCTGCAATTAAGATACAAGAAGTCTCTTGTGTCCCCAACACACCCAATACACTTGTCAGGTGTATAGGTGCACTAGTTCGGCAAAGAGATAGTAAAATGCAAGTGATATGGATGAATATGAGTGGTAATAACAATCTGAAATAAATATGGCAGCAAGTAAACATGCAGTAAACAATATATAAACGGTGATTTGATGTTTGGAAACAAGGCCTAGGGATCATACTTTCACTAGTGGTCACTCTCAACAATGATATCATAAAGGAATATAAATATAAGCACTTCACTATGCTACTCTGAACTACTCTCCGGTTGGATAACGAACACTAATTCACCGCGTAGGGCTGCAAAAGCAAACCTTAAAGATGTATTCCCAAGTACTAATGAACACCCCACTCCGTCACTTTGAGCATTCATAGGAGGTACTAACACATCACAATTTCATAGAGATATCCAACTCAAATCACAATTCAGTGAACAAGTTTTCTGTGAAATATAGCCTAAGATCCACACGGTGAACACACCATCAACTTTACACACGTGGGACAAGATTCTCCGAAGATCACATAAGTAAAATCCACTTGAATAGCATAACAACATCTAGATTACAAAGCTCAATGATCACATAAAGATCACACCATGGGAGAGAGATAAACCACATAGCTACGGTGAGCCCCAGCCTCGGGAGAACTACTCCTCCTCATCATGCGAGTTAGCAACGGTGATAGATATGGCGGTGGAGTCGGAGATGGCTCCGGGGAAATTCCCCGTCCCGGCAGGGTGCCGAAATAGAGAATTTTGTCCCTTGAATCTTGTCTGCGACGGAGCTACGGAACTTTTCATGGACGGAGGCATCTTGATTTAGGGTTTTGTGTCGGGAGCTTTATATAGGCGGAAGAGCGAGGTCGGTGGAGACCAGGTGGCCCCAGACCACCCCTAGGCGCGGGCCGAGGCCAGGTCGTGCCTAAGCATGGTCTGGCCACCTGGCCCTCCTCCGTCTCTTCTCTGGACTCCGTCTTCGCTCCGGAAAAAATAGGAACTTTGGCTTTTGTTTCGTCTAATTCCGAGAATATTTTCCTCTACAACTTTTCTGAAATACAAAACAGCAGAAAACAGGGAACTGGCACTGTGGCATCTTGTCAATAGGTTAGTTTCGGAAAATGCATAAAAGTGTCACGAAGTGTAAACAAAACATATAGCAATTGGTGTAAAACAAGCATGGAGCATCAAAAACTATAGATATATTTACGACGTATCAAGCATCCCCAAGCTTAACTCCTGCTCGTCCTCGAGTAGGTAAGTGATAACAAAATAATTTTTGAGGTGACATGCAGCCAACACAATCTTGATCAAGCATGTAAAGCATTGTGAGCTGGGATCAAAGTACTCTAAACATAGGCATGATAGATATAATTCAATAGAACTTAACAACTATGTTATAACATGAAGAGTAACTCAAACAATGGATCATGAATAATAGTGCATTGAAAGCAATGATACGTCTCCAACGTATCCATAATTTCTGATGTTCCATGCTTGTTTTATGACAATACCTACATGTTTTGCTCACACTTTATAATGTTTTTATGCGTTTTCCGGAACTAACCTATTAACGAGATGCCGAAGGGCCAGTTGTTGTTTTCTGTTGTTTTTGGTTCCAAAGGCTGTTCGGGCAATATTCTCGGAATTCGACGAAACGAAGACCCAACATCTTATTTTCCCGGAAGCATCCAGAACACCGAAGGAGAGTCGGAGAGGGGCCAGGGGGCCACCACACAACATGGCGGCGCGGCCCCAGGCCTGGCCGCGCCGGCCTACGTGAGGGGGCCCAGGCACCCTCCGACTCCGTCTCTTCGCCTATATAAGCCCTTTCGACCTAAAAACGCGATACCGATTGTGAAACTCCAGAAAGACTCCGGGCGCCGCCGCCATCGAAACTCCAATTCGGGACAGAAGTCTCTGTTCCGGCACCCTGCCGGACGGGGAAGTGCCCGGAAGCCATCTCCATCAACGCCACCGCCTCCATCATGCTCCGTGAGTAGTTCCCCCATGGACTACGGGTTCTAGTTGTAGCTAGTTGGTATTCTCTCCCCCATGTACTTCAATACAATGATCTCATGAGCTGCCTTACATGATTGAGATTCATCTGATGTAATCGGTGTTGTGTTTGTTGGGATCCGATGGATTGTTACATTATGATTAGTCTATCTATAAAGTTTGTGAAGTTATTGTTGCTGCAATCTTGTTATGCTTAATGCTTGTCACTAGGGCCCGAGTGGCATGATCTTAGATTTAAGCTCTATACTTATTGCTTAGATTGTATCTACAAGTTGTTTGCACATGTCTATGTCCGGAACCCGAGGCCCCAGAGTGACAGCAACTGGGATAACCATAGGGGAAGGCGTAGGTATGAGGATCACATGTTTTCACCAAGTGTTAATGCTTTGCTCCGGTGCTCTATTAAAAGGAGTACCTTAATTACCAGTAGTTTCCCTTGACCGGCTGGTTGGACAAAAGATGTTGTACAAGTTTCTCATTGCGAGCACGTATGACTATATATGGAAAACATGCCTACATGATTAATAATCTTGATGTTCTGTCTTAATGCTATTTCAATCCTATCAATTGCCCAACTGTAATTTGTTCACCCAACACTTGTTATTGGAGAGTTACCACTAGTGTAGATAGCTGGGAACCCCGGTCCATCTCTCATCATCATATACTCATTCTACATGTCATTGGAAGTAGTATCAACTATTTTCTAGTGCCATTGCTCTCATATTACTGCTATTGTTGTTGTGTTACTGTTACTACTGCTCTCATATTTTGCTGCTTTCACATCACCCCTGTTACTAGTGCTTTTCAGTGCAGCTGAATTGACAACTCAGTTGTTAAGGCTTATAAGTATTCTTTACCTCCCTTGTGTCGAATCAATAAATTTGGGTTTTACTTCCCTCGAAGACTGTTGCGATCCCTTATACTTGTGGGTTATCAAGACTATTTTCTGGCGCCGTTGCCGGGGAGGCATAGCTCTACTCATAAGTTCACCTGGGGAGTACACTCCACCTCTCTCTCTTTTATTTTATTTTGTCTTGCTAGTTTATTTCTGTCTAGTATTATTTTGCTTAGTTTAATTTTGTCTAGTTTATTTTTGTCTAGTTTTATTTTCCCTATATACCCGAAAATCCATAAAAATTTGAAAAACCTAAAAATTAAAAACTTCTATTATGGGAGAACCTACAACCTATTTGGAGCTTATAGAATTATATAATAATTATAGAGAATCGAGAAAGGGAAAAGTTATGAGTGTTGTGATAGAAAAATTAAATACAATTGCTAAAATCTTGCTTAAACGCCATGATATAAACTGTTGCTCTAAACAGGATACTAAACATCTTAAATTTCAATGTGGCTTTAGTGAGGAAGTTTTAATTAAGAACTATAATTGGAATAGCTATATTCATTTTGGGTTCGAAGAGGTAGAACAATTTGTCTTATTTATGGGAGCCTCTGAGATAGAATCATTCATGTCTAAAAATTATGAAACTTGTGCTGTTTGTAAGGACCTTAAAGATTATGTCTCTTCTATCCTTAATTTTTGCATAGAAAGCTACAGTGATAATCCATATATCATTGATTATAAAGAGAGACTCATTAATGCATAAGAATGCACTCACAATTTGCAGGAACCAGTGGAAGAAGAAATTGATGAACCTGAAAGCTCATTGGATGAAAAAGAGGAGGAAATTGATGAACCTGAAAGCTCATTGGATGAAAAAGAAGAGGAGAGTGATGAACAAAAGGAGGAAGAATGGATTAGCTACCCATGCCAACCTTCTAATGAGAGTAACTCTTTATCTCTTACACTATTTGATTGTCCTCCATGCTTACCGAAAGAGGATGAATGTTATGTTCCTGTGGATTCTCTTGAAATATTCCCTATGAGTAAAACTTGTGAGAATAATTATGCTACTGTTATTCATGATAATCCATGCTATTTTGATAAATCTTATGATAATGCTTTGTTTGTGCCTGATGTCGAAATGCATGGTACTAAAGAGTTTTGCTTGGCAAATGTTTATGATAAATCTCTAGATGATGGTCCTATGTTACTTGATAATATTAATTGTACTACTAATGAAAATGGGATTGGAGAGTTCTTGACTTTATCTATGAGTCCCATATCTTTTGAGATTGATCAATCATCTTGTTATATTATTGATAAAAGCGGGTTTGAAAGTTTTAATCCTATTATTTCTGAGTTTGATAAAAATTATGTGTTTGTGAATCATGAAAAGCATGCTTTATGTGATAGTTATATTGTTTAGTTTATCCATGAAGCTACTGAAAATTATTATGAGAGAGGAAAATATGGTTGTAGAAATTTGCATGGTACTAAAACACCTCTCTATATGCTGAAAATTTTGAAGTTACTCTTGTTTTATCTTCTTATGCTTGTCACTTTGTTCTTCATGAATTTATTTGTGTACAAGATTACTATGCATAGGAAGTGGGTTAGACTTAAATTTGTTTCATACTTGCTTTTTGATTCTCTCTTTTGCTTCAACTCTCACCCTTATGTGAGCATCATTAAAATTGTTGAGCCCATCTTAATGGCTATAAAGAAAGCACTTCTTGGGAGATAACCCATGTGTTTATTTTGCTACTGTTTTGTTGTATCTTGGAAGTTGTTACTACTGTAGCAACCTCTCCTTATCTTTATTTTATTGCAATGTTGTGCCAAGTGAAGTCTCTAATAGAAGGTTGATACTAGATTTGGATTTCTGCAGATTTCTATCTGTCACGAATCTGGGCAGATTTCTCTGTAGGAAACTCAGAAAAATCTGCCAATTTACGTGCGTGATCCTCAGATATGTACGCAACTTTCATTAGTTTTGAGTTTTCTTATTTGAGCAACGGAAGTACCTCGTAAAAATTCGTGTTTACTGGCTGTTCTGTTTTGGCAGATTCTGTCTCTGTTTTTTGCATTGTCTCTTGTGGACTTTAAGTGAGGCTTTCTAGACGTGGAGAGCTGTAGCTAATGTTTTATTGAGTTCTTGCAATGTGTCACTATAGGACCAAGGTGGATTAAATTTTTTGAGTACTAACCCCTCTAATGAAGTTTATGAGAAGTTTGGTGTGAAGGAAGTTTTCAAGGTCAAGAAAGGAGGATGATATATGATCAAGAAGAGTGAAAAGTCTAAGCTTGGGGATGCCCCGTGGTTCATCCCTGCATATTTCAAGGATACTCAAGCGTCTAAGCTTGGGGATGCCCAAGGCATCCCCTTCTTCATCAACTTATCAGGTTTCTTCTATTGAAACTATATTTTTATTCGGTCACATCATATGTGCTTTACTTGGAGCGTCTGTGTGCTTTTATTTTTGTTTGTGTTTGAATAAATTCGGATCCTAGCAATCCTTGTTTGGGAGAGAGACACTCTCCGCTTTTTCATATGAACAATGGTGTTCTTAGCTTTATTTTAATGTTCATGGCGGAGTTGAAAACCGTTGCACTTATTGATATTTGGTTGGAAACATAAAATGCTTCATATTGTCTTGAATAATTTGATACTTGGCAATTGTTTTGAGCTCTCAAGTAGATCATGTTTCTGTTGCATCATGTAGTTTAAACCTATTAGTGGAGAACTACCGTAGAACTTGTTGAAATTGATTTGCATGATTGGTCTCTCTAAGGTCTAGATATTTTCTGGTAAAAGTGTTTGAGCAACAAGGAAGACAGTGTAGAGTTTTATAATGCTTGCAATTTGTTCTTGTGTAAGTTTTGTTTTACTGGTTCATACTTGTGTTTGCTTCAAACAACCTTGCTAGCCCAAAGCCTTGTACTGAGAGGGAATGCTTCTCGTGCATCCAAAACCTTGAGCCAAAAACCTATGCCATTTGTGTCCACCATATCTACCTACTATGTGGTATTTCCTGCCATTCCAAGCAAATACTTCATGTGCTACCTTTAAACAATTCAAAAGCTATCATCTCTTATTTTTGTCAATGTTATATAGCTCATGAGGAAGTATGTGGTGTTTTATCTTTCGATCTTGTCATTTACTTTTGACAGACTTTCACAATGGACTAGTGGCTTCATCCGCTTATCCAATAATTTTGCAAAAAGAGCTGGCAATGGGGTTCCCAGCCCCAATTAATTAACTTTCATTAATAATTCTCTTCACGTGTTTTGCCCTGATCTATCAGTAAGCAACTTAATTTTGCAAATAGACACTCCTCCATGGTATGTGAATGTTGGAAGGCACCCGAGGATTCGGTTAGCCATGGCTTGTGTAAGCAAAAGGTTGGGAGGAGTGTCATCTAATAAATAAAACTAAAGTACATGTGTAAACAAAAGAGAAGAGGGATGATCTACCTTGCTGGTAGAGATAACGTCCTTTATGGGAGCCGCTCTTGAAAGTCTGGTTGATAAGGTAGTTAGAGTACCCATTACCATTCGTTGACAACAACAAACACCTCTCAAAATTTTACTTTTATGCTCTCTATATGATTTCAAAACTTGAAAAGCTCTAGCACATGATTTATCCCTGCTTCCCTCTGCGAAGGGCCATTCTTTTACTTTTATGTTGAGTCAGTTTACCTACTTCCTTCCATCTTAGAAGCAAACACTTGTGTCAACTGTGCATTGATTCTTACATACTTTCTTATTTGCATTCATCATATTACTTTGTGTTGACAATTATCCATGAGATATGCATGTTGAAAGTTGAAAGCAACTGCTGAAACTTATATCTTCCTTTGTGTTGCTTCGATGCCTTTACTTTGAATTTATTGCTTTATGAGTTAACTCTTATGCAAGACTTTTGATGCTTGTCTTGAAAGTACTATTCATGAAAAGTTTTGCTATATGTTATCTATTTGTTAGCAACTATAGATCATTGCCTTGAGTCACTTCGTTCATCTCATATGATTTGCAATAGTATGATTAAGATTATGTTGGTAGCATGTCACTTCAGAAATTATTTTTTTTATCGTTTACCTACTCGAGGACGAGTAGAACTAAGCTTGGGGATGCTGATACGTCTCCAACGTATCCATAATTTCTGATGTTCCATGCTTGTTTTATGACAATACCTACATGTTTTGCTCACACTTTATAATGTTTTTATGCGTTTTCGGAACTAACCTATTAACGAGACGAAGGGCCAGTTGTTGTTTTCTTGTTTTTGGTTCCAGAAAGGCTGTTCGGGCAATATTCTCGGAATTCGACGAAACGAAGACCCAACATCTTATTTTTCCCGGAAGCATCCAGAACACCGAAGGAGAGTCGGAGAGGGGCCAGGGGGCCACCACACAACATGGCGGCGCGGCCCCAGGCCTGGCCGCGCCGGCCTACTGTGAGGGGGCCCAGGCACCCTCCGACTCCGTCTCTTCGCCTATATAAGCCATTTCGACCTAAAAACGCGATACCGATTGACGAAACTCCAGAAAGACTCCAGGGCGCCGCCGCCATCGCGAAACTCAATTCGGGGGACGAAGTCTGTTCCGGCACCTGGACGGGGAAGTGCCGGAAGCCATCTCCATCAACGCCACCGCCTCCATCATGCTCCGTGAGTAGTTCCCCCATGGACTACGGGTTCTAGCTGTAGCTAGTTGGTATTCTCTCCCCCATGTACTTCAATACAATGATCTCATGAGCTGCCTTACATGATTGAGATTCATCTGATGTAATCGGTGTTGTGTTTGTTGGGATCCGATGGATTGTTACATTATGATTAGTCTATCTATAAAGTTTGTGAAGTTATTGTTGCTGCAATCTTGTTATGCTTAATGCTTGTTGTCAATTCAGCTGCACCTGGGAACAGACTTGCTCGCAAGAGTTTATCAGTAGCAACAGTTTTATAGCAGTAGGAATAGTGAAATAACAACAGCGGTGAAATAAAGACAACAGTAGTGATTATAGTAAACAGCAGGATTAAAATATTGTAGGCACAGGGACGGATGAATGGGCGTTGCATGGATGAGAGAATTCATGTAACAATCATGGTAGGGCATTTGCACGTAATAATAAAGCGGTATCCAAGTACTAATCAATCCATAGGCATGTGTTCCATATATAGTCGTATGTGCTCGCAATGAGAAACTTGCACAACATCTTTTGTCCTACCGGCCGGTGGTAGCCGGGCCTCTAGAGAAACTACTGGAAATTAAGGTACTCCTTTTAATAGAGTACCGGAGCAAAGCATTAACACTCCGTGAACACATGTGATCCTCACATCACCGCCTTCCCCTCCGGTTGTCCCAATTTCTGTCACTTTGGGGCCTCGGGTTCCGGACAGCAACGTGTGTATACAACTTGCAGGTAAGATCATAAAACAATGCATATCATGATGAAACAATAACATGTTCAGATCTGAGATCATGGCACTCGGGCCCTAGTGACAAGCATTAAGCATAACAAGTTGCAACAATATCATAAAAGTAACATCTACGGATACTAGGCACCATGCCCTAACAATCTTGTGACTATTACATGATCAATCTCATCCAATCCCTACCATCCCCTTCAGCCTACAGCGGGGGAATTACTCACACATGGATGGGGAAACATGGCTGGTCGATGGAGAGGCGTCGGTGGTGATGGCGGTGAAGATCCCCTCCAATTCCCCGTCCGGAGCGGAGGTTCTGGACCGAGGCAGAGTTTCGCGATGGCGGCGGCGTACTGGATGGTCTCTGGAAATATGGTCAAACCCCCTGGCGTTTTTAGGTCGAAAGACATATGTAGTCCAAAGGAGAGAGTCGGGGGGCCGCCGAGGCGCCCACACAACAAGGCGGCGCGCCCCTCCCCGGGCCGCGCCGGCCTAGTGTGTGGGGTCCTCGGGCCCCACCTGCTTGCCCTTCCTCCGTCAATATTCAGGAAAATAGGACCTTTCACATAAATTCCGAGGATTTTCCTGAAAGTTGGATTTCTGCACAAAAACGAGACACCAGAGCAATTGCTGAAAACAGCGTTAGTCCATGTTAGTTGTATCCAAAATACACAAATTAGAGGCAAAACAATAGCAAAAGTGTTCGGGAAAGTAGATACGTTTTGGACGTATCAACTCCCCCAAGCTTAGCTTATTGCTTGTCCTCAAGCAATTCAGTTAACAACTGAGTGCGATAAAAGAACTTTCACGAACACATTTGCTCATATGATGTAAATATTCTCATGATATGGCAAGTGCTTAAGCAATTCATAATAAGGTACATGCAAATAAAGTCATCTAGTAACTGTGTCAATCATAAAAGAGATACCAACAAACTAATAACAAGCATCATGAAACACTTCAATAAGCAGGATTGCAATGTTCATAGAAGGATATGATAAAGTGGTATCTCGCTTGCCTGTATTTGTAGCAAAACATAAATGCCCAGGCACCTCTGAAGTTCATAGAAAGACTAGAAGTAAAATTGTCAAAGATAAAAGCATCAAAGTTATACCACAGCTGATCATATTTTGGGACAAGCATATTATACTAAGAATGACAGTCATGCTCTCAAGAAAGTGCTCAAAGAAAGGATGGTGACTCAACATAAAAGTAAAAGATTGACCCTTCGCAGAGGGAAGCAGGGATTAACATGTGCTAGAGCTTTTCATTTTTCAAAGACAGAAGTAAAATTATTTTGAGAGGTGCTTGTTGTTGTCAACGAATGATAGTGGGTACTCTAACCACCTCGCCAACCAGACTCTCAAGAGCGGCTCCCATGAAGGACGTTATCTCTACCAGCAAGGTAGATCATCTCTCTTCTCTTTTGTTTACACATGTATTTTAGTTTCATTATGGATGACACTCCCCCAACCTTCGGGTGCCTTCCAACATTCACATACCATGGGGAAGTGTCTATTTGCAGGTTAAGTTGCTTACTGATGAATCAGAGCAAAACACGTGAAGAGAATTATTAATGAAGGTTGATTAATTGGGGCTGGGAACCCCGTTGCCAGCTCTTTTTGCAAAATTATTGGATAAGAGGATGTGCCACTAGTCCATTGGTGAAAGTCTGTCCGGAAGTAAATGACAAGGTTGAAAGATAAAACACCACATATTTCCTCATGAGCTATAAAACATTAACACAAATTGAGAAGTATTTTGAAGGTTTAAAGGTAGCACATGAGAATTTACTTGGAATGGTTTGAAATGCCATGCATAGGTATTTATGGTGGACACTTTGGAACAACTTGGTTTTCAGGTGTTTGGAAGCACGAGCAGCGTTCCCGCTAAGTACAAGTGGAGGCTAGCAATAGACTGGGAAGCGACAATCAAGAGAGCATTAATTATCATAATCATGCTTGCAACAAAATAAAATTAACGGAGGCATAAAAGTGATACAAGAACTCTGAAGAAAGTAAATCATCGAGGCTTAATTGACTTTTGTTCAGTCATATGCATGCGTGAGCATGTGCCAAGTCGATTCAAGTGAATTATTCAGAGGAGGATACCACAATGTCATACCGATCTATGAATAAAACAATGCAAGCAAATATCCATGACATGCTACTCATTATTAATAAATTGGAACTAATCATGAGAGATCATGAACTACTAGACTTTCATTAAATGACATATACCTCACATGAACCAACTAAGCATGCTCACATGGATGAGTATATGTACAAAAATGAAAACAAATAGAGTTCATACCAGCCTCTTACCACAGTCAAGTTGCCATAGATCGTCATTATTGCCTTTCACTTGTGCAGCTTGAATAATAATATGGAATGAAACCAAGCTCCAACCACCGGAGACCTCTGAACTCCCTAATAAACTTTACAAAACCAAAGAATAACAACAAATATTTTTGGTGTTTTCGGGTTAGAAACAAGAACAAAAGGAAACAAGAAAACAAAGCAAAATCTTTTTGGGTTTTCTCATAGCAAACTAACGATAGCAAATAAAGTAAAATAAGAGCAAAGAACCAAATAAATAAATAGTGAAGAGAAACAACAGAAATATTTTTGGTCTTTTTGTGTTTTAGGAAAGAAACAAAGCGAAAACAAGAGAATGCAAACTAACAGAAACACAGAAAAGCAGGATGGCAGAAATCTGCCAAAACCTGACAGCAGTACAGAAATCGAATTTAACAAAAATCTTCCGTTGCTCAGCTCAAAAAGTGTTCAACTAATGAAAGTTAGATAACAACCTGGGGCACATGCTCAAAAATTTGCAACTCAAAATAACGTTCTGGCTGTGCGTACGAATTTTTTTGGTAACAGCCCAGAATCTGTTTTTGGACAGCACTTCCCCAAATATCATCTCCCTCTCATTAGAAAACCACTCTAAGAACTCAACAAGTATGTACAAGTATCCAGCAACCATAATATGCAAATAATGAGTGATGCCGGTATACCTCCCCCAAGCTTAGGCTTTTGGCCTAAGTGGAGTTCATTCCCAACGAGGGTCGGGGTTCCACGCCGGTGGATCGTACATGGAGTGATAATAAGGCCCCTGCGCAGAAGAATGTCGTGGAGGCTCCACATGACCATAATGTTGATATGAGGAGCTCGCTGCATCGGATGAAGAGTCGAGGTGCTCCTCGGCCTCCTCCGTGCCGTCCCTTGCATGATGGCCTTCCCTTTCTATGTATGCATTTAGCTCATTTTCTGTGACCGACCACCCTTTCCTGGAATCAAGGTTAAGCAGAACAGGTGCAGGCAATCGTACTAGTTTTTCAATTTTCTTAGTTATTCTCCAATTTTTCTTATAAAATGTTATCCTATAATACAGGTTGTTCAAGTTAGACGCATCTGAAATAAACTCATGTTTAATCATGGAAACAACATCAAGTTTCTCCATGGAGAGCGGAATATCTAGGTGGTGAGGTTCTACACCATGCATAGCTAATAAGCGAGAGGCGATGAGACCTCCACAAATTCCTCCCTTCTCACGGTTAGTAGCAAGTCTACAAGCTATTAAAGCACCCAAATTATAAGTCCTATCCTGTTGCAAAGCAGCAGCTAAGAAAGCCATATCTTGGACAGACAACTTACTTGCATTCTTTCTAGCAAGAACGCACTTTGTAATGAAATAAGCAAAGTAGCGGATAGCTGGGAGTTGAATGCTACTGATCTTACCACCATCATCGGAGAAGCTTCTCCCTTGACAAATCATTGTATAAAGACTCGAGAGCTCCCGCGGCGTTCCCCTGACCTTCTCGCAGGATCCCCATTGTGGCACTCTAATTGCTGCACAAAAATCAGTAAATGGCAAGTTGACAGTTTTGTTATAAATCTTGTATCGGACCATGGGGTTAGTTTGGGACCGATGAAATTCGAAATCCTGCACCACCGACATTGTTAGTTTCGCATATTGGTAAGGTTCACCAACAGTAAAACTTTCCAACCCTGCATTGGAAATCAGTGTTTGAACATCTTGCAGGATTCCTGCATTCCGCATAAAATCAGTACATGGGTAATAAGAGGGGTATACTCCCTCTTCACGGTGAACTCTCATGACTTGTTGCACCTCCAATTCTTGTTGATTTAGTTGGTGCCTACTTCCTTCCATTTTCTGAAATTTTTCAACAATCATTATAAAATTTGATTTCAAGGTATATAATTGAGGAAAACTACTATAGGAACTTGCTAGAGTACTAAACATGCATTAAAACTAGTTTCTATCACTTAGAACAAGCATGCAAGCTCACTAAACATGTTACCTACATCAGCAAAATATTCAAGATATACTCAACCAAACAAAATTCTAATTGGATAATCAAAGGAGTCACATACCGGAGAGCAAATGTGCCAAATTTCAGACAGAAATCTGGGCTGAGCAAAGAGATCGAGAAATCTCGAGTTCTTGAGCAGAAACGCGAGTGAGAGAAAGTGAGTACGAGTTTTTTCGGGAGAGAGAGAGAATGGGTGAAAGAGATGATGAAGTGGGGCAAGGAGGGGCCCACACACCAGGGTGGCGCGCCCCCCTTGCTGGCCGCGCCGGCCTGTGGGGTGCCACCCTGGGGTGCCCCACTGGTCATCCCAGGTGCTCCCAGGTGCCCTTTCGAAAAATAAGACTACCAGTATAATTTTTGTAAATTTTTGAGAACTTCGAAAAATGCACATTTCTGGGTGTTAAAGTAATTATTACTGCGCAGGAAAATGATTTCCAAAATCTTAAACAACTAAAGCATATTGCAAAACAAAAAGTGCTACAGCAAGTAAAACAAATGGAGGGAGAAAGAAAGAAAGAAATGTTGTTTAGCTCTCTTATGCATTAAAATATACTTGTTAACAAGGTTGATCAAGTCTTGCTACCAAATAAATTTTATATGACATAAGAAGAAATAAACCTCAAATCAATCATGTTACCTTATATTGAATTGATATAGATCCAATCACAAGAGTTTGATATTCTTCTTTAGGCTCATATATAGGACAATCAATGGATCCCACCTTGATAGTTTTCACATTACAAATTGTATTAACTCCATATACTTTATCAATCCTCTTGGGAAAATAGACAGTATGTTCCTTGTCATCAACATTGAAAGTAACTTTTCCTTTATTGCAATCAATAACAGCCCCTGCAGTATTAAGAAAGGGTCTTCCAAGAATAATAGACATATTATCATCTTCACATTTCAAAATCAGTTAATATCAAGCAATGTTGAGTAACTTGAACAGGAACATTTTCACATACACCAACAGGAATAGCAGTAGATTTATCAGCCATTTGCAAAGATATATCAGTTGGTATCAATTTATCTAAATCAAGTCTCTTGTAAAGAGAAAAAGGCATTACACTAACTCCTGCTCCCAAATCACATAGAGCAGTTCTAACATAATTATTCTTGATGGAACAAGGAATAGTCGGTATACCTGGGTCTCCCAGCTTCTTTGGAACCTTACCATTGAAGGAGTAATTAGCGAGCATAGTGGAAATCTCCTCATTGGGAATTTTCCTTTTGTTAGAGACAATATCTTTCATATACTTTGAATAAGGAGGCAATTTAATAGCATCAGTCAAAGGGATTTGCAAAAATAAAGGTTTCATCCAATCACAAAATTTATTATAATATTCCTCCTCCTTTGATTTTAGTTTCTTAGCAGGAAAAGGCATTGGCTTTTGAACCCAAGGTTCTCTTTCATTACCATGTTTCTTTGTAATAAAATCTTCTTTAGTAAACTTTTTATTTTTAGCATGCTTTTCAGGTTCTTTTTCAATTTCTTCTTTATCGGGAGCATCATTCTTATCATTATCTTCATCATGTTCATTACCACTTTCAGTTTCAGCATCAGAAATAGAAATACTATTAGGATCATTAACAGGTTCAGAGGATTCTACAACAGCTTTATGTTTCTTCTTCTTTTTCTTAGAAGGACTATCAGTTTCTTTAGTTCGTTGAGAATCTTGTTCAATTCTTTTGGGGTGCCCTTCAGGATATAGAGGATCCTGGGTAGAAACACCGCCTCTAGTTGTTACTTCATAAGCATGTTTCACTTCATGAGTATTTTTTAACAAGTCATTTTGCACTTTAGTAAGTTGATCAATTTGAGTTTGAATCATATTAAAATGTTTAATAAGCATCTTAACATCATTGGAGGTTCTCTCCACAATATCATGCAATTTACCAATAGCTTGAGAATTTTCCATTAGATGATTCTCTACTCTCATATTAAAATTATTTTGCTTAACAATATAATTATCAAATTCATCTAAACATTGATCAGGAGGTTTTGAATATGGAATATCTCCTCTATCAAAGCGTTGAAGAGAATGTACCTCGATTGTGGATGAAGGGGGAATTATCTCACATAGGTCTTCTATTGGAGGCAAATTCTTCACATCTTCAGATTTAATACCTTTCTCCATAAGAGATTTCTTGGCTTCCCTCATATCTTCATCATTTAATTCAATCATACCCCTCTTCTTCAATATTGGTGTCGGAGTTGGTTCAGGTGTAGACCAATCATCATGATTTTTGCTTATCTTTGCCAATAATTCTTCAGCTTCGTCCGGAGTTCTCTTCCTGAAAACACAATCAGCACAACTATCCAGGTATGCCCTAGACTCAATGGTTAGTCCACTATAAAATATATCAAGTAAATCATGTTTTTCCAAATCATGTCCAGGCCGAGCTCTAATAAGAGAGCAAAATCTCGCCCAAGCTTCAGGCAATTTCTCTCCATCTTCTTGATCAAAGCTATAAATTCTCTGCAAAGCAATATGTTGAGCACTAGCAGGAAAGTATTTCCGAAAGAAAACATCAAGCAAACAACTTGGACTATCAATAGAATCAGGAGGCAAATTATTATACCAAATCTTAGCATCATCCTTTAATGAGAATGGGAAAATCTTAGCAACAAAATAAGTATGCATCTTAACATCATCAGAAAACAAGCTACTTAAAGTAGAAAGCTCATTCATGTGCTCTACAGCACTCTCTTTTTCAGTACCACAAAAAGGTGTTTTCTCAACAATAGATATATGAGATAAATCAAGAGAAAAGTCATAATCTTTATCCTTAATGTTTATAGGAGATGTGGCAAATTTAGGATCAGGAGACAGTTTATATCTAACATCATGTTGTGCAATAAGCTTTTTAAGGTTACTTGTACTAGTAGTAGCATTGCATTTATCAATAAAATCATCATCAAGTTCCACATAATCTTCATCAAGATCATCAATCTCAGGTGAATTAACAGGTGTAACAGTATTTTCATTAGGAGTTTCAGTATTTTCAATTTGTCTAGACCTAGCAATTGTAGCATCTAGAAAAGGACCTAATGAACCAGTATTATCAAGCACAGTAGAAGCATCATCAAAATTATCAGAGGAATTTTCAGATTCAGCAGAAATACCAACACGTGAAGCTTGTGGTGGTGAAACAAGTTGACTTATCACAGATGGTGAATCAAGAGCAGCAGAGGTACTCAGAGTTGTACCTTTTCTTGTAGTGGATGGTAATATGGCGACTTTAGTATCACGAGGTTTACCCATGATGGAGAATTTGCAGCGAACAATATCAATCCAAGTGAACTTGCAAATAAAGCTATGCTCCCCGGCAACGGCGCCAGAAAATAGTCTTGATGACCCACAAGTATAAGGGATCGCAACAGTCTTCGAGGAAGTATTACCCAATTTATTGATTCGACACAAGGGAGACAAAGAATACTTGTAAGCCTTAACAGCGGAGTTGTCAATTCAGCTGCAGGAACAGACTTGCTCGCAAGAGTTTATTAGTAGCAACAGTTTTATAGCAGTAGGAATAGTGAAATAAGCAGCGGTGAAATAAAGACAGCAGTAGTGATTATAGTAAACAGCAGGATTAAAATACTGTAGGCACAGGGACGGATGAATGGGCGTTGCATGGATGAGAGAATTCATGTAACAATCATGGTAGGGCATTTGCAGGTAATAATAAAGCGGTATCCAAGTACTAATCAATCCATAGGCATGTGTTCCATATATAGTCGTACGTGCTCGCAATGAGAAACTTGCACAACATCTTTTGTCCTACCAACCGGTGGCAGCCGGGCCTCTAGGGAAACTACTGGAAATTAAGGTACTCCTTTTAATAGAGTACCGGAGCAAAGCATTAACACTCCGTGAACACATGTGATCCTCACATCACCGCCTTCCCCTCCGGTTGTCCCAATTTCTGTCACTTTGGGGCCTCGGGTTCCGGACAGCAACGTGTGTATACAACTTGCAGGTAAGATCATAAAACAATGCATATCATGATGAAACAATAACATGTTCAGATCTGAGATCATGGCACTCGGGCCCTAGTGACAAGCATTAAGCATAACAAGTTGCAACAATATCATAAAAGTAACATCTACGGATACTAGGCACCATGCCCTAACAATCTTGTGACTATTACATGATCAATCTCATCCAATCCCTACCATCCCCTTCAGCCTACAGCGGGGGAATTACTCACACATGGATGGAAACATGGCTGGTCGATGGACGAGGCGTCGGTGGTGATGGCGGTGAAGATCCTCCATTCCCCGTCCGAGTGCCAGAACGGAGTTTCTGGTCCCGAGGCGGAGTTTCGCGATGGCGGCGGCGTACTGGATGGTCTCTGAAATATGGTCGAACCCCCTGGCGTTTTTAGGTCGAAAGACATATGTAGTCCAAAGGAGAGCGTCGGGGGGCCGCCGAGGCGCCCACACAACAAGGCGGCGCGCCCCCTCCTGGGCCGCGCCGGCCTAGTTTGTGGGGGCCTCGGGCCCCACCTGGCTTGCCCTTCTGGCTCCGTCAATATTCTGGGAAAATAGGACCTTTCGCATAAATTCCGAGGATTTTCCTGAAAGTTGGATTTCTGCACAAAAACGAGACACCAGAGCAATTCTGCTGAAAATAGCGTTAGTCCGTGTTAGTTGTATCCAAAATACACAAATTAGAGGCAAAACAATAGCAAAAGTGTTCGGGAAAGTAGATACGTTTTGGACGTATCACTTGTCACTAGGGCCCGAGTGGCATGATCTTAGATTTAAGCTCTATACTTATTGCTTAGATTGTATCTACAAGTTGTTTGCACATGTCTATGTCCGGAACCCGAGGCCCCAGTGACAAAACTGGGATAACCGGAGGGGAAGGCGTAGGTATGAGGATCACATGTTTTCACCAAGTGTTAATGCTTTGCTCCGGTGCTCTATTAAAAGGAGTACCTTAATTACCAGTAGTTTCCCTTGAGGCCCGGCTGCCACCGGCTGGTTGGACAAAAGATGTTGTACAAGTTTCTCATTGCGAGCACGTATGACTATATATGGAAAACATGCCTACATGATTAATAATCTTGATGTTCTGTCTTAATGCTATTTCAATCCTATCAATTGCCCAACTGTAATTTGTTCACCCAACACTTGTTATTGGAGAGTTACCACTAGTGTAGATAGCTGGGAACCCGGTCCATCTCTCATCATCACACTACTAGGAAAAGGCCTATAGATGAAAATAGCACTACCGGCGCACCAGCAAATCCATGCGCCGGTGGAAAAATACCGCCGGCGAACAATGTTAGGCCGCGCCGGCGAAGATCCTATACTGCCGGCGCACAAGCAAATTTAGTGCGCGGGGAATAAAATTCAAAGAATTCTGGCCGGAAACAAAAAGTCTGGGCGCCGGGGGTAAGGTGCCTACATTTTCTCACCCCCCCCCCCCGCCCGGGAATCGCCTTTTCAGTTTTCAAAAAAAAAAAGAAAATGATAGAAAATTCAAAAAATAAAATCCTTTGAACTGCCCATGTATTATGTAATCTAGCTTTAATAAAAATTTGAAAAAATGAATTTCGATATATTATGCAAAATGGCGTCATCTTTCGGTAAAACGGGATTTCTGGTTGCATACGACCTCCGATGAAAAACTTTTTTATATCAAAATCTATCTACGCGAAATTTCCTATTCGAATTCAACGGCCTACGGCCGTTTGGAGAAAAAATGGATTCGTCAATTGGAAAACAGAAACAGGACTTTTTTGAGGTTTAAGATTTGGGTGAAAAAAAAGAAAAAATACCCCCGGCGCACCACCCTACTTGGTGCGCCGGCGGTAACATCTCCTATATATAATGCAAACCGTCGACCTCCTCCTCACTTTCCTCACTTTCCCCTCTTCCTTCTCTTTTCCTCCTCCTCCACCTCCGACGGACTCCACCAACTGCTGCCGTCGACCTCCTCCGCATGGCCTCCTCCGCATGGCCTCCTCCGGCCACCTCCAACAGCCTCAACCTCCTCTCCGGCGTCGTCCACCTCCTCCGGCCTCCTCCACCGGCCTCCTCCTCAACCTCCTCAACCTCCTCCGGCCTCCTCCGCATGGCCACCACCTCCTCCTCCGGCCTCCTCCACCTCCGGCCTCCCACTCCTCCACCTCCTACACCGGCGCAGCAACAAGAACAACAACCTCGGCCTACTAGACTGACGAAAAAACGGCACCACAACCGCAGCTCACGAGATCGAGATCTAGATTTAAATTTTTTTGTTTTCTGGTATAACTTACCGCCGGCGAACAAGGCAGGTGCGCCGGGGATAAATCGAGTTTCGCCGGCGAACCAGCAGGTGCGCCGGTGGTAAGCCATTATCACCGGCCTTCCCCACCGGCGGGCGCTAGTGCGCCGGCTATAAGAAATTTTGGTGCGCCGGCAATAAGCCTTTTCCTAGTAGTGTCATATACTCATTCTACATGTCATTGGAAGTAGTATCAACTATTTTCTGGTGCCATTGCTCTCATATTACTGCTATTGCTGCTGTGTTACTGTTACTACTGCTCTGATATTACTGCTGCTTTCACATCACCCCTGTTACTAGTGCTTTTCCAGGTGCAGCTGAATTGACAACTCAGTTGTTAAGGCTTATAAGTATTCTTTACCTCCTTGTGTCGAATCAATAAATTTGGGTTTTACTTCCCTCGAAATATTGCGATCCCCTATACTTGTGGGTTATCAAGCAACTGTTTGTTTATGAGCATGGATAAAACATAGCAAAGTGGTACTCAACATGTCCTTTATGAAGTAGCAAAACATAAATTCTAGGACACCTTTAAAGTTCAGAGGGTGACTAGATACAAGTAATTTAAGAACAAGCAATAGCACAATCATGAATCAATCAATAATATTTTTGGGACTATGCACATTTGAAAGGATTGTATGCAACCTAGGGGGGGTGTGAATAGGTGCTAACCAATTTTTAGTTCTTTTTCAATTTAGACTTGACACAAAGGTAAATTCTCTAGATATGAAACTATGTGAATTTACCTATATGACAAGATTAACAACTAAGCAATATATAGCTAAGCAATATAGAGGGAGGATAATAGGATAGAGATAACCGAGAGTGGAGCACACGGAGACACGGAGTTGATTCCCGTAGTTCCTTTCCTTTGCAAGAAGGTACGTCTACGTTCGGAGGAGTGTGGTCGCTATGAAAGCCAGACAAACACCATGAAGGCTTCACTCAGGTCTCCTGTGAGCAACGCCACAAAGGCCTAGCCCACTTCCACTAAGGGATTTCCTCGAGGCGGAAACCGGGCCTTTACAAGGTTCTTGGGGCACACATCCACAATCAAATTGGAGGCTCCCAAATCTGTAACAACAACAACAAGAAGAACAATATCAACTACAAACAACTAGGGTTTCTCAAAAGAGGAACACTAGCAAAGGGCCCTCAAGCATATGAGGGGGAAATGCAAATCGCTTCGGTGAAGATGTAGATCGGGGTCTTCTCCTTCGAATCTCCAAAGATCAAGAGCTTTGGTTGGGTGGAGGAGGAGATCTTGTGATTCTTGTGTTTCTTGAGTTGGCTCTAATGGTGATGAACTTGGCAATGAATTGAGCAGCTTGGGAGGACAAAGAAGGGGTATTTATACCCCCTTCCAAAATCCAGCCGTTGGGACATTTCGAGGGCCGGATTATCCGGTGTAAGTGAGGGGATTACCCCGAAAAATCCGGCCTCGGAAATTCTGGCAAATGTCCGGTCCAGGGAGTACTGAGCCACACTTCCAAAATCCTTAGCCGATTTTTGGGGCCCGGATATTTTGCAAATATCCAGCCCGGAATATCCGGCCTGGAGAATATAACTTGCTTCCTTTTGTCTTGTTTTTTCACACAAAACAACCATATACATATACATATATATTCTCTGCACCATCTCATCAAACATTAGTGTATCACATATATTGACATCAAACATTCAAAACATAAACCGAGAGATGTTCTTTCAATCTTTACCTCTACCTCTCAAAGAGAAAGGAAACAATTTCAGTTTTATAATGTCACCATGTACATCCTTATATTTTTGCATCTCACAAAGTTCAACAAAATTATTAAGTTGAGAAGCGGCATCTTCATTAGTAACACCAGAAAATTGCTTTTTCATATCAAGATTTAATAAAGCAGGTTTAATTCATAGAAGGCTGCTTCAGGAGCAGGTGGAGCAATAGATGTATGAATAAAATCATTGTTGTTGGTGCTAGTAAAGTCACACAACTTAGTATTTTCAGCAGAACCCATTTTAGCAAAATTAAAACTAAGCAACAGAAATAACTGCTATAATAGAAATTAATTTTTGTGTGTTTTGGTATAAAGACAACTATAAAAAGAAACTAATTTTTTTTATGTTTTTTATATGATAAAGCAAACAAAACAAAATAAAATGAACTAAGCAAAACTATAACAAAGAAAGAGGTTGGAGATAAGAGACTCCCCTTGAAGAAATCCTCTTTCTCCCAGAAACGATGCCAGAAAATCTTGATGGTGCTCCGGTGATGGCGCCAGACAATCTTGTTGAGCGTTGTTGTGGAAGCGGTTGGGAAACCCCAAGAGGAAGGTGTGATGAGCACAGCAACAAGTTTTCACTCAGTATGAAACCAAGGTTTAATCGACCAGTAAGAGAAAGGCGTGACTTCTGAAGGTGTTGCTAGCTGACTAGTGGTAGGGTGCACTACCAGCGTCAGCAACAACGTCGAACCTGCACACAACACAACCAAAGTACTTTGCCCGAACTTGCAGTGAGGTTGTCAATCTCACCGATTTGCTGAACACAAAGGATTAGACGTATCGAGTGGAAAGAGATGTTTGCAGTAATTAAAGAGAACAAAGCTTTGCAGTAAGTAAATAGAACAGGATGATTGTATGAGTGTAAAAGAAAGGACCGGGGTCCACAGTTCACTAGAGGTGTCTCTCCATAAAGATAAATAGCATGCTGGGTGAACAAATTACAGTGGGCAATTGACAGAATATCGACCATACATGACAAGATGATTACTATGAGATTTGATTGGGCATTACAACGTAATACATAGACCGTAATCCAACTGCGTCTATGACTAATAATCCACCTTCCGGTTATCGTCCGAACCCATTCCAGTATTAAGTTGCAAGCAACGGATTATCGCATTAAGCAATGTGTGTAAAGCAAAAAAAAAAAAAGTAGAATTACCATTGGATAAAACATTGTTGTTTTCTCCCTAGTAGAAACAACATATCTACAATCTTAGAAGTTACTGTCACTGTCCCACATTACAAGAGGCATGAACCTACTATCGAGCATAAATACCCCCTCTTAGAGTCACAAGCATCTACTTGGCCAGAGTATCTACTAGCAATGGAGAGCATGCAAGATCACAAATAACATATGACATGAATATATAATTGACCTCAACATAGTATACAATATTCATCGGATCCCAAACACAACATGTATGATTACATAAGGATGATCTTGATCATGTAGGGCAGCTCACAAGATCTATACATGAAGCACAAATTGGAGAAGACCATCTAGCTATTGCTATGGACCCATACTCCAGGGTTGAACTACTCACGCATCACTTTGGAGGCGGGCATGGCGATGTAGATGCCTCCGGCGATGATTTCCCCTCCGGCAGGGTGAAGAGCTTCAGAACCCCCGAGATGGGTTCTGCAATGGCGGCCGCGACATAACTTTTCGTGGATGGAGGCTCGGGTATCCGGGTTTTCCCGAGATCGTGAATAAATAGGCGGAGGAGGGTCGGTGGCCAGGGGGGCCCACACTACCCCTAGGTGTGGGCCACACCAGCCGCGCCGTGGGGTGGTCGGCCGCCCGTGGCGCCACATTGTCCCCCTCCGGACTCGTCTTCGTTACGGTTAAATATTGACTTCGGCTTTTGTTTCTTCCAATTCCAAGAATATTTCCTGTACAAATTTTCTGAAATACAAAAACAACAGAAAATAGGGAACTGACACTGTGGCATCTTGTTAATAGGTTAGTGCCGGAAATCATGTAAAAGTGCAATGAAGTGTGAGCAAAACATATATGAATTGGTGTAAAACAAGCATGGAGCTTCAAAAATTATAGATACATTTGAGATGTATCATTCACCTATGTGCACCAACAACTAATGATAAGAAATACAAGCAACTATGTGATAGCAAGATATATAAATTCAAGCACGATGGCTATCACAAAGTAAAGTGCATAAGTAAAGAGCTCAGGTATAGAATAACCGAGGCATGCGAGAGACGATGATTTATCCCGAAGTTCACACTTTTGCGAGTGCTAATCTCCGTTGGAGAGGTGCGGAGGCTTAGTTCTCCCGAACACCATAAGAGCCTCACCTTGAGGGGTGGTTGCTGATGCACACTAACGCCACAAAGGCCTCCCCAAGATGCGCTAGTCATACCACACACACCGAGCGCCACGAAGGCCTCACCTTATTCTCCGGTGACCCTTCCACAAATACCTAGGTCACGGTTCCACTAAGGGATTTCCCTTGAGGTAGAAACCGAGCCTCACATAAAGGTTGAGGCACACATCTACAACTTAATTGGAGGCTCCCAACAAATCACCACAAAGGTCTAAAAGCCGTCTAGGGTTTCAAGAACCCAAGAGTAATAAGCTCCTCACTTTCACTTCCACGAATCACCGTGGAAAGCTCAAACCGATGCACCAAATGCAATGGCAAATCCTTCACTCCAAAATTCCACCAAAGCTACAAAAGCTTGTGGGGGAAGAAGGAAGAACAAAGGATATTCACAAAGAACTCCAAGATCAAGATCTACAGGATTCCACTCACAAAGAGAGGGATTTGATTGGTAGAAATGTAGATCTAGATCTCCTCTTCCTTTTCCCTAAAAAACATTCAAGAAGCATAGGAGGAGTAGAGGGATATGGCAAGCTCTCAAGGTCAACAATGGTGGAGACCAAATGGGGAAGATGTAACCAACCCAAGGTAGAAGAAGGGGGATATTTATAGCCCCCCCTAAAATATGGCAGTTGGAACTTTTCCAGGCCGAAATATCCGGCCTAAGGGAGGGCCGAAATTCCGCCCCCACCCCCACCATTAAGTCCTTATTTCTGGAAATTCGGCCCAAATTTCCGTCTGGAGAAAACGGCAACAACGACAAAACGAGAAAGACCATAACTTGAGCATCCGGACTACGATTTTGATGATCTTGGGCTCATTTAGAAGCTAGTAACAAGCTCTACAAGATCATGCAAACAAGGGAGGATAGAAATAAATGATGAAAGGTTTGACCTATCTAAAAAGACATACCGATAAAACCTCCAACCTCGAAAATGCAACAAGTTTCCCATGCAAAAATCATTCTCGATGAACTAGAGCTTGTCATGAGAATAAGCACAAGATCTAAAACATCACATGGGTAAGATCTAAATAACAACCAAGAAAGATGATGCAAGAATGCAAAGGTTCGAGCTCTCTGAAGCATACTATCAAGTTGGGCCTCCAAGTGCAGAGGTTTGTAGAACAACAACAATTTTTCCTTAAGTGAATCACCCAAGGTTTATCAAACTCAGAGGTAGATGTCAAAGATATACCTCTCAACCAACCCTGCAATCGATACAAGAAGTCTCTTGTGTCCCCAAACACACCCAATACATTTGTCAGGTGTATAGGTCCACTAGTTCGGCGAAGAGATAGTGAAATACAAGTAATATGGATGATTATAAGTGGTAATTACAATCTGAAATAAAAATGGCAGCAAGCAAACATGTAGAGTTGTAAACGGTGTTTCAATGCTTATAAACAAGGCCTAGGGATCTTACTTTCACTAGTGGACACTCTCAACAATGATGTCATAATTGAATACATAAATATCTTCTCTTCACTATGCTACTCTGAACCACTCTCCGGTTGGATAACGAACACCAATTCACCGCGTAGGGCTGCAAAAGCACACCTTAAAGATTCACCCCACTCTATCACTTTGAGCATCCAAAGATAGTACTAGCAAACACCAAAATTTCATAGAGACATCCAACATAAACTATAACTCATGATAAGTATTTCTGTAATCTTTAGCCTAAGAGCCACAAGCGGTCGTTTGTCACCTTCACATCATGGGACAAGGTGTCTCCGGAGATCACATTAATAAAATCAGTTGAGTAGCATAATAGATGAAGAGTAACATCTACTTATTCAATTAGATTACGAAGCTCATGATCACATAAAGATCACACCATGGGAGAGAGAGATAAACCACATAGCTACCGGTAAAGCCCTCAGCCTCGGGGAGAACTACTCCCTCCTCATCATGGGAGAACAACGATGAAGATGGAGGTCGAGTCGATGGAGATGGCTCGGGGGCAATTCCCGTCCCGTCAGGGTACTGGAACAGAGATTTATGTCCCCCGAAACTTGTCTTCGATGGCGGCGGAGCTAAGGAACTTTGTGGATGGAGGCTGATTCATTTAGGGTTTTCGCGTCGGGAGCATTTTATAGGTGAAAGGGCGATGTCGGTGGGCGCCGGGGGCCCACACCATGCCTAGGCGTGCCCAGCTGCGCCTAGGGGTCCCGGCTCTTCTCTGTCTCCCCTTTGGACTCCATCTTCGTGACAGAAAAATAGGAACTTCGGCTTTTGTTTCATCCAAAATTCCGAGAATATTTCAGAACAACTTTTTGAAATACAAAAACAACAGAAAAGACTGGCACTGTGGCATCTTGTTAATAGGTTAGTTCCAAAAAATGCATAAAAATTCCACGAAGTGTAAACAATACATATAGCAATTGGTGTAAACAAGCACGGAGCATCAAAAATTATAGATACGTTTGCAACATATCAGCATCCCCAAGCTTAACTCTGCTCGTCCTCGAGTAGGTAAGTGATAACAAAATAAATTTTGAGGTGACATGCAACCAACACAATCTTGATCAAGTTATTGTAAAAGCATTGCAAGCTGAAGATCAAAGTACTCTAAACATAGGCATGATGGATATAATTCTAACAATGTAACTTAGCAACTATGTTACAACATGAAAAGTAACACAAACAAAAGATCATGAATAATAATGCATTGAAAGCTATTTATTTGTTTCGAGCATAGAGAAAACATAGCAAAGTGGTATTCAGCTTGTCCTTCATGGAATAGCAAAACATAAATGCCAGGACACCTTTAAAGTTCAAAGGGTGACTAGATACAAATAGTTTGAGAACAAGCAATAACATAATCATGAATCAATCAATAATAAATTTTGGGACTATGCACATTATACTCAGAATGACAACTATGCTCTCTTAATTGGTGCATAAAGTTAGAAGATGAAGACTCAACATAAAAGTAAAAGAAAGGCCATTCGCAGAGGAAGCAGGATTACTCATGTGCTAGTGCTTTTTATTTAAATAAAACAGATGTATTGAACATATAATTTTGAGAGGTATGTATGTCTATGTCAACGAATGGCATCAAATGATTTATCATCATTTCATGTTTAATGGCTTCAAGAGTGGCTCCCATAGAGAGAACAATAAAGTTCCTCTTATCCTTTGTTTGAACAAGCTAAGTTCATGATTTCTCAAGCCCATAGTGTTAGGAGATTTATTTGATTATTTGTTTATTTTATATTTAGTGGGTTGGGCACCCGTTTGCCTGCTCTTTTTGCAATATTAGGGACTAGCACATTATGCATGCTAGTCAAGGTGTGAAGCCAAATAAACATGAAAGAGACAATAAAGCATCCAACACTTCCTCATGAGCTAAACACTAGTAGGAAAACCATTATAGGTGGAAACCACCTCTGTGGCGCACCAAATGGCCCATGCACCACAAAAATATTTCTGTGGCGCACCACTAAAATGCGCCATAAAAATTTAATGTTTCTGTGGCGCACGTGCAAGCATATGCGCCACAGAAGATGGAGATTCTGTGGCGCACGGTGTGTAGTGCGCCACAGAAAGTTCGTGGGACCCACGCTGGGTCCACCACTGCACATGGCCGAAGGATATTCTGTGGCGCATGGTCCAGCGTGCGCCACAGAAAGTTAACTTTCTGTGGCGCACGTTGATCCATGCGCCACAGAATTTCCTGCGGGGACCACCCCCCGGCTCACGCCACCATGATTCTGTGGCGCATGAGCTCATATGCGCCACAGAAGTTCATGTTTCTGTGGCGCATATCAGCATATGCGCCACAGAAAGTGCATAGTAGATCTCACTTTTGGAGACAGCTTTCCCCCTCTTTTCTTCCACCCACCACCCTTTCCATTCTTGTCTCCTCCAACCAGCTCGTGTTGCTCCTCTCTCCCACTCCATTTTGGTCATACTTTTCTCCATTGTTGATAGCTCTAAGCCTATTTTGTGGGCATATTTGTGAGGGGAAGCCACTCCAACTTGTAGAGGGGTACTAAAAACCACAATTCTCTTTCCCTCCTCCTCCACTTTCCCTCTTGCATGGTCCATTGTTTTGTCTCCACCACCCCATCCTCTTGCTCCACCATGATCTTGGTAGATTTGTGAGAGGTTGAGTACTATTGGATGCATGTTTTGTGTGTATGGATGTTTTGTAGGTGAAGATTATTATCGCGCTCCCGGACGGTTTGCGGTGGCGAGACGATGATGTTTATATGTGTTGAGCTTTGTGTTGTGGTTGAATGTTTGCTTGCGAAGAAGCTTATTTGTGTTGTTGGTTTGTGCCGGCGTGTGGTGCATGGATGTTTGCCGAAATGTTGATTCATTTCCATTTCGGCAAATTCTTGCACTAGCCATATGTCCCACTTTTAGGATAGGTCATGTCGAAATTTTCCGGCGATCATGCATGCATGTGTGTTTGTGCATGGTGTGTGTGGTTCTAATTAACTCTCTTTTGCTCTATATATGTATGATGCAGTCAACCATGGTCGTCCATATGAGGGAAGGACAAGTGGTTAGATACAAGGTGAACGCGAAGGCCGACATGGTTAGGAACAACATGACCCTGATAAGATGTCCGTGTCGAAAATGCGGACTCCGGCAGTGGATCGACCCTGATTCTGGACAACTGGAGGAACACCTGCTCAGGCGCGGTTTCATGCTCGGCTTCAACGAGGAGCCGGCGGCAAATGTTGGTCATGAAGAAGAGGCCGACATCGGGCGAGAAGACGAAGAGTCTCCCGAACATGGTGTTCATCATGAGGAAGGAGAGGCCGATGAAGGAGATGATGATGCCGGAGGAGATGGTGGTGGAGATGCCGAGAGCAAGCAGACGCCGCTAACGTCGGCCCTGCGGGACCCTCATGTTCAAGAGCTTCTCCTGAAGGACACGGGCAACGCCAAACCTGAAGCCAAGCTGGCGCAAATGGAGGTAGACGGGATGACTCCATTGTATCCAGGGTGCCGGCCCGAGGATACACGCTTGAGTGTAACGCTCGAGTGTCTGGAGATGAAGGCGGAACACAAATGGACCGACAGCAGCTTCAGCGATAACATGAAATCCTGGCATGCTCGTCTTCCCAAGGACAACACATTGCCGACAAGTATCGACGAGGCCAAGAAAGTAGTTTGCCCACTCGACCTACCGCACGTAAAGTACCACGCATGCATCAATGATTGTGCACTTTTTCGGAATGAGTACAAGGATAGAACCACATGTCCGGTGTGCGGCCAAGGACGGTACAAGAGAGGGAACAAGAAAGTTCCTCTGAAAGTTGTCTGGTACTTTCCTATCACTCCCCGTCTGCAGCGGTATTTCGTAGATCCTAAGGAAGCAAAGCTCATGCAATGGCACGCGGAAAGGGAGAAGCCCGCAGATGATCCGGAGAAGGGCAAGATCCTGACACACCCTGCAGACGCTAGCCAGTGGAATGCGTTGGACATTGAGTTCGCAGATGAGTTCGGGAGCGAACCGAGGAACATTCGTCTGGGCATGAGCACCGACGGACTCAATCCCTTTGGAAACCAGAGTAGCACGCATAGCACCTGGCCCGTGTTTGTATGGCCATACAACCTCCCCCCTGGCTGTGCACAAAGCAGCGGTACGTACACATGAGTATTCTTATTCAGGGGCCAAAACAACCGGGCGTGGACATGCATCTGTATCTCGGTCTGTTGAAAGAGGAGTTAGCCACGCTGTGGCAGACGCCGGCCCGTACTTGGGACGCGTACAAAAGAGATTATTTCCCTCTCAGAGCCGCATTGCTAACGACAGTGCAGGACTATCCTGGTTACGCATATGTATCGTGCCAGGTGAACCACGGATTCAAGGCATGTGTCAAGTGCATGGATAAGACCCCGCATCTGCAGCTGCCGAAGCCTCCCGGGTCTTGTAAAACTGTGTTCCAAGGGACTCGAATGTGGCTTCGCTTCGATCACCCGTGGAGAAAACGCAAGGATCTGTTCAACGGCGAAGAGGAGCTCGGAAGAGCCCCACGACCGAGGAGCGGCGAAGAAATATCCGAGCTTTTGGAAAATTGGGAAGAGTGCCCCGCGCCGGGAAAGAAGCGACCGCGGGAATCGCCGCTGCTGGGAGTATGGAAAGCGAGGTCTGTTTTCTGGGACCTGCCGTACTGGAAGGTCCTCCACACGCCCCATAGCCTCGATGTCATGCACATCACGAAAAACGTTACCGAGAGCCTACTTGGCACTCTGATGAACATGCCGGAGAGGACCAAGGATGGCCCGAAAGCAAGAACCGACCTGAAATTGCTTGGCCTCAAGAAAGAACTTCAGTACCCCACCGATAGTGATGATGATGATGATGATGAACAGACGGAAACGACTCAGGGTCACCACAAAAGGGCTAAGAAGAATGAGGTGGTGGTGCTTAAACCTGCCTGCTTCACTCTGAGCGAGGAGGAGCTCGAGAGGTTTTTCGAGTGCCTCCTAGGAGTAAAAGTTCCTCACGGTTACTCGGGGAAGATAAGCAGATATCTGGACGTAGCGAAGAAGAGGTTTAGCGGGATGAAGTCTCACGACTGTCACGTGCTGATGACACAGATACTTCCCGTTGCGATGCGAGGGATAATGGACGACCACGTCCGCGAGACGCTGTTTGGCCTCTGCAACTTCTTCGACGTCATCTCTAGGAAGTCCATCGGCGTTAAGCAGCTCAACAGGCTACAAGAAGAGATCGTCGAGATACTATGCGAGCTCGAGATTTACTTCCCGCCAGCGTTCTTCGACATCATGGTGCATCTGCTTGTCCATGTAGTGGATGACATCATCCACCTCGGGCCGACATTCCTGCACAACATGATGCCATTCGAAAGGTTGAACGGTGTCATCAAAGGATTCGTTCGCAACAGGGCCCGTCCAGATGGAAGCATAGCCAAGGGCTTTCTCACCTACGAGTGCATCTCCTTCTGCCAGAACTACCTAAGCACCGAGAACGAGGATGTCGGTCTGCCCACCAGGAAGCACGTCGGCAGGCTAGCAGGGTTTGGTCACCGCGAGGGCTACCGCGCAATGAAGCCGCGGAAGGATCGGAAGCCGACGGTGCTCGCCAACACCACCAGCGAGATCACATTGGTCTCCGAAAGTGGGCAGCCAAAGGAGCCTTTGGATGTTGCCGCTGGGTACGGCATGCAACTCGGGTGCATTGTCCGGGAAAGCATGTCGATCAACACGGTGAATCTCCGAGGTGAAGGCAATGAGCATTTGGTCGAGCTCTGCCTTCGGAAGCTTCACCGACGGTACACGTTCCCGGCGCCATACAATAACTTGGAAAGATCCAACCCGGTGAATAAATTGGCCATCACGAAGATGAGCAACGCCCTGAGCAGCTGGAAAAGCCGGGTGAAGGCCAAGATCGACAAAGGTGAAAGCTTTGAGAGTATTAAGAAGGGTGAGCCGATGCTCGATGAAGCAGAGTTCCAAATATTCAAGGAGCGGCTGGATAGCGAGGATGCGAAAGCATGGACGGAGTGGGGTAGACAAATGCATGAGCTCAACTTAGGAGCACATCACCTTGGAAGCGGCGGTTATAGAGGAAAGATTCCCATTTGGGAAAAGGAGGACGAAGAACTTGCACGTGCTGGGAAACCGAACCCATGGTTGAAAATGACGGACCCGCAGGTGAGGTACTTTGTCCGGGCCCGCTACACTCTGGACAGGAATACAATGGAATTCGTTACCGAGCATGACGACGTGAGGAAGTTCGAGGAAAAGCTGGTAAGGGAATTTACTCGCGCGGTCCATTGCTGCACATATTACATATATGACGTGAATGCAATGCCCTAAATGTGTTCACCCTATCCTTGTCTGCAGAACGAGCAGTTGGCGGCGGCCGATCTCCCCGAGGCCGAATCGTCGTCCCAGGGCTCGACGGAGCCGTGGGACACGCCTTTCAACAGGGCGTTGAATATCCTCAAGGAGAGGCCAGTATCCAAGCCGCCGACGTCGGCTGGACGTGTCTGCGGCTTTGGTACAAGCATGAAGTTTCGCGAGTACTACAAAGAGGAAAACAGCAAGAAGAGAAGGAGGAGCGCGATGTCATCAGAGGATAAAGCCGAGGTGGAAGAGCTGAGGAAGAAGGTCTCCATGCTCGAGGAAAAACAGGCAAACTCGATGGACAAAGATGAGGTGGACAAGCTTTTCGAGAAGAAGCTCCGCGATTTCCTGCCCCCTCAGGTCATCGAGGGGATAGCTGCGTGGAATGCGGCCGGTCAGGTGGGGTCGATAAAAGTGCCTAGCGCCGGGGCCAGCAACTCGATCTTCAACGCGTCGCCATCTCCGGATCTGGTTACCCCGCCGCCCACCATCGCCGCGGGGCAGCCGATGGAGTTGGATGAACCGGTGCCCCCCGCTGATCCTGCCGAGGCTACCAAGGCGCAGCCGGCGGCGGTGGTGCTTCATAATGCACCCGAGCCGCAGAAGATTGATAGGCCGGCCGCCACTGTCTCCACATTAGCACAGCTCAACGCCATCACCAAGGTACTTAACTAATTAGTTATTCCATGCCATCTCCTTCATGCGTTTTGATACCCGGCTATCTAATTAATGATGCCCAACATTACTCAGGACACTCCTTGCGTGCTCCTTCACTGCGCGCCCGGCGGCGAGTTGAAGGATGTTGCCACGGGAATGATCATACAACCGAAGAGCACCACGTTGCACACCGTGGCTATGGACGCCAACGTCCTGAAGGTCACTTTGGGTCGGGTGTTGCCGGGGTGCGAAGACATGGACCCCCCAATACAGCCCGAGGGAGCCGACGAGCACCTGACGCTTGAGAACTGCCATGGCTATACCATGGTATGGCCAAAGACCCAGATCCGTCTTGGGGGTCGCTCCACCGGCGCCTCCTCGATCATCCGGCAGCCGATCGTCCGGCCGCCTGCTCGGAGGGCAGCTCCTCCCGTCGTCACCGCCACAACAAGCCGCCACAAGAAACTGCTGGGAGAGTCTCTGCCTCAACCGCCACCGGCGGAGCCTAAAGGCAAGGCCGCTGCACCGCTATCGCCCATCCCATCACCCAACGAAGATGACATCGATGATGATGGGCCGGTAGACGTCGATGCCTACCTCAACACCGGCGCCGACATAGATGATTTGTACATGGCGGGCGCGGATGAAGAAGCATACCGCGCTCGCGACGAACCAGCTGGCCCACCCAAGGCAACCAAACAGCGCCTGGTGTTCCGCGGCTTCTCTCAAGAGACGCCTCCGGCAGCCGATACACAAGAGCCAACCGCCGCAAACATCTTCAGCCCCAATACGCTGATCAAGAAGGTCAACGAGCAGTTTGAAGCGTCGGGGGCCGTTGCTCCGAAGAAGCCCCGTAAAAGACCTAGTAAGAACAAGGAGAAGTCTGCGAGCCAGCCACCTCCGACGATCCGTCATCGGGACTCCATGGTACCTCCCAGCAAGGATGGCTTGACCAGAATGCATGAAGCTGGCAAACCAATACTGGGTCCGGAGCTGCAACACCTTGCTTCCGGAGATATGCTGCCTCTGCAGGACAGTATCCTGGTCCTAGAGAGTATCCTTCTTAAGGACAAAGATCCAAATTACCCGGTCTTCACGGTCAAGGTGCCAAGAGATGTGGGCTTCGTCACTGATGCCCCCGCGGATATATTCTTTATAGCGTACGAGGACATCTTCAAGCTATTCCACTCGAGAAGGCTGGACTATAACTTGGTCCGCCTATTCGCGCTCAATCTGGCGATGAAGATCAAGAGAGAGAGTACCCCGGACGTCGCGATAGCGGATCCCTACTACATGCGTGAAAGCCAGTTGGCCTTATCAGCGGTGCGGGTACGGGCTTCGTTGTACCTACAGAAGTGCTTCTTGGACAACAAGAGGAAGGACAACATCCTCTTGGCTTACTTTCCCGAGTAAGTACACATCCGCTAGCCCTGTAATAAATTTCTTTTCCATTGCTCATTTCCAACCTCGATCTTGTTCCAAATTTGTGTTGCGCAGAGACACGCACTGCGTACTCATCTCCATTGCCCCGAAGTATTCTCTTGCCACCTATTTCGACTCGGGGAGTGCGAAAAAGAAGAACTACGCCAGAATAAGGGGTGTGCTAGATGATGCTCTCGAGGGCTACTTCAAAAAGGGAGGCGCCTTCAAAGAAAAGGCGGAATGTTTCAGGGATGATGGTAAACACAAGTTCAAGCACGTGTTCGAGTTCCCCTGTGTCAAGCAGCCGGAAAACAGCACTCTGGACGCCTTCTATGTCATGCATCACCTAAAAGGGTTTGTCCGGGATAGCCAGAACTTGTTGCTGCCATCTGCTCTCCGAGGATGGGCCGAAAAGTTGGCGCGGATCAACGATGATGACCTCAGAGAAGACTTCCAGGATACCAGGGTCAAGTTATCACATATCATCATTCAAGACGTCACCACAGGGGGAGGGCCCTTGCACCAGGGTAGAGCGTTATGCAAGAGGGACATCGAACACCGCCTCAAAGCGCAGGGTGACACGAGGACGTGGATTACAAAAGATCTGTACAAGCCGTTCCCGGAGCCCTGCGAGCCTTGACTTAGTGTGTGATAAACTAGCTATCTTCATCGGTTAGTTTGTATATATATCGATGGACGTGGTCTTTTGTGTGGGTCGTAATTAAACTCTAAGTACTATGTTCATCGGTTTATGTGTATCGGTGGACGTCGTCTTGTGTGTGCGTGTCGCAAACTTATTGTTGTCGTGCTCAACTTTACTATATACTTTGCTCTAATATTTATCAACATATATATATATGCATGATGTACTAATATGATATACTAATATGCCCTTGTCAATAGAGATGCCGACGTACGTTGTGTACAAGGGTCGGGTTCCAGGTGTCTACGAGGAGTGGCAGGACTGTCTCGAACAGGTGCACAAGTTCAGCGGGAACAGCTACAAGGGATACGCGACTAGAGAGGAGGCGGTAGCACAGTGGAGGGCACACGTGGGCAAGAAGAAGAACCGGCTGAAGTTCTTGGTCCCCCTCTTACTCACCGCCACCGCGGTTGTACTCTACTTTACTTTAGTCTAGGTGGCCGGTGACGATGCAACGTATCGATAATTTCTTATGTTCCATGCTACTTTATTGATGATACCTACATGTTTTATGCACATTATATGTCATATTTATGCATTTTCTGGAACTAACCTATTAACAAGATGCCGAAGTGCCAGTTCTGTTTCTGCTGTTTTTGGTTTCAGAAATCCTAGTAACGAAATATTCTCGGAATCGGACGAAATCAACGCCAGTTCCTATTTTGCCCGGAAGCATCCAGAACACACAAGAACCGCCAGAGAGGGGGCACAGGCCCACCAAACCACAGGCCGGCGCGGCCAGGGGGCCCGCGCCACCCTATGGTGTGGGCACCCCTTCGACCCTCTGCGCCGCCTCTTCGCCTATTTAAAGCCCCTACATCGAAAACCCTTGGAAGAAGCCACGGTACGCAAAACCTTCCGAGCCGCCGCCATCGCGAAGCCAAGATGCGGGGACAGGAGTCTCTGTTCCGCACCCTGCCGGACGGGGGAGTGTGCCCCGGAAGGCTTCTCCATCGACACCGCTGCCATCTCCACCGCCATCTTCATCACCTGCTGCTCCCATGAAGGGAGTAGTTCTCCATCGAGGCTCGGGGTACCGGTAGCTATGTGGTTAATCTCTCTCCTATGTACTTCAATACAATGATCTCATGAGCTGCCTTACATGATTGAGATTCATATGAGTTTTGTATCACTATTCATCTATGTGCTACTCTAGTGATGTTATTAAAGTACTCTATTCCTCCTCCATGTGTGTAAAGGTGACAGTGTGTGCACCGTGTGAGTACTTGGCATAGGCTATGATCATGATCTCTTGTAGATTGCGAAGTTAACTATTGCTATGATAGTATTGATGTGTATTATTCCTCCTACATAAGCATGAAGGTGACAGTGTGCATGCTATGCTAGTACTTGGTTTAGTCGTGTCGATCTTTCTTGCACTCTAAGGTTATTTAAATATGAACATTTAATTGTGGAGCTTGTTAACTCCGGCATTGAGGGTTCGTGTAATCCTACGCAATGTGTTCATCATCCAACAAGAGAGTGTAGAGTATGCATTTATCTATTCTGTTATGTGATCAATGTTGAGAGTGTCCACTAGTGAAAGTCTAATCCCTAGGCCTTGTTCCTAAATACTGCTATCACTGCTTGTTACTGTTTTACTGTGTTACTACTGCTTGTTTACTTCCTACAATATTACTACCATCAACTGCACGCCAGTAAGCTATTTTCTGGCGCCGTACTACTGCTCATATTCATTCATACCACTTGTATTTCACTATCTCTTCGCCGAACTAGTGCACCTATTAGGTGTGTTGGGGACACAAGAGACTTCTTGCTTTGTGATTACAGGGTTGCATGAGAGGGATATCTTTGACCTCTTCCTCCCTGAGTTCGATAAACCTTGGGTAATCCACTTAAGGGAAACTTGCTGCTGTTCTACAAACCTCGCTCTTGGAGGCCCAACACTGTCTACAAGAATAGAAGCACCCGTAGACATCAAGCACTTTTCTGGCGCCGTTGCCGGGGAGGAAAGGTAAAAGGCACTAATACTCCGGTTCCAGGTAATGCTTTGGCGCCATTGTGTGTGTGCTCGAAGCTATTTCCTTTAGACTCTGCAATTGCGACATTTGGTTTCTTGTTTACACTAGTTAGGCATAATGGACAACAATGACCTTTTTATTCTATTTCCTGATTTAAGACATGGATGGTTTGACGCGAAAATTAAAAAAACCATGGAACATATTAATATGAATGCTTTGAACACCATTGTTGTTAATGATATGGAAAATTCTAAGCTTGGGGAAGCTGGTTTTGATGAGCATGATATTTTTAGTCCCCCAAGCATTGAGGAGAAAATTTACTTTGATGATACTTTGCCTCCCATTTATGATGATTATAATGATAGTAGTCTTTTGTTACCACCTGTTATGGAGGATAAATTTGATTATGATTACAATATACCTCCTATATTTGATAGCTACTTTGTTGAATTTGCTCCCACTACAATTAATAAGAATGACTATGCTTATGTTGGGAGTAGTAATTATTTTATGCATGAGACTCATGATAATAATGCTTTATGTGATAGTTATATTGTTGAGTTTGCTCATGTTGCTACTGAAAGTTATTATGAGAGAGGAAAATATGGTTGTAGAAATTTTCATGTTACTAAAACACCTCTCTATGTGCTGAAATTTTTGAAGCTACACTTGTTTTATCTTCCTATGCTTGTTACTTTGCTCTTCATGAACTTGTTTATTTACAAGATTCCTATGCATAGGAAGCATGTTAGACTTAAATGTGTTTTGAATTTGCCTCTTGATGCTCTCTTTTGCTTCAACTACTATTTCTTGAGTGCATCATTAAAACTGCTGAGCCCATCTTAATGGCTATAAAGAAAGAACTTCTTGGAGATAACCCATGTGTTTATTTTACTACAGCAATTTTTGTTTTGTTGAGTCTTGGAAGTTGTTTACTACTGTAGCAACCTCTCCTTATCATGTTTTTGTGCCAAGTAAAGTTTCTATGTCAAAGTTGATGTTATATTTGGGATCGCTGCGCAGAAACAGCATTGCTGTCTGTCACGAATCTGGGCACAGTTCTCTGTAGAAAATTCGAAAAAATCTGCCAATTTACGAGCGTGATCCCCAGATATGTACGCAACTTTCATTAGTTTTGAGTTTTTCCATTTGAGCAAGTCTGGTGCCAGCTTTAAATTCGTCTTTACGGACTGTTCTGTTTTTGACAGATTCTGCCTTTTATTTCGCATTGCCTCTTTTGCTATGTTGGATTCATTTCTTTGATCCATTAATGTCCAGTAGCTTTATGCAATGTCCAGAAGTGTAAAGAATGTTTGTGTCACCTCTGAATGTGTGAATTATTAATTGTGCACTAACCCTCTAATGAGTTTGCTTGAAGTTTGGTGTGAAGGAAGTTTTCAAGGGTCAAGAGAGGAGTATGATATACTATGATCAAGAGGAGTGAAAGCTCTAAGCTTGGGGATGCCCCCGTGGTTCACCCCTGCATATTTTAAGAAGACTCAAGCGTCTAAGCTTGGGGATGCCCAAGGCATCCTTCTTCATCGACAACATCATCAGGTTCCTCCCTGAAACTATATTTTTATTCAATCACATCTTGTGTTCTTTACTTGGAGCGTCTGTATGTTTTTGTTTTTGTTTTTGTTTGAATAAATGATTGTTTGGGAGAGAGACACGCTCCGCTGGTTCGTATGAACACATGTGTTCTTAGCTTTTAATTTTCATGGCGAAGGTTGAAACTGCTTCGTTAATTGTTATATGGTTGGAAACGGGAAATGCTACATGTAGTAATTGGTGTAATGTCTTGAATAATGTGATACTTGGTAATTGTTGTGCTCATATAGATCTTGTTTAAGCTCTTGCATCATGTACCTTGAACCCATTAATGAATAATTACATAGAGCTTGTTAAAATTTGGTTTGCATGATTGGTCTCTCTAAGTCTAGATATTTTCTGGTTGAGGTGTTTGAACAACAAGGAGACGATGTAAAGTCTTATAATGCTTACAATATGTTTATATGTGAGTTTTGCTGCACCGGTTCATCCTTGAGTTTGCTTCAAATAACCTTGCTAGCCTAAACCTTGTATCGAGAGGAATACTTCTCATGCATCCAAAATCCTTGAGTCAACTACTATGCCATTTGTGTCCACTATACCTACCTACTACATGGTATTTCTCCGCCATTCCAAAGTAAATTGCTTGAGTGCTACCTTTAAACAATTCAAAAGTTATTACCTCTTATTTGTGTCAATGTTTTATAGCTCATGAGGAAGTATGTGGTGTTTATATTTTTCGATCTTGTCATTTACTTTTGACAGACTTTCACAATGGACTAGTGGCTTCATCCGCTTATCCAATAATTTTGCAAAAGAGCTGGCAATGAGGTTCCCAGCCTCAAATTAATTAACTCTTCATAAATTTAAATTTGCAAATAGACACTCCTCCATGGTATGTGAATGTTGGAAGGCACCCGAGGATTCGGTTAGCCATGGCTTGTGTAAGCAAAGGTTGGGAGGAGTGTCGTCCATAAATAAAGAAAAACTAAACTAAAGTACATGTGTAAAAAAAAAGAAGAGGGATGATCTACCTTGCTGGTAGAGATAACGTCCTTCATGGGAGCCGCTCTTGAAAGTCTGGTTGATAAGGGGTTAGAGTGCCCACTACCATTCGTTGACAACAACAAACACCTCTCAAAACTTTACTTTTATGCTCTCTATATGTTTTCAAAATAAAAGCTCTAGCACAAATATAGCAATCGATGCTTTCCTCTTTGAAGGACCTTTCTTTTACTTTTATGTTGAGTCAGTTCACCTATCTCTCTCCACCTCAAGAAGCAAACACTTGTGTGAACTGTACATTGATTCCTACATACTTGCATATTGCACTTATTATATTACTTTGCATTGACAACTATCCATGAGATATACATGTTACAAGTTGAAAGCAACCGCTGAAACTTAATCTTCCTTTGTGTTGCTTCAACACCTTTACTTTGATTTATTGCTTTATGAGTTAACTCTTATGCAAGACTTATTGATGCTGTCTTGAAAGTGCTATTCATGAAAAGTCATTGCTTTATGATTCAGTTGTTTACTCATGTCATTACCATTGTTTTGATCGCTGCATTCATTACATATGTTTACAATATGATCAAGATTATGATGGCATGTCACTTCAGAAATTATCTTTGTTATCGTTTTACCTGGACGAGCAGAACTAAGCTTGGGGATGCGATACGTCTCCAACGTATCGATAATTTCTTATGTTCCATGCTACTTTATTGATGATACCTACATGCTTTATGCACATTATATGTCATATTTATGCATTTTCTGGAACGAACCTATTAACAAGATGCCGAAGTGCCAGTTCCTGTTTTCTGCTTTTTGGTTTCGAAATCCTAGTAACGAAATATTCTCGAATCGGACGAAATCAACGCCCGAGTTCCTATTTTGCCCAGGAAGCATCCAAACACACGAGAACCGCGGAGAGGGGCACAGGCCCACCAAACCACGAGCCGGCGCGGCCAGGGGGCCCGCGCCACCCTATGGTGTGGGCACCTCGACCCTCCTGCGCCGCCTCTTCGCCTATTTAAAGCCTGCATCGAAAACCCTTACGAAGAAGCCACGGTACGCAAAACCTTCGAGCCGCCATCCGAAGCCAAGATCGGGGACAGGAGTCTCTGTTCCGGCACCCTGCCGGGGGAAGTGCCCCGGAAGGCTTCTCCATCGACACCGCTGCCATCTCCACCGCCATCTTCATCACCGCTGCTGCTCCCATGAGGAGGAGTAGTTCTCCATCGAGGCTCGGGGCTGTACCGGTAGCTATGTGGTTAATCTCTCTCCTATGTACTTCAATACAATGATCTCATGAGCTGCCTTACATGATTGAGATTCATATGAGTTTTGTATCACTATTCATCTATGTGCTACTCTAGTGATGTTATTAAAGTACTCTATTCCTCCTCCATGTGTGTAAAGGTGACAGTGTGTGCACCATGTGAGTACTTGGCATAGGCTATGATCATGATCTCTTGTAGATTGCGAAGTTAACTATTGCTATGATAGTATTGATGTGTATTATTCCTCCTACATAAGCATGAAGGTGACAGTGTGCATGCTATGCTAGTACTTGGTTTAGTCGTGTCGATCTTTCTTGCACTCTAAGGTTATTTAAATATGAACATTTAATTGTGGAGCTTGTTAACTCCGGCATTGAGGGTTCGTGTAATCCTACGCAATGTGTTCATCATCCAACAAGAGAGTGTAGAGTATGCATTTATCTATTCTGTTATGTGATCAATGTTGAGAGTGTCCACTAGTGAAAGTCTAATCCCTAGGCCTTGTTCCTAAAATACTGCTATCACTGCTTGTTACTGTTTTACTGCGTTACTACCTACAATATTACTACCATCAACTGCACGCCAGCAAGCTATTTTCTGGCGCCGTACTACTGCTCATATTCATTCATACCACTTGTATTTCACTATCTCTTCGCCGAACTAGTGCACCTATTAGGTGTGTTGGGGACACAAGAGACTTCTTGCTTTGTGATTACAGGGTTGCATGAGAGGGATATCTTTGACCTCTTCCTCCTGAGTTCGATAAACCTTGGGTAATCCACTTAAGGGAAACTTGCTGCTGTTCTACAAACCTCTGCTCTTGGACACTATCTACAAGACCCTTTAGTCTAGGTGGCCGGTGACGATGCATGTGCATATGAGACGAGATGAACACATGTATGTGTATGCGACGATCAAACACATTTCTACTTGTGTAATTTGGATCTAAATGATGTAATGATGAAGACTTGTGTGTATCATGTCATTTGTGTGTCATTTGTGTGTCATTTCTGACTATTTCTGTTATTTCTGGAATGTGCTATGTATTTGCTGTATATATACCTGTATATTTCCTGTCAAATACCATGCTGCAGAAATGAAAAAAATTCGAAAATCCAAAAATTAACATTCTGTGGCGCACATAAAAATTGTAAGTATTCTGTGGCGCACGTATCCACCGGTGCGCCATAAAAACATTCTGTGGCACATGCGGGCTAATGCGCCACAGAATTCCAAACTTTGTGTATGGCAGTGCATGCGCCTGAAATTCCAAACTTCTGCGCACCCACTGCATGCAATTTAAATACTAGTCGCGTGGCATCTGTGGCGACGGCCATATGCGCCACAGAATCTTCATTTGGTGCGCCACAGTTAGCTCTTTTTCCACTAGTGAAAACATGAACACAAAACATGTAATAACTTTTAAAGGTTTTAAAGGTAGCACACAAGCAATTTAATTTGGAGTGGCGGTGAAATACCACATATAGGCAGGTATGGTGGACACATTTGCCAAACTTTGGGTTTTTGGGAGTTGGATGCACGAGTAGAGCTCATACTCAGTACAGGTGAAGGCTAGCAAGAGACTGGGAGCGACCAACTAAGAGAGCAATAATGGCCATAATCATGCATAGCGATAAAACATTATTAATCAAAGCATAAAGTGATATTACAAGTCAAAATCTAAATGATCATAGAGGCTTGAGGTGAATGGTTTGTAGTCATAACATGGTGTAAGCATGCGCCAAGTCAACCCAAATAAAATATTTAAAGGAGAATACCACAATATTATGCTTTTATATGATTAAAACAACACATGATTCTTTCAATGGCATATTAAGCACTCTCAGATATTTGAGAAAAGTCATGCTACAACAATAACTACTACGCATATAATTAAAATAATATCTAACATGACATGTTAAAGTCTAAGCCACAGTCTAAACAAGCTTCCTTTTGTACCACTATAAGCATGAAATATTTTACTCTTCTCCAACAGCAATCAATTTTTTTTTGAAACAACTCTCATAATAATTTATCAATGAAGACCAGAGAGCTAATCATACCTAACTAAAGAAAACTAACAAGCTCTGAACAAGAGATGCATGAAAAACATAAGCTAAAAGCATTGCAGTAGCTAGACAAGAATACTCAACAAATATAAGTGAAGAATACGAGTATTCACATGAAAAAGCGGAGCTTGTCTCTCTCCCACACAAGAATTTTAGGTTCCAACCAAGTTGATTACAGGAAAAAAAAACAAAACAAAAATAAATACAAAAATAAAGATGCTCCAAGAACAACACATAGTATATGAAGCAATAAAAATATAGTATCTTGAAAGATGACCTGATATTTTTGTTGATGAAGAAGGGGATGCCTTGGGCATCCCCAAGCTTTGACGGTTGTACCTCTTGGATATTTATTAGGGTGACATGGGCATCCCCAAGTTTGAGCTTTTGTCCATCCTTCATCTCATCACATCATTTTCCTCTCCCTACACTTGAAAACTTCCTTCGTACAAAACTTCACACAGTTTTCATTAGCAACATTAGTGTATTCAAGATAATAAATCCACTTTGGTTTAGTTTCAACACAAGTCAAACATCCATTAGAACATTAGATAATGTAGCAACTTATTTGAAAAGCTCTTTCTCTCAAAAGAACTCAAAAAAAAAGATTAAGAGGCAAATGCAAATAGTGTAAAAACAGAACAACAGGTAAAGATCGATTTTTCGAAAATCCTTTGTTGCTCAAATCGAAAAGTGCAAAACTAATGAAAGTTACATAATAATCTAGGACATATGCTCAAATATTTTCAGATCAATCTGTTGCTCAGGATGAGAATATAAAATTTTTGGTGGCAATGAATCTGTTTCAGGATAGCAACTTCCCCAAATCTTACCTTCTTCCTATTAGAGGCTGTCCTTGGTAGAAAAACGAAATAAAAAGGATAAGGAGAGGTTGTTAAAGAGGTAACAACTTCCAAGACATGGATAAGTCTAACCCACTTCCTATGAGAAATAATGTTGTAAAGAAACAAGTCATGGAAGCACAAAGCAACAAGCATAGGAAAGCAAAACAAGTGCAACTTCAAAATTTTCAACATAAAAAGGTGAAACTTAATATTTTTGAGATACATAAAACCATGTTTCCTCTCTCATAATAACTTGCAGTTGCATAAATAAAATTAAAAATATAACTATCACATAAAACATTCTTATCATGAGCCACATGCATAAAATAATTATTACTCCCCACATAAGCATAGTCATTCTTATTAATTATATTGGGAGAAAATTCAACAAAATAGCTATCATTATTATTGTCATCACCATAATCATCAAATATATGAGGCATATTGTAATCATAATGAATTTTCTCCTCAATAGTAGGTGGACTGAAAATATGATATTCATCATTGTAATCATCATATATTGGAGGTATAGTATCATCATAAGCAATAGTAGTTATCTTCCAAAGTGTGTATCATTTTCATAAAAACTAGCTTCCCCAAGCTTAGACTTTTCCATAGCATTAACAATAATGGTGTTCAAAGAATTCATACTAATAACATTGCTATTAGCATGCAAATAAAGTTCCATAGGTTTTTTAATTTTCTCTTAAAACACCTCGTGTCCTAACTCAAGATAAATACTATAAAGCTCTCTAATTTTTTTGTTGCTTTACGCCTAAGTGAAAATAAAAACAAGAAATAAAAACATATAATTGCAGAATCTAAAGGAAATAACTTCGAGCACTCACACACCAGCAACAGTACTAAAAGATAGCTTAGTAGCCAGAGGATGTGAGTACCTTTTACCTTACCTCCCGGCAACAGCACCAGAAAAGAGCTTGATGTCTACGCACACTTCTATTCTTTAGACAGTGTTGAGCCTCCAAGTGCAGAGGTTTGTAGAACAGCAACAAATTTTCCTTAAGTGAATCATCCAAGGTTTATCGAACTTGGGGAGGTAAAGGTCAAAGATATCCCTCTCAAGCAACCCTGCAATTAAGATACAAGAAGTCTCTTGTGTCCCCAACACACCAATACACTTGTCAGGTGTATAGGTGAACTAGATAGTGAAATATAAGTAATATGGATGATTATAAGTGGTAATTGCAATCTGAAATAAAAATGGCAGCAAACAAATATGTAGCAAAACTGGTTGTAAACGGTGTTTCAATGCTTGGAAACAAGTCCTAGGGATTATACTTTCACTAGTGGACACTCTCAACAATGATACCATAATTGAATACATAGATATTATCTCTTCACTACGCTACTCTGATCTCCACATTGTGTTTTGTTAATAAATATTTACAGGAGCTAGAGATTGCATCCAGGAGGCCTTCGTCCAAACTAAAGGCGAGAAGGTTATACAAACCGGGAAGAAGAAATGGAAGGCTCCAGTCCCAGTAGTGTAAAAGTCATTGTTCATGGAGGTTTATCACGTCAAGAAAATCATGGAGCTATAGCTGCTATTTGCATAGATGATAGAGGAAAATACATGGGGGCATCGACCACTATTTATGAGGGGCTCACATATCCTACAAGTCTGGAAGTTCTAGGGTCCAATGAGGCCATCTCTCTAGCGCTTGACATCCACATTCAGAAAATTTAGGTTTCCTTAGATTGGATGTTATCCAAAACTTGAAAACAAGGTGTCATGCCATTCTGTGATGGTTCTTCAGGAAATAGAGCAGCGAGGTTGGTTGTATTCGGCCATGAACGGAGTGTTATGCATGGGATGCACATAAACTTGTAAAGATCTACTATTCCTATAGGCCGCCATGTGTGGCTTTATATCTGCCAGATATTATTTGTATTCTTATAAACATTGATGATGAATAAAAATCCCTCTAGTTCTCCTAAAAGAAATAGATAGAGATAGAGATATTGTTGAGCCCTTTAAGTTCTATGACCTGTAGAATTTGCCTAGCCTTCCCCTTTGAGGAGTTTCCAAGCATGGTGGTATTACCTAGTGGAGAAGAGGCAGCCTGAGTCGATGGGCACCTCTGGCTTAGGACATATTTTAAGTACTTTCTCGGTCTCAAAAATATGTTGCATATTTATCTAAATTTGAATGTATCTAACATGTTGGCAATGTGTTTGTTTGTTCTTTAAAAAACAAATACATTCATTCTCATAGATAGACACGTGGACAAATTTTCTTTTAAAAGTTACACAATTTTAGGGTTGCAAACAGTGTAGACGCACAACACAAATGGCTAGTGCCTAAAAAACAAGATGAACCATGCATTGGCACCTCGCTACTTAGTTTATTAGTTGGTTCACTTCTTTTTTTTCAGAAGAGGTTAGAGTGTTCATACTTTGTGGCAGTCCTTATGTAATTTCTACTTCTATTGTTCTTATGTAATTATGTTTTTCTTTATGTATTTATTACTTCTATTGTTCTTATGTAATTATGTTTTAAATCTTCTCTCATGCATGCAGGTTATCTACTGATGTACAACTATGCTTTATACATGGTCGCCTCTACAGCGTGTGGAGCATCACAACTTTTTTATGAATGTGTCTACATAGTTGGAGGACGTGACGATGGATACTTTTTCTCAACATAGATGACAACATAATCTTCGGATAGGCCCTATGTCACCTTAATTAGCAGTCTCACAATTTCTAATCTTTGATATGTATTATGCCGGTTGAGTTTGTACTTTTGACTTGGATTGGGTGTGTGCATCCTAATATTGCAGAAGCCGGGTGTAATGGTTAAACTTTTTAAATAATAAAGCACCATTTATAAAAATAAAGTATTCATATTTTATTTTATGTTAGAACTAGCTAAGGTGGGCTTAAAATGAACAAGATAGAACATTAAGAGAATTAGTCGACAACCCATGCATTTTCACATATTGGTATTAAAACTAATTCATTTTCTTGGGGTGCTCCTATTATAGATGCATGCAAATTGTACATAATTGGTGGAGGTGAAAACAGCCCTGAATTTGCATATACGACAAACATGGCTAACCAACAGTTGCATATATCTCGTGAAAGAGGTAATGCACCACACTATGACATCATGGATGCTAGCTATATGTTTTCTAGTAATTCTATTTTTTTAATAGACATTGTCTACAATGTAGGCTCATGAACTTCACCACCACACCCGCACACTGACACAATTTCTATGTAATATCGAGTTGCCTCGGATCTATATTGATGAACTAACCAAGGGCACCTCACTACCGACAGAAACACCTCCCATCGAACAAGTATTCCATTTTGATGAGACACACATGGTGCTAAATCTGGAGTTTGATCCCTTGTGAACTACATACGGGCAGCCATCCTCCTAACAATCTAACCACATCTTGATTCTCAAAATTATTCACTCATATAGTACAACATATGTCTTCATTTAATAGTTTGTTTTGATATCTTAATTTCAGATTACAAATATACGAATATTATAATTTATGAATATTAGAATTTATTTGAGTCTTGTTTTAGAATATGACACACTTTCACTTTATTCAAAACCAGAAACGTACAGATGAATGTGAATAGTATTAATAATTGCCATACAATAATTATATTGATCTGAAAAATTGTGAAAAACCAGGTTCAAATATTTTCCAAAAGTAAATCCTTTTTATGAATATTATTTTGTTTGGAAATAATTAGTAGGTAACCTCATTGAAAGACATGTTTTCACACAAAAAAATGGTTACCTTTTATTATATCAGAACTGCACAATACAATTTACTACAAATTTGAAGTTATGTGGATTCAGAAATTGACATAATATTTTTGTATCACGACATATTAAAAAAAGGTGTGTATACATTGTGACAAATAATACTACCTATTTCCTAAATATACATTGAAAGTTTGTCTAAATTCAAATGTATCTAGACATTTTTTAGTGCATGAATACATCCGAATTTAAACGAACCTATCAACATCTTTTTATGGACGGTGGGAGTAATATTTTACATCTTTTTATCAACATCTTTGAGAGATCTTTTTTTAGATCATTATTTGAATGATCTTGGTTGCAAGAACCATAGGGCACCCTTCCTGGATACCCAGTTACCCACCCTTCCCTATAGGCTTATTGGCTATTTGTTATTCTACCGGCTGGCTATCATTTGTTTTTAACATAATCACTACCTCTGTTTAAACCAAACAATTATCAGAAATCAGAATAAATATGATTCGTACAAGCACCTTTTCATATCAAACAAAAACTGTTTTTAGTTATAAAATTAGGAGGACTTTTGGTTCACGGAGTAAAATAATAGTACTACTGGAAATACTACACTACACATATGCATGCGAGCTAAGTCATCTGGTTTGCACCATGGCCATCCATATATAATTGTGTGGCCGTCACTATACATTTGCGGTTGGTACAACGAACCCAGGTGGCTACCAAGTCAGACAATCGGCCAAATAAACTATCTGGTGACTCCTTCGCGTAAGTTAAATCAGAGCTCTCCATAAGTACAAGTGGAGGAAATTAACATACGTATGCATAAGGAACCCTAGAGTTATCATTTTCTTATTTGAATGTAGTTCTTGTACAATTATATCCGAACCATAGACGACTGCATAATCGTAACAGGTATTAATGAATTTGCCCTCCCAAAACACGGGAACATCAGTTACATAGGGAAAAAAATGGTCCATGATACTTTGAAACTTGAAAATTGAAATTGCTTTAGCTGCTTGACAGGCCAAGATCAACTATACTTTTTTTTGCCAATAATCTCAACTATACTTAGAAGAAATAGAAATAGTTAATATAGATTTATCGTGTTTTTCCCTAATTGATATCCTCCATGTTTGATCTCGGTTAGTTTAGCAGATGGGCAGGGGCTCGCCGTTCCATTCCTTGAGGCATTCGAGCAACGGGTCAATGTGCTTGCCTTGGTTGATGGCCACGAGCACCTTGTTCAGCTCCTCCCCCGGTGACCGTGTCTTCTCGCCGGTAAGAAAAACGGTTCCGAGCTCCTCACGCACAAACCGGTAAAGAGGGTACGAGCGGCACTCGGTGATTCTGTTGGGTGTCGTAGCCGTGCCTCTCTCTACCGCAGCACGTGCGGCCTCGACCGCCATGGGCAGCGCCGTGCGTAGCTCTTCCTCGAACTTGGTGACCTTGGCAAAGACGGAGGTCTCCATGTCGAGCTCAGCAACGCCGTTGGCCAGAGCTCTCTCCACGAGCACACCACGAAGCTTCTTCATCAGTGGGTAGTTTTGGCTGCATGGGTCATCGGCGTAGGCGAAAACCGCCTCACGGTCTATCTCTTGGAGCATGTCCTTCTCGCATAAGCGAGCGACATGTAGACCACCGGTGGAGTTGGTGCTCAATGTCTTCTTGGCCACTGTCATCACACAACTCTTGACGGCGCTCCGGACGTTCTCCTCGATGTGGCGAAGATCGATGGCCTGGCAAAGGGCAACCAAGAACGTCGAGGACATGAGCTTCAAGATTTCAATGGCCTCCTCGGTCTTCCTCGCGGAGATGAGACCCAACGAGTTCACGTCCTGGTTGTGCTGCTCGGCACTCTGGACATGGTTGGTCACCGGGTTGCCCAGGAACTGCAGCTCAGAGCAGTATGAGGCCATGGCGATCTCGGCTCCCTTCAATCCATAGTCCAAGCTCGGGTTGCGGCTGCCGGACAGGTTGGATGGCAGTCCGTTGTTGTAGAAGTCATTCACGAGCTCTGAGAACTGCGCGAACATGAGCTTGCCGATAGCGGCCAGGGCAAGGCGGGTGTTGTCCATGGACACACCAATGGGTGTACCTTGGAAGTTGCCGCCGTGGATCGCCTTGCCGCGGGAGACATCGATCAGTGGGTTGTCGTTGACGGAGTTGATCTCACGCTCGATTGACTTGGTTGCGGCACGAATAACCTCGATTTGAGGACCAAGCCATTGTGGTGACGTGCGGAGCGCATACCGGTCCTGCTTCGGCTTCATCAGTGGGTCAAGATCGCCAAGCTTCTTTGCAAGCTTCATGTAGGAGCTTCCCTCCAAGATGTGCTCCATGATCGCAGCAGCCTCTATTTGTCCAGGGTGATGCTTGAGCTTGTGAGTCAAGTGGTCGGTGTACTCTGGCTTGCCGTTCATGACCTCACAAAACACGGCAGAGAGGACCTCTGCCATGACGGAAAGAATGTTTGCCTCAAAGAGCACGGTTGAGGCGAGACCAGAACCGACGGCTGTGCCATTCACCATGGCAAGACCTTCCTTTGGCTGCAACTCGAAGAAGCCACCGTTGATGCCGGCAATGTTGAACGCCTCAGCGGCATTCACTTTCCTGCCATCCGGTGCAACCGCTACCGAGTTCTGGCGGCCGGTGACGAGACCGGCGATATAGGAGAGCGGGACCAAGTCACCGGAGGCGGTGATGGTGCCTCGGAGTGGCAAACACGGCGTGACGTTGGCATTGAGCAGTTTAGCAACGGCCTCGAGGATCTCGAACCGGATTCCAGAGTAACCCTGGAGGAGGGTGTTTATGCGGACGAGCATGGCCGCGCGCGTCGCTCCAGCGGACAGAACATGGCCGTCGGAGCCGGTGCCGAACGCGCCCGCGTTGAGGAACCTGATGAGCTCCCTCTGCAGGGCGCCGCCCTCCTTGGTCCTCCGGTGGGACGTGGCTCCGAAGCCGGTGGTGACGCCGTAGCTGTCGACGCCGTTGGCCATGCTGTCCATGACCCAGTCGCTGCTGGCCTTGACGCGCGCGCGGGCAGACTCGTCGAGCTGCACCTTGGCCTCGCCGGCCGCGGCCACCGCCGCGACCTTGGCGATGCTGAGGCTGGCGCCCTCGATCGTGACGACGGACTGCCGGTACTCGGCCACCATCCGCTTCACCTCGTCCAGGTGGCTCCCCGTCAGCGACTCCGCGGCCTTCCCCCAGTTGAGCGGGTCGGCGTGCTGGATCGCCGCCGTGCATAGGGCGCCATTATCGCACTCCATTGCAGCCGGCTGAAGAGAAGGAGTTACTGGACGCACTGACTGAATGGGCTGAAGAAGATTAGAGCGCAGTAGCGGAGAAGGATGAGCTAGTGCTGTAGCTCGCTGGACTGGGTAGTGGCTGCTAATCACTTGGAGCGAAATGGATGGGGGTGCCAGGTTTAAATAGGAAGAGGAATGGACTTGGCACGCGCACGAATGCCGGTCAAGGCCAAGACCAACGGTGGTTTCCACCTGCCTGAGACGCGAACAAAAACACGTTCAGCATGGGGTTGGCGCGCGCGCTCAGTGGGCTTAAAAACTAGAAATACTGCATTAGTCATTGCTTGCGGTTGTTGCCTGGTTGGTGCGGTCTGCCCCATGGGGTTGGTGCGGACGCCATGGATCCCATGGCTCGGCTGACCGAGCTTGATGCTACTCTGCGTTTATGCTCCCTTAACTAATTGACTGACTTTTGCTTTGCAGCTCCATTTTGGAGCCCTTGTTTAACGGCTACGATTTGAACGAGACCAGTGTATACATCATTAATAACATGAATCAGTTTTCTTGATGAACTGAAAGGAAAACAATCATCGTCGTCGTCAGGCATGTCAAATTTACATTGTTCCTTTTTCTTCCTCACTTGCAAAATATTGAAATCTGCTACTTATTTCTATACATTTTAACCAAGTCGCCATGCTGAAACTTGCATTGTAAAGGTAGGATTAAGAAAGTGCCACATGAGTCAATTTGCGTATCCATATATAACTCGTGATTTTTTTTTCCGTGTCCATCGACTATTGCTTACGCTTCAACTAATAAGTATGATCCACCATACATAGACTGATTGGACGATGTTTATATACATGATTTTTGTTAATAGGAGATGTTTTGGTATGCTTACAAAATCTATTAGGTGTCATATGTTTATTCTCAGTTACAAAGTATTATCAAATGCAATGCACTCAACGAAGTTCTTTTGGTGACATTCAGTTTCAGAATATTTGTATATATGTTTACGAATAAATCTAACACACCAAAAACCATATGTATCTAGATAATTATGTACCTAGACCCGTTTTACTATATAGATACATAAGAATTTAGATGACTATACGGAATTTTTTGGAACAGAGCGAGTAGTATATATATTCACCAGTTTATATAGTATAATTTATATCATGGTAGAAGTGAAGTGCGGCAAATTTTTGGAACGGAGCCAATTTCAGCTAGCTAGCGAGTACACCAACTATTTTAATATGGACTTGATTATTTGTCGGCATGGCATCATGCTAGCCTTAGTATGCGATCCTCGTCGTGGATACCATGGAAATACGTACATACATATTTCGTGACATCTAACCTTGTCGTGGAACCATGCATGTGTAGAGCTCAGCTTTGCTAGATCGATCGATTCTGGTTGTGCTGCCGGCATTGCGCGTATCAGGGAAGCTTCAATAGGGCCATGCAAACGGATCAAAAGTGTTTGTTTGAGTCTGCCGGATAAAAAACACGTTCCAACGGTTAGACATAAAATGATCGCAGCGTCGGAACCTTCTGACGTAAACCTAGTCTAAATTCGCTCCAAGGATGTGTCGGTTCGTGGGACCGTTTTAGCCTGCTTAGTCCTTCTCTCTTCTAATTTAATGCATGCACATGTGCTAGCCACTCTTGGCCATATAAAAGACATCTTTTTTTCTCTCTCCTCTCTTGCGGTAAAAAAATGCGTCTCTCCCGCTGGGGAAGGGACAGACGCATGCGGACATGTGACCAATTTTCGTGTCCGTGCCCAAATGGACACAAATTGTGTCCAAAATGCGCCGGCCTGTTGGAGATACCCTCATATATTGACATCGTCAAAAGCCAACATGCGATTCAACTGAAAGTTGGCAGCTAGCTATGACCGCACGGTCAACATCGCTTGTGTTGCAGGTCTTGCACGCAACATACATCGATAGCGTCGAAAGCTTGCGCGCGATTCATCTGGAAATTGGCAGCGGGAGGCACCAAATTGAAAGTCGGCACGGGTTGTGCATCCCCGACTTGCCACCAATCAAGCAATCTAAATAACTTTCTTCGTTCCAAAATAATTGTCGTCGATTTGTCTTGATTCAAAAGTATCTACATATGCTAAAACACGTCTAGATACATACAATTGTAGATAATATGCCATATTTATTTCAAAACAGAGGGTGTAGCATATGACTTTGCAAAGATTGGAGCGGATCTGATGTAACGTGCACTCCAAAATATTTTTTCCTGAACCATGCAATTGGGAAGTGAATTCATGTTCTATCTAGTGTCGAAAGGGAAAAACAGATTGATGATGTCATCCAACATCACTCGAATTTAAAAGTGTCATCAAGCACGAATCATCTAGCCGACATCTTTACTCTCAAGACGGTGAAGCCTAAAATGAGAGATGGGGCTCTGATACCACATATATCGCCTAGAGGAGGTGGGGGTGTGAATATGCAGGTTAAAACTTTTACGAGATTGGCTTAACAAATGCGGAATAAAACTAACGTTTACTTTGTCAAGCCCAAAACATATATACTATGGTTCTTGATGGTGCTCGGTGATGGCGCCAGACAATCTTGCTGAGCGTTGTTGTGGAAGCGGTTGGAAAACCCCAAGAGGAAGGTGTGATGAGCACAGCAACAAGTTTTCCCTCAGTACGAAACCAAGGTTTAATCGACCAGTAGGAGAAAGATGTGACATCTGAAGGTGTTGCTAGCTGACTAGTGGCATGACGCACTACCGGTGGAACCTGCACACAGTACTGCAGTGAGATTGTCAATCCACGGTTTGCTGAACACAAAGTTAGGCGTGTCGAGTGGAAAGAGATGTTTGCAATAATTAAAGAGAGCGAGCTTTGCAGTAAGTAAACATAACAGGATGATTGTATCGGTGTAAAAGAATGGACGGGGTCCACAGTTCACTAAGGTGTCTCTCAATAAAGATAAATAGCATGTTGGGTGAACAAATTATAGCTGAGCAATTGACAGAATATCGACCATACATGACAAGATGATTACTATGATATTTGATTGGGCATTACAATATAATACATAGACCGTAATCCAACTGCGACTATGACTAATAATCCACCTTCCGTTTATCGTTCGAACCTTCCAGTATTAAGTTGCAAGCAACAGATTATCGCATTAAGCAATGTGTTTAAAGTAAACAATAGAATTACCCTTGGATAAAACATTGTTGTTTTCTCCCTAGTAGCAACATCCCATCTACAATCTTAGAAGTTGCTATCACTCTCCCAGATTACTAGAGGCATGAACCTACTATCGAGCATAAATACACCCTCTTGGAGTCTTCTACTTGGCAGGTATCTACTAGCAACGGAGCATTGATACGTCCGACGTATCCATAATTGTCGTTCCATGCTTGTTTTATGACAATACTTACATGTTTTCCACTTTATGATGTTTTTATGCGTTTTGGAACTAACCTATTAACAAGATGCCAGGTGCCAGTTCCTGTTTCTGCTGTTTTTGGTTCGAGAAAGGCTGTTCGGGCAATATTCTGCGACGAAACAGACCAAACCTCCTATTTTTCCCGAAGCTCAGAACACGAAGAGTCGGAGAGAAAGAGAATTGGCTGGGCCCGCGCCGGCTGTGGTGGGGAGCCCCAGTGCCCCCTGCGCCGCCTCTTCGCCTATAAAATCCTTCGACCTAAAAACACCGTACCTCTTGACGAAACTCCAGAAAAACTCCAGGGGCGCCGCCACCATCGTGAAACTCAATTCGGGGACAAGTCTCTGTCCCGTGGGACGGAAAGTGCCCCGGCCATCTCCATCAACGCCACCGCCTCCATCATGCTCCGTGAGTAGTTCCCCCATGGACTACGGGTTCTAGCTGTAGCTAGTTGGTATTCTCTCCCATGTACTTCAATACAATGATCTCATGAGCTGCCTTACATGATTGAGATTCATCCGATGTAATCGGTGTTGTGTTTGTTGGGATCCGATGGATGATACATTATGATTAGTCTATCTATAAAGTTTGTGAAGTTATTGTTGCTGCAATCTTGTTATGCTTAATGCTTGTCACTAGGGCCCGAGTGGCATGATCTTAGATTTGAGCTCTATAATTATTGCTTAGATTGTATCTACAATTTCACATGTCCTCATGTCAGCATCAAAGGCCCCAGGTGACGAGAAACGGGAACAACTGGAGGATGGAGGCGATGTGAGGGACACATGTTTTCACGGAGTGCTTAATCCGCTCCGGTACTCTAGTAAAGGAGTACCTCCTACCTTAATAGATGCCAGCCGGCCTTGAGGACGACGAAACTGCCACCGCATGCCTGGTATTGCATGTTCACGTGCATAGTATCCTATCAACGACCCAAATAACTGTAATGACTAATGATGTTACATTGATGTTGAATGCTGTTCTTATGCCCAATCCTCTTTCCATCTGTATATTTGTTCACCCAACACTTGTTATTGGAGAGTTACCACATAGTGTAGCTAGCTTGGGAACCCCGGTCCATCTTGTCATCTTCATATACTTTGCTACATGTCAACTATTTTCTTTCACCATCATTGCCCATATTAGTCCGGTGTTGTTGATCATTATACTTGTTACTTACATTGCTCTCATAAGTATTACTTACTCCCACATCATCCCAATGTTGCTAGTGCTTTTCCTGGTGCCTGAATTGACAACTCATTGTTAAGGCTTATAAGTATTCTTTACCTCCCTGTGTCGAATCAATAAATTTGGGTTTACTTCCTCTAAGACTGCTACCCTATACTGTGGGTCATCAAGACTATTTTATGGCGCTTGCCGGGGAGGCATAGCTCTACTCATAAGTTCACCTGGGGAGTACACTCTCTCTGCTTTTACTTTATTTTGTCTTGCTAGTTTACTTTTGTCTAGTTTATTTGTGCTTAGTTTATTTCTGTCTAGTTTTATTTTGCTTAGTTTACTTTTGCTTAGTTTATTTTTGTCTAGTTTTATTTTCCCTATATATCCGAAAATCCATAAAAATTTGAAAAACCTAAAAATTAAAAACTGCTGTTATGGGAGAACCTACAACCTACTTGGAGCTTATAGAATGTTATAATAATTATAGAGAATCAAGAACTGGTAAAATAATGAGTGCTATGATAGAAAAATTGAATACAATGGCTAGAATCTTGCTTAGACGCCATGATATAAACTGTTGCTCTCAACAGGATACTAAACATCTTAAATTTCAATGTGGCTTTAGTGAGGAATTTTTAATTAAGAACTATAATCGGAATTGCTATATTCATTATGGGTTGAAGAGGTAGAACAATTTGTCTTATTTATGGGAGCCTCCAAGATAGAATCCTTCATGGTTGAGAATTATGAAACTTGTGCTATTTGTAAGGACCTTAAAGATTATGTCTCTACTATCCTTAATTCTTGTATAGAATGCTACAGTAGGAATCCGTATATCCTTGATTATAAAGAGAGACACATTAATGCACAAGAATGCACTCACAATTTGCAGGAACCGGTGGAAGAAGAAATTGATGAACCTGAAAGCTCATTGATGAAAAAGAAGAGGAGAGTGATGAACAAAAGGAGGAAGAATGGATTAGCTACCCATGTCAACCTTCTAATGAGAGTAACTCTTTATCTCTTACACTATTTGATTGTCCTCCATGCTTACCAAAGAGGATGAATGTTATGTTCCTTGGATTCTCTTGAAATATTTCCTATAAGTAAAACTTGTGAGAATAATTATGCTACTGTCATTTATGATAATCCATGCTACTTTGATAAATCTTATGATAATGCTTTGTTTGTGCCTGATGTCGAAATGCATGGTACTAAAGAGTTTTGCTTGGCAAATGTTTATGATAAATCTCTAGATGATGGTCCTATGTTACTTGATAATATTAATTGTACTACTAATGAAAATGGGATTGGAGAGTTCTTGACTTTATCTATGAGTCCCATATCTTTTGAGATTGATCAATCATCTTGTTATATTATTGATAAAAGTGGGTTTGAAAGTTTTAATCCTATTATTTCTGAGCTTGATAAAAAATTATGTGTTTGTGAATCATGAAAAGCATGCTTTATGTGATAGTTATATTGTTGAGTTTATCCATGAAGCTACTGAAAATTATTATGAGAGAGGAAAATATAAAAATTTTCATGTTACTAAAACACCTCTCTATGTGCTGAAATTTTTGAAGTTACACTTGTTTTATCTTCCTATGCTTGTTACTTTGCTTTTCATGAGCTTGTTTATTTACAAGATTACTTTACATAGGAAGCATGTTAGACTTAAATGTGTTTTGGATTTGCTTTTTGATGCTCTCTTTTACCTCTACTCTTGTTTCTTGCGAGTGCATCATTAAAACTGCTGAGCCCATCTTAACGGCTATAAAGAAAGAACTTCTTGGGAGATAACCCATGTGTTATTTTGCTACAGTAATTTGTTTTATATTTGTGTCTTGGAAGTTGTTTACTACTGTAGCAACCTCCTCCTTATCTTAGTTTTGTGCTTGTTGTGCCAAGTGAAGCCTCTAATCGAAAGGTTGATACTAGATTTGGATTTCTGCGCAGAAACAGATTTCTATCTGTCACGAATCTGGGCTCATTTCTCTGTAGGAAACTCAGAAAAATCTGCCAATTTACGTGCGTGATCCTCGGATATGTACGCAACTTTTATTAGTTTTGAGTTTTCTGATTTGAGCAACGGAAGTACCATTTTAAAATTCGTGTTTACTGGCTGTTCTGTTTTGGCAGATTCTGTCTCTGTTTTTGCATTGTCTCTTGTGGACTTTAAGCGAGGCTTTCTAGACGTGGAGAGCTGTAGCTAATGTTTTATTGAGTTCTTGCAATGTGTCACTACAGGGCCAAGGTGGATTAAAGTTTTTTAGTACTAACCCTCTAATGAAGTTTATGAGAAGTTTGGTGTGAAGGAAGTTTTCAAGGGTCAAGAGAGGAGGATGATATATGATCAAGAAGAGTGAAAAGTCTAAGCTTGGGGATGCCCCGTGGTTCATCCCTGCATATTTCAAGAAGACTCAAGCGTCTAAGCTTGGGGATGCCCAAGGCATCCTTCTTCATCAACTTATCAGGTTTCTTCTATTGAAACTATATTTTTATTCGGTCACATCATATGTGCTTTACTTGGAGCGTCTGTGTGTTTTATTTTTGTTTGTGTTTGAATAAAGATGGATCCTAGCAATCCTTGTTTGGGAGAGAGACACGCTCCGCTTTTTCATATGAACACTTGTTCTTCGCTTTACTTTTAATGTTCAATGATAAAAGTTGGAAGCTACAATACTTATTGGTATTTGGTTGGAAATAGAAAATGCTTCATAATGTCTTGGATAATTTGACACTTGGCAATTGTTTTGAGCTCTCAAGAAGATCATGATTAAGTTTTTCATGTAGTTTAAACCTATTAGTGGAGAACTACCGTAGAGCTTGTTAAAATTGGTTTGCATGATTGGTCTCTCTTAAGGTCTAGATATTTTCTGGTAAAAGTGTCTGAGCAACAAGGAAGACAGTGTAGAGGTATTATAATGCTTGCAATATGTTCTTATGTAAGTTTTGCTGTACCGGTTCATACTTGTGTTTGCTTCAAATAACCTTGCTAGCCTAAGCCTTGTATTGAGAGGGAATACTTCTCATGCATCCAAAATCCTTGAGCCAACCACTATGCCATTTGTGTGCACAATATCTACCTACTATGTGGTATTTCCTGCCATTCCAAAGTAAATTGCTTGAGTGCTACCTTTAAACAATTCAAAATTTATCACCTCTGATTTGTGTCAATGTTTTATAGCTCATGAGGAAGTATGTGGTGTTTATCTTTCAATCTTGTTGGGCAACTTTCACCAAAGGACTAGTGGCTTCATCCGCTTATCCAATAATTTTGCAAAAAGAGCTGGCAATGGGATTCCCAGTCCCAAATTAATTAACAAAAATAGACACTCCTCCATGGTATGTGATTGTTGGACGGCACCCGAAAGATTCGGTTAGCCATGGCTTGTGTAAGCAAAGGTTGGGAGTGTCATCATAATAAAACTAAAATAAAAAGGCACTCCTTCATGGTATGAGATTGTTGGCAGGCACCCGAGGATTCGGTTAGCCATGGTTTGTGAAAGAAAGGTTGGAAGGAGTGCCACACAAAAAAAAAAATAATGGAGCCGCTCTTGAAGGTTTGTCCGGCAAGGGGTTAGAGTGCCCACTACCATTCGTTGACAACAACAAACACCTCTCAAAACTTTACTTTTATGCTCTCTTTATGTTTTCAAACCAAAGCTCTAGCACAAATATAGCAATCGATGCTTCCCTCTTTGAAGGGCCATTCTTTTACTTTATGTTGAGTCAGTTTACCTACTTCCTTACATCTTAGAAGCAAACACTTGTGTCAACGTGCATTGATTCTTACATACTTGCTTATTTGCATTCATCATATTACTTTGTGTTGACAATTATCCATGAGATATGCATGTTACAAGTTGAAAGCAACCGCTGAAACTTATATCTTCCCTTGTGTTGCTTCGATGCCTTTACTTTGAACTTATTGCTTTATGAGTTAACTCTTGTGCAAAACTTTTGATACTTGTCTTGAAAGTACTCTTCATGAAAAGTTTTGCTATATGTTATCTATTTGTTAGCAACTATAGATCATTGCCTTGAGTCACTTCATTCATTTCATATGCTTTGTAATAGTGTGATCAAGGATATGTAAGTAGCATGTCACTACAGAAATTATTCTTTTTATCGTTTACCTGCTCGGGACGAGCAGGAACTAAGCTTGGGGATGCTGACGTCCCCGACGTATCCATAATTTCTGTCGTTCCATGCTTGTTTTATGACAATACTTACATGTTTTGCTTGCACTTTATGATGTTTTATGCGTTTTCCGGAACTAACCTATTAACAAGATGCCACAGTGCTGTTTTTGCTGTTCCAGAAAGGCTGTTCGGCAATATTCTCGGAATTCGACGAAACGAAGACCAAACCTCCTATTTTTCCCTTAAGGCTCCAGAACACCGAAGAAGAGTCGGAGAGGGGCCAGAGGGCCACCACACCATAGGGCGGCGCGGCCTGGCCCGGGCCGCGCCGGCCTGTGGTGGGAGCCCTGTGCCCCCCTCGCGCCGCCTCTTCGCCTATAAAATCCCTTTCGACCTAAAAACACCGTACCTTTGACGAAACTCCGAAAGACTCAGGCGCCGCCACCATCGCGAAAACTCCATTCGGGGACAAGTCTCTGTCCCGGCACCTGCCGGGACGGGAAGTGCCCCGGAAGCCATCTCCATCAACGCCACCGCCTCCATCATGCTCCGAGTAGTTCCCCCATGGACTACGGGTTCTAGCTGTAGCTAGTTGGTATTCTCTCCCCATGTACTTCAATACAATGATCTCATGAGCTGCCTTACATGATTGAGATTCATCTGTAATCGGTGTTGTGTTTGTTGGGATCCGATGGATGATACATTATGATTAGTCTATCTATAAAGTTTGTGAAGTTATTGTTGCTGCAATCTTGTTATGCTTAATGCTTGTCACTAGGGCCCGAGTGGCATGATCTTAGATTTGAGCTCTATAATTATTGCTTAGATTGTATCTACAAGTTGTATGCACATGTCACTGTCCGGAACCAAAGGCCTCGAAGTGAAATCGGGACAACCGGAGGGGATGGCGGTGATGTGAGGGACACATGTTTTCACGGAGTGTTAATGCTTTGCTCCGGTGCTCTATTAAAAGGAGTACCTTAATATTCCAAGATTGAGGCCCGGCTGCCACCGGCTGGTAGGACAATAGATGTTGTGCAAGTTTCTCATTGCAAGCACGTACGACTAAATATGGAAAACATGCCTACATGATTAATGAATTGATGTTCTTTCTTAATGCCTTATCAATCCTATCAATTGCCCAACTGTAATTTGTTCACCCAACACTTGTTATTGGAGAGTTACCACTAGTGTAGATAGCTGGGAACCCCGTCCATCTTTCATCATCATATACTCGTTCTACATGTCAACTATTTTCTGGTACCATTGCTCTCATATTACTACTACTGCTGTTGTGTTACTGTTACTATTGCTCTCATATCACTGCTACTTTCACATCACCCCTGCTGCTAGTGCTTTTCCCGGTGCAGCTGAATTGACAACTCAGTTGTTAAGGCTTATAAGTATTCTTTACCTCCCTGTGTCGAATCAATAAATTTGGGTTTTACTTCCCTCGAAGACTCGATCCCCTATACTTGTGGGTCATCAAGCATGCAAGCTCACAAATAACATATGACATGATTATATAATCGACCTCAACATAGTATACAATATTCATCGGATCCTAGCAAACACAACATGTAGGATTACATAAGGATGATCTTGATCATGTAGGGCAGCTCACAAGATCTATACATGAAGCACGAATTGGAGAAGACAACCATCTACCTACTGCTATGGACCCATAGTCCAGTGATGAACTACTCATGCATCACTTCGGAGGTCGGCATGGCGATGTAGATGCCTCCGGCGATGATTTCCCCCTTCGGCAGGGTGCCGGGAAGAGCTTCAGAACCCCCTGAGATGGGTTCTGTGATGGCGGCCGCGACGGAACTTTTCGTGGATGGAGGCTCAGATTCCAGGGTTTTCCCGAGATCGTGAATAAATAGGCGGAGGAGGCGAGGTCGGTGGCCGCCTGGGCCCACACCACCCCTAGGTGCGGGCCACCGATGTCTACGCACACTTCTATTCTTGTAGACAATGTTGGGCCTCCAAGTGCAGAGGTTTGTAGAACAACATCAAGTTTCCCTTAAGTGATCACCCAAGGTTTATCGAACTCATGGAGGTAGAGGTCAAAGATATCCCTCTCAAACAACCCTGCAATTAAGATACAAGAAGTCTCTTGTGTCCCCAACACACCCAATACACTTGTCAGGTGTATAGGTGCACTAGTTCGGCGAAGAGATAGTAAAATGCAAGTGATATGGATGAATATGAGTGGTAATAACAATATGAAATAAATATGGCAGCAAGTAAACATGCAGTAAAACAGTAAATAAACGGTGATTCGATGTTTGGAAACAAGGCCTAGGGATCATACTTTCACTAGTGGTCACTCTCAACAATGATATCATAAAGGAATATAAATATAAGCACTTCACTATGCTACTCTGAACTACTCTCCGGTTGGATAACGAACACTAATTCACCGCGTAGGGCGCAAAAGCAAACCTTAAATATGTATTCCCAAGTACTAATGAACACCCCACTCCGTCACTTTGAGCATTCATAGGAGGTACTAACACATCACAATTTCATACAGATATCCAACTCAAATCATAATTCAGTGAATAAGTTTTCTGTGAAATATAGCCTAAGAGAGACACACGGTGCACACACCATCACCTTTACACACGTGGGACAAAGATTCTCCGGAGATCACATAAGTAAATCCACTTGAATAGCATAACGACATCTAGATTCCAAAGCTAATGATCACATAAAGATCACACCATGGGAGAGAGAGATAAACCACATAGCTACCGGTAGAGCCCTCAGCCTCGGGGAGAACTACTCCCTCCTCATCATGCGAGCAAACGGCGATAGATATGGCGGTGGAGTCGATGGAGATGGCTCCGGGAAATTCCCCGTCCCGGCAGGTGCCGAAATAGAAATTGTCCCTTGAATCTTGTCTGCGACGGCGGAGCTATGGAACTTTTCATGGACGGAGGCATCTTGATTTAGGGTTTTTGTGTCGGGAGCTTTATATAGGTGGAAGAGCGAGGTCGGTGGAGGCCTGGTGGCCCCAGACCACCCCTAGGCGCGGCCAGGGCCAGGTCGCGCCTAAGCATGGTCTGGCCACCCTGTGGCCCTCCTCCGTCTCTTCTCTGGACTCCGTCTTCACTTCTGAAAAAATAGGAACTTTGGCTTTTGTTTCGTCTAATTCCGAGAATATTTTCCTGTACAACTTTTCTGAAATACAAAACAGCAAAAAACAGGGAACTGGCACTGTGGCATCTTGTCAATAGGTTAGTTTCGGAAAATGCATTAAAGTGTCACGAAGTGTAAACAAAACATATAGCAATTGGTGTAAAACAAGCATGGAGCATAAAAATTATAGATACGTTTGCGGTGTACCAAGCATCCCCAAGCTTAACTCCTGCTCGTCCTAGGTAAGTGATAACAAAATAATTTTTGAGGTGACATGCAGCCAACACAATCTTGATCAAGCATGTAAAGCATTGTGAGCTGGGATCAAAGTACTCTAAACATAGGCATGATAGATATAATTCAATAGAACTTAACAACTATGTTATAACATGAAGAGTAACTCAAACAATGGATCATGAATAATAGTGCATTGAAAGCAACTGTTTGTTTATGAGCATGTATAAAACATAGCAAAGTGGTACTCAACATGTCCTTTATGAAGTAGCAAAACATAAATTCCAGGACACCTTTAAAGTTCAGAGGGTGACTAGATACAAGTAATTTAAGAACAAGCAATAGCACAATCATGAATCAATCGATAATAATTTTGGGACTATGCACATTTGAAAGGATTGTATGCCGCACCTAGAGGGGGGTGAATAGGTGCTAACCAATTTTTAGTTCTTTTTCAATTTAGGCTTGACACAAATGTAAATTCTCTAGATATGCAACTATATGAATTTACCTATATGACAAGATTAACAACTAAGCAATATATAGCTAAGCAATATAGGGAGGATAATAGGATAGAGATAACCGAGAGTGGAGCACACGGAGACACGGAGTTGATTCCCGTAGTTTCCTTTGCAAGAAGGTACGTCTACGTTCGGAGGAGTGTGGTCGCTACGAAAGCCAGACAAACGCCATGAAGGCTTCACTGGTCTCCTGTGAGCAACGCCACAAAGGCCTAGCCCACTTCCACTAAGGGATTTCCTTGAGGCGGAAACCGGGCCTTTACAAGGTTCTTGGGGCACACATCCACAATCTAATTGGAGGCTCCCAAATCTGTAACAACAACAACAAGAACAATATCAACTACAAACAACTAGGGTTTCTCAAAGAGGAACACTAGCAAAGGCGCCCTCAAGCATATGAGGGGAAATGCAAATCGCTCGATGAAGATATAGATCGGGGTTTTCTCCTTCGAATCTCCAATGATCAAGAGCTTTGGTTGGGTGGAGGAGGAGATCTTGTGATTCTTGTGTTTCTTGAGTTGGCTCTAATGGTGATGAACTTGGCAATGAATTGAGCAGCTTGGGGAGGAGGAAGAAGGGGTATTTATACCCTTCCAAAATCCAGCCGTTGGGACATTTTGAGGGCCGGATTATCCCCCCCCCGGAAAATCCGGCCTCTGGAAATTCCGGGCAAATGTCCGGCCCTGGTCCAGGAGTACGAGCCACAATTCCAAAACCTTAGCCGATCTTTTGGGGGCCGGATATTTTGCAAATATCCGGCCCGGAATATCCGCCTCGAGAATATAACCCGGCTTCTTTTGTCTTGTTTTTTCACACAAAAAACAACCATATACATACATATATATATATATGCTCTGAATAATATCGAGCATCTCCGCCCCTATATAAGGATTCTGGCCGAACGGCCCTCCGACCGAGACCCCCCCGACCAAACTCCACCTGCCTCGATCCCGCCCCGCTTCCACGCCGTCCCCACCGCCACCTCGCAACCGCCGCCACCCCGCGTCCGCCTCCACCCCGCGCCCGCCCCCGCCTCCGGCGCTCGCGGAGCGACCGAGCTCGCGCGGCGACCGAGCTCGCGCGGCGACCGAGCTCGCGCGGCGACCGAGCTCGCGCGGCGACCGAGCTCGCGCGGAGCGACCGAGCACACGGCATTCTTCTTCTCCGGCGAGCAAAATTCTACTCCGGCTCTAGATCCCGGCCGAATTCTTCTCTGGCGCAGCCCACTCTTCTCCGCCGAGTCTCTTGAGGGATCCTTCAGCTCTTTGATCCTTCTCTGCAAATACTGCAGTGCCAAAATCATAGTGAAAACTTGGATTTTTCTAAATAAATTGTCTGAATTCAAGAAATCCAAGCAAAATGAATCCTCCAAAATCTAAGAAGATGCAGAATCGACGGAAAAAAGTTGAAGATGTCGTTCCTACAAGATCTTCACCTCGATTTGCTCCCAAATCTACTTTGCTCTCGGATAAAATAAGGGAAACATGTATATCTGCAGCAGTTACCCCTTTGAAACGAAGTACATCTGAGCAAAATGAGGTGAGATAATGTTGTACAGCTAGAAACTATAATCTTGAACTTCTCAGTGTTAAAACCTGAACTTGTCATGTAGTAATTCTAAAAAGTGATGACCTTATACTTGTCAAATATTGAAACTGTACTTATTCTGAATGCTTATTGTACTTCTCTGCTTCTACTACAACTCCAGTACTTCTCTTTGAACTTAGTAATGCCTGTGTCATGTACTTCTCTGTTTTGCTAGTTGTACATAGTAATCCATTTGTCATGTACTTCTCTGTTTCAGCACTTGAACTTTAGCAAAAATTGAACTTAGGAACGCCTGTGACCTGTACTACTCTGTTTTGCTAGTTGAACTTAGTAATGCCTGTGTCATGTACTTCTCTGTTTTGCTAGTTGAACTTAGTAATCCATTTGACATGTACTTCTCTGTTTCAGCAATTAAACTTTAGCAAATTGAACTTAGTAATGCATGTGTCATGTACTTCTCTGTTTTGCTAGTTGAACTTAGTAATCCATTTGACATGTACTTCTCTGTTTCAGCAATTAAACTTTAGCAAATTGAACTTAGTAATGCCTGTGTCATGTACTTCTCTGTTTTGCTAGTTGAACTTAGTAATCCATTTGACCTGTACTTCTCTGTTTCAGCAATTAAACTTTAGCAAATTGAACTTAGTAATGCCTGTGTCATGTACTTCTCTGTTTTGCTAGTTGAACTTAGTAATCCATTTGACATGTACTTCTCTGTTTCAGCAATTGATATTAGAAAATGCCTGTGACCTGTACTTCTCTGTTTCAGCACTTGAACTTTAGCAATTTAACTTAGTTATGATTGTGACCTGTACTTCTCTGTTTTGCTAGTTGAACTTAGCACTTGAACTTAGTAATACTTTTGCTACTAGAACTTAGTAACCCCTGAGTGCTGTATTTAGTTATCTTGTACTGCTAATGTTGGTTATATTGTACTTCTATTTCTCCACACTAGTACTTATCTTTTTATCTTGAACTTGTTATTTGATCCAAATTATAATTGTCATATGTGTACAGCCATTACTTATTCGAATAAATCTCTGATATTCTACTATCGCAGGATGATTCAATGGCTAGGCGAAAAAAAAAGTGAAGTTGTGCTTGATCCAAAACCTCTGCAGTGGGTGACACCTGAAATTCCACGCAACTTCTTTGTCACTGGCTACTCACCTTTTACAACGGGATTGGACTCAGAAATGTATAGTCCAGAAACAAAATGTGATACGAACAAAAGTGCTGAAACAGGAACAACGTCACAATTTCCTTACAATCCAGGTCCTGCTGTGCCACCACATATCCTAAATATTGCACGTGTCCTATCAACTAGACGACCTGCTAGAAAGGTTGCTGAGGTTGGTGCTACGCATCCCCCAGATCATATTCCATATAATGGATATACGCATTCAAATCAGCACAATGCTAGTGCCTACAAAATGCCTAGTAGGGAACCAGAAGCTACTGAACCAGCAGCACCTTCATCCTCTGGATTTCCTCCTCCACGAGAACATGTACGTCCTTCATCCTCTGGATTTCCTCCTCCACGAGAACATGTACGTCCTTCATCCTCTGGATTTCCTCCTCCACGAGAACATGTACGTCCTTCATCCTCTGGATTTCCTCCTCCACGAGCACCTGTACATCCCTCATCCTCTGGATTTCCTCCTCCACGTGCACCTGTACATCCCTCATCCTCTGGATTGCCTCCACGTGCACCTGTACGACCTTCGTCCTCTAGATTGCCTCGCCGTGACCCATCAGATCCATTGTTACACAAATCATTGGTGACACCGCCTTGCCCAATACTCCCTGAAGAAGAAGCAGATACACCAGTGGAGCAACGTCGCTACAGCCATGTGAGTACATTTGAAAGAAATTTAGTTTCTGAACATCTTGCTGTATCACAGTTGTACTTGTTGCTACATCATAGTTGTACTTCCTTGTTTATCATACATGTACTCCTCATTTGGAATGCCTAATGTACTATTGTTTTTTGTTTTTTGCAGGATGATGATCTTCCAGATTATCTAATACCAAAGATAAAAATGGTATTCAAAGATTTCGAGGCTGCCAAAATATTTTACAACAGATATGCAAGGCATGCTGGTTTTGGAGTCAGAACTGGACAGCACAATGGTGCCAATCGATACCTGTACTGCAGCCGCCAAGGTCATTACGAGAGCACTGTTGCAGAAACTGATCGCGTGCGTGATAAAACCACTAGTCGATGTGGTTGCCTTGCTGGTATTAGAGTAAAAGAGAAGGAAGACAAGACTTATGTAATTGAGAATATAAAGTTTGAACACAACCACCATATGATTCAAAGCCCCAGCATGATGAATTTCATACATTCTCATAAAGATTTCGACCCTTCTTTGCTGGAATTTGTAAAGTTCCTGCAGTTTGAGAATGTATCTCATCGGATAATTTTGTCAATCCTATATTCATCGGTGGGAGGCGCGCAGTACTTAACATTTCATGGGCGTGACTTACTGAACCGGTAAGCAACACTCTACCTTTTTTGCTCTTTTGAACTTAGAATTGAAGTTGTTTGCGAACATCAACTTCCCTTTTACGATAACTCTGTACTTCACGTGTGAACAAACATTCCTGTTACTGCATGTCTATCTTTCCATGTACTTTTGATTGTAGTATGATTGTACTTCCTGCTAAAAGCATTCTGTACTTTCCATCCATATAATTGCAGGAAGGCAATAAATTCCCAAGAGGATATTAGGGACGATATTAATAAGCTTCTGTCTTACTTTGGAGAGATGAAAGCTTGCAACAAGGAGTTTTTCTTCGATTTTCAGCTTGATGATGAAAACCGTATAAAGAATATCTTTTGGGCTACTGCAAGCTGTAGGGGATCATATGAGGATTTTGGGGATTGCATAACATTTGATACAACATACAAAACAAACAGACACCACATGCCCCTCGGTGTCTTTGTTGGAGTAAATCACCACCTACAGTCCACTATTTTTGCTTGTGCCCTAGTCAGGGATGAAAGTGAAGAATCATTTTATTGGCTGTTCAGAACGTTCTTGAGGTGCATGAATGGGAAGCAACCCACAATAATTTTAACAGGTCTGTTTACACACATTCTTTTTGCATATTTCTGTGATAACATATAGCATATTAAAAAATATACATCTGAAACAATTTCAGTTTGGCTAATTCACTTGTGTATTAATTGGAAAACACCTTCTTTTTATTTGCAGACCAATGCCCGTCCATGGCAGCAGCAATCCCTCGTGTTTTCTTTAAAACCCTGCATAAACTATGCAGATGGCATATGATGAGGAAATTCCACCTGCACTTGTCGAGTCTGTACAAGAAGTATTTGACCTTCAAGGCTGAGTTTACAGCAATCCTGAATTGGCCACTCATGCCTACAGAATTTGAACACGCCTGGCAAAATCTACTTGACAAATACAATCTGCACGATGATCCCATGATGTTGCAGCTCTGGGAAATCAGGGAGGAGTGGATCTCAGCCTATTTCAAGAACGTCTTCTGCGCAAGAATGACATCTACTCAGCGCTCAGAAAGCATGAATGCATCCCTAAAGCGTGGTCTGTTAAATGAGAAGCTCAGTCTGAACCGTTTTGCAGAGCAAGTTACCAAATTAATATTCCAAAGGAGACAGGCAGAGAATTTAAAGACATATGCAATACAGGTACTTGATTTAAAAAACATTTACTCCACATCTTGTGCTTCGTGTTATCATTCTTGTCTATCTTTTCTTCGTATAAGATAAAAAAACATGTCTTGTGTCATCTTTACAGTCAAGCTCAAATAAGAGAACACATTATGGATTTGAGCATCAATTCCAGCAACTTTACACAAAGACTGTGTTCAAAGAGTACCAGGCTATGCTGAAGAAAAGCACACTGTTCCGCGTCAAACAAAACCCAAACTACCCTGAACTTGATGAGTACAATTATCTGGTAACCTATCACCAACCAACGACCGACTTTTCTTGGTCGAACCATCAGTTCAGAGTACTTGCAGATCCTATTGGAGGCGAATACAGGTGCGAGTGTCTCCTATGGGAACACACAGGTACAAAAAACATTAAAAAAAACAAAAAATAGAACTTGTACTTCTGTTGCCTTGTGACTTAAACTTCTGTGTCACCTATTCTTGCACTTCTTATAGTTTCTAACGGATTAAAACTTCATATTTTTACAACAGGACTGTTCTGCCTACATATTTTATGCATGCTGGACCACCTGAGGGTTGATAGTGTTCCAGTCAGTTACATACTGAGGAGGTACACTAATGGAGCGCGACAGAGAGGAACTTTTGATAGGAGAGATTACAAGACACAAGCTTCTGATGGTACCTCGTATCTGTACCAGCAGAATGAAGTACTACAGCTGGCTATGAAAGTTGTTCGGAAAGCTACATGCTCAGAAGAACAGCGGGCAAGAGCAAAAGTTGGTCTGCAGGGACTGTACGACGAACTTGATGCAATGGGTTCATCAACACCAGATAATGATGAAGATGCTTCAAGCCAGTGCCCAGATATTGATGAGTTTGAGCCTGATGAAACTCACTGTTGGACAGAAAACCAACAGACATATCCTGATTGTCCTAACCAGCAAGATAATCAGCCTGACAACGATGGTAACAGTATGCCGCAGAAGGTTATACTACCACCACCTAAGTCCAAAACTAAAGGAAGCAGGAACAAGGAACCTGGTGGCTCTAAACCTCCAGGAGCTATGAAGAAGAAGAAGGTGCAGCAGACTGTGAAGAAGGAAGGAAAGAACACGTGCAGTATATGCAAGCTGAAACTGGGTCACAACTCTCGATCTTGTCCAAGTGATCCTAGAGTAATGAAACAACTTGCTATCAGTAAAAGAAAACCTCCAAGAAGAAAGATGTGTTCAGGGTGTAAAAAATATGGAACAGGCCACAACTCTCTTACTTGTCCGGTGACAAATGGCTTGAAGCTAAAAGGAAAATCGAAGAAGAAAACGCTAACAAGAAGAAAAACAAAAAATAAGGAGGAAGAGGACGATGAAGAAGAAGAAGAGCATGACGAGGAAGAGGAAGAGGAACAAGATGAAGAAGAAGAGGAAGAAGAAGAAGAAGAAGAAGAAGAAGAAGAAGAAGAAGAAGAAGAAGAAGAAGAAGAAGAAGAAGAGGAAGAAGAGAGGAAGAAGAAGAAGAAGAAGAAGAGAAGAGGAAGAAGAAGAAGAAGAAGAAGAAGAAGAAGAAGAAGAAGAAGAAGAAGAAGAAGAAGAAGAAGAAGAAGAAGAAGAAGAAGAAGAAGAAGAAGAAGAAGAAGAAGAAGAAGAAGAAGAAGAAGAAGAAGAAGAAGAAGAAGAAGAAGAAGAAGAAGAAGAAGAAGAAGAAGAAGAAGAAGAAGAAGAAGAAGAAGAAGAAGAAGAAGAAGAAGAAGAAGAAGAAGAAGAAGAAGAAGAAGAAGAAGATGATGATGAAGAAGATGATGATGATGATGAAGAAGAAGAAGAAGAAGATGAAGAAGAAGAAGAAGAAGAAGAAGAAGAAGAAGAAGAAGAAGAAGAAGAAGAAGAAGAAGAAGAAGAAGAAGAAGAAGAAGAAGAAGAAGAAGAAGAAGAAGAAGAAGAAGAAGAAGAAGAAGAAGAAGAAGAAGAAGAAGAAGAAGAAGAAGAAGAAGAAGAAGAAGAAGAAGAAGAAGAAGAAGAAGAAGAAGAAGAAGAAGAAGAAGAAGAAGAAGAAGAAGAAGAAGAAGAAGAAGAAGAAGAAGAAGAAGAAGAAGAAGAAGAAGAAGATGATGATGATGAAGAAGATGATGATGATGAAGAAGAAGAAGAAGAAGAAGATGAAGAAGAAGAAGAAGAAGAAGAAGAAGAAGAAGAAGAAGAAGAAGAAGAAGAAGAAGAAGAAGAAGAAGAAGAAGAAGAAGAAGAAGAAGAAGAAGAAGAAGAAGAAGAAGAAGAAGAAGAAGAAGAAGAAGAAGAAGAAGAAGAAGAAGAAGAAGAAGAAGATGATGAAGAAGATGATGATGATGATGAAGAAGAAGAAGAAGAAGATGAAGAAGAAGAGGAAGAAGAAGAAGAAGAAGAAGAAGAAGAAGAAGAAGAAGAAGAAGATGATGATGATGAAGAAGATGATGATGATGATGACAAAGCGGCAGATGAAGGAAATGAACCAACGCCACCTCCACCAAGAAGGAGCACCAGAAATAAGTTAGCATAAAAAACATAGAAAAAAGTTACGATATTATAGTTAGTTTACTTCCCATTCAGTAATTATCTGTAAATACAAAATTATCTTGGTTTACTCCAGTAAGTTATTAGATAACTACCATTAAACAGACTTTCAAGTCTGTACAGCAGCAAACATCAGCAACAAAAATAAAAAAAATGTAGGAAGTACAAAATGTATTAGTAAGAAGTACGAGGTTAATTAAATAGGAAGTACAGAGCCTGTTAAATCATACAGGCCTCCAGACGTCAAGTTCTAGCATGAATTTGATATATGAATACACAACTTATTTGTCTTACAGGAAAGAAGCGCAAAAGAAAGTACATAACAAACATTAACATAAAAGGAAAGGTACAAAAGTACAGTATATACTACTAGGAAGTACAAGTTTACTCAGTAGGAAGTGCTAAAAGTCTGTAAAAAATAACAAAAATATACAAAAAAAATTCCGACTGGGCGGTTAACTGGCCTGTCAGTCAAATAAGTACAGCCTCAACCACAAAGCCAGCAATAAAAGAAGTACAAGCATAAACGCTAGGAAGTACAGAACTAATATACAAGTAAGTACAAGCTTTATTTACATGAAAAACAAAAGTTTCTGGATACAAGTAAGTACAAGCGTTACATTCTTGAACTCCAGTAAGAAGTTTATATCATAGCTTTAGTTTGTAGGGGATACGAATGAAGATTAGAAAAAAATAGAAGATGACCAGGAAGTACAGGAGTAAAACAAAAAGAAGTACAACTGGATAGATTACAAAAGTACTATCTTCGAAACTTGAACTACAATAAAAATATATATCCCAAAAAAATTATATGGGGGATACGGAAGAAGTACAAACAAAAAATCTGCAGGAAGTACAACACTTCTCTCAAAAAAGAAAACACAAAAAGCTAATTGAAAAAGAAGAACAAAAAGAATATATTGCAATAAGTACAGGATAACATCAGATTTAAAAGTACAAGCTTCCTCAGTAACAAGTACATGATTAATTAGTATGAAGTACACTGATCTTCCAATATAGAAATGAAAAAGACTAATGTTCCAATAGCTCAGACTATATTAAATTACAAATATGAATATTAAATTCAAATTATATACTAATATGAAAATGAGGTTCTATGACATCTGGCTAAGCATCATAATAAGCTCTTCTCCTTGGGTAGACAACACAGAATGAGGCGAAAGGCATTGAATTTCCACTGGCAGATCATGTAGAGGAACCATGTTGTTGACATGGAACACAGTTGAGTACAGGTACTCTGCCTTCCAATCATCAACGCGAACCTGCAAACAAAAACCAGAAAAACAAAGAATTATGAGAAGAACCAACAGAAAATATAAGAAAACGTTACTTCTTCTATGAAAAATAAACATACATCATCATTTCCAATGTCCAGAACGAGTTGATCACCGTCAAAAGCAGAAGCAAACTTCATACAGTAGTAGCCGCACTGGTTGAAACCCTGCTTGGGGACTTCCACGTAGTTCGGCTTCTTTGAAACATTGATCCAATTGGGATGACCACTTTTGGCATACTGTTGTTTGCCATAAACTCCTTCCATGACTAAGGTCAACCTTCGAGCCTGTTTTAACATTGAAATGAAGAGAAAAGACATTAAGCACAAGAATGTTTAACCTACATAAGCTGTCAGAAAAAAGCAGAAAAAAATACAACATACAATCTCCTTGACATCTGCAGCATGGAACGAACTCCGAGAGAGTTCTTTGTGGCTACTCCAATCAAACGAATCGAGAACATCAAAGGTTGCACGATACTTGTTCAAGACATACAAGACATGATGCTTCTGTTGTGAACCAGGCATCGTCTTACAGTAGGGCATGATGATCTGTTATGAAAGAGTAAATCAAAAATAAAGTAAACATGTGCACAGTGAAAAAAATACAAATTAAAAGGAAGTACATAGTTAAACTCAGCAGAAGTGCAGGCAGGTTAGGGCATCAAAGTTTTATTGAATGTATTACCAGATTTGCAGTCAAGAGATTCTCTCCTGGTTTCAAATAATCATGGAAACTCTGCACAGCCCTTACAACATCAAAGTTGTTGCTCACAGTCATGCCGTCCATTTCTAGCAAATACTACACAAAAAGATAAAGATGTTATGACTATTCAACACATAACAACTAGCTTATAAAAAAAAGAGAAGCTATATTATTCACCGTAAGAAAGTAGGGAGACAATAGGACACGCGTTCCAGAAGCAAAGACATGATTCTGGGTGGGATCTTCCTTCCACTGGCAGATAATATAGCTCATCATTTCACCCTCTAACTCCCCAAGATCTCCAAAGGCCTTAGCCAATTCTTTGCCGGTAAATAATGATTCGATATCATCGCCAAACGTGTCCTTCCCATGGACAAATCTACAGTAATTGACGCTGTATAGACACAAAAAACAAAATCATTACAGAGGGGAAAAAAACAGGTCCAAAAAGAAAAAGAGAAGTTCAGGAAAAAACATGTGGACAGAAGGATCATAAAAAGACATCATACCTTCCATATTTTTCGACTACATACTTGCTCAGCATGAAGTCCTTAAGCAGCCTTGCATTTTTAAGGTGATTGAACTCGCCAGGCTTTAAAATCTCTACAGGTCCACTCCACTTCTTGGGTCTTCTTGGAGCCCTCTTTGTAGTCGTGATATTAGCCGAGTCGACCGAAGGATCCTTTCTCTTCTTAACAGGAGTAAGTACCTTTCCAGACCTAGTCTTTGGCGTAACAAAGTCATCATCAGAGGATATAACTTCAGCATCCACAACTGTCTTTTCAATAACAGTAGCCTTCCCAAGAACATCAGCAAGCTTATTCTTCAGAGAATCAAGGGATTTGTTGTCAATTCTCTTCACAGAATCATCATCTTGACTACTGATGTTAACGACATCAGCTTCAGGGACGAAGGTCTGAGTCTGGGTATCGAAAAGACAGAAATTCTCTTCATCAAGATCAAGAGATTCACCTGCAACAAATGTCAGTTGTAAACTTTTAAAAAAATGTATCGGACACTTATTAAAAATATAGGAAGTACAGGAAAATACTGAAAAAAGGGAAGTACAAGAAGATTAAACAAGAAGTACAATAGACATATATTAGAAGTACAGAAGGTAAAAAAGGGAAGTACATGCAGGAACTCTCCATGAAAAAAGAAAACAACAGGTGAAGAACATGATTTGCAAAAAAAAGGTACTAACCTGGATGATACCCAAACAAACCCACGAGATCCACATCAAAAATTCCACACGTCGACCAGCTAAAAAGCATGGTTTTCTTTATGTTAGGAATGTCCTTGCATGTAAATTCTGTAAGCGACCTACCATTCCAAGACCCAACAGTATGTAACATAAAGAAACCACAGTCCCGACTGCGAAAAAACAAAGATACGTCATGGACAAGAAAAAGAACAAAACATGAAAAAAAGGACAGATAAATGATGTACAAAAATTATAGATTAAAAATAACACATGTCTCACCCATTGTCCTGCTGCGGTGTACACATGTACTCTGTCTTCAAATCATCAATAGTAAGTGGACTAAGAGGGTCTTGCATGTCATGGGAAGCATCTGCCCAAAGCTGCTTTATATTCTTCGTCATCTTGTTGAACATGAACCATCCAGTAGGATCTTTGCATGTATACAAAGAATCAATATACTGGAAAGATCTATCCCTCAGATTCAGCGTAACCACAGCATAATGTCCAACCTCATCTCTCGCTTTTGGAGGATCAAAAGTTGGAAAAACAACCTGTAAAAATGGACAATTAATATATAAGAAAGGCATCAGGCAGTAAAATTTGTATATATAGAGGGCAGAAAAATTTATACAAAACAAGTTTAACGTTTTACTCACAATATCATGCCTGTCCATACGCTCAAGTCCAGTTTCAGTAAACCAAGACCTCACATTTTTGTCAAAGGATCCACTCCATATCTTACGCTGAAAATGTAAGTAACAAACTTCAAATACCAGGGAAAAAAAGATAAGTAAGTAACAAAACTACAATCATAAAATGTCTGCAACTTACGCAAACCCATAAAGGAATAATAAGCTTGGTGGAACCCTTGTATTTCTCCCTCATTAGGTGAATACCAGCTTCAGCTACAGGACTTGATAGCATCCCACGCAGGTTAAAGGATTCTGAAACATCCTTAACAGTAACTTCACAAAATTTATTCTGAAACATCACCTTTTTCCTGAAAAAAATAATAAAATAATATTTAATTAAAAAATGTCAATATGAGAAAGAGTTGCCATAAGAATTGTTGCATAAAAAAATAATAGCAACTTACGCTAATTCATCACTGCTTTTTACTTTTGTAACAGTATAGAAAAACTTGTCAATACTTTCTCGAAGTTTTGCAGAATAATTGCGGTACTGAGAGGCTGCAGAAACAAAAGAAATTAAAAACATCACGACCTTAAAAAGAATAAACATAAAATGATATGATTCAAAAGATTATAAAAAAATACAGGTTGAAGTACACAGACTATAGAAGTACAGGACTACACAGCAAAACAGTACAGGTCCATGTGCAAAGAAGTACATGCTGAAAAAAGTAGAACTAAGTGTACTCAACTACCTAAATTGTGGGAAGTACAAACACAATTGCCAGGGAAAAGTACAAGAGCACAAAAATTCATGACTATATAGCTGCAAAGCTGCACTCTTTTTCGTGCAAAAGGATGTACATGTAAGGAAGTACAAGCAAGCTAAACAGAAAGTGAAACAGGAAGTACAAGCAAAATCTGCACACTTCTTTTCTATGTTTCCAGAACACAAACTTAATAGAAAAAGAAACTGAATTTTTATTTTACAACCCAGGTCCGAGAACAACAACATACATAATCTAACGATAACTTGTTCAGGGCAGTTTACATTTCCCACACCCCCAACACTTCCAAAGCACACCACGCAAAAGCAACAAACAAAAAGCAAAATCAAACTACCAAAGCATGAACTTTACGAGGTCTTGCCTAAATCTTGAGATGTCGGAGCTGGCTCCTCAGTTTGTTCAGCAGCATTCTCCTCCTGCCTAGAAGGGGCAGCAGCAAATAAAGTACTTGCTGGCACAAGTTGCGAAACCAATGGTGAATGCTCTCGGTCAGGAGCAACAGCAGAAGGGGGCGCGTCAACTTTATAAGTATCTGCTTCAGCATTAAGAGTAGCAGTGACAACATCAGTCTTGGTAACTTCAGTAATAACAGGAGCAATTGTAACATCAGCTGTAGCAGGAGCATGGACAGAACCAGTATTAAGACCTTCAACAGAACGAGGAGACTTGACACCATCAGGAGCTTGCTGCTCATCAAAAGTTTCAGCACCGTCCTTGCCAGACAAGAGATCATCCATGGCATCCACAAAATTGTCCTTCTCAGTCTCCAAATCATCACATGGAGGAGTATCAGCAGCAGGCAAATCTTCATTAGTAGTAGCCTGCATTACAAAAAAAATTGAAAAAAGAAAGCATTAGACAAACATAAAGAAAAAGAAGTTCAGCTTTGCATCTAAAAAGAAGATCAAAATAAAAATACAGAAAATCTCACATCTCCAAGAGATGAACCGGAAACATCGGCAACAGTAGGAGTACGGGGACGCACAGCAGCACTATCAGGCACAGGGGGGAAACCAGCTGCAGCTGCAGCGGAAGAAGCAGCTGCAGCAGCTGCATCAGCATCATTCATGGCCTTCAAATATGCCTCAGCTTTTTCCTCATATGGTTTGCAACGAGCATCCTGGGATGCCTTGAACAGGCACAAACTCTGGCGCATGTGAACAATGCTAGTCTGAAAGTGCACAATGTTTGCAGCCTCCAAATCAAGGGTATCCTTTGCTGCAACTTCATTAAAACAAAGTTCAGGAGGCAAGAAGCCAGCAGTGTAGCTCAGTCGCTTAGCAGATGTAGGTATTTGAAGAGACAAATCATATGATTTTGAAAGGAGAGCTTCGATATCCCCACAAACATTAACAGTCAAAGACTCAGCTGGAGCACATTGCGCATCCAGAGCAGATCCACTGCTACTACCTGCCAAAAAAGGTCTGGAAGACTGAAAAGCTGCAAGAGAAGAGCTACTCCTCTTCGAAGGAGTCAAACGCCCACCAGCCATTCTAGATACATCATCAAAAAACACAATATCACCACGTGATTTCCACTGCAAACACACATGAAAATAAAAACAATGTTAAAAATCAAAATGTTACATGAAACAAAAATAAAAAAACAAGAATAAAAGAAGAAAGTGAACTCACCGGTAACTTGCCATAAATCCACGAAGAAGGCTTCCAGTCACCTTCCTTAATACAGTCAAGATCAGAAAGCTTCAAAAGATTCGAAGGATTCATGAAAAGTGCACGAGGTGTGCGTTTATCCCTAGGATTTAGCTTCCTGTGGTCAATGCAGTCAAGATACATGAGAAGAGGAGCAATGGCACAGCCAGGAATAGCAGCCCAATCAGATTTTGATGCCTGCCAGTTCAAAACAGCTTTCCTAAGCTCATCAACTACAAGCTGGCACAAGTTAAAATCCTTAAGCTTGAGGATATCAAAATCTTCAACCATTGCGGCTTCCCTTGAAACACGAGTAGTATAGCCAGGGCAGATAAATTTGTTATAAAGAACTAGACCGAAAACCTTCAAAGCCAAAGCATCATTGGCTGGGTCTTTCACAAGATTTGCAAGCAACCTCCTAAGATCCTTCGTCTCAATTTGCTTATTCCTGGCATAACCTAACTCAGCCTTTAACCTCATCAAAGCATCATCATGGATACTATCTGAAGGCCTAGGAGGAGAATTCTCGCCAAAAGGAAGCGCAAACAACTTGTGAATTGCATCAGCATTGATCTGAATAATCTTGGTACCATCTCCAAGATCCAAATTCATCGTGACAGGATCGATATTGTACATCAGAAAGGACATAAGACGTCGATTGATGTTTGTTCTTATCTTGAAATCCCCAATATGACCCAATCCAGCTTCACGAACCAACAGCTTGTGTCTTTCCTCAAGCAAACCAAAGCAAAAAGTTAATTCCTTCAAAGAGCACCTGGCAACAGTATTAAAGCGCTCCTTTTCATCATCAACCACAGCAGAAGGTTCTGCCTGCCCTCTCCTCCTCTTAACAACCTTATACAAAAATTAAAAGAACATTACATATTAACACAGGAAAAAAAATCATATATGTAATCATGGAACTAATAAATTTTCGTACAGGGTAAGTACAAGCAAAAATACATGCATGAGATAGAAGCACAAACAGTACACTAATAAAAGGGAAGTACAAGAGAAGGAACACTTGAAGTACAAGTTATAAAAATGAGGAAGTACTAGCACCAAAATAAGAAAAACCATACATATAAACAACAAGAGAAGGAATATAATAAATATGAAAAGGAAGGGAAGTACAAGAGAAGGAACACTTGAAGTACAAGTTATAAAAATGAGGAAGTACTAGCACCAAAATAAGAAAAACCATACATATAAAACAACTAGAGAAGGAAATATAATAAATATGAAAAGGAAGGGAAGTACAAGAGAAGGAACACTTGAAGTACAAGTTATACAAAATGAGGAAGTACTAACACAAAAAAAAGAAAAACCATACATATAAACAACTAGAGAAGGCATATAATAAATATGAAAAGAACAGGATATAACCTTAGGAATGTCATCATCAGAAACCTGATGATCCTCAGCCACAAAATCCTCATCTTCTTTAAAACAAACAGTTTTCTTTCTCTTAGGAGCAGATTTTTTCACAGCCTTAGGGTTCACCTTCGGCTTATCGACAACACTCTTACCAACAGTAGCATCAGCAGGCTTTTTCTTCTTAGAAGCAGAAACCTACAGATACAAAATTATCAAGTAATTAGAAAAAATACACAGAAATCAGGTAAGTTGATAAAACTTAAAATGAAGTGAGATGAGCCTGCTTCCACCTTAGATTTAGCTTGCTTTCCCTTAGCAATAACACCAAGAGGGCTAGCTTTCTGCATATTCAGAATACGTGGGCTTTGCCGTGGGCTACCATCAACACTAGACACAGCAGAGACACGTGGACTTCTGCGGGGGCTACCAGCTATACCAGCATCAATCATCCTCTTCTTTCGGACAACACCCCTTTTCCTGTGCGTGATAACAGGACTGCTAGAAACAGCAATGGACAAATTAATATCAGACGCAGGAGCAGCATCTGCGTTATCATCATGGGACGCCCCATCAGCATCTGCATCAGACGCAGGAGAAGCATCTGCGTTATCATCATGGGATGCCACATCAGCATCTGCATCAGACGCAGGAGCAGACTCGGGATCAACGTGAGCAGCCACACTATCATCAAGAGTCGCATCGCTATCATCAGGAGCAGCCTCGCTATCATCATGAGCAACCTTGCTCCTCCGTTCCCTACGATAGTAAGCTATGGGACCAACATTAGATGCTCCTGCATCATGAATCGACTTACTCTTTCGTTCCCTAGCACGCATAATTTTCTGTGCAACCCTTTCTTCCTCAGCAGCAAGCTGGGCTGGAACATCTTCTATCTGAGTAACTGGCTCAGTGCCGTCAACATCCTGAGTAGGAGTTAACGACAACTCCAAAGAACCTATATCACCTTCACCTTGCTCAGAACCGTCATGAGCAGACATTCGATCTCCATCTCCATAAGTCTCTTCTACAGAAGCAAGTACATCAGTGATATCCTTGTCAGTAGTTTCAGTTTGCAAATCTGCATCTGCATTAAAGAAAAAGAAACAAATTAATTACAACAGCAATGAAAAAAATATATTTAATTTCCTAAAATGGTAAAATAAAAGGTAAGGAAGTCCAACAATACATATCAGATAAGTGCAATGCAATTAACTGCATTATTTGAAACTAAAAACAAGGGAAGTACAACTGCTACAAAAATAAAAAACACAGTCTTCTTTCTCTTAAGAGCATATATTTTCGTTGCCTTATGATTCACATATCAAAAGAGAATAAGCATGACAATACAAAAATCACAAAAAAAGACAACGAGCACAAAAACAGGGATCATATTAAAAATGATTACCAGATGTAGAAGAGCTTTTCTTAGCCTCAGCCTCAGTTCTAATCCTCACAGTAACATCAGGGGAAACGATAGGAATACCGGCAACGAGACTTAGTTTGCCATCGGCGGCAACCAATTTCGCTTTCTTAATAACTGTAACTTCACCTAAAAAAAGAAATGGGTTCAGACATAGTAAAAATGAACAATGAAAGATGATAAGTAGAATAGAAACAATCATAACAAGAAAAATGCAAACAAAAACTAGGAGAGAGCAGTACTAAAAATAAAGAACTACAAATAGGAACATACACATGAAGCTGGAAAAGAAGTACATGTACTAACATCAGATAAGTACATGTACATGTAGAAACAAAAACAAAAAATTTAGGAGAATTTCCATTGTCAAAATAACACAAAACAAAAGAAAAGTAAAAATAAAATGCAGTATTTGCAACTAAACAAAGGGAAGTACAACTGGTACAGATAAATAAGTACATGTAACAACAGCACATAAAACCGTATCTACATGTAGAAAACAAAACCAAAACAAATTAGAATAATTTCTGTTGTCAGATAACACACATCCATGAGTAAAAAAATAACTGCAGTATATGAAATTAAACAAGGGAAGTACAACTTGTACCAACAATTAAGTACATATATGAATACCATATAAGTATATTTATATGGAGAAACACAAACAATTAGGAGAATTTTTATTGTTAGATTAGAAGTCAAATTCGAACAAAAAAACATGAACCTACTATATACAAACAATGAACATTGAATCTTCAAGCAGTTGAAAAAAATAATAAATAAAAAATAACTGCACAAGCAACGCAAGAATTAACATTGTATAAACTAGTTCGAAATCTAAGGGAAGCACAACAAGCATGAGAAACAAAAAAAAAGCATGCAAACAATTTCGCCAGAATTAAGTAACACAAAACAAAAACGAAAACATAAAATTACCTTGGGTTTCCTGAGGCAGTGGGGATTTCGGGGCAGGCTCCATGACTAAAGAAATAAAATCGACCACTCCCAGTCAACGCGCAGATCAGAAGCACATGAACACGAACCCTGCAACCAACCACAAATCAAAAAGCAAAAATAAAAACGAATTAGTCCGAGGAGAATGCAGGAGACAAACAAGAAGACACGCTGCGCGATACAAAAGGAAAGAACAAACAAGATCTACAAGCAGGAAACCCTAAGCTATGAACAGTAACCCCTAATCCGGAACACAACCTCACGAGAGCATTCGCGGGAGAAAATTTGAGGGGCCGGAGAAGGATAGAGAGAATAGAAGTACCGCGCGAGATAGGGAGGGGCGCGGAGAAGTAGATCCTACCGGAAGAAGGCAGCGGCTCCGTCGCCGCAACCGCGCAGCAGTTCCTCCCTGCGACGAGAGACGAGGAAAGCGAAGAGAGAGTGGGGAAGGTGGAGTAATGAAGTCCGGACCGTGCGGAACGGCTACGCAACTCACAGTTATGGTGTAAGAGACGCATACGGACGCCACCGGGCCACAATTAAATGGGCCGAAAATTATGGACTGGGCCAAAAAACAATTACCATAGTTTTGTAATTACAAATAAAAAAAAGAATTAAATACCAATTCGTAACAAATCGGGCCCAGAAAAAGCCAGACTGGGCCCTTACCTGGCCTGTCAGACAAATAAGTACAGCCTCAACAAAAAACAAAGGGCAGCAAAAAAGGAAATACAAGCATACACGATAAGGAAGTACAGAATACAAGTAAAAGTAAGTACAAACCTTAATTTACAGGAATACAAATAAAAAAATATATATCATATATGACTCTGCAGCAAATAGAAGTACAGGCTTGAAAAAAAAGTACAAAACGATACAAAAGCAAAGTACAAACTCATAATATTAAATTATAAAATAAATACATCAAGAATATCACATGTAGGATAAAGTGAAGAAGCGGCAAGTACCGAATAAAACTAATAGAAGTACGAGCTTACAACAAAGAAAAGTACAAACTATGAATCTTGAATTCCAATTTACAAAATTACAGAGGAAGTACAAGAGTAGAGGCATAAGTAGTACAGAAGTAAGAGCTACGAAGTACACGTTATATATATTGATCTGCAGTAACAAAAATATAATAGATTTTATGTGGGGGGAACCCCCCCCCCCCCCACTCCCTAACAGAAGTACAAGAGTAGAGGCACAAGAAGTACATAAAGTAAGAGCTACAAAGTACAACTTATAAATCTTGATCTGCAGTAACAAAATATATATTAGATTATATATATGGGGGGGAACCCCCCCCAGAAGTACATGTGTGCACACGTAAGAAGTACATCAATAAGAACAAAGAAGGTTATAAAAAATTGATATCCAAACAAATATACAAAGATATTACATATATGGGGGAACCCCCCCCCCCCCCCCAGGAAGTACATGTGTGCACACGGAAGAAGTACATCAGTAAGAAACAGGAAGTACAACTCTACAGATAAGAGAAGTACAGGAGCACGAACTACGCAGTGCAACCTTGTGAATCTTGATATCCAGTAACAAATCCAAAACTTGTAAACCGGGAGTACAAACATCGGATTAGAGGAAGTACTGAGGTATATAAAAAACAAGTACAACCTCTGAATCTTGAGATCCAGTAAGAATAATAAACATTTACTTGCGTGACAAATGACAAGAAACATGAAGTACTGGAGCAGAAAATAAAAAGAATTATATGCTTGTTCACACGAAATAAAATGAAATTTATTAAGAATAAACTCGGATTACACGATAAAAAAATGAACCTATATAAAACTAATGGAACACATATTGAATAAATTTCATAAGGAAACATAATCAAACTACTTTAAGGTATTCACCAATCCCTGCCACGTTTCTTCTCGGGACGTTTATACAGAGAAAAAAATCCTCTCTCAAAAACATCCAAACGCCTATAGACCTCGTAGGTCACATATGCATCCCTAGCAGCATATAAAATATGAGCAGGTGGGAGGGGAGGCGCATTAGCCCACATGCTATGCTCCGTAGTACCAAATCCATCCTTCATCTTGATGTAAATTGGATCGATAATGGCTGCAGCAACATCCTTCAGACCTTGAGTCCTCTTGCGCAAGTCCGGGTCTCTCCAAATCATCTGGATGTCCTTGATATTATGGATGTAAAATTGAGAACGAGAAAGAACATTACGATCTTCAGCAGTGCAGAATCCAGCGAATGTGTACCGGTACCCATACAGGAAATTATACAACTTCTCACTCCTTTCATCAGCATGGCAAATGTGGTACACCAAAACTTCAGTGCCCACACAAAGTTGGATGACAGCCGCCTTCTTCGGATTGTAGCTGGATCCTCTAACCCTATCATACTCAACATCTATCCCCACAATCTTCCTTGCAGAAGCATCAAGGATAGATTCAATTGTAGTCAGCCATGCCTCGACTCTAGATGCCGTGTTGGTGTACAACACTTTCATCTCGGTTGTGCCATGGCAAGGGAGTGTGTATTCGTGGGAGAAGGGAGTTTTGGCCATTGGGAGACGATGGAAAGGAGAAAGATCTGATCAAGTTTATGGGTTCCCTCAACGAGAAAATAACACTTATATAGGCGTTCACTCAAATCGAATGTTTATCCTTAAGAGCACTTTGCGGAACTGAAAAATAAACTAACATTAAAATCCAAACTTATTCGGAGCCTGAATAACGGAAGTATAGATAGACCCTCCCGAGAAGTACGGGCGCGGATACGAAGAAGAACACAATACAAACCACCAGCAAGAATATCCATCCGCACGGCTAACAATAAAAGACACACAAAAAAGCAATGGATAAGATCAACCTTATCTAAAAAAGACATGAAGATCGCAACAGAAAACAAGAAACAACAAACTACGTACAAACCGAAGTACAACTATGGTACACTGAAAAGTTCAGTTTGCCACATAGATGTTCGGTTGATTTGACGAACAGGTCGAAATCAAAATCGAAACAAACGAACTATACATGAGTATGTCTGCAAGTAATAACGAAAAAACACCTATTATAACTCTATCAAAACAAGAATACACGAAAAAAACGATGAACTAATCCACACCCGCATGATCCGACGGCGCACGGAACGCAAACCTGCCAACGGGTTAGATCGCGAATTCCATTTTGATTTTTAGCAATTCAACGCGTATTCTAGTATGAATTTGACGGCTAAAAACAAATCAATTTAACAGAAACACACAAAAAAAGGAAATCGTCTAGAAATCGATGAACTGCGAACGGCGGAACACGTATCCACGGGAGACTACCGAATCAACGATTCTCACAAAATTGCAACCAGATTAAGCATTTGATTCACTGATATATGCATACTGATGCGAATCTAACTCGAATTAACAATTAAAAACGACGATCTAGAAGACAATTTCCATTCGCGGAAAAAGTACGCCACGGACATGGCGGCGGATCAAACAGATTCAAAAACTTGTTAAATCTTGCAAAAGTTGTAATGTGTGCGTGCGGATTGGTGTAAACTTGCTAGAAAACAACATTACGACGCTAGAAAACAACAAACAGATCGATTTCGTGACACAAACATCGATTCCATGAAGAACATAAAGAAACACGCAAAAAACGCAGACACCCGTGTCCAGAGAAACGAATATGTTCAGATATTATCAAGTGAAAGTTATGCATATATATATATATATATATATATATATATATATATATATATATATATATATATATATTCTCTGCACCATCTTATCAAACATTAGTGTATCACATATATTGACATCAAACATTCAAAACATAAACCGAGAGATGTTCACCAATCTTTACCTCTACATCTCAAAGAGAAAGGAAACAATTTCAGTTTTATAATGTCACCATGTACATCCTTATATTTTTGCATCTCACAAAGTTCAACAAAATTATTAAGTTGAGAAGCGGCATCTTCAGTAGTAACACAGAAAATTGCTTTTTCATATCAAGATTTAATAAAGCAGGTTTAATTTCATAGAAGGCTACTGGAGCAGTGGAGCAATAGATGTATGAATAAAATCATTGTTGTTGGTGCCAGTAAAGTCACACAACTTAGTATTTTCAGCAGAACCCATTTTAGCAAAATTAAAACTAAGCAACAGAAATAACAGCTATAATAGAAATTAATTTTTGTGTGTTTTTGGTATAAAGACAACTATAAAAAGAAACTAATTTTTTGTGTGTTTTTTATATGATAAAGCAAACAAAACAAAATAAAATAAACTAAGAAAAACTATAACAAAGAAAGAGATTGGAGATAAGAGACTCCCCTTGAAGAAATCCTCTTTCTCCCCAGAACGGTGCCAGAAAATCTTGATGGTGTTCCGGTGATGGCGCCAGACAATCTTGCTGAGCGTTGTTGTGGAAGTGGTTGGGAAACCCCAAGAGGAAGGTGTGATGAGCACAACAACAAGTTTTCACTCAGTATGAAACCAAGGTTTAATCGACCAGTAAGAGAAAGGCGTGACTTCTGAATGTGTTGCTAGCTGACTAGTGGTAGGGCGCACTACCGGCGTCAGCAACAACGTCGAAATGCACAAAACACAACCAAAGTACTTTGCCCCAACTTGCAGTGAGGTTGTTAATCTCACCGATTTGCCGAACACAAAGGATTAGACGATTTCGAGTGGAAAGAGATGTTTACGTAATTAAAGAGTAGCTTGCAGTAAGTAAATGAACATGATGATTGTATGAGTGTAAAATAAAGGACCGGTGTCCACAGTTCACTAGAGGTGTCTCTCCATAAAGATAAATAGCATGTTGGGTGAACAAATTACAGGTGGGCAATGGACAGAATATCGACCATACATGACAAGATGATTACTATGAGATTTGATTGGGCATTACAACATAATAGATAGACCGTAATCCAACCGCGTCTATGACTAATAATCCACCTTCCGTTATCGTCCGAACCCATTCCAGTATTAAGTTGCAAGCAACAGATTATCACATTAAGCAATGTGTGTAAAGCAAAAAAGTAGAATTACCATTGGATAAAACATTGTTGTTTTCTCCCTAGTAGAAACAACATATCTACAATCTTAGAAGTTACTGTCACTGTCTCATATTACAAGAGGCATGAACCTACTATCGAGCATAAATACCCCCTCTTAGAGTCACAAGCATCTACTTGGCAGAGTATCTACTAGCAACGGAGAGCATGCAAGATCACAAATAACATATGACATGAATATATAATTGACCTCAACATAGTATACAATATTCATCGGATCCCAGCAAACACAACATGTATGGTTACATAAGGATGATCTTGATCATGTAGGGCAGCTCACAAGATCTATACATGAAGCACAAATTGGAGAAGAAAACCATATAGCTATTGTTGTGGACCCATAGTTCAGGGATGAACTACTCACGCATCACTTTGGAGGCGGGCATGGCGATGTAGATGCCTCCGGTGATGATTTCCCCAGGGTGCCGGAAGAGCTTCAAAACCCCCGAGATGGGTTCTGCGATGGCGGCCGCAACGGAACTTTTCGTGGATGGAGGCACGGTATCCATGGTTTTCCCGAGATCGTGAATAAATAGGCGGAGGAGGCGAGGTCGGTGGCGCCTGGGGCCCACCACCCCTAGGCGTGGGCCACACCCAGGCCGCGCCGTGGGGTGGCCGCTGTGGCGCCACCTTGTCCCCCTCCGGACTCTGTCTTCGTTACGATATTGACTTCGGCTTTTGTTTCTTCCAATTCCAAGAATATTTCCTGTACAACTTTTCTGAAATACAAAAACAGCAGAAAATCGGGAACTGGCACTGTGGCATCTTGTTAATAGGTTAGTGCCAGAAATCATGTAAAAGTGCAACAAAGTGTGATCAAAACATATATGAATTGGTGTAAAACAAGCATGGAGCATCAAAAATTATAGATACGTTTGAGATGTATCATTCACCTATGTGCACCAACAACTTATGCTAAGAAATACAAGCAACTATGTGATAGCAAGATATATAACTTCAAGCGCGATGGCTATCACAAAGTAAAGTGCATAAGTAAAGAGCTCAGGTATAGAATAACCGAGGCATGCGAGAGACGATGATTTATCCTGAAGTTCACACTTTTGCGAGTGGTAATCTCCGTTGGAGAGGTGCGGTGGCTTAGTTCTCCGAACACCATAAGAGGCCTCACCTTGAGGGGTGGTTGCTTGATGCACAAATGCCACAAAGGCCTCCCCAAGATGCGCTAGTCTACCACACACCAAGCGCCACGAAGGCCTCACCTTATTCTCCGGTGACCCTTTCCACAAATACCTAGGTCACGGTTTGACTAAGGGATTTCCTCGAGAAACGGAGCCTTACATAAAGGTTGAGGCACACATCCACAACTTAATTGGAGGCTCCCAACAAATCACCACAAAGGTCTAAAAGCCGTCTAGGGTTTCAAGAACCCAATAGAAATAAGATCCTCACTTTCACTTCCATGAATCACCGTGGAAAGCTCACACCGATGCACCAAATGCAATGGCAAATCCTTCACTCCAAAATTCCACCAAAGCTACAAAAGCTTGTGGGGAAAGAAGAGAGGAAGAACAAAGGAAATTCACAAAGAACTCCAAGATCAAGATCTAGAGGATTCCATTCACAAAGAGATTTGATTGGTAGAAATGTAGATCTAGATCTCCTCTTCCTTTTCCCTCAAAAAGATTCAAGGAGCATAGGATGAGCAGAGGATATGGCAAGCTCTCAAGGTCAATAATGGTGGAGACCAAATGGGGGAAGCTGCATCCCAAGGTAGAAGAAGGGGATATTTATAGCCCTCCCCCCCCCACACACAAAATATGGCAGTTGGAACTTTTCCAGGCCGAAATTTCCGACCTAAGGGAGGGCCGAAATTCCCCCCCCCACCATTAAGTCCTTATTTCGCCCGGAAATTCTGACCCGAATTTCCGTCCTGAGAAAATGCAACAACAGCAAAACGAGAAAGACCATGACTTGAGCATCCGACTCGATTTTGATGATCTTGGGCTCATTTAGAAGCTAGTAACAAGCTCTACAAGATTATGCAGGGAAGCAAGGGAGGATAAAAATAAATGATGAAAGTTTTGACCTATCTAAAAAAGACATACCTGTAAAACCTCCAACCTCGAAAATGCAACAAGTTTCCCGTGCAAAAAATCTTCGATGAACTAGAGCTTGTCATGAGAATAAGAACAAGATCTAAAACATCACATGGATAAGATCTAAATTACAACCAAGAAAGATGATGCAAGAATGCAAAGGTTTGAGCTCAAGCATACTATCAAGTTATGATGTCTACGCACGCTTCTATTCTTGTAGACAGTGTTGGGCCTCCAAGTGCAGAGGTTTGTAGAACAACAACAATTTTACCTTAAGTGAATCACCCAAGGTTTATCAAACTCAGAGAGGTAGAGGTCAAAGATATCCCTCTCAACCAACCCTGCAATTAAGATACAAGAAGTCTCTTGTGTCCCCAACACACCCAATACACTTGTCAGGTGTATAGGTGCACTAGTTCGGTGAAGAGATAGTGAAATACAAGTAATATGGATGATTATAAGTTGTAATTGCAATCTGAAATAAAAATGTCAGCAAGCAAACATGTAGCAAAACTGGTTGTAAACGGTGTTTCAATGCTTAGAAACAAGGCCTGGGGCACGTTCACTAGTGGACACTCTCAACAATGATATCATAATTGAATACATAAATATCTTCTCTTCACTATGCTACTCGAACCACTCTCCGGTTGGATAACGAACACCAATTCACCGCGTAGGGCTGTAAAAGCGCACGTTAAAATTCGCATTAACCCCACTCTATCACTTTGAGCATCCAAAGATAGTACTAACAAACAACACAATTTCATAGAGACATCCAACATAAACTATAACTCATGATAAGTATTTCTGTAATCTTTAGCCTAAGAGCCACACACGGTGCGCACACTGTCACCTTCACATCGTGGGACAAGGTGTCTCCGGAGATCACATTAATAAAATCACTTGAGTAGCATAATAGATGAAGAGTAACATCTACTTATTCAACTAGATTACAAAGCTCATGATCACATAAAGATCACACCATGGGAGAGAGAGATAAACCACATAGCTACCGGTAAAGCCCTCAGCCTCGGGGAGAACTACTCTCTCCTCATCATGGAGTCAACAACAACGATGAAGATGGCGGTCGAGTCGATGGAGATGGCTCTGGGGCACACTTCTTCCGGCAGGGTGCTGGAATAGAGATTTCTGTCCCCCGAAACTTGTCTTCATGATGGCGGAGCTAAGGAACTTTTCGTGGATGGAGGCTGATTCATTTAGGGTTTTCGCGGCGGGAGCATTTTATAGGTGAAAGGCGATGTCGGTGGGCGCCCGGGGCCCACACCATGCCTAGGCGTGCCCCTGGCTGCGCCTAGTGGTCCGGGTCTTCTCTGTCTCCCTTGGACTCCATCTTCGTGATGTAAAAATAGGAACTTCGGCTTTGTTTCATCCAAAATTCCGAGAATATTTCCAGAACAACTTTTCTGAAATACAAAAACAGCAGAAAACAGAAACTAGCACTGTGGCATCTTGTTAATAGGTTAGTTCCAAAAAATGCATAAAAATTCCACGAAGTGTAAACAAAACATATAGAAATTGGTGTAAACAAGCATGGAGCATCAAAAATTAAAGATACGTTTGCAACATATCAGCATCCCCAAGCTTAACTCCTGCTCTTCCTCGAGTAGGTAAGTGATAACAAAATAATTTTTGAGGTGACATGCAACCAACACAATCTTGATCAAGTTATTGTAAAAGCATTGCAAGCTGAAGATCAAAGTACTCTAAACATAGGCATGATGGATAAAATTCTAACAATGTAACTTAGCAACTATGTTACAACATGAAATGTAACACAAACAAAAGATCATGAATAATAATGCATTGAAAGCTATTTATTTGTTTCGAGCATAGAGAAAACATAGCAAAGTGGTATTCAGATTGTCCTTCATGGAATAGCAAAACATAAATGCCAAGACACCTTTAAAGTTCAAAGGGTGACTAGATACAAATAGTTTGAGAACAAGCAATAACATAATCATGAATCAATCAATAATAAATATTGGGATTATGCACATTATACTCAGAATGACAATTATACTTTCTTAATTGGTGCATAAAGTTAGAAGATGAAGACTCAACATAAAAGTAAAAGAAAGGCCATTCGCAGAGGGAAGCAGGGATTACTCATGTGCTAGTGCTTTTTTATTTAAATAAAACAGATGTATTGAACATATATTTTGAGAGGTACGTATGTCTATGATGTTCACGGGTGCTTCTATTCTTGTAGATGTGTTGGGCCTCCAAGAGCAAGAGGTTTGTAGAACAGCAGAAAGTTTCCCTTAAGTGAATCACCCAAGGTTTATCGAACTCAGGGAGGAAGAGGTCAAAGATATCCCTCTCAAGCAACCCTGAATCACGATACAAGAAGTCTCTTGTGTCCCCAACACACCTAATACACTTGTCGATGTATAGGTGCACTAGTTCGGCGAAGAGATAGTGAAATACAAGTAGTATGGATGTATATGAGTGGTAATAGTAATCTGAATAAAATATGGCAGCGAGTAAACATGCAGTAAATAAACGGAGATTCGATGTTTGGAAACAAGGCCTAGGGATCATACTTTCACTAGTGGACACTCTCAACATTGATCGCATAATAAATAAATAACTTCTCATTTGTGCTACATACACTCTTTTGGATGACAAACACATTCATTGTGTAGGGCTACAAGAGCTCCCTCAAGCCGGAGTTAACAAGCGCCACAACATTCAGCATTCATATTTAAGTTACCTTAGAGCATAATAGATCTTTGCAAAATAAACCGAGAACTAACATAGCATACACACTGTCAACATTACACCATGAAAGGGGAATAGATCACATCAATACTATCATAGTGATAATTAACTCCATAACCTACAAGAGATTATGATCATAACCTACGACAAGAACCACACGATGCACACACTGTCACCTTTACACCATGCAGGAGGAATAGACTACTTTAATAACATCACATGAGTAGCACATAGAGTAGTAGCGATACCAAGCTCATCATATGGATCTCAATCATGCAAAGCAATTCATGAGATCATTGTATTGGAGTACAGAGAGAGAGAGATTAACCACATAGCTACCGGTACAGCCCTTAGCCTCGAGGGAGAACTACTCCCTCCTCATCATGGGAGACATGGCGGTGAAGATGGCGGTGGTGTCGATGGACAAGCCTTCCGGGGCACTTCCCCTCCGGCGCGTGCCGGAACAGAGACTCCTGTCCCCCAGATCTTGGCTTCGCGATGGCGGAGGCTCTGGAACTTTCGTCCGTGGCTTTTCCGTATCGAGGTTTTAGGTCGTGAGGCTTAACAGGCAAAGTGGCGGAGTCGGAGGGTCCCGGGCCACCACACGTAGGGGGCGCGCCTGTGCCCTTGGTCGTGCCCTGGCGTGTGGCCCCCTGTGCGCCCCTCCGGTGCCTCTCCGTTTCCTGAAGCTTCGTGCAATTATAAGATGATGGGCGTTGATTTCGTCCAATTCCGAGAATATTTTCCTTACTAGGATTTCTGAAACCAAAAACAGCAGAAACAGAACTGGCACTTCGGCATCTCGTCAATAGGTTAGTTCCGTAAAATGCATAAAAACGATATAAAGTGTAAACATGTTATTGTCATAAAACAAGGTGGAAAATATAGATTTGAGACGTATCAGTTTATGTCAACGAATGGCATCAAATGATTTATCATCCTTTCATGTTTAATGGCTTCAAGAGTGGCTACCATAGAGAGAACAATAAAATTCCTCTTATCCTTTGTTTGAACAAGCTAAGTTCATGATTTCTCAAGCCCATAGTGTTAGGAGATTTATTTGATTATTTGTTTATTTTATATTTAGTGGGTTGGGCACCCGTTTGCCTGCTCTTTTTACAATATTAGGAACTAGAACATTATGCATGCTAGTCAAGGTGTGAAGCCAAATAAACACGAAAGAGACAATAAAACATCCAACACTTCCTCATGAGCTAAAATAGGAACACAAAACATGTAATAGCTTTTAAAGGTTTTAAAGGTAGCACACAAGAAATTTAATTTGGAGTGCCTATGAAATACCACACATAGGTAGGTATGGTGGACACATTTGCCAAACTTTGGATTTTTGGGAGTTGGATGCACGAGTAGAGCTCATACTCAGTACAGGTGAAGGCTAGCAAGAGACTTGGAGCGACCAACTAAGAGAGCAATAATGACCATAATCATGCATAGCGATAAAATATTATTAATCAAAGCATAAAGTGAGATTACAAGTCAAAAGCTAAATGTTCATAGAGGCTTGAGGTGAATGGTTTGTAGTCATAACATGGTGTAAGCATGCGCCAGGTCAACCCAAATAAAATATTTAAAGGAGAATACCACAATATTATACTTTTATATGATTAAAACAACACATGATTCTTTCAATGGCACATTAAGCACTCTCAGATATTTGAGACAAGTCATGCTACAACAATAACTACTAAGCATATAATTAAAATAATATCTAACATGACATGTTAAAATCTAAGCCACAGTCTAAACAAGCTTCCTTTTGTACCAATATAAGCATGAAATATTTTACTCTTCTCCAACAGCAATCAATTTTTTTTGAAACAACTCTCACAATAATTTATCGATGAAGACCAGAGAGCTAATCATACCTAACTAAAGAAAACTAACAAGCTCTGAACAAGAGATGCATGAAAAACATAAGCTAAAAGCATTGCAGTAGCTAGACAAGAATACTCAACAAATATAAGTGAAGAATACGAGTATTCACATGAAAAAGCAGCGTGTCTCTCTCCCACACAAGAATGCTAGGATCCAACCAAGTTGATTACAGGAAAAACAAAAATAAAGACAAAATAAAGATGCTCCAAGAACAACACATAGTATATGAAGCAATAAAAATGTAGTATCTTGAAAGATGACCTGATATTTTTGTTGATGAAGAAGGGGATGCCTTGGCATCCCCAAGCTTTAACGCTTGTACCTCTTGGATATTTCTTGGGGTGACATGGGAATCCCCAAGTTTGAGCTTTTTTCCATCCTTCATCTCATCACATCATTTTCCTCTCCCACTTGAAAACTTCCTTCGTACAAAACTTCACACAGTTTTCATTAGCAACATTAGTGTATTCAAGATAATAAATCCACTTTGGTTCAGTTTCAACACAAGTCAAACATCCATTAGAACATTAGCTACTGTAGCAACTTCTTTTAAAAGCTCTTTCTCTCAAAAGAACTCAAAGAGAAAAATATTAAGAGGCAAATGCAAATAGTGGCAGAAATCTGTCAAAACAGAACAGCAGGTAAAGATCAATTTTTTCGAAAATCCTCTGTTGGTCAAATCGAAAAGTGCAAAACTAATGAAAGTTAGATAATAACCTAGGACATATGCTCAAATATTTTCAGATCAATCTGATGCTCAGGATGAGAGTAATAAAAAATTTGGTGGCAGCATAGAATCTGTTTCGGGACAGCAACTTCCCCAAATCTTACCTTCTTCCTATTAGAGGTTGTTCTTGGCAGAAAAACGAAATAAAAAGGATAAGGAGAGGTTGTTAAAGAGGTAAGTCTAACCCACTTCCTATGAGAAATAATCTTGTAAAGAAACAAGTCATGGAAGCGCAAAGCAACAAGCATAGGAAAGCAAAACAAGTGCAACTTCAAAATTTTCAACATAAAGAGGTGAAACTTAATATTGTTGAGATACATAAAACCATGTTTCCTCTCTCATAACAACTTGCAGTAGCATAATGAATAAAATTAAAAATATAACTATCACATAAAACATTCTTATCATGAGCCACATGCATAAAATAATTATTAATCCCCACATAAACATAGTCATTCTTATTAATTATAGTGGGAGAAAATTCAACAAAGTAGCTATCATTATTATTCTCATCACCATAATCATCAAATATAGGAGGCATATTGTAATCATAATGAATTTTCTCCTCAATAGTAGGTGGACTGAAAATATGATATTCATCATTGTAATCATCATATATTGAAGGTATAGTATAATCATAAGCAATTTTGTCCTCTAAAGTTGGGGAACTAAAAAGATCATTGATACGTCCAAAACGTATCTACTTTCCCGAACACTTTTGCTATTGTTTTGCCTCTAATTTGTGTATTTTGGATACAACTAACGCGGACTAACGCTGTTTTCAGCAGAATTGCTCTGGTGTCTCGTTTTTGTGCAGAAATCCAACTTTCAGGAAAATCCTCGAATTTATGCGAAAGGCCCTATTTTCCTAGAATACCGACGGAGCCGATACAAGCGTGGGGCTCGAGGCCCCACACACCGGGCGCGGTCTGGGGCGCGCCGCCTTGTTGTGTGGGCGCCCGGCGGCCCCCGACGCTCTCCTTCGGACTATATACGCCTTTCGAAAATGGCGGGTACGTCGATATTTCCAGAGACCATCTGGCCCGCCGCCATCGCGAACTCCGCCGGGGACCAGAAACCCGTTCCGGCACTCCGCCGGACGGGAATTGGAGGATCTTCACCGCCATCACCACCGACGCCTCTCCATCGACCAGCCATGTTTCCCCCATCCATGTGTGAGTAATTCCCGCTGTAGGCTGAAGGGGGTAGGAATTGGATGAGATTGATCATGTAATAGTCACAAGATTGTTAGGGCATGGTGCCTAGTATCCGTAGATGTTACTTTTATGATATTGTTGCAACTTGTTATGCTTAATGCTTGTCACTAGGGCCCGAGTGCCATGATCTCAGATCTGAACATGTTATTGTTTCATCATTATATTCATTGTTTATTGATCTTACCCTGTTGTATACACATGTCATTGTCCGGAACCAATGGCCCCTAAGTGACAGAATCAGACAACCGGAGGGGATGGTAGTGATGTGAGGATCACATGTGTTCACGAGTGTTAATGCTTTGTAGGTACTCTATTAAGGAGTACCTAATTTAGTTTCCTAGAGGCTGCCACCGGGTGGTAGGACAAAAGATGTTGTGCAAGTTTCTCATTGCGAGCACGTAGGACTATAATTGGAACACATGCCTATTGATTGATTAGTACTTGGATACCGCTTTATTATTACCTGCCGCAAATGCCCTACCATGATTGTTATATGAATTCTCTCATCCATGCAACGCCCGTTCATCCGTCCTCGTGCCTACAGTATTTTAATCCTGTTGTTTACTATAATCACTACCGCTGTCTTTATTTCACCGCGTCGTTATTTCACTATTCCTACGCTATAAAACTGTTGTTACTGATAAACTCTTGCGAGCAAGTCTGTTTCCAGGTGCAGCTGAATTGACAACTCCGTCGTTAAGGCTTACAAGTATTCTTTGTCTCCCTTGTGTCGAATCAATAAATTGGGTAATACTTCCTCGAAGACTGTTGCGATCCCCTATACTTGTGGGTCATCAAGACTATTTCCTGGCGCGTTGCCGGGGAGCATAGCTTTATTTGCAAGTTCACTTGGATTGATATTGTTCGCTGCAAATTCTCCATCATGGGTAAACCTCGCGATACTAAAGTCGCCATATTACCATCCACTACAAGAAAAGGTACAACTCTGAGTACCTCTGCTGCTCTTGATTCACCATCTGTGATAAGTCAACTTGTTTCACCACCACAAACTTCATGTGTTGGTATTTCTGCTGAATTGAAAATTCCTCTGATAATTTTGATGATGCTTCTACTGATAATGCTGGTTCATTAGGTCATTTTCTAGATGCTACAATTGCTAGGTCTAGACAAATTGAAATTACTGAAACTCCTAATGAAAATACTGTTACACCTGTTAATTCACCTGAGATTGATGATCTTGATGAAGATTATGTGGAACTTGATGATGATTTTATTGATAAATGCAATGCTACTACTAGTACAAGTAACCTTAAAAAGCTTATTGCACAACATGCTGTTAGATATAAACTGTCTCCCGATCCTAAATTTGCCACATCTCCTATAAACATTAAGGATAAAAATTATGACTTTTCTCTTGATTTATCTCATATATCTATTGTTGAGAAAACACCTTTCCGTGGTACTGAAAAAGAGAGTGCTGTAGAACATATGAATGAGCTTTCCACTTTAAGTAGCTTGTTTTCTGATGATGTTAAGATGCGTACTTATTTTGTTGCTAAGATTTTCCCATTCTCATTAAAGGATGATGCTAAGATTTGGTATAATAATTTGCCTCCTGATTCTATTAATAGTCCAAGTTGTTTGCTTGATGTTTTCTTTCGGAAATACTTTCCCGCTAGTGCTCAACATATGGCTCTACAGAGAATTTATAGTTTTGATCAAGAAGATGGAGAGAAATTGCCTGAGGCTTGGGCAAGATTTTGCTCTCTTATTAGAGCTCGGCCTGACATGATTTGGAAAAGCATGATTTACTTGATATATTTTATAGTGGACTAACCATTGAGTCTAGGGCATACCTGGATAGTTGTGCTGATTGTGTTTTCAGAAAAGAACTCCGGACGAAGCTGAAGAATTATTGGCAAGATAAGCAAAAATCATGATGATTGGTCTACACCTGAACCAACTCCGACACCAATACTGATGAAGAGGGTATGATTGAATTAAATGATGAAGATATGAGGGAAGCCAAGAAATCTCTTATGGAGAAAGGTATTAAATCTGAAGATGTGAAGAATTTTCCTCCAATAGAAGACCTATGTAAGATAATTCCCCTTCATCCACAATCGAGGTACATTCTCTTCAACGCTTTGATAGAGGAGATATTCCATATTCAAAACCTCATGATCAATGTTTAGATGAATTTGATAATTATATTGTTAAGCAAAGTAATTTTAATATGAGAGTAGAGAATCATCTAATGGAAAATTCTCAAGCTATTGGTAAATTGCATGATATTGTGGAGAGAACCTCCAATGATGTTAAGATGCTTGTTAAACATTTTGATATGATTCCTCAAATTGATCAACTTACTAAAGTGCAAATGACTTGTTAAAAAATAATCATGAAGAGAAACAAGTTTATGAAGTGACAACTAGAGGCGGTGTTTCTACCCAGATCCTCTATATCCCGAAGGGCATCCCAAAAGAATTGAACAAGATTCTCAATGAATTAAAGAAATTAGTAGTCCTTCTAAGAAAAAGAAGAAGAAACATAAAATTGTTGTAGAATCCTTCGAACCTGTTAATGATCCTAATAGTATTTCTATTTCGATGCTGAAACTGAAAGTGGTAATGAACATGATGAAGATAATGATAAGAATGATGCTCCGGATAAAGAAGAAATTGAAAAGGAACCTGAAAAGAATGATAAAAATAAAAAGTACACTAAAGAAGATTTTATTACAAAGAAACATGGTAATGAAAGAGAACCTTGGGTTCAAAAGCCAATGCCTTTTCCTGCTAAGAAACTAAAATCAAAGGAGGAGGAACATTATAATAAATTTTGTGATTGGATGAAACCTTTATTTTTGCAAATCCCTTTGACTGATGCTATTAAATTTCCTCCTTATTCAGAGTATATGAAAGATATTGTCTCTAACAAAAGGAAAATTCCCAATGAGGAGATTTCCACTATGCTCGCTAATTACTCCTTCAATGGTAAGGTTCCAAAGAAGCTTGGAGACCCAGGTATACCGACTATTCCTTGTTCCATCAAGAATAATTATGTTAGAACTGCTCTATGTGATTTGGGAGCAGTAGTTAGTGTAATGCCTTTTTCTCTTTATAAGAGACTTGATTTAGATAAGTTGATACCAACTGATATATCTTTGCAAATGGCTGATAAATCTACTGCTCCTGTTGGTGTATGTGAAAATGTTCCTGTTCAAGTTACTCAACATTGCTTGATATTAACTGATTTTGTTGTGTTGGAAATGCCCGAAGATGATAATATGTCCATTATTCTTGGAAGACCCTTTCTTAATACTGCAGGGGCTGTTATTGATTGCAATAAAGGCAAGGTTACTTTCAATGTTGATGACAAGGAACATACCGTCTATCCAAAGAGATTGATAAAGTATATGGAGTTAATACAATTTTTAATGTGAAAACTATCAAAGTGGGATCCATTGATTGTCCTATATATGAGCCTAAAGAAGAATATCAAACTCTTGTGATTGGATCCATATCAATTCAATATAAGGTAACATGATTGATTTGAGGTTTATTTCTTCTTATGTCATATAAAATTTATTTGGTAGCAAGACTTGATCAACCTTGTTAACAAGTATATTTTAATGCATAAGAGAGCTAAACAACATTTCTTTCTTTCTTTCTCCCTCCATTTGTTTTACTTGCTGTAGCACTTTTTGTTTTGCAATATGCTTTAGTTGTTTAAGATTTTGGAAATTATTTTCCTGCGCAGTAATAATTAATTTAACACCAGAAATGTGCATTTTTCGAAGTTCTCAAAAATTTACAAAAATTATACTGGTAGTCTTATTTTTCGAAGGAGCACCTGGGAGCACCTGGGGCACCTGGGCACCCAGGGTGGCACCCCAGGTCACGCGGCCAGCAAGGGGGCGCCACACTGGTGTGTGGGCCCCTCCTTGCCCACTTCATCATCTCTTTCACCTCACTTCTCTCTCCCGAAAAACTCGTACTCACTTTCTCACTCTCGTTTCAAGAACTCGGATTTCGATCTCTTTGCTCACCCAGATTGCTGAAATTTGGCACATTTGCTCTGGTATGTGTTACCACCCGATTTTGGCCAAATCAGGAGATGGGCCGTAAGTGAAGATGGGCTTGAAGGGCGTACGCGTGGAGCATCTTCGGCGGCCTTGCGCTAAGAGTTTGGGCTAAGTTGCCCATGTATCTGTAATATAGTAGACCGCATTGTAATTTAGATTGAGAGATAGAGTCTGGCCCGTGCACGGTTAGGTGCACGCCAAATTAGAAAGTCCCTTGGACTATAAATATGTATCTAGGGTTATCGGAAAAGGAGGACAATCATCGTTCAACCAACACAAATCGCGCACGCCACCTTTCGGGGTTTCTCCTGGGTAGGACATGTTGCCTAGATCGCATCTAGCGATCTAGGCAGCATACGTTATTCGTTTATTGTACTGCTCGGGCTGAAGCCTTGTTGATGGCGAGCAGCACTATTTACTCCAGTGTTTAGGGGCCATTGATGCTTTCGCATATCTGCGTGGCAACCCCTCGACATCTAGCTGCCTTACACCTATCCAGGTGTAAGGCAGCATCTTGCTTGTTCGTTACTTAGTAGATCCGATCCGTTTTTGCTCCGCAGGGATTAGTTTAATATCTGCATAGTTAGGCCTTATGCTGGGGTCGGACGATCCGAGCGTTAGATGTTGTTGTCGTCCCTGCAAGGGATGTTCTGGGAATCAACGTTATGTTGGTTTTTAGGCCTCGTAGGGGTAGTTTGCATCATTTTCCGTAGCTGCTAGGCCCGATCACACGTAGGACGTTCTATGCGGTGAAAACCCTAAACTGTCGTGATTCTTTAGCTTTGTTTTGATCAAGCAGGATCCATGTGGTAAATCCAACGTGAAACATGGGGCCACCGGCCTGAGCCGATCCACGGGCAACCTGAGAGCCGATAGGGCTCGTATTTAATGTTTACGTGTCTACCATGCAGGAACAATCGAGGCTCTAACACCTTCCTGATCGGGTCTAGGTCAGGTGGCACGCCTAGCAACCGCCAGGACGGGGCTGGAAGATTTGCGGGAGCGAGGTGCCAGGGTCCACTAAGCGGCCCCGGGAGCCTCCCGGCTCTCTGTGTTGCCAAGCCGTCGGTGGGTTTTGGAGGGTAACACACATTCTGGGCCCGATGGGACCTCTTCTGCAACATCCACGTCAACACCGACATCCGAGATGGCAGAGGAACAGATCACATACGAGGATCTCCCTCCCGATCATAAGAAGAAGTACGATGAGCTGAAGGCCATCGTTGAAGCCGAACTCATCGGCTCATTTGAGAAGACCCATTCGCACGGCATCAGGTTCAAAGGATTCACGCCACAAGGCGTCCTTGAAGGGGTGGATCTGTCTCTCCTCGATGAACGTACCAGAGCCCCCGCGACAGGAAATCAACTACGTGGGTGGCTCACCGCTACATCGGCATTCTGAGAGCCTGGTGAATTCTTTGAGCGCGTTCCGGGTGGTCCAAGAGATCATGGAGCGTCGGTACTCCCCTTCAGACCTGCTCTAGGGACTCACCAAGAGAAGTGCAACCCCACCAGGCCACCATTGCCGTGACATGGCAGCTCCACACAACAAGGTTCACCGGCATACGTTGTCTACAAGGTTGGAGGTGATCCGGCGACTACCAGTTCTTATATGAGCCGCCCAAGAGATCCCACGCGGATACGTGTGCACGTTTGTGCCGGACTGCAACAACCGGATGCAGGCGATCCAGCTCCAACAGGAGGGATTGCGGAGCAGGAGCCATTGTTCCAGGAGGAACACCACAGCGGGGGGTTTGGAGCAGAAGCTGAGAAACAGGCGTGGCTAGCCAAGTACCACTGCACCAGCCCAGGAAAGCTCATCTGCCACTACCTCACCTGTGGGGATCAGCGCAGTCCTGAGAGATCAGTTCGGCATCTTGCCGGAAGAAGGTAATCGGCTATTCCAAGCCGTACTCCCAATGAGTTTGACCTGATCCCACTACCACCTAAGTACCGGCCCGGACTTCAACAAATTCGGGGTCGAAGGATCTAGCTGCATCGAGCACGTGAGCCGATACTTGCCCAGCTGGCATGGCTTCATCGGATCAGCTACGGGTGAGGTGCTTCGCAATCCCTCACCGGTCCAGCTTTTGATGGTACACCTCGCTGCAGCCAAATTCCACGATCATCAAGCAGCTGGAGGAACAGCCACACCTAATATCATTCAAGCATGAGCTGGTATTGCCGAACTAGCACAGTTCGGTGAGGCAGGAGAGACGTGTTCGAGGACATTCTGCGTTTCAGAACTGTCAGAACCGATGCTATTCGGTTCATTTGAGTGAAAAGAAGTGGTCGAGCTGGCCGTTGGGCCTTGCCGCGCCGGTCAAGTATCTTGGTCCAGAGACTGACCTTATATGAACAACGCCATCCAGAACTGTACCAGGACAAGTTCAAGCGCGCGATAACCCTGGTCAACGCTGATGAGGATGAAGATTCTGCGGAAGATCAAGAAGTCGCAGTAGCCGAGTGGACTCGGACGCCAGTGCCTGTGTCCTGCAAATGGGTGAACCCGCCAGGGCCTCCAAGAGGATTGGACTTTGATGTGAGCAAACTGAACAGATCTTCGATCTGCTACTGAAAGAGAAACAGTTGAAGCTCCCTCAAGGCCACAAGATCCCTACGGCGCAAGAGATGAACAAAAGGCCATACTGCAAATGGCATCATACGTTCACGCACGCCACCAACGATTGCAAAGTATTGCACGCACAAATTCAGATGGCGATAGAATCAGGCCGATTAACTTTCGGACAGTTTGCCATGAAGGTAGACATGCGTCCGTTTCCGGACGTCAACATGGTGGACCTAAGCCACTCCATAAGGGAGCCTGGGTGATGTCAATATGGCAGGGTTTGTGATCCGCCATGGCAAAGATAAGCAGAGCAGCCACACTCGTGGCAAAGATAAAGAGGAGGCCGTTCCACGCGAGGTCCCAAGATGATGACAGACGGTACCTAACCGAGGAGGAGGTGAGAAGCACGCGGTATCAACGCCCACTCTCCGCGCATCTCCTCAACAAATGTGAGCAGCAGTATGACCGACGTCGGCGCTACGACGAAGACGATGAAAGATATCGTCGGCCTGAGTAAACAGAGGTATCGTCGGACGACAGAACAACGGCACGAACGTCGCGCTAGAGGGAGGCCAAGGAGCAAGACAACGTGGATAAGCACTGGAACTGTCCCTTCTTCAAACATGGGACTGGGATTGCCAACAATCGAGAACTGGCAGTGCAAACAGCAAAGGAAGAGGACAAATGTAGATTCAGTGTTCGAGCGCCTAGGGCCTCTCCCGCCAACAAACGAGCTGAGTCATCTCAAGAAGAAGACTTTGAGAGTCGATGGAGAAGAAGATAGGTCACCGACCAAGGTGGTGCCCCTGATGGACTCACCATTCTTAGAAGCGAGGTGCAGCGGCTGCGAAACCCGGAAGAAGCCGAGCACGCACCGACACGTTGAGGAAGAGCGCGGCCGACCTGGCCGCGAAAATCCAGCAAACATTGGAGACGAAGGCGCGCAAAGAAAGTATGGCCCCAAACAGCGAAAGCCGATGCACAGTATCGGCCGATGCCGATGCAGACATCGGCTGACACAAACATGGTGTTTATATCTGTCGGAGTTTCGCGCTCCAAGCGACGAGGAAGTTTCAATGGCTCAATTCACCGGTCCACGACCAGTTATCTTTGAGAAGCCACGAGATAGAAGCTACAGGCATCTGAAAGCCCTATACTTGAGGGGTTACATCAATGGGCAGCCTGTCAGCAAGATGTTGGTGATACTGAGCGGCAGTCAACATAATGCCATATTCCATGCTACGTCGTTTGGGGCATTCCAGCGATGATGATCAAGACCAACATCACATTAAGCGACTTCAACGGCAGGCCGTCGAGCGAAAGGTGTTCTGAATGTAGAGCTTACTGTAGGCCGGAAGACCATACCTACCGCGTTCTTCATCGTCGACAGCAAAAGCAATTACGCTGTCCTATTGGGAAGGGACTGGATCCATGCTAACTGTTGCATTCCGTCTACGATGCACCAATGCATCATACAGTGGGATGGAGATGAAGTGGAAGTCGTTCAGGCGGATGACTCGATCGAGATATCGTTAGCTGCCATGAGCGTGTGGGAGGCAGATAACCAAGAGCCGCTCTCAATCGGCTTAGAGGGTTGAGCGCATCGAAGCTTCAAATGGGGTAAGGCTGGTTTTATCCACCGGCCTAACAGAGTAGGTCCAAGACATTGGACGTACGTGGCAAGCCGATCCCGAGATCGGCCCTCAAAATGAAAAGCAAAGGATCTTATCTCCAGCATGCCACGTAGCTACAATGGAAATCCAAGAAGTTGCAAACCATCGCCAAAGGCAACGAACGGAAACCGATTCCCGCAATCGGCCAAAATTATCCTCAACATACTTTTGTCTGTGTTCAGCATTGATCCAACAATGCAGAGCCGAAGTGCCATCAATTACTTGACAGTAATCGGCTCGGGGGCATATAGATGGATAAGACACGAGGATACGAAGCTGAGAATGCATGTCAAATGCCCAGCAGAACAGCTCAAATATGGGGGCCGATACGTAAACAAATCGGCCGTAAAATGGAAAATCCAAAAATTTTGGGCACAGCCGATGCGTAGACATCGACTTAAGAATTCAAAGCCGGTGCACAGCCATCGACTCAAGGGGCAGAAGCCTAATGGAGCGGTCATCAAGTTACGTGGCGAGGCTTCTACTGGAGGAACCCCTCATTAGGATTGCTTGGTGACTCATCCCTTCAAGGACTTCCAACTCCTTCGGCAAGACTTCAAGCTCGGCAGCAAGCGTCAGTTCGGGCGTCCAAGACGGCCCTTTTCTCATTTAAGCTGGTATTTGCCGGCAAGTTTGAGGATCGCAGCCCTGGCCAACAGCAAGAGCAACATGAGCGTGCAGATCAGGCCAGATCATGAGAACTCCGACGATCGCCCAGTTGGACAAAATCACATCCTCACCAGCTAGTCTCGCCTTGACCGAGGCTCGGGGGGCAGCTGGTCTGGTGGATGTTGTTTAGAAGCCGATTGGGATATCATCGGCTGATCCTTCGCCGCAACTTTCTTCAACAAATGATGAATTCTTGGAGATTACCAGGTCTCAAAGTCGTCAGTTGAGGAATGGAATGATGGATTACGTAGGACCGATGCGTTGACATCGGCTTATTAAGCATTGGTTGACGGAGAATCGGCTAAATCAATTTGTGGAAAATCGACAAAATCAAATTGGAAGAAATTCTTCATTGATAAAAGGGGATTTCTTACAAGAAGGAGCTGATTGCTCTCAAAAGGAACTCGCTGGAGGGATACATTGCCCTAATCTATTACTCCTAGCTCTATCCTATCTGGGGCCGCCGCTGCCCTCATCGTCGCCGTCGCCGCCGTCGGTGCTGCTCCCGGCTGGTTCTTCGTCGCTGCTGTAGCGACCTCCGGCGGGACCTTCATTGTCCTCGTCCTCTTCGTCGGCGTCGGCATCGTCGCTGTCGAAGTCGCTCATGTTGCCCGGCCAAGGGCAGAACCGCGGCGGCTCGAGAGGGGCATCGTCCTCCTCCTCCTCCTCTCCTTCACCTCCTCAGCCGAGGAGGGACCATCGAGAAGCTGCCGTCTGCCACTTCCTCCGACGACGACCCAATGAGGAAAGCGTAGGTCGCCTTCCCGTCCGTTAGGGACTGGTCATCTTCAGACCAGACGGAGGAGTCGTGGGTCGACTCGTCCCCGTCGGCTATGGCGCGACGGATGTTGGCCGCATGGGCTCCTCTGCTTCCACTCCGGCGTCGGCTCGCGAGAAGGGGAAGATTGGGTGGAAAGACCCGATGAGGGAGAAGAAGAGGAAGAAGACATGTTGGCCGAGGAGGGCTTTTGGGAGTGCTAGTGCGAGGAGGATGAAGAAGGGAACTACAGGAAGTGGCCAAATAAAAAGGGGATATAACGATTTAATGCTTAAGCAGTTTCCAAGGACGTGGTGCCAAAACCGTCAAACCGTGCAGAGAAGTTGAGAAGGCAAGAGTCATGATGAAGAATACTGTGACGGTTCTGCTCTGCCGCGACATGACCCTTCGAAGGATAGATGGTTTTGCAATTATCATTATCAAAACCAGGGGGCATGTTACCACCCGATTTTGGCCAAAGGAGATGGGCGTAAGTGAAGATGGGCTTGAAGGGCGTACGCGTGGAGCATCTTCGAGGCGGCCTTGCGCTACGAGTTTGGGCTAAGTTGCCCGTGTATCTGTATATAGTAGACCGCATTGTAATTTAGATTAGAGAGATAGAGTCCGGCCCGTGCACGGTTAGGTGCACGCCTCAATTAGAAAGTCCCTTGGACTATAAATATGTATCTAGGGTTATCGGAAAAGGAGGACAATCATCGTTCAACCAACACAAATCAGGCGCATCGCCACCCCTTTCTTCGAGGGTTTCTCCCGGTTAGCACCATGCTGCCTAGATCGCATCTAGCGATCTGAGCAGCATCGCGTTTATTTACCTTGTACTGCTCGTGTGAAGCCTTGTTGATGGCGAGTACTATTTATCATTAGGTGTTTAGGGGCTTGCATTGATGCTTTCTCGCATATCTGCGTGGCAATGCCGTCCTCGATTTAGCTGCCCTTACACCTATCCAGGTGTAAGGGCAGCATCTTGCTTGTTCACTTAGTAGATCCCATCCGTTATAGTTGCTCCTTGCTCCAGGATTAGTTTAATATCTGCATAGTTAGGCTTATGCTGGGTCGGACGATCCGGTAGTGCGTTAGATGTTGTTTACCATCCCTGCAAGGGATGTTCCGGGAATCAACGTTATGTTGGTTTTTAGGCCTCTCGTAGGGGTAGTTTGCATCATTTTCCGAGTTGCTAGGCCCGATCACACGTAGGACGTCCGGTTATGTGGTGAAAACCCTAAATCGCCGGGGATCGTTTAGCTTTGTTTTGATCAAGCAGGATCCCCATGCCATTGTAAATCCAACGTGAAAGGGGGAGACTCGGCTCCTTGAGCCGATCCACAGGGCAACCTGAGAGCCATAGGGCTCGTATTTAAAGCGCGTCTACCATGCAGGAACAATCGAAGCACTCTAACACCTTCCTGATCGGGTCAGGTCGGTGGCACGCCTAGCAACCGCCAGACGTGGTCGAAGATTTCCGGGACGACGCGAGGTGCCGGGTCCACTAAGCGGCCCGGGAGCCTCCGCCTCTTCGTGTTGCTTAGCCATTGCCCGTCGGTGGGTTTTGGAGGGTAATGCGATGTGACTCCTTTATCCAATTAGAATTTTGTTTGGTTGAGTATATATTGAATATTTTGCTGCTGTAGGTAACATGTTTAGTGAGCTTGCATGCTTGTTCTAAGTGGTAGAAACTAGTTTTGATGCATGTTTAGTACTCTAGCAAGTTCCTATAGTAGTTCCCCTCAATTATACACCTTGAAATCAAATTTTATAATGATTGTTGAAAAATTTCAGAGAAGGAAAATGAACAACTACAACTTTGGAGAGGTGTTCGAAGGAGAGACGAACGAGCACGGGGAGGCCCTCGAGGGCATCCACTCGGATTAGACGATCCTATAATGAGGACGTGATTGCACCGAGCTTCGATGAGGGCAATGGAGATCCTAATGCTTCATCTTTTCCATGCTATGAATTTTTGAGTAATGCAGGGTTATTGGATGATTTCTTGACTCTCATCGGAAAGGCGGGATTAACCACCTATATGGAGGATGAGAGGAAGCAATACTACATGCTCACTAAAATCTTTGTGGAGAGCTTCAAGTTCAACAACAAGCACTTCAACCCGACGGTTGCATTCAAGATTTATGGTAATCCTGTTACTATGAAGTTGAAGGATTTTTGTGCCGCATTGGGTATTGCCCCTGCAGGTACAGCTAAGAAGATTGAGGACAACCCGGGTTTTGCTGGAGCTCTATCGAAATTACAAATGATGATTGCCGCACCATTCAGCGTGGCAAGATAAGAAACATTCAACTCCCTGCCATTAAGTATTTTGCTTATTACCTTGCTACTAGCATTCTTGGTAGGGAGAACACTAGTAATATTTCTAGTTACCATCTTGCTTTCTTAATTGCTGCACTCACTGGGGAGACACCTTATCATCTTGGTTCTGTTATTGCTCGCTGGTCTAACAAGGGGCCTATTTATGGGGGAATAATTGCATCGCGTATTTTGGCACGCCTAGATCTCCCTCTTGACCCTAATGATGTAGAAATACCACCTGTTAAGTTAGATATTACTGCTATGAAGAGTCACCAATTTGTTACAGTTGACTCTAGTATGGATAATATTGTTTATAGAATGTTATTTGCTGACGGGGATGAGAGGGAAGTCCTTTTGCCCCAAACAGATTTGTTCATATTGGCAGGAAACCATGGTCGCGCTCTAAGGAGGAGGTGGATGAGCAATTGAAGATACAAGGCTTCCACCAGCATATGACTCCAAGGACGCTGAGCCCTCCTACGACTACACCGTCACGTACTTGGTGTTTTCCAACACATACCTGGAACCGGTCGTTCTTCGTCGTACTACGGAGACACCACTTCATGGGGACCGTGGGAATGAACTCCACTTAGGCCAAAGCCTAAGCTTGGGATACCGGCATCACTCATTCTTTGCATATTATGGTTTCTGGATACTTGTACATACTTGTTTAGTTTCTTAGAGTGGTTTTCTAATGAGAGGGACATGATATTTGGGGAAGTGCTGTCCAAAAACAGATTCTGTCTGTTTACCAAAAAAATTCGCACGCACAGCCAGAACGTTTTGAGTTGCAAATTTTTGAGCATGTGCCCCAGGTTGTTATCTAACTTTCATTAGTTGAACACTTTTTGATCTGAGCAATGGAAGATTTTGTTAATTTCTGATTTCTGTACTGCTGTCAGGTTTTGGCAGATTTATGTCATCCTGCTTTTCTGTGTTTCTGTTAGTTTGCATTCTTTGTTTTCGCTTTGTTTCTTCCTAAAACACAAAAAGACCAAAATATTTCTGTTGTTTCTCTTCACCATTTATTTATTTGGTTCTTTGCTCTTATTTCACTTTTTTGCTATCGTTGGTTTGCTATGAGAAAACCCAAAAGATTTTTGCTTTGTTTTCTTGTTTCCTTTTGTTCTTGTTTCTAACCCGAAAACATCAAAAATATTTGTTGTTCTTCTTTGGTTTTGTAAAGTTCATTAGGGAGTTCAGAGGTCTCCGGTGGTTGGAGCTTGGTTTCATTTCATATTATTATTCAAGCTGCACAAGTGAAAGGCAATAATGACGATCTACGACAATTTGACTGTGGTGAGAGGCTGGTATGTACATATACTCATCCATGTGAGCATGCTTAGTTGGTTCATGTGAGGTATATGTCATTTAATGAAAGTCTAGTAGTTTATGATCTCTCATGATTAGTTCCAATCTATTAATAATGAGTAGCATGTCATGGATATTTGCTTGCATTGTTTTATTCATAGATCGGTATGACATTGTGGTATCCTCCTCTGAATAATTCACTTGAATCGACTTGGCACATGCTCACGCATGCATATGACTAAACAAAAGTCAATTAAGCCTCATGATCTACTTTGTTTCAGTTCTTGTATCACTTTTATGCCTCGTTAATTTTATTTTGTCGCAAGCATGATTATGACAGTTATTGCTCTCTTGATTGTCGCTTCCCAATCTATTGCTAGCCTCCACTTGTACTGCGGGAACGCTGCTCATGCTTCCAAACACCTGAAAACCAAGTTGTTCCAAAGTGTCCACCATAAATACCTATGCATGGCATTTCAAACCATTCCAAGTAAATTCTCATGTGCTACCTTTAAACCTTCAAACTACTTCTCAATTTGTGTTAATGTTTTATAGCTCATGAGGAAATATGTGGTGTTTTATCTTTCAACCTTGTCATTTACTCCGGACAGACTTTCACCAATGGACTAGTGGCACATCCGCTTATCCAATAATTTTGCAAAAAGAGCGGCAACGGGGTTCCCAGCCCCAATTAATCAACCTTCATTAATAATTCTCTTCACGTGTTTTGCTCTTCATCAATAAGCAACTTAACCTGCAAATAGACACTTCCCATGGTATGTGAATGTTGGAAGGCACCCGAGGATCTCGGTTAGCCATGGCTTGTGTAAGCAAAGGTTGGGGGAGTGTCATCCATAATGAAACTAAAATACATGTGTAAACAAAAGAGAAGAGGGATGATCTACCTTGCTGGTAGAGATAACGTCCTTCATGGGAGCCGCTCTTGAAATCTGGTTGGCGAGGTGGTTAGAGTACCCACTATCATTCGTTGACAACAAACACTTCTCAAAATAATTTTACTTCTGTCTTTGAAAAATGAAAATCTCTAGCACATGTTAATCCCTTCCTCTCTGCGAAGGGTCAATCTTTTACTTTTATGTTGAGTCATCATCCTTTCTTTGAGCACTTTCTTGAGAGCACGACTGTCATTCTTAGTATAATATGCTTGTCCCAAAATATGATCAGCTGTGGTATAACTTTGATGCTTATCTTTGACAAATTTACTTCTAGTCTTTCTATGAACTTCAGAGCCCGGGCATTTATGTTTTGCTACAAATAAAGGCAAGCGAGATACCACTTTATCATATCTTTCTATGAACATTGCAATCCGGCTTATTGAAGTGTTTCATGATGTGCTTGTTATTAGTTTGTTGGTATCTCTTTATGATTGACACAGTTACTAGGATGACTTTATTTGCATGTACCTTATTATGAATTGCTTACACTTGCCATATCATGAGAATATTTACATCATATGAACAAATGTGTTCGTGAAAGTTCTTTTATCGCTCAGTTGTTAACTGAATTGCTTGAGGACAAGCAATAAGCTAAGCTTGGGGGAGTTGATACGTCCAAAACGTATCACTTTCCCGAACACTTTTGCTATTGTTTTGCCTCTAATTTGTGTATTTTGGATACAACTAACGCGGACTAACGCGTTTTCAGCAGAATTGCTCTGGTGTCTCGTTTTTGTGCAGAAATCCAACCAGGAAAATCCTCGAATTTATGTGAAAGACCCTATTTTCCTAGAATCCGACGGAGCCGTAGGGCAGCTGTGGGGCTCTCCACACCAGCACACAAGTTCGGGGAAAGCTGCTGTGGGGGCCAAGTTGTAACATCCCTGTTTTGCTAAACCCTAATTAGGAATTGTTTGTGCATTCATGAGCATCATATAAATGCATTAAGAAAAAATTGCATTTAAATTTAAAGTGGAAACCCTAATGTATGTCAAGGTTCCCCTGTTTTAAATCCTCTCAAAATGTTTCAAACCAAATAGCTGGACCCTCAAATATAATTAGAAGGGCCACTAAATATTTTACATAAAGTTTAGAGTTATTTTTGAACTTCAAAAGGGTTGCAAAATGACAAAATCTATTGTTTTTAGCCCTGTTTTTAAAATTCCAAGGAAAACCCCCAAACTCAGGGGGGTTTGTGCAAAATCCCCTTTCTTCCCCGCGGAGCCAAGCAGCTCGGTGGAGCCTCGCCGGCCACCGGATGCTCCCGGCGCGTGGAGATGCCCGCCGCCGCCCCCTAGCGCCTATAAGGACCCCTGCCGCCGCCGTGGAGAACCCTAACTTCGCCTCCCCCTTTTTCTCCTCCTCTCTGGCCCCGTGGCCGAAACCCTAGCCGACGCAGACCTCGCCGGTGCCGCCGTCTCGCGCCTCCCCGTGCTCGTCCGAGCGGCCCAGGAGAAGCGCCGTGACGCCCTCGTCCTTCCCCGCCAACCAGCGCAAGCCGACGCGCCCAGAATCGCGCCAATCGGGCTTCGTCCCCAACGCCGGTCACCGCCTCTCGCCGGCGATACCGAGCTCCTCCGGCCTCGCCACCAAGCCCCTCGCGTCCGTGGTGAGCCCACGGTGCTAACGCGCCCCTCCGCTCTCTCTCTACGCCTCTGTAGCGCCCGGCCGACGAGCGCCCGTGAGCTCTGCCGCCGGCCATCGCCGCCGTGGTCGCTCCGGCGACCATCGGCGAGCGGCGCCGCCACCATCTTGCTCGCCTCGGTCGCCCGCTTCTAACGCGCCTGGTCGCGCTTCCAGGCGTGGCCGGGAGCGCCCGCTCCGCTCGCCGCCGGCGCCAGGCTGCCGTGGTCAACCACCGGCGGTTGACTCCGGTGGGACCGGCTGTCAGATATTTAATCTTTTTGAAAATGTTTTAGAAATTAATAAAACCATGACAGGTGGGTCCAGTCTGTCAGGCTTTTAATATTTTACAGGAATTTCCAGAAATTGAATAAAATGAATAAAACTTGTAAAATCAATATCTTATTCATTTTAAATCAGAAAAATGTGTATAATATATCAAAATCTTCAGAAAAATGAGATCTACAATTTGGTTACAAAATCATGCATTGTTAAACAACTTTGAACCCTAGTTGATTTAGAAGAACTAATTGTACCCTCTGAGGTTCCGGGACTACTAACCCTAGTTCACCGAAACCCAGTTAAATTGATGATTATGTCTTAGGGTTAGCTTCACTACCTAATTAAACATGTCATATCATCATCCTTGTTTGCGCATTGCATCGATGCCATGTGTTGATTGTTATTTCTCTATTTCTAGAGTTTGCTTCTTCGCGATCGATAGAGCACGAGTTTGAGATGAGGAAGATCAACAACGCTGAAGATCAATACTCATATTCCGACGAGCAAGTCAAGCACAAGATCTCTGAAGATCCACTTCGGTTTGTCAGGGACAAAGGCAAGCCCTAGCCTGGTTCATATATGATTTCGAAATGCTTTTATCTCTGGTTCCTTCATATTGCATGCGATTCAACTGTCTTTTATCGATAGATAGAGTTACCCTATCTATTGCATGTTCCATCCCTGTAGCCTCAAATCCATGATCCACTGCTCCTAGTATGTTACGCTTCTACTCCGGTCTTCGGACTGGAGCCTTACAATGAAATAAATCTAGCATGACAGGTTGACGTGGTAAGTATAGAGATGAGTGTTAAACATGATTAAAGGCTCAGACGAAAGGCCACATTGGGATGTGGTGGGTTGTTTCGTTTCTGCCGACCCTAGGAACCGAGTTCTCGCCTCTTGAACCAAGACCGAGCGTACAACCACATGAGGCCCTATTATGGTACCCTCTCAACTCACTAACTTGCCTAGTAGATTCCATGAGTCACATAGTTTGCGCTTTACCTGGACATATGCATTGCATTTCTGCTTGGGGGAAAAGGCATAACATGTAGGTAAGCGTGGTCGTGGTGGCTGGGGTTAGAGTCCCTGGGGAAACCCACCTCGGCACACATCGTTAAGGACCGACTTCGGGACTTGACCCGTTACGGCGGAACAATCCTTAGCGCGTGACTCATGGTCTCGGCGACAACAAGGTAAAGGTCGTGGTCAACCACCCTCTGCCGGCTCTCCAAGGAAGAGAGCTAATATATTGGCATTAAGAGTCGGTTGGCGCGTGTTGTGCACCCCTGCAGGGTTAAATCTTTTCGAAAAGCCGTGTCCATGGTTACAGACGACTTGGGAGTGGATTCTGTGATCATAGACAACTTTAACCTGATCGTAAAACTTGGCAAGCAATGTGTGTTGACGGATAACTTCTCCGGGTGTTGAGGGGAATCCGAGGATAGTGGTTCGAGATGATGAAGATTGGTGTAATATGATGATCAGTAGAACTAGAGATATCAACCTCTTATCCTTTAAAGGTTCTGAGTAGTCGAGCTTCTCCTCTCTTCTTGTCTTTACAAAGGAAACTGGTTTTTATTACAGCCCATTTAAAGCCCGCATACCCTTGCTAAAAGGTTGTACTTAAGTCTTGTCGAGTCCCCCGTACTCAGCTTTGCATGCTTTTTGTTTCGCATTTCTAGTTGTCTTGGCTTATTGCAGGTGGTTTCTAGTCTACATCATTTGTGCAGCTTCAGCTCCTGTGTGTAGCCTGAATCTATGGGCTGGGACGTCGTCGTTATGCTCCTGGCCTGCCTTTTGCTATCTTGCTATGTCTAATAGCATAACTTTGCTTCCGTTGATTGATGAATGACAGTCAGTGACCGGCTGTAATGCTTGCCTCTTTCGGCTCGCGAGGAGCTTGTATTACTTGAGTCGTAGAGTCACCGGTTGTGTTACCGATTCTCCTTACCGTAGTCTCTCGAGCTCTAGGTTAGGCTTATGTCGGACGAAATCTGGTATTTGTCTAACTCTGATCCCGGGGGTGCCACATGTTTTGGTATCAGAGCAGGATCGCCTGTAGGGAAACCCTTTCTTACTCTGGCTTATTGGAGTCTAGTGTTTGGAGAAACCATTTGAAAAGCTAAAAGTATTTAAGTAAAAATCTGAGTAGGCTTCTTTTTACTCCTTATCTGGTATCGCTCTAATTCTAATGTGTTACCTTGTGTTGATTTGAAAATTTTCCTATCGTTTCTAGTCTTTCAAACTTAGGTGGCAGGTCGTTTGCAAACCAGTTGACCTAGTGCAGAGTTCTCTAGAGTCGTGTGTGTTCTGTGCATCCTCCTTGTTTTGTTTTAGTAGAGAGATCTCCTTCCATCGTGATCTTTCTAGTCTGTGGGTTCCACAAAATTCTGTTCCAGGCTTCGAGGTTTCCTTTCACCTTGAATGCCTCCTCTTTATTTGCTTGGGTACTTCGGAAGCTATGCATTGCTTCTAGAAGCTACACCGTGATCACTACCTCGTAGTGTCTTCCGTGTCACTCATTTAGTGGGTACTCATTTCTCGGGTTTTAACCCTTGGACTTGAACCGAAGGTCCCCGATTGTGCTGGATTCTAATGAATCAGTACATGAAGTTGGCCTTTAACCCAAGATCCATTCCATCGAACACTGGTGTTAATGTTCAAACATTACATCGAGATGGCTAAATTCAAATCAAGCTAGCCTTCAAGCTTGTGGTTCGTGTTGAACTACGGCAATAAAGGTCTTTCCCTCCACTAGCTATTCCAGATGTTCTTTCGTCGAACCAAATGGATCACGATAAGAGTGCTCTTTGAGAGTCTCATATCTATGTCCGTGACTCTGCCACACCTCCCATTTCAGCATAAGTTTGCCAAAGTGTCATCTTGTGCATCTACTTCTCCGGTATTCTGATCTTGATCGTGTTCTTCCTCTTTAGTTGCTTTCCAACCTTGTTTGCTAGTTAGCAACCAAGTGGTAAATGTGCATTGGTGTCTCTAGTGCATGTTACTTTAGTGGTTCTTTAAGACATGCCGCTTCGATATGTTAGGAGAAACAAACTGCAGTACCTTGTCCATTTCAAAGACTTGGTCAAAGTGTTGTAATCCGTAGATTAAGAGGCCTTGTTAGCTTCTGTTCTGTTCTACCTTAGAGTATCACCCTCTTCTATATCATGAGATCGTGTTTTATCATGACCTTATTGATGAAGTGATAATCTTGCACATCTTTACTCACCCTTTCTCTGAGCTGTCTATGCTTGGGAATGTTGGGGTGTGCACATTGATGCGGCAATCCGAGATTCTTAGCAATTCTTATTGCTTCAAAATCCAAGGACATTTGTGTCATTCTTAGCATGATTGGTTCGCCAATTACTAAGCGAAGTTTGATTGTGCTGCCAAGTCCATTTGTTCAGGCGCACATATTCGGTCAAAGAGTTAGGTCCATCCCACAGCTCTCAAGACCATATCGTTTGCTTTGTAAGGCAAGATTCCCTCTTGAATTTAGTGATATACCGGTGGATCGTGATATTCTGGATGTCTTTCTAGAAGTATCGCCGTGTTGCCACATGACCGTGTTGTCGAGCTCGTGAGTAAGTTGGTTCTCTTAATCACTACTTCTCTAAGAAACCGTACATCCTGGACTAGTTGGTTGAGCTTAAACAACAACTTGGAGAGTTGAAGGACAAAAGCTCTATCCGACTTTGTTCCTTCATAAAGGGATGTCTAGTTTTGTTTGTGTTGAAGTAAGGAAGTATATCCTTCATGGATATGCTATCTTCCCAGATTTGATTTGAGTTTGGGCTATCGTCAAATCAAACTCAATTCCAAGGACTGTCTTGATGATGTTTATACTCATGGTGCCTCGTCTGAGTATACCTTCATGTCCTTTGGTCTGATCAATACTTTTGCCTTGTTCATGCAACATATGAGTCTCTTATTGGAGTGTTTTGATAAGTTTGTTGTTGAGCCCATCGATGACATTCTTATTTCTTCCATGCTTAAAGAGATTCATATTGAACAGTTGGCATTAATATTGGAAACTTTTAAGAACCATCTTTGTGTTATCATGAAGTATGTGTTCCGGATGTTGGAAGTGACCTTCTCTGGTTCATGTGCATTTGCTGAAAGATGTCGCCATGGATCCGAGTAGAGTTCCCTTTATTTCCCCCGGGAATCATCGCAAGTCGGTCATGCATGTGCAGAATACTCTTAAGATGGAAGGTTGTTGCCTCCATTTGCTTGAAAAGTTCCTTTATGCACCCTAATCCATTGACTGGTTTGTTTAAAAAAGAGAAGAAGCTTAAGAGCTTCAAAATCTTCTTTGATGTCCCCACAAGGACTCACTTGTGTTACATTGCAAGTTCATGCGCGCAATTGCCTTTGCAGTCGCAACCACATGGATTACGCAATCTAGCTCAATCCTTTGGAGCTTGACATTGTGGTCCATATCTTGAGAATCTATCGACTTTACCTTGGTGGTAACTGTTGGAAATTTTCTAATTAGGCATGCGTAGTCGGGAAGTATCTTTACACCTAACCTAAGCTGAATCTCAAGCGGCAATGATGGTTAAAGTTTCTCAAGGATTTTTGACATAGGTCTCTTTGTAAATCCGGCAAGATTGATGTCGTGGTTAACACAATTAGTCGGAAGGCCTAATGTCATAAATCTCTTGAATCATCAAGAATAACCACTCTCCATGAGGATCTTGTGCTACTTATTCTAGGAGTTGCCCTTATGATGTCTTTTCAAATCCGAAGTCCAACCTTAACTTGATGACCTATTGAAGGCTCGTCAATAGCCTAAATCTGGTGTCTATAACATCAAGGAGTTATAAGCAGAGTTGTTAAATGTCTCCCAGTTAATCCATCTAAATCATTTCTCTGGTGACAACAACTTCGTTTGGAGAAATTTCAATCTCCGCTGATCTTGCTGCGCTGATCGACAATGCTTTTCCCCTTCCTTTGGCTTATACCTGAAGTTCTTTTCAATTCACACGTTGTGTGAATTCGTCAGCCATCTAGGCCCCAACCTTTTGAGTACACTTCAATTGTTTTATGTACCCATACCAAAAGAGTGACTATGATTCTTATATCCAAAGTTGCTCTGGTTGGTAATCTTTGGTGTTTCTACGAGTCACCCTCTCTAAGAGTGCCTCGTTATGGTATCAAAGGCAGTTTACCTCTTCGCTACCTTGTCTTTTGGTATTCTTGTAAAGCGTGGAGCAATTGCCTACCAAAATTTGAAACTTCTTTTGTCTCTTCCGTTACCTTGACGTGTTTCATGTTTGTTAGCTCAAGAGTTGTTTTTGGACACTCCTTCCATGAGTTGACCATGAGATACTCGATCTTTGTGAAGATCCACTGTCTAGTGTCATTCCCTCTTTCCTTTAGAGTGAAGAAAGCAAAATGAAGAGCTCTTCATGGTGATGTGGGTCAACTTCTTCATGGTGTCGTGGATCAACTTCCTCAACAAAGAAGATCGGCGTGGTATCAACAAGCTCGTTGAAGACCGGTGTAGTCCTTGTTACTTTCTCTTTTCTTACCTTAGGAATCTCGGGGACGAGATTCTTGTAAGGGGGATAGAGTTGTAACATCCCTGTTTTGCTAAACCCTAATTAGGAATTGTTTGTGCATTCATGAGCATCATATAAATGCATTAAGAAAAAATTGCATTTTAAAATAAAGTGGAAACCCTAATGTATGTCAAGGTTCCCCTGTTTTAAATCCTCTCAAAATGTTTCAAACCAAATAGCTGGACCCTCAAATATAATTAGAAGGGCCACTAAATATTTTACATAAAGTTTAGAGTTATTTTTGAACTTCAAAAGGGTTGCAAAATGACAAAATCTATTGTTTTTAGCCCTGTTTTTAAAATTCCAAGGAAAACCCCCAAACTCAGGGGGGTTTGTGCAAAATCCCCTTTCTTCCCCGCGGAGCCAAGCAGCTCGGTGGAGCCTCGCCGGCCACCGGATGCTCCCGGCGCGTGGAGATGCCCGCCGCCGCCCCCTAGCGCCTATAAGGACCCCTGCCGCCGCCGTGGAGAACCCTAACTTCGCCTCCCCCTCTTTCTCCTCCTCTCTGGCCCCGTGGCCGAAACCCTAGCCGACGCGGACCTCGCCGGTGCCGCCGTCTCGCGCCTCCCCGTGCTCGTCCGAGCGGCCCAGGAGAAGCGCCGTGACGCCCTCGTCCTTCCCCGCCAACCAGCGCAAGCCGACGCGCCCAGAATCGCGCCAATCGGGCTTCGTCCCCAACGCCGGTCACCGCCTCTCGCCGGCGATACCGAGCTCCTCCGGCCTCGCCACCAAGCCCCTCGCGTCCGTGGTGAGCCCACGGTGCTAACGCGCCCCTCCGCTCTCTCTCTACGCCTCTGTAGCGCCCGGCCGACGAGCGCCCGTGAGCTCTGCCGCCGGCCATCGCCGCCGTGGTCGCTCCGGCGACCATCGGCGAGCGGCGCCGCCACCATCTTGCTCGCCTCGGTCGCCCGCTTCTAACGCGCCTGGTCGCGCTTCCAGGCGTGGCCGGGAGCGCCCGCTCCGCTCGCCGCCGGCGCCAGGCTGCCGTGGTCAACCACCGGCGGTTGACTCCGGTGGGACCGGCTGTCAGATATTTAATCTTTTTGAAAATGTTTTAGAAATTAATAAAACCATGACAGGTGGGTCCAGTCTGTCAGGCTTTTAATATTTTACAGGAATTTCCAGAAATTGAATAAAATGAATAAAACTTGTAAAATCAATAACTTATTCATTTTAAATCAGAAAAATGTGTATAATATAAATCTTCAGAAAAATGAGATCTACAATTTGGTTACAAAATCATGCATTGTTAAACAACTTTGAACCCTAGTTGATTTAGAAGAACTAATTGTACCCTCTGAGGTTCCGGGACTACTAACCCTAGTTCACCGAAACCCAGTTAAATTGATGATTATGTCTTAGGGTTAGCTTCACTACCTAATTAAACATGTCATATCATCATCCTTGTTTGCGCATTGCATCGATGCCATGTTGATTGTTATTTCTCTCTTTATAGTATTTGCTTCTTCGCGATCGATAGAGCACGAGTTTGAGATGAGGAAGATCAACAACGCTGAAGATCAATACTCATATTCCGACGAGCAAGTCAAGCACAAGATCTCTGAAGATCCACTTCGGTTTGTCAGGGACAAAGGCAAGCCCTAGCCTGGTTCATATATGATTTCGAAATGCTTTTATCTCTGGTTCCTTCATATTGCATGCGATTCAACTGTCTTTTATCGATAGGTAGAGTTATCCTATCTATTGCATGTTCTACCTTTGTAACCTCGATACCCTGATCCACTGCTCCTAGCATACCTAGGTTTGGCATGTGTCCGTCGCGAGAGCCTTTATCTCTTTATGCTTAGCCATGCTTTAGTATGTTACGCTTCTACTCCGGTCTTCGGACTGGAGCCTTGCAAAAATAAATCTATATGACAAAGTTGACGTGGTAAGTATAGAGATGAGTGTTAAATATGATTAAAGGCTCAGACGAAAGGCCATATTGGGATGTGGGTGTTTCGTTTCTGCCGACCCTAGGATGCGAGTTCTAGCCTCTTGAACCAAGACTGAGCATACAACCACACGAGGCCCTATTATGGTACCCTCTTGACTCACTAACTTGCCTAGTAGGATTCCATGAGTCACATAGTTTGCGCTTACCGGACATATGGCTTGCATTTTGCTTGGGGAAAGGCATAATGGGTGCAGAAGCGTGGTCGGTGGTCAAGTTAGAGTCCCCTGGGAAACCCACCTCTATGACACATCGGGCAGTGACCTACTGGGACTTGACCCGTTACGGCGGAACAACCCTTAGCGCGTGACTCATGGTCTCGGCGACAGCAAGGTAAAGGTCGTGGTCAACCACCCTCTGCCGGCTTTCCAAGGAAGAGAGCTAATATATTGGCATTAAGAGTCGGTTGGTGCGTGTGGATAAAATTGTGCACCCCTGCAGGGTTAAATCTTTTCGAAAAGCCATGTCCGCGGTTATGGACGACTTGGGAATGGATTCTGTGATCATAGACAACTTTAACCTGATCGTAAAACTTGGCAACCAATGTGTGTTTACGGATACCTTCTCCGGGTGTTGAGGGGGTAATCCGAGGATAGTGGTTCGAGATGATGAAGATTGGTGGATACAATATGATGATCAAGTAGAATAGAGATATCAACCTCTTATCCCTTTAAAGGTTCCCAGTCGAGCCTCTTACAAAGGAAAACCGGCCTTACGCAAATAGCTCCACGGTAAAGTTCCGCATACCCGCTTTTGCTAAAAAGGTTGTATTAAGTCTTGCCGAGTCTCGTATCACAGATGCTTTTGTTCTCTGCATTTGCTGTTCGACAGGTTTCTAGGCCTATTCCACGAGTGCTTGGGGTTCCCGTGGCAGCCTCGGAATCTATAGGCTGGGACGCCGCGTATGCCTCGGCCTCTTAGGCCTTTTGCTATCTTGTTATGTCTAATAGCATACCTTGCTCTCGTTGATTGATGAACATGTCAGTGACCTCTGCTTGTAATGTTTTGGTTCTTCGCTCAGTTATGAGCTTGTATTACTTCTTGAGTCGTAGAGTCACTGTTGTGTTAATGATCTTCCATCAGAGTCTCTCGAGCCTAGGTTAGGCTTATGTCGTACGAAGATCTGTATTTGTCTGAACCCCGATCCCGGGGTGCCATGTGTTTTGGTATCGTACAGGACTGACTCGTAGGGAAACCCTTTCTATCACGGTTTGATGTTGGTCTAGTGTTTGAGAAACTATTTGAAAGCTAAAAGTATTTGCGAAAATCTGAGTAGGCTTCTTTTTACTCCTTATCTGGTATCGCTCTAATTCTAAGGTGCCTTACCTTGTGTTGATTTGAAAGTTTTTATATCTCTTCTAGACTTTCAAACTTAGGTGCCTCAAGGGCATGTCGTTTCTAAACCATTTGACCTAGTGCAAAGTTCTCTAGAGTCGTGTGTGTTCTGTGCATCCTCCTTGTTTTGTTTTAGTAGAGAGATCTCCTTCCATCGTGATCTTTCTAGTCTGTGGGTTCCACAAAATTCTGTTCTAGGCTTCGAGGTTTCCTTTTGTCTTGTATGCCTCCTTTTTATTTTCTTGTGTGGTTTGCAAGCTATGCATTGCTTCTAGATGCTACACCGTGATTACACCTCGCAGTGTCCTCTGTGTCACTCAGATAGTAGTTACCCCTTTATTTGTGTTTCCCCCTGGACTTGAACCGAAGGTCCCGGATTGTGCTGGGTTCACTTAATGTGAATCTAAGCTGGCCTTTAACCCAAGATCCATTCCATCGAACACTGGTGTTAATGTTCAAACATTACATCGAGATGGCTAAATTCAAATCAAGCTAGCCTTCAAGCTTATGGTTATTGTCGTGTTGAACTACGGCAATAAAGGTCTTTCCCTCCTATCGCAGAGGTTCTTTCATTGAACCAAATGGATCACGATAAGAGTGCTCTTTGTGAGTCTCACATCTATGTCCGTGACTCTGCCACACCTCCCTTTTCAGCATAAGTTTGCCAAAGTGTCATCTTGTGCATCTACTTCTCCGGTATTCTGATCTTGATCGTGTTCTTCCTCTTTAGTTGCTTTCCAACCTTGTTTGCTAGTTAGCAACCAAGTGGTAAATGTGCATTGGTGTCTCTAGTGCATGTTACTTTAGTGGTTCTTTAAGACATGCCGCTTCGATATGTTAGGAGAAACAAACTGCAGTACCTTGTCCATTTCAAAGACTTGGTCAAAGTGTTGTAATCCGTAGATTAAGAGGCCTTGTTAGCTTCTGTTCTGTTCTACCTTAGAGTATCACCCTCTTCTATATCATGAGATCGTGTTTTATCATGACCTTATTGATGAAGTGATAATCTTGCACATCTTTACTCACCCTTTCTCTGAGCTGTCTATGCTTGGGAATGTTGGGGTGTGCACATTGATGCGGCAATCCGAGATTCTTAGCAATTCTTATTGCTTCAAAATCCAAGGACATTTGTGTCATTCTTAGCATGATTGGTTCGCCAATTACTAAGCGAAGTTTGATTGTGCTGCCAAGTCCATTTGTTCAGGCGCACATATTCGGCCAAGTTAGGTCCATCCCACAGCTCTCAAGACCATATCGTTTGCTTTGTAAGGCAAGATTCCCTCTTGAATTTAGTGATATACCGGTGGATCGTGATATTCTGGATGTCTTTCTAGAAGTATCGCCGTGTTGCCACATGACCGTGTTGTCGAGCTCGTGAGTAAGTTGGTTCTCTTAATCACTACTTCTCTAAGAAACCGTACATCCTGGACTAGTTGGTTGAGCTTAAACAACAACTTGGAGAGTTGAAGGACAAAAGCTCTATCCGACTTTGTTCCTTCATAAAGGGATGTTCATTTGTTTGTGTTGGAAGTCAGAAGCATTCCTTTATGGATATGCTATCTTCCCCCATATTTGATTTGAGTTTGGGCTATCATCAAATCAAACTCAGTCCAAGGACTATTTTGATGATGTTTATACTCATGGTGCCTCGTCTGAGTATACCTTCATGTCCTTTGGGTCTGACCAATACTTTTGCCTTGTTCATGCAACATATGAGTCTCTTATTGGAGTGTTTTGATAAGTTTGTTGTTGAGCCCATCGATGACATTCTTATTTCTTCCATGCTTAAAGAGATTCATATTGAACAGTTGGCACTAATATTGGAAACTTTTAAGAACCATCTTTGTGTTATCATGAAGTATGTGTTCTGGATGCTAGAAGTGACCTTCTCTAGTTCATGTGCATTTGCTGAAAGAGGTCGCCGTGGATTCGAGTAGAGTTCCCTTTGTTTCCCCCGGGAATCATCGCAAGTCGGTCATGCATGTGCAGAATACTCTTAAGATGGAAGGTTGTTGCCTCCATTTGCTTGAAAAGTTCCTTTATGCACCCTAATCCATTGACTGGTTTGTTTAAAAAAGAGAAGAAGCTTAAGAGCTTCAAAATCTTCTTTGATGTCCCCACAAGGACTCACTTGTGTTACATTGCAAAGTTCATGTGCACACAATTTCCTTTGCAGTCGCAGCCACATGGATTACGCAATCTAGCTCAATCCTTTGGAGCTTGACATTGTGGTCCATATCTTGAGAATCTATCGACTTTACCTTGGTAACTGCTGAATTTCTAATTAGCATGCATATCAATTACTCACCATATAAATTTAGCTTGAGTCCCAGCTGTGCAATGATGGTTAGGTGTTTATGGATTTTTGATGTAGGTCTCTTGTAATCTGCAAGATTGAAGTCTGGTTTAGCAATTGGTCTAATGCCTCTAATGTCATAACCTCTTGAATCATCAAGAATAACCACTCTCCATGAGGATCTTGTGCTACTTATTCTAGGAGTTGCCCTTATGATGTCTTTTCAAATCCGAAGTCCAACCTTAACTTGATGACCTATTGAAGGCTCGTCAATAGCCTAAATCTGGTGTCTATAACATCAAGGAGTTATAAGCAGAGTTGTTAAATGTCTCCCAGTTAATCCATCTAAATCATTTCTCTGGTGACAACAACTTCGTTTGGAGAAATTTCAATCTCCGCTGATCCTTGTCACTTCATTAGCTAGTGCTCCTCCCCTTTCCTGTTGTTTGTACCTGAAATTCTAATCAATTCACACGTTGTGTGAATTCGTCAGCCATCTATGGTCCCCAGCCTTTTGAATACACTTCACTTGTTTCATGTACCCATACCAGAAGAGTGACTATGATTCTTAAATCCAAAGTAGCTCTGGTTGGTAATCTTCGTACTTCTACGAGTCACCCTCTAAGAGTGCCTCGTCATGGTATCAAAGGCAGTTTAATCGCTACCTTGTCCCTTCGTATTCTTGTCAAGCATGGAGCAATTGCCTACCAAAATTTGAAACTTCTTTTGTCTCTTCCACCTTGACGTGTTTCATGTTGTCAGCTCAAGAGTTGTTCTAAGCACTCCTTCCATGAGTTGACCATGAGATACCCTCGATCTTTGTGAAGATCCACCGTCTAGTGTCATTCCTCTTTCCTTTTATGAAGAAAGCAAACAGAAGAGCCTTCATGGTGATGTGGGGTCAACTTCTCTATGGTGTCGGGATCAACTTCAACAAGAAGATCGGGCGTGGTATCAACAAGCTCGTTGAAGACCGGTGTAGTCCTTGTTACTTTCTCTTCTTACCCTTTAGAAACTGGGACGCAGATTCTTGTAAGGGGGATAGAGTTGTAACATCCCTGCTTTGCTAAACCCTACCAGGGAATTGCTTGTGCATTCATGAGCATCATATAAATGCATTAAGAAAAAATTGCATTTTAAATTTAAAGTGGAAACCCTAATGTGTGCAATTCCCCTGTTTTAAATCCTCTCAAAATGTTTCAAACCAAATAGCTGGACCCTCAAATATAATTAGAAGGGCCACTAAATATTTTACATAAAGTTTAGAGTTATTTTTGAACTTCAAAAGGGTTGCAAAATGACAAAATCTATTGTTTTTAGCCCTGTTTTTAAAATTCCAAGGAAAACCCCCAAACTCAGGGGGGTTTGTGCAAAATCCCCTTTCTTCCCCGCGGAGCCAAGCAGCTCGGTGGAGCCTCGCCGGCCACCGGATGCTCCCGGCGCGTGGAGATGCCCGCCGCCGCCCCCTAGCGCCTATAAGGACCCCTGCCGCCGCCGTGGAGAACCCTAACTTCGCCTCCCCCTCTTTCTCCTCCTCTCTGGCCCCGTGGCCGAAACCCTAGCCGACGCGGACCTCGCCGGTGCCGCCGTCTCGCGCCTCCCCGTGCTCGTCCGAGCGGCCCAGGAGAAGCGCCGTGACGCCCTCGTCCTTCCCCGCCAACCAGCGCAAGCCGACGCGCCCAGAATCGCGCCAATCGGGCTTCGTCCCCAACGCCGGTCACCGCCTCTCGCCGGCGATACCGAGCTCCTCCGGCCTCGCCACCAAGCCCCTCGCGTCCGTGGTGAGCCCACGGTGCTAACGCGCCCCTCCGCTCTCTCTCTACGCCTCTGTAGCGCCCGGCCGACGAGCGCCCGTGTAGAACTAGCTAAGGTGGGCTTAAAATGAACAAGATAGAACATTAAGAGCATTAGTCGACAACCCATGCATTTTCACATATTGGTATTAAAACTAAGTCATTTTCTTGGGGTGCTCCTATTATAGATGCATGCAAATTGTACATAATTGGTGGAGGTGAAAACAGCCCTGAATTTGCATATACGACAAAAACATGGCTAACCAAAAGTTGCATATATCTCGTGAAAGAGGTAATGCACCACACTATGACATGATGGATGCTAGCTATATGTTTTCTAGTAATTCTATTTTTTTAATAGACATTGCCTACAATGTAGGCTCATGAACTTCACCACCACACCCGCACACTGACACAATTTCTATGTAATATCGAGTTGTCTCGGATCTATATTGATGAACTAACCAAGGGCACCTCACTACCGACAGAAACACCTCCCATTGAACAAGTATTCCACTTTGATGAGACACACATGGTGCTAAATCTGGAGTTTGATCCCTTGTGAACTACATACGGGCAGCCATCCTCCTAACAATCTAACCACATCTTGATTCTCAAAATTATTCACTCATATAGTACAACATATGTCTTCATTTAATAGTTTGTTTTGATATCTTAATTTAAGATTACAAATATATGAATATTATAATTTATGAATATTAGAATTTATTTGAGTCTTGTTTTAGAATATGACACACTTTCACTTTATTCAAAACCAGAAACGTACAGATGAATGTGAATAGTATTAATAATTGCCATACAATAATTATATTGATCTGAAAAATTGTGAAAAACCAGGTTCAAATATTTTCCAAAAGTAAATCCTTTTTATGAATATTATTTTGTTTGGAAATAATTAGTAGGTAACCTCATTGAAAGACATGTTTTCACACAAAAAAATGGTTACCTTTTATTATATCAGAACTGCACAATACAATTTACTACAAATTTGAAGTTATGTGGATTCAGAAATTGACATAATATTTTTGTATCACGACATATTAAAAAGGTGTGTATACATTGTGACAAATAATACTACCTCTTTCCATAAATATACATTGAAAGTTTGTCTAAATTCAAATGTATCTAGACATTTTTTTAGTGCATGAATACATCCGAATTTAAATGAACCTATCAACATCTTTTTATGGACGGTGGGAGTAATATTTTACATCTTTTTATCAACATCTTTGAGAGATCTTTTTTTAGATCATTATTTGAATGATCTTGGTTCCAAGAACCATAGGGCACCCTTCCTGGATACCCAGTTACCCACCCTTCCCTATAGGCTTATTGGCTATTTGTTATTCTACCGGCTGGCTATCATTTGTTTTTAACATAATCACTACCTCTGTTTAAACCAAACAATGATCAGAAATCAGAATAAATATGATTCGTACAAGCACCTTTTCATATCAAACAAAAACTGTTTTTAGTTATAAAATTAGGAGGACTTTTGGTTCACGGAGTAAAATAATAGTACTACTGGAAATACTACACTACACATATGCATGCGAGCTAAGTCATCTGGTTTGCACCATGGCCATCCATATATAATTGTGTGGCCGTCACTATACATTTGCGGTTGGTACAACGAACCCAGGTGGCTACCAAGTCAGACAATCGGCCAAATAAACTATCTGGTGACTCCTTCGCGTAAGTTAAATCAGAGCTCTCCATAAGTACAAGTGGAGGAAATTAACATACGTATACATAAGGAACCCTAGAGTTATCATTTTCTTATTTGAATGTAGTTCTTGTACAATTATATCCGAACCATAGACGACTGCATAATCGTAACAGGTATTAATGAATTTGCCCTCCCAAAACACGGGAACATCAGTTACATAGGGAAAAAAATGGTCCATGATACTTTGAAACTTGAAAATTGAAATTGCTTTAGCTGCTTGACAGGCCAAGATCAACTATACTTTTTTTTTGCGAATAATCTCAACTATACTTAGAAGAAATAGAAATAGTTAATATAGATTTATCGTGTTTTTCCCTAATTGATATCCTCCATGTTTGATCTCGGTTAGTTTAGCAGATGGGCAGGGGCTCGCCGTTCCATTCCTTGAGGCATTCGAGCAACGGGTCAATGTGCTTGCCTTGGTTGATGGCCACGAGCACCTTGTTCAGCTCCTCCCCCGGTGACCGCGTCTTCTCGCCGGTAAGAAAAACGGTTCCGAGCTCCTCACGCACAAACCGGTAAAGAGGGTACGAGCGGCACTCGGTGATTCTGTTGGGTGTCATAGCCATGCCTCTCTCTACCGCGGCACGTGCGGCCTCGACCGCCATGGGCAGCGCCGTGCGTAGCTCTTCCTCGAACTTGGTGACCTTGGCAAAGACGGAGGTCTCCATGTCGAGCTCAGCAACGCCGTTGGCCAGAGCTCTCTCCACGAGCACACCACGAAGCTTCTTCATCAGTGGGTAGTTTTGGCTGCATGGGTCATCGGCGTAGGCGAAAACCGCCTCACGGTCTATCTCTTGGAGCATGTCCTTCTCGCATAAGCGAGCGACATGTAGACCACCGGTGGAGTTGGTGCTCAATGTCTTCTTGGCCACTGTCATCACACAACTCTTGACGGCGCTCCGGACGTTCTCCTCGATGTGGCGAAGATCGATGGCCTGGCAAAGGGCAACCAAGAACGTCGAGGACATGAGCTTCAAGATTTCAATGGCCTCCTCGGTCTTCCTCGCGGAGATGAGACCCAACGAGTTCACGTCCTGGTTGTGCTGCTCGGCACTCTGGACATGGTTGGTCACCGGGTTGCCCAGGAACTGCAGCTCAGAGCAGTATGAGGCCATGGCGATCTCGGCTCCCTTCAATCCATAGTCCAAGCTCGGGTTGCGGCTGCCGGACAGGTTGGATGGCAGTCCGTTGTTGTAGAAGTCATTCACGAGCTCTGAGAACTGCGCGAACATGAGCTTGCCGATAGCGGCCAGGGCAAGGCGGGTGTTGTCCATGGACACACCAATGGGTGTACCTTGGAAGTTGCCGCCGTGGATCGCCTTGCCGCGGGAGACATCGATCAGTGGGTTGTCGTTGACGGAGTTGATCTCACGCTCGATTGACTTGGTTGCGGCACGAATAACCTCGATTTGAGGACCAAGCCATTGTGGTGACGTGCGGAGCGCATACCGGTCCTGCTTCGGCTTCATCAGTGGGTCAAGATCGCCAAGCTTCTTTGCAAGCTTCATGTAGGAGCTTCCCTCCAAGATGTGCTCCATGATCGCAGCAGCCTCTATTTGTCCAGGGTGATGCTTGAGCTTGTGAGTCAAGTGGTCGGTGTACTCTGGCTTGCCGTTCATGACCTCACAAAACACGGCAGAGAGGACCTCTGCCATGACGGAAAGAATGTTTGCCTCAAAGAGCACGGTTGAGGCGAGACCAGAACCGACGGCTGTGCCATTCACCATGGCAAGACCTT